>OZ012685.1:47048476-47073476 GCA_963942565.1 Maea johnstoni | reverse complement strand
TGGTTACTGCAGGTTCAGAGTTACTTTAGGGATATCATTGACTATGCCCAATAAGAAGTATTTTTTTGATTTTTTACTCCTGAAGATTTTTACAGGCCATAGCATTGAAAGTTCTAGTGAGAAATCTTGACCCCAAGTGCATTGGGCTCTCACAGCTAGAAAAAGTATCAACTATGTATAGCAAACCGGACCCTCCTCTTTGTTTTGACTGTGACGCGCGACCACTGAGGTGTGTCTTTGTACAGTCTTTTGTTCCTACCCCACATGGGATCGACGACTCGACCACCACTGGGTTTTAGGCTCCACACACACTAGATCTCACTAAAATTTCCGAATATTATGGCCGGTGAAATCGTTAGCAGTAAAGAATCAAAAAAATACTTTTTATTGGGCATAGTCAATGACATCCCTAAGGTATCTGTGAACCTGTAGTGAACATCACTTGCGTAAGTAATGAGATTATGTCATTTGAATGAAAAGCTGTAAATACTGAAATAAATAAGAATATGGGTTGACTAAGGACGGTTGGCTATGATATTATCTACCTAACAACACTCAGGAACCTGGAGATACTCCTTGTTCTATGATTATGCTACAATGAGGTGTGTTTTTGGACGGGCCTTTTATCTAGCTTGCAATGGTACCCATCACCTTAAGCATTTACGCAGTATAATAAAATTACCTTCTGTTTCAAAGATTGCATACTATTTCTGGCAGTTCTTATTAATGTGTCTACTTTCTGCTACTTTTCCAGGCAAGAGATTTACACAAAAGGAGTTCAAATCTTTCCTCTCGGAGGCAGTTATCATGAAAGACTTTGATCACATTAATGTACTGTCCTTATATGGAGTGGTTATCAAAGAGGACAAACCTTACGTCATACTTCCTTATATGGAGCACGGCGACTTGAAGTCCTTCATTATAAACCCAGCACAGGTGAGAATGAGTTGTAACAAAGGCAAAGCATACAGTGCTGACATTTAATTCCTGCACTAAATACATGGGCGCCCGGACATAACCCACGACCGCACACCCGATTGCCACCCAGTTTCCGGGGCATGGATGCATGGATGACACTGACATGGATGACTACGTTCACAACTGAAAGTAGCTTTGATTCGTAGGCCACGTGGTTCAGTTATCTACTTGGTTTATTTTCTGACGTGTTATCCATGGTTGTTCGTACAACCAGGTACTGGCAGATGCCATGTCGACTAGTGCAGGAATTGAATGTTTGTACTCTCTAACCAAACAGTAAACTATAAAATATATACATATCACCAAGTAAATACTACAAAAACTATGGGGTTGATTCTATAGATTAAGTATGATTATATCAATATATATAAAGTGCATCCTTTAAATGAGTATTTAATGGAAACATGCGCATTCAGTTTAAATGGCATTTTTGCATTTTTGAAATACTCTTTCAAATTTCATTTCACTCTCTATTGCGATGCATTATCAAATAACAAATGTTAAGCGCAGAACCTTAAAAATGCCATCGTATATAAATTTTAAGCTATTTTTCCAAAATGTATTTGATATTCTTTTCTACTGTAATGGCATATCTACTTTGATACTGAAGCCTAATTTTAAACAGAACTATAAGTTTTTTATGGATATCCTATGATGAAAAGAACAGTGCTGCTTTTATGATATCCTTTATACGGGGGAGCTAAAAATGAAAAGAAAATGTACACATTATCATTTATACTTTTTTCAGCCATTGACTGTGCGAGAACTGCTGCAGTTTGGATATCAAATTGCACAAGGGATGAGCTACCTGGCGCGTAAGAAGTTCGTCCACAGAGATCTCGCGACACGGAACTGCATGTAAGTTAGAGGTGGCAGATCTGATTATCCGCAACAATGCTACTGTAAGGATTAAAACTATCAACACCTCTGATGGCATCAATATGTTTCTTGCAATGATGCGTCATAAAATATATTGCTACTGTGATATGTAAAGTTGCCAGTTGTCTGGAGAGAAGCTACAAGAGTTGCGACAAAGCTTTAACGAAAACATTCAAGACCTTGAGAAATAAAAATCTTTATTTGAAATTAATCCAATCATGTAAATTACAATTTCAACAAAAAGGAACCACTCTGCTCTGCAAGACATGCCAATCAGGGTAAGAAATTGTTGAAAACTCTGGTGAAATATCACAAAAGGTGGAATTAATGATACATAGAGAATTATTGACCTGAAAGGTGTGCTCCTTGTAAAATTATGTATGTTACGTATGATATGAATCATCTCTATAAAACACTAGTGGACATAATTAAAACAATGTTAACGATTTCTTTATAATCACATGTATAAACAATATTTCAAGAGTTGACTTTGCTAAATTACAAATTCGCATATATCCCCTAATATTTCGAGTGTTTAAGTTTAAAAATGACATTCAATATTGCTAATTATCTATAATCATCTCTTGTCTTGTGGTTTCAATCACTTTGGTAGTTGGATGTATAACATTTGTAATATGTCCCCGTTTTCTTTTAGGGTGAACAAGGCGTTGACAATTAAAATAGCAGATTTTGGTCTATCACGTGATATTCACCGGAAGGATTATTATGCTGCGCAAGACAAGGAACGGCCACTTCCGGTAAAATGGATGGCCCCAGAGAGTTTAGAGACTGGAATATTCACAGCAAAAACAGATGTGGTGAGTTTAGATAATGCAGTTTAATCGTTTGATATGTAACAATATGTAACAGCCCCTCTTGCTGTGCGTTGTTAACGTTCTCAGTCGAGGAACTATACTAAAATGAGAATATCTATCCATCTCTCTATCTAGTTATTTGTTTGTAAGTATGTATGTATGTATGTATGTATGTATGTATGTATGTATGTATGTATGTATGTATGTTTGCATGTATGTACGTGTTTGTGTCTTGCAAAAAGATAAGTGAACCCTGCTTTATAGCTGTGACCACTCTATGGTTGTGGGTGTATACGTACGTTTATTTGTGTGTGTGTTGTAAATAGATTAATGAAGTCTGTCTTATTGACCACTCAGTGGGCGTTTGGGGTTGTGCTACTGAGAGCTGATCATGTGTGTGTGTGTGTGTGGATGTATGTATGTCCGTCTGTCTGTAATCACTGGGGCCACTCTATGTTTCAGTGGGCGTTTGGGGTTGTGCTGTGGGAGCTGATTGTATGTATGTATGTATGTATGTATGTATGTATTTATGTATGTATGTATGTATGTTTGTATGTATGTATGTATGTTTGTATGTATGTATGTGTGTATGTATGTATGAATGAATGGATGAATGAATGTAATCACTGTGACCACTCTATGTTTCAGTGGGCGTTTGGTGTTGTGCTGTGGGAGCTGATTGTATGTAGGTATGTATGTATGTATACATGTATGTATGTATGTATGTATGTTTGTATGTAAGTATGTGTGTAAGTATGTATGTATTTATGTATGTATGTATGTATGTGAGTATATATGTATGTATGTCTGTCTGTCTGTCTGTACGTACTGTGACCACTCAGTGGGCGTTTGGGGTTATGTATGTATGCATGTATGTATGTATGTATGTATGTATATATGTATACATGTATGTGTGTATATATGTATGTATGTATGTATGTATGCATGTATGTATGTATGTAATCACTGTGGCCACTCTATGTTTCAGTGGGCGTTTGGGGTTGTGCTGTGGGAGCTGCTTGTATGTAGGTATGTATGTATGTATACATGTATGTATGTATGTATGTATGTTTGTATGTAAGTATGTATGTATGTATGTATTTATGTATGTATGTATGTATGTATGTGAGTATATATGTATGTATGTCTGTCTGTCTGTCTGTACGTACTGTGACCACTCAGTGGGCGTTTGGGGTTATGTATGTATGCATGTATGTATGTATGTATGTATATATGTATACATGTATGTGTGTATATATGTATGTATGCATGCATGTATGTATGTATGTATGTAATCACTGTGGCCACTCTATGCTTCAGTGGGCGTTTGGGGTTGTTCTGTGGGAGCTGATGACGAGAGGCTGTACGCCGTACCCGGATGTTGGGAACATGGATATCAAGAGATACCTCCAGAATGGCAGACGCATGACCAAACCTGGACATGCCCCAGATGCTGTGTAAGTAGACCTCAAAGTGAACGTTTCCAAGACCTCTTCCTAAGTAGAGTACAGCACAGATATCACTAGATATAGATTCACTTGGCTGATTTAAGGATTTTGATTTTTGTCACTTTTTCTGCCCTGTATAGGCTAAACCATGACTAAATATTTGTAAGTGGTGGAAGAAATTGGAGTGCCAAGCGAATACTGCTACCGAAGCCTAAGTCTTTGGCAACTTTCTCACATTGTCCGGTCGATATTGTGAGAGACAACGACCAGTCAGTGGCAATGCCTAAGACCACTAGGCCATCAGGGCAGGCCCTTCGCTTGGCTGATATTAGCAAAGACTCTCAGGTATAATATATTCGCTCTGCGTCAGGCCTCTATTCATTGAATGCCGATATGTATAACATGAAGCTTCAAACGTATTTCTATTCATAGTTTAGACTGATTAAACGTGTCCTCCGTATATATGCGTTCAAAATAGGGACGTTTACAACGTTAAGGTGTTCACAATGACTGGTTGCACTGTGTGGACTTGTAGATAAAATTTTGACATGCCTTACTCTGCGTAGTAATATAAAACAAACCACCTCTACCTCCTGCAATTTCGTGGCAAGGTAAAGGGCAAATCCGCTAGCAGAATGATTTAGGTTCAAAATGAGCTTAGAAGCCTTAGACACAAGTCATCTTCTCAACCCTTATGCTGCTGGTGGCTAAGTTTGCGAATGCAAAATGATGCAATGAACCTGAAAAATGACTGAAACCCTGGCAAATGGGTACTCATCTGAGAGTATTTTGGGAGAGCTTTCCAATAAATACCAAAGTGACAGGGGTAGATGGTATTTAAAGATCTTTGTGCTTTGGACGAAAGTAGCCTCAGCATTGAAAGGGTTAAAGAGGAACTACTCCAACCCCGCGTTGACCTGATTGGCAATTTGCAATAATAGCTGATGTGGTGGCATTATTGAAAAGTAAATATATATATGGTGGTGATATGTTTCTATATGTGCTTTTGTTTGTTTACATGTTTTGTTTACATCGCATGATTTCGTAATGACCAGGAGAGCCATCTAGAGGACAACTCTATAACCATTGTCCTTTCAATGTTTGTGCTATTTTTGGAACAACAGAGAGCCATAAAATTGTCTAGGTCCAACACAGTCAAATATATGCATAACTGATCATATGGAAATGGAGAGAGACAGATAGATGGTTAAAGTTAAGGACAAGACTTTGTCTTTATGATATTGCAACTACAGCTAATGGATTATATTTTGTCTCTGTAGGTACCAGATAATGATGCTCTGCTGGGAGAAGGACCCGAAAACAAGGCCAGACTTTGCACAGTTGGTTCGCCGTTTACAGGCTATACTGAATGACAAGACAACGGGCGGAGGGGACTATCTGTCTCCCGTTACTTCAACATACTATATCCAGCCTGTGTCAGACTAACAGCTGACCACTTATATACTGCATTTTTACCTGTACATAGCAGCCATCAACTACTGGCCGTTAGTTCAAAGACCAACTAATATGATTACTGTGGTTTATTTTATCCGAGTGGTTTATTGTGTCGAACTTTTCCGAGTTGCGTCAGTTTGGTATAATGAAAGTCGGATGTATTATTCCTGTGATTGGAATATTGGCTTTTCGGAATAAGAAATCTTGGAAAATCCAAAATCACAAATTTATTTCATTTGCACCTCGGACTAATTTCCTATTCTACAGTATATACAGCCTGCGTCAGAGTAGTAGTCAACGACTGAGCGTTTGGTGAGATACCAAACCAACATACCGGGAGTATCTATTTTTCTACCTACTGGGAAAATATACCCAGCATACACTGTATTATCATTTATCTATACAGAATTATCACAATATATATATGATAAAACTGTCACATGGAGTGAAGGCATTATATGTAAATAATTAATGGATGCAGAGATTGTATAATGACTAATATGTGTGTGTATATATATATATATATATATATATATATATATATATATATATATATATATATATATATATATATATATATATATAGTCTGTATAGAGTAGAGATTGTATATTGACTACTATAGTACTATGTGTATATATATATATATATATATATATATATATATATATATATATATATATATATATATATATATATATATATATATATATATATATATATAGTATAGAGTATGTTTCGGTACAAAGAATGCATTGAATTAGGAACATAGTCAAATTAACTCTTTACACCGATGCGTATATATCAATTCGTGCATTTTGTTAACTGACAGCAATTGACGGTGTAAGTATTAAGCTGCATTGAAGCAAACTACGGTGCCGCCTGTGCCACTTGATATCTGTGCAAATTGGCATTTGTTACAAACAATTTTTCAGTTGTCCTAAACAGTACCTGGAACTGTGAATTAAGAGTTTTAAAAGGACGTTACTTGTTCAAGGTGGTCGATAGGAGTAATATGTAGATATTGTGTCATTTATTTTTTACATATTTTAAAGACTATACCCTCATCCTCATAATGAGGCCAATTGTGACTACCTGGGCCATCATTAGGCAACGGAAGAGACCAATCATTCCAGAAGCTCCCATTGGCTGTACACCAGCATATATGCAGGGAAATCTTTTGGCCCCTTTCTCTAGATAAAATTTCACCAAAGCGTGGTGGCTTCAAACATCCATTTTGGGTATCAACGATTTGCTTGAGGCTTGGCAATATTTCGGAGGGGAAAGTACTAGTATTACAACAGTTTTTTATATCAATTTTGACTTTGTTCAAAGGTTATGTAATCTGAAAGCTTAAAAGTACATTCCTGTCACTCATTTTCAACAGAAAATTCTGAAGAGAACTGAATGAAGTAAACATTGGAATAAATGTAATACCTTTCTCTCAGTTTGGATCTTTCCTTCACATTTTCGAAATTGGAAGGTCTTTGGTCAAAACGTGTGGAAAGTAGCTCGGTCTGAAAACAATATGCATGTTTCTTTTTAGATGGGAAGGTACTTTTGTGATGCTTAATGTATTCCTAATCTGAGTACCATTCAGGCAATGTATACTATGTGTAGGCTGAATTGTCACACATAGAGAGGGTAGAGGGAAAATTGAGTCAAAGAAATTAACCCCATATGTTACCTTAGAAGATAGAACTACAAACACGTGTCTACATTGAAGTGTAGGCATATCGCGCAACACATAGCGTGAGTAAACTTGGCTCTCCAACACAAAAGAGTTATGTTACCGACTTATTTACGTGATGACTGTCCGTTTTATCAGCCACCAAGCGTGAACATTTAAGTAAAATACATTACGTGAGTATCAGAACCTTGAAATGTTGCTTGCTAATTAAAGAGTTATATTCGTCTAAGCTTGTTGGCTATCTAGAGGATCTGTTTTTCCAAAAGATACTGTACCTCTTAACTCCACATACCTTCAGAATAGAAAGCTCTTTAAAATGTTCATACAAACAAAGTACATTTGTGAATTGACGAAAAATGTCTGAAATGTGTTTCCGGAATGTGTTTGGATGAAAATGAATTAATACAACTTTTAACAAAAGTAAATTCTTCCAAATTCACTTTGCTGTTAAAAAACAAAGAATTTGTCTTACTCATATGAAGTTTATTGCGAAGGCAATGTACGAAAATAGTATTATAATCGTCTACTATAATTTCCAACAGTATTCCTGATTGTAAGCGACAACTAGGCCAGAAACTCTGGTATCAATTGTACCCATTTTTATATCTGTTCTTGAATTTGATTTTTATGAATGTATGATCATGTTTTTATAATAAACTCATTGTAAACTGCAAATATGTTTCATGTTTTCATTGCACTGAGATCACATACCCATTCTGGCTGCAATGAATGAATGAATGAGGGCTTAAGGCACGTACGTCGGCACACTAGGCAATTCAGTGCCACAACGTTTTTTTCCATGAAGTGGTCCTTTGCCATTGTTGAAGAACAACAACGAAGGTAGTGGAAGAAGAAAAAGAGGAAGAGAAAGAGCAGAGCTTTTAAATCCAAAGAGGACCAAGGGATCGTTTATATTCATGGTTTCCATAGACATATCCTCATGTCCCCATTCCTTTATAAGGCGAGCAGGGTGCCATGCCAGCGTAGGGTTCCCCGGTAGGTGCCAGCTCCTATTGCACACCATTGATCAAGCCAAGAGGGTTTGCCCCTTGTCGGGTTCCTGGCTGCAACAAGTGGGCCTTCCATGAAAAATAATCTCAATAGAAGCTTCCATGAAAATACTAGGAACAGCTATAACTACTTTAGAGCCATTCAACTCCACTAAAAACCTCGCAACAATGGCTTGTGATTGTGATACCCATACTTACTTAAGTCCAACATGATATCTCTATAGAAGATATCCATGTCAATACTGGTAACAATGATTGTGATCACGATACCCACACGTATCAGCTTAATATGTTATTTCAGTAAGAACACTAACCGTTTAAGGGTATCAATACACTGGATAGATTGTGCAGTACAAACTATCATTATGAGAGATATACAATGTAAATACATATGTACATGCACTATACCACTATCTTAATCTGTGCATGCAGTAAATCACCCATCATAAAGTACCATACAACTAGGAAAAATTACATCTTATTTTTCACCTCTGCCTAGAATCTTTCCATGACCATATATGTTTTCAGTATTCGTTAAACTTGATTTATATTGTAGGAATTAAGAATTATGCTGACTGTGCAACTCTAATAACAGGGACAAGATAATTAAGGGTCTACTGTACTATAACCACTAAACAAAGGGCCCGAACAAGTCTAATAACAGGTGGGATAATTAAGAGTCTACTGTGCCATAACTACTATAAAAAAGTGACTGAGCAGTTCTGAGGGGCAGGGGGATAATTAAAAATCTACTGTGCCATAACTACTATACAACGTGACTGAGCAGTTCTGAGGGGCAGGGGGGATAATTAAAAATCTACTGTGCCATAACTACTATACAAAGTGACTGTGCAGTTCTGGGGGGCAGGTGGGATAATTAAGAGTCTACTGTGCCATAACTACTATAAAAAGTGACTGAGCAGTTCTGAGGGGCAGGGTGGATAATTAAAAATCTACTGTGCCATAACTACTATAAAAAGTGACTGAGCAGTTCTGAGGGGCAGGGGGGATAATTAAAAATCTACGGTGCCATAACTACTATAAAAAGTGACTGAGCAGGTCTGAGGGGCAGGGGGGATAATTAAAAATCTACTGTGCCATAACTACTATACAAAGTGACTGTGCAGTTCCGAGGGGCAGGGGGATAATTGAAAATCTACTGTGCCATAACTACTATACAAAGTGACTGAGCAGTTCTGAGGGGCAGGGGGGATAATTAAAAATCTACTGTGCCATAACTACTATACAAAGTGACTGAGCAGTTCTGGGGGGCAGGGGGATGATTAAAAACTACGGTGCCATAACTACTATACAAAGTGACTGAGCAGTTCTGAGGGGCAGGGGGATAATTGAAAATCTACTGTGCCATAACTACTATACAAAGTGACTGAGCAGTTCTGGGGGGCAGGGGGATGATTAAAAACTACGGTGCCATAACTACTATACAAAGTGACTGAGCAGTTCTGAGGGGCAGGGGGGATAATTAAAAATCTACTGTGCCATAACTACTATACGACGTGACTGAGCAGTTCTGAGGAACAGGGGGGATAATTAAAAGTCTACTGCATGTGCCATACATACTATACAAAGTGACTGAGCAGGTCTGATAACAGAGGGTCTACAGTAACATAAGTACTATGCAGAGAGACTGAGAAAGGTGCGGGTGCGGGATCATAAAGGGTCTACATAACTACTAAATAAAGTGACTAACCAGGTCTGATAACAGGGGTTGATATATTGAAGGATCTACTGTGCCATAACTAACAAACAAAGTGACTGAGCAAGTCTAATGAAAGAGGTTGGGATAATAAAGGGTCTTCTGTGCCATAACTACTATAAAGAAAGAGACCAAACGAATGAGAAGTGCACAGTTGCAAGTGCGTTACATAGTTACCTAGCTTTCAAAAGAGAGAGAGAGAGAGAGAGAGAGAGAGAGAGAGAGAGAGAGAGAGAGAGAGAGAGAGAGAGAGAACCCACCCAACCACCAGCGCTAGGTTTATCCCGTAGGAATATTACAGTTGATACCTCTGGAATTGCTTGTCCGTGGAGTACTAAGACAATGCTATTGGAACAAGGTCCTATTCTGAGGCCAGTCTATTCAGGGAAGGACGACGGTCTATACCCACCCTGTGTTCAAAGCTCCAGAATGCACGCCCTTCTCCTCTCAGATCAGTGATGATCCAGGGATGACTAGACAGCCGAATGCATTATGCTGAGCATATAACACGTCACGGGCTGTTGAGCTCTGACCAAAAAACTGTACGTATGTCAATATTCAGGTCGGCTCGATTAATAGCTGTGCAAGACGTGTGAGGATTCTATAAGAGTAGAGCAGTATTTTCGCCTTCAATGTTAGGTTACTCTGACTTATTGGCGGGGCCCTCAGGCCGCGCCTATCTGGGAAGCTGTTTTGAAATGTTCATAGTCCGGACGGCCATGTTCGCAATCCTGAGGCCGGACTGAATATAATTCTCTATTCTGATTGGTTATAATACAAGTGTTGCCTTTGCCGCTGAAAATCGTGCCTTCCTTATTTTAATTTAGCATGAAGTTTTCAAATATATAAAATATTTTAAGCGAACATAAAGTATATTTTTCAGTATAGGAAGGAAAATTACTAAAGAAAAAAATCAATATGTGTATAGAATGAAATCAGGAGACTTCGTAACCAAACTGGTTCGTAACCAAACTGATGCGTACCCAAGTAGCTTCGCACCCAAGAGATTTCGAAGTCTCCAGCTTGCGCCTAGAATTCCGATATTTGTTTCATTTCTACAAAAATGATACAAATCTAGTCATTATAAATTATTTTCCTCTTTATACATCCGGTTCCCTCACAAGTTCATAAATAACTTAGCCCCGCCTTTTGACTATTGATGCTTTGCATCTATAACCGTACTTGTTATTATGAGTGATGATCCAGGGATGACTAGACTGCCGACTACAGGATTCTGAACATAGTGACACGCATGGGAATTACGGGCTGCTGGGTTGTAACAAAAAATGTACTTTTGTAAATACTCAGGTCAGCTCAATGTATAGGTTTGCAAGACGAGCGAGGATTCCATAAGAGCAGGGAAGTATAGCAGGGAAGTATAGCAGAGTGATTTTAGTCACGAGTATCAGTTGATTTCGGAGACCAACACTGCATCGATTCCATGCCCAGATTACACAGGGGCACAGCACGATCGTGGTGCCATGTGCATCATTTGGTGTTGACGAATCTGTGGAAATACGCCGCCATTGGGTAGGAACGACGGTTACATGTACAATATTGGTACAAAAAGTTTCATGCATGAAAAATGAAAAAATCGTGGTATGATAATCTCATGCAAGAAAATGAAATTTAAATAGATTTTAATGAGAATGTATTTTCATGCATGAAAATATAATTTCCATGCATGGGAAAGTCATATAGTCTTGCATCATGCATGAAATTTTTCGTTCCAGAATTTATTGCTGACTCTCGTACAAATCACAACCTTTTAAAATCACTGCCTTGTTGTGTTTGTGCAGATCATATAAACAAATTGTGACGTTTTATAGATATAATCATAAGTAATAACTTCCTTATCTCCAGTCCTGTACCCTGCTCCCCAGTCTACCCAGTGCAGCCCAACCAGGATGTGACCGCAGTTTGAGAGGTAAAATTGTTCACAGGGCGGGGCAAAGAATCGCAACTAGGTCGTGTGGGATGAGGCTGCACGTCGTGCTGCGCACAACAGCTACATATACAGAACTCATCAGCAGCCCTGAGAAAAGATACACACATTGAAGACGCATCATCAGTAGGTGTGCGGATTATACCACACAGGTACGGGAAACAAAGGGAAGAAACAAAGGCTGATGTACAGGTACGTAATATCAAAGGGACGAAACCAAGGCTGATTGATGTTCAGGTACGTAATAGCAATGAGGAAAAGCTGATTACTGTACGTGTACGTTAAAGCAAAGGTAAGGAACAAAAGCTGATTAATGTACAGGTACGTTAAAGCAAAGGGAAGGAACAAAAGCTGATTAATGTACAGGTACGTTATTGCAAAGGGAAGGAACAAAAGCTGATTAATGTACAGGTACGTTATAGCAAAGGGAAGGAACAAAAGCTGATTAATGTACAGGTACGTTATAGCAAAGGTAAGGAACAAAAGCTGATTACTGTACAGGTACGTAATAGCAAAGGGAGGGAACCAAGGCTGATTAATGTACAGGTACGTTATAGCAAAGGAAAGGAACAAAAGCTGATTAATGTACAGGTACGTAATAGTGATTAATGTTCAGATACGTAATAGTAAATAGAAGAAATAAAAGCAGATGAATGTGCATGTACGTTATGCCAAAGTGAAGGAACAAAAGCTGGTTAATAAACAAGTAACAAGGACCTGTCGTACGGTAGGTTGTGAGGGAAATCTCACAAATGGGTACAAACGATCAAAGTAGAGGGAACGGAATCTGATTTTTTTCTTTTGCTGAAAATGTGCAAAAATGCACTTTCAACTTTTAGATTGCATACATAAAATGTACCCCACCCTCCGTAAATTCTCGGCTATACGTATGCTTTATCTTAAGCAATTACGTTGACAGTTGATACCCAAGTTGCTTGTTTCAAACATGCATATTTTGGTGACATCTAATATGGAGAAAAGGGTCAGAAACCCTTATGTGCAAACCTATGTGTGACTGTAATATTTGGTCTCTTACTCTTCCCCTCCGTGATGGATAACGCTAACAGTTGATCTCAGGATGAGGAAAGGCTTGTAGGTAATGAAACATGTAAACTTCTCAAAATGACCCTCTATGCATAACTATTCCGATAAGCCACCTTAAAGCGAATGTCAACAAAGTTGCATGAATATTTCCTGGGCAAGTTCGAAATTTAACTTTATCAATACTTCCGAGTTTAGCGAGGCATATCGTCACCCTGTCCCTCAGCCCGGCACGTACCCATAGGTTCATATGTTCACCCAGTTCATCAGTACGCAAAAGCTTAGGTCGCGTCACGACAGAGAAGAAAACCCACACCCTCTTTTCAATCCCACAGTGAGGTGCACTTAGTTATTTTAGGCATGCGTATTATTGGTTGTATAATGAATACAACTATTCGTTCTGTGCTCTGTGTAGGACTTATTTCACATGAAGTGAAAATCGTAGGTTAGAGCAACAGTTATGAAAAACGCACATACTACCAGATGTATGGATAAATAAGAACGAGGCCAGCTTGGTAGCAGTATGATGAAACACATTTAAAGTCATCTTCTATTTTAAAAAGAGTTATGTTGTATTCTACAAAAAAAGAAAATATGGAAAATAAAACATGAGATGGTTAAAACCAGGAACTGTTTACTGTTACTTTTTGTAAATGTTACATCATACTGGTATAACGTGCCCTGGATAATTAAAACTGCCGACCTTTTTATTTTACGAGGGCAGCACATTGCCTTTATGTCTTACAGTATTGTGGGGCATATATATAGATTTTGATTTTAATCTCAGACATGACTTGAATTTCAAGTCATAAGGTAATGACTCTTCCAGCCAGGTAACAAGCCTATTATTTTTGAATTTCAAAAGCTGCATCGCCATTTATTTATTTATAATGTCTCAATTTAACTTATTTCTGATACAAAGGCCCTCTGTTGTTGATTATTTCCAACAGTCAATTCTTTGGCATTCACGCTTTAGTTGTTTTGCAAAATAATGCTGGAGGTTTTGATAAGGTCACCTTACAATCCACAGTTATCATTACCTCTTTCGGATTGTCCAATCAAAAAGCAGGAAGTAGGATTAGTTTCACGTAATTGGTCTTTGAATTTAGCGTCGCTAAGTCCATGGGAACATTCACTGACATGAGCCGGATGCTTCTTACGCTCTGGTATTGATCCTTGACATCGTATATAGTTACTAGTTTCACGTATCCCAATCTCATGCTCAGTGAGTATCAGTTCAAACAGAATAATGCTTTCAAAATAAAGTTTCTGCATAAGTGATCACTTTGCTGGTATCTTATACTAGCTTGAAACATTATTTAAAACAAAGTTTAGCATTGAAGAAAAATATATACATTTGAAAATATGTGGTCTTTTTATGATTAAATAGAAAGCCTTAAATTAATTAGTTATTGAAAATTCCGCCAGATGTCTCTGTGTCGTAATAAGGTCCAGCACGAGCGTGTTTCTATGGCCCATTGCACGCACGTAACATTCCCGTAACTTTACAACAACCATATCGGTCCGATCTTTAAATCTGTGTATACGGGTAGCAAAATAATAGCTTTCTCATCCCATCTTACAGCTGTTAAGAAAATATGTTTTGACGTACACATATTCAAGACCACTTTTTTATATAGGAAAACTATTTTGTGGATTGAGGTGATTGTGTAGAGGCATATCTTTCCGTGTCATACATTCTTTAACAATCATTTTCACACTCTCATATTCAAGGAAATTTGTTTTTAATTGGTAATATTCCTCAAACTCATTTTGTGTAATAATCGCCCTCCAATTTTGATTCAACAAATCCCCTATGGTCCTTACTCCTCTGCTGTTCCATTGTGGTATTGTTTGAAGTTGTAATTCTTTATGATACCACAGCGGGGTCTGTAGGACACAGTCTTTATCAATTACCATGTTACTTTTCCAATAAAGTAATCACATATTTCCAAAAAGGTATAGATATCATCTAATCCAATATATTCAAGAAGTCAGGGCCATTTGTAGATATGTCTGTAGATATTTGTAGATATGTCTGTTGCACAAACCTTTTATATACCTTTAGAACATTACAATATTTTAAGCCAGATTACTTTTATCATCAGTCACATACAGTAATCATATATGGTTGGAAACAGGTGTATTCGAAATATAGTCATATATAGTCAGCATACATGGTAGGAAACATGCACTTGAAATAAAGTCAAATATAGTCATCATACATGGTTGGAAACAGATATAGTCATCATACATAGTTAAAAACACATGTACCAGAAATTCCAATGGCGTTTGTTTGCGGATCATTACATGCTCAACTCCAAATTGATTTCACGGAAAATATTTACTTGTTTTTGTTTCAGGTGGTCGGTTGATTGTGTCACAGAATGGCAGTGGTTAAATTGGTTATCTTACTTCTCATCTATCTCATCAACAGCCGAGTTCAAGTTCTGTCTGGTGCGTATTTCCTGACCTATTCAGCCCCTGTATATATAAATATATATATATATATATATATATATATATATATATATATATATATATATATATATATATATATATATATATATATATATATATAACCACACTATTAGTCATGCTTCCTACATCGTGCTCATCCCATCCACCCTACAAGGGGCACACCTTATGGTGTGCAATATGACTTGGCTCCTCCCGGGGAACCCTGAGCAGGTGTGGCACCCTGCTCGCCTTATAAAAGAAGGGGATGTGTGGATCTGTCAATATATAGATACTAGTATACCCTGCATCTAGGGAGTACAGGGTGGCTCAATTGGTTAGGTCTTGGACCAGCGATCAGAGGGTCGCCGGTTCGATTCCCAGCCTTTGGTCTGTTCTTGGGCAAGACAGTTAACTTCACATTGCCTCAGTTCACCCAGCTGTGAATAGGGTACCTGGCATTAAGGGCAGAATGGCTATGTGATTGCTTCAACCTAAGAGCGCCGAAATGACTGCCAAGGTTGCATGCTCCACAGGGAGTTGAAATGGTTCAAAGATTGAACAGGCCTGCTGGGGAATAAATGTAAGAGTCGTGTGAACATTGATAAATGGAACAAGACTATAAACCTAACATTTATTTAGTTATATAAAATATCCCTTGGTCCTCTATGGATCTGAAGGCTCTGCTCTTACTCTCCCTCTTTTTCTTCTTTCACCTAGAATAACTATACTTTGTCATTGTCCTTTAAAAATGAGAAAGAACCATTTTTCTAATAACATCTTATGGCACTAATGACCTTTGTGTGCTGATGTGCCTTTAAACACTCATTTATTCATCCATTCCCATCCCATCCCCTGTTGTCCGATCCCACCCACACAGATAGGGTCTGCCCTAATGGCCGTGTGGTCTTAGGCGTTGGCACTGACTGCTAGCTGTTTCTCACCACTGTCTGGGTTCAGATCCTGGCCAGAGCATATAAGAAAGTTGGCAGTGATTTCGGGTTAGGCGTTGGTTTTTACCAGATACTCCAGTTTCCTCTTGTATCTAGTGAAGAATGTAGTTAATCCTTACACTAATGAATGAGTTTTCTCCAGTTCTCTTCAGTTGTAAAGTTCAAAATTTCACCCCCAAAATCAGTAGTCTTCTTTGTTGTGAGTGTGTATTAGGCAAGGTCACTATTTTACTGCTCTCTCATTGGTCGATAATAGGTCATGCCCATAATGCACATATACATAACAATTGTTTCTCCATAATGGGCATGATACTTAATATGGAAGTTAACATATTTACAAAGTACACATATTCGTGAGAATTCACGACACCGGATATAACTGGCTAGTCACGACTTGGCCTCACTATGGCAGAAAAAGTGACGATAAACGAAATTCCAAAAAACCTCCAAAACCCACACAGATACCTTTCCTGCATCAAATATTGCCCTACCGAGTCCTCCGGTCCTAAGTATGTTAATAACCCAACCTCATATGAACCCCAAAGATAAACTGTGTAAACTTGTTATTTTCAACAGTTTTTTATAAAACTTGTAATGTTTAATAAATAATTTTGCTTATACCATATGTGCAACTCATTCATGCCTACCGCTGTCCAAAAAGACATGAATACCTTTATAAGTTTTGGGACAGTTTTTGAAGGAGGAATATGTAAATGATAATAAACTAACAAATATTCGTCAAATATCTAGCTTGTTTATGCTTTAGGACAAAGATGTTTTCACGAATAATACTGAGGATGTTTCCTTATGAACTGTAAGAAAATGAGTTGACTGTTTTTCACAAATTTCTTTTGACTTGAGCGATGTTCCTCTCTTTTTGTTTAAGTTGTGTTTCCCGTGCTAAGCCTGTCCACCGCAAGCATCAGCCAGACCAACTGGACAGTGAGATGGTTAATCACAAATGACCCCTACCACCAGTACAACATCTTCCTTTTCAAGACCTCAGAGGGAGTTCAGACCGCTAGGCAGGTTGGGACTATTCCCCGGACTCCGGATTGGAATCAGGCACGGGATGTGCTCCTGACTGCCCTACCAGCAAATACCACTCACACAGTAATAGTCCAGCCATGTTCCACCACACTACTCTGTCACATCAACTCCACCATAACAGCCACCACACTGTGTAAGTAAACACCTTTTCTGTCTTAGTCACCATTGTATTGTGTGAATACCAGACATAATGATAGTCCAGCCATGTTCCACCACTCTGGTCTGTCACATCAACTCCACCATAACAGCCACCACGCCGTGTAAGTAAACACCTTCTCTGTCTTAGTCACCATTGCATTGTGTGAATACCAGCCACAATGATAGTCCAGCCATGTTCCTCCACTCTGGTCTGTCACATGAACTCCACCATAACAGCCACTCTGGTCTGTCATGACAACTCCATCATGACAGCCACCACGCCGTGTAAGTAAACACCATCTCTGTCTTAGTCACCATTGCATTGTGTGAATGCCAGACATAATGATAGTCAAGTCATGTTCCTCCACTCTGCTCTGTCATGACATCTCCATCATGACAGCCACCACGCCGTGTAAGTAAACACCTTTGTCTTAGTCACCATAGCATTGTGTGAATGCCAGCCACAATGATGGTCCAGCCATGTTCCTCCACTCTGGTCTGTCATGACAACTCCATCATGACAGCCACCACGCCGTGAAAGTAAACACCCTCTCTGTCTTAGTCACCATTGCATTGTGTGAATGCCAGACATAATGATAGTCCAGCCATGTTCATCCACTCTGGTCTGTCATGACATCTCCATCATAACAGCCACCACACTGTGTAAGTAAACACCTTCTCTGTCTTAGTCACCATTGCATCGTGTGAATGCCATTCACAATGATAGTCCAGCCATGTTCCACCACACTACTCTGTCACATCAACTCCACCATAACAACCACCCCACTGTGTAAGTAAACACCTTCTCTGTCTTAGTCACCATAGCATTGTGTGAATGCCAGACATAATGATAGTCCAGCCATGTTCCTCCACTCTGGTCTGTCACATCAACTCCATCATGACAGCCACCACACTGTATAAGTAAACACCTTCTCTGTCTTAGTCACCATTGCATTGTGTGAATACCAGCCACAATGATAGTCCAGCCATGTTCCTCCACACTACTCTGTCACACCAACTCCACCGTTACAGCCACCACACTGTGTAAGTAAACACCCTCTCTGTCTTAGTCACCATAGCATTGTGTGAATGCCAGCCACAATGATAGTCCAGCCATCTTCCTCCACACTACTCTGTCACATCAACTCCACCATAACAGCCACCACACTGTGTAAGTAAACACCTTCTCTGTCTTAGTCACCATAGCATTGTGTGAATACCAGCCACAATGATAGTCCAGCCATGTTCATCCACCCTGCTCTGTCACATCAACTCCACTATAACAGCCACCTTACTGTGTAAGTAAACACCTTCTCTGTCTTTTTTCACCATAGCATTGTGTGAATGCCAGCCACAATGATAGTCCAGCCATGTTCCACCACACTACTCTGTCACATCAACTCCACCATAACTGCCGCCACACTGTGTAAGTAAACACCCTCTCTGTCTTAGTCACCATAGCATTGTGTGAATGCCAGCCACAAAGTAGTCCAGCCATGTTCATCCACACTGCTCTGTCACATCAACTCCACCGTAACAGCCACCACACTGTGTAAGTAAACACCATCTCTGTCTTAGTCACCATAGCATTGTGTGAATGCCAGCCACAATGATAGTCCAGCCATGTTCCTCCACTCTGGTCTGTCACATCAACTCCACCATAACAGCAACCCCTCTGTGTAAGTATACACTTTCTCTGTCCTAAGCACGTTTCCCACTATCAAGAACTCAGACAAGACCTTGCCAAGGACACCAAATTTTTGTGTTCTTAAAAGATTCGGTATGTCATTCTTGTTTATTTGTGTTTGTTCCTAACAAAATCTCAGAACATGTTGGCTAAGTCCTGTCAGAGTCACAAAGTTTTGAGAATGTTCAAAACATTCGTGGAAGTTCTTGGAGTCTTGTATTAATAATTTTTGGTCCTACGCATACCTAGGAGTGTTCCTAAGACATTCCCTTGGACATTCGTCTTAATTTGAATACAAGCAATACATCATGTCTTTTAGACGGAGCTCTCATAATGTGTGCCACTGTCTTTTAACAAATGATGCTTCATCACAATTTCTAAAATACAAAAAGAAACACTATAGGCTTCATAAAATAACAAAAGCCTTTGCTGAAAATGGCTAAGGCAGAGGGAGAGAAATGATATCCTAGAAACGTTGAAGACATGGGTAACAATTAGGGTTATTGTCCTATAGACACTGTGCACGTGTATGAGAGGATTTGGTAACAGAGCCTTCTTTGCGTATGCACAATTTCCTTGAGAAGCTCATCTCAGCACCTGTACATAACACGAGTGATTATTGACTACTATAGATACCTTAATATACCTGTTACAATGCAATTCTATGATTTGGAGAAATGCTTTGACCGCTTGTGGCTGCGTAAGTGCATGACTGTGCTGTGGGAGAGCGGGGTGAGAGGACCTGAGTGGATGGCAATCTACCTCATGAATAAATCTGCAGAAATGGTTATACAGACACCTGTGGGTGAAACCCAGCTGATTGAAATACAGGAGGTTGTGATGCAGGGAACCGTAATGGCAGTGGTGATGTGTGCTAGGCTAATAGATACAGCTACGGAAAATCTTGAGAATGTTGGTGCAGGGGTTCAATATGGCGAAGTGAGGGTGACAACGCAGATGTTTCAGGATGACATCCTACAATCGTCAACAAACGCAGAAACAACACAGAGAGCAGCGGTAGCAAATGAAGTCTTTCAAGACACTTACAGGATGAGGTTTAACATGGGAAAAACACAAATGATGTGTATACCCTAAAAACAGGGGCAACAACAAACTGTTCAATTAATAATCAGGACTTTGGTAGATGTACTCAGTACAAATACCTGGGAGACCAGCTGCATAATAAAAATAACCTTGACTTAAATATTGAAAAAAGAGAGAAACAAGCACAGATAGACATGATAAAAATAATAGCAGTCACTAGTGTTCGGAATCGGCCACAATTTTCAAGATCTATCATCGGTCCATCTGAACGACCGATGACCGATTAATAATCGAAGTTGTGTACATGGTTTTCCGTGTCGCCATTGCTGTTTACTTTAGTCATAAGGTACCGCGACACCTAGCGGTATCAACACACACTAGCGTAATTGCGTCATGCGCATTTGCGCTATGGTGTGCCGATAACCACAACAACAATGGCGGCATCGTAACATCGCCTCAGCACGCTCAGAGAGGTGGATCTGGAGCGGTCCAGCAGTGTTTCCTCGTTGGTTGGGCAATAAATAGGTAACTAAACTTTTTTTCTCAGATTTTCTGACAGGCAGGACTACCGAAAGTCCAGCTATTTCTTTGAATAGAATTTTTATCCATGTTCGTTTTTTTGTTCGAACATGTGAAATTGCGTTCGATCATCATAATCAGAGGCACAAACGAACGCTGTTCGGCTTGTTCGAACAATCGGACGAACACTAGCAGTCACCAAGCAAATGAACACCCCAGAAAGAGACTTACAAATAAAGCTAAAACTGTTTGGCACAATCCTGTATCCAAAGGTGTTTTACAATTGTGAGACATGGAGTAATATACGGAAAGCTGATCTAAAAAAAACTGGACAAGATTGTACTGGATGGAGTGAAGAGGATGCTGAGTTTACCCATAAGCACACCTGGCATGGGTATATTTGCGGAAACAGGAATTCTCCCAGCCGAAGACCAGATAGCCAGAAGAAAGATGATGTTTTTGCACCGAATTTTAAGCGGAAACCAAGAGAAACTTGTGCGCCAGGTGTACAGTCAACAAAAGAAGTTTGGTTTCCCGAAGTGTTGGACTGCAGAGATAACTGATATTCAAAAACTATACCGGTTGGAGGTGGAGGATGAGCAGATTGGTGCCCTCAGCAAGCTGAGCTGGAAGACCACAGTAGACAAAAAGATTCAGGCAAAACTTCAAAACCAGCTGAATATAGAGAGATTAAAAGGAGGCAAAATATGTGACATTCAGAGATTTGAGAAAAAGAGCTACCTGGATGAAATGAGGTCTCAGAGTGCCAAACTAGCCATAAGATATAGGCCTAAAATGAACAATCTTGGATATCACTATAAAAACAACAAAACTGACCTATGCTGCCCCCTATGCAGTAAGGAGAGAGATGACATGAATCACCTAGCCGCTTGTGAATCATACGGACACATAGATGGCAGACTGAAGTTGAGTGACCTATATAGCAATGAGACTGATGACATCTGCAGAGCAACTGAGGCAGTGAGAGAAAGAATGGAATATAGAGAGACCCAACTCCTGACAAAGCAGTGAGACTCCAGAAATTGGAGAAGGGAAGAAAGAAAGAAAGAAAAAAGGGTGACCATTCTGAACAACATTAAATCCCAATCCCGATATGGCTACTTTTGTAAGGCACTTTTGAAGCTTGGTAGTGGGAAGGGTACACATTGAAATAGACACTTAATCTGTATAATATTCTTGATAGTGATATGCTCATTTTTTTATTTAGCTTGGTGTGGAAGGGGCTACTTCAGAAACAGCACATCCCGCACCTGCTCAAAGTGTCCTCTAGGAGCATACCAGCCAGATCCAGAGGCAGACCCGCACACGTGTAGACCCTGTAAGCCTGATGTCAAAAGCAACCCGGCGACAACTTTGACAACTGGTGCTGAGACAGAAAACCAATGCTTTTACGTGAGCAGCTTGATTATTTACATGGTGATTTGTCACTCATGACGAAAATAACTATGAAAATACTTTAGCAGTAAATTGTATTGTTTGTCATAACGTAACATACGTTTTCGTCAGTATAAACCACCAAAAGATTCAACATCAAAATCAATGAAATAATATTTTAAAAGCGATGCTTCAAATTCTCCAATTCGTCTATTTTTGTGTCGTTATTTTTCTTTTGTTTTGTTTGCGTAATACATACATACATACATACATACATACATTCATACAATTACATACATACATACATACATACAAACATACATACATATATACAATTACATACATATATACATACATACATACATACATACATACATATATACAATTACATACATATATACATACATACATGCATGCATTCATTAATGCGTACATTAATGCATACATACATACATACATGCATACATACAAACATACATTCATACATACAAATATACAAACACACATACATACATACATACATACAGACAAATATTCATACTCACATACATACATAGACAAAACATGCATACATACCGGTACATACAATACATACGTACATACATGCAAAATGGAAATAAATCGGATAGCACAAGTAGAATATTGTTTTGATTAATTGATATAATTCCTAGGCCGCTGCTGTCAACTGGTTTGAGCCCTCGTATGGACCAATGGCGGGCGGAACTCTGGTGACATTCCAGATGAGATATTTTGGGACCTGCACTTCTCCACCCATCGTGAAATTGGCGGGACATGACTGCATTGTCACCAAAGTGTCGTGAGTGTTTAGATACTATTGTTTTATGATGGGGTCAGACTAAAACTATATAAAAAAGAAAATGTTATAACATTGTGAAGAATCACGTGTGTTGCTATAACAATCGCATACAATTATTACTTAACACATTCAACCTGGACCCAACTCTGCCTTTTGCCTCTATAAGCCGGCCTTCACTCACCTTTTTACGATGCTCGCCAGAATAATTGAAAACAATTGCTAATTGAAGTTACTGAATGGCCATTCATCGCCAGGCTGATTGTTTTGAAAATTAACAGGGCTTTTATTCGCAACGTATATATATATATATATATATATATATATATATATATATATATATATATATATATATATATATATATATATATATATATATATATATATATGATTAGGCCAGGGAAAATGATCAAAAAACCCTCACTATGAGTTACTATGTATTGATTTCCTAATTCAATTGGAGCGTACATTTTGTGGTACAGTCAATATGGTAACATAATTATACCAATATAGAGTGTTAATGACGCAGTACTAGTATTCAAGCGCTCATGTAAAGCGTTGAACAGATTACATATTCTCCATTCCAGATCGACTTCCTTTACTTGTGTGGTGTCTTGCATACATTCTGAGCTGTCTTCGGCAGGGAGTGCATTCTACCAATAAACGTGTCGTATATTTCCATTCCAGATCAACTTCCTTTAGCTGCATGTCTTCTCACTCACATTCTGAACGGTCTGGGGCGGTGAGCGTGTCCTGCACTCTGGCCAATGGCAAGACCCACACGCCCCGCTCCCCTCGCCGCTACGACTACAGACCAGATCCCAGCATTGACGCTGTAGCATTCAACAACTTCTTCTTATCGTACGTAACCCCTACTGCGAACTTTACAAAAAAAACTTTATTCGGGTAGCTTATTGCCATAGTATTAGCCCATTGGCTGCTAGTGACTAAACATGGTCAATGCAAAGTTATGCAAAAACCTGAAAAAATCCTGAAACCCTGGCATGTGGTACTCATCTGATAGTTCTTAGCAAGAGCTTTCCAATGAATACCAACATGACAGGGTTCAGTTGGTTTTCAAAACCTTTATGCATTTGTCTGCCATGGACGAAGATAGCGTAGGCATGGAGAGGGTTAAGGGTCGTTAAACTACAGTCATTTAAAGTTCCCTGTTACATATAAAATGAAAAATAAACATGAAATGAAATAACATGAAATGTCGAAGTTTCTCGGATAGCCAAGGGTATACCATCCCGATTGAAGGAGGTGCATCCTTAGAATCCAGTGTCAACATCCCTAATATTAACCCTTCTAATCATGAGGCTACTTTTTTCCACAGTACAAAGACACAAAGGTTTTTGAAAACCATCTAACCCCTGTCATGCTGGCTTTTATTGGATAGCTATCACTGAGTACTCTCATATATAAAGTAACCTGACATTTCAAGGTTTCAGTCATTATTCAGGATTTTAGCATCATTTTGTAATGGCAAAATTAGCCACCAGCAGCACTTAAGGGCCATGCATATAACTATAAAAAAATGAACATTTGTAAACCTTGGAATATGGTCAGGGCCCGTGGACCAGCTGTTCCACTTGGGCACCAGACATCATGCATAGGTCTTAATGCATAAGTGTTTTCTTAAAACTGTTGCCATTCTCAAGGTGTTATTGGTGTTCTTCTTCTGTTGTTGCGTTTCTTTATTGTGCATACGATGGCCCACTTAAATGTCATTATTGTTTTGATGTTGACTTTGTTCATAGCGCTCATTGTGTGTTACAGCGGGGGAGCTAAGATCACAGTGAAAGGGAAACATTTTCTGTCTGTTTATGAGACCTTCATGGAGATAACACGGCAGATAGGCAACAGGAAGGATCGCTTTAAGTCTGCCGTAAGTTTGCACTATTACTTTATATATCTATATATCTATGATTATAAATGTATATATAAATATATATATATATACT
>OZ012685.1:46980976-47045976 GCA_963942565.1 Maea johnstoni | reverse complement strand
GACCTGCTGGTCAATAAATAGTCATACCGCCCAGGGCTGATACATCGACTTATCTGCAAAGTTAGGCCAGGGAAATTGATCAAAAACTCCTCACTACGAGTTACTATGTGTTAGACTATTCATTTCTTAATTCGATTGGAGCATATATTTTGTGGGACGGTCAATATGGTAACATGATTATACCAATATAGAGTGTACTGACGCAGTACTAGTATTCAAGCGCTCATGTAAAGCGTTGAACGGATAACACATTTTCCATTCCAGATCGACTTCCTTTACTTATGTGTTGTCTTGCATACATTCTAAACTGTCTTGGGCAGGGAGTGTATTCTACCAATAAACGTGTCATATATTTCCATTCCAGTACCTCTAAAAGGTACACATGTTTCATAATCCCATGTGTCTAAGATTACATTTGTTTAGAAGTGAAAGTAGCAAACATGCGCAGTTTATTACACGCCCAAACATTTGCCACACTTACCTGATGCGCCTGGTGTAATAAAATGAACACACTCGTGCCAAAGTCACCATGCTGGCCAGGTCTATAGGCGCTCCAGTTAAGGTTGGCTTTTGGCCACAAAAATAGGTAATTAACACAAAACCAGGCAGAATAGTAGATGAAAAAATAGAAGTGAGATTTTTGATAGGGTATGAGTTGATTTAGATGATAGGTCAGCCAACTTCAATGCTGCTCTATCACTTACAAGGGCCGACCTGCTGGTCAATAAATAGTCATACCGCCCAGGGCTGATACATCGACTTATCTGCAAAGTTAGGCCAGGGAAATTGATCAAAAACTCCTCACTATGAGTTACTATGTGTTAGACTATTCATTTCTTAATATGATTGGAGCATATATTCTGCTGGTCAATAAATAGTCATACCGCCCAGGGCTGATACATCGACTTATCTGCAAATCACATGGTACCGATGGTGTCATTCTATTGGTTAAAATCAAAAGAGCAGTAGTAAAATTGTGCACCAAAGCTTCAAGCCCTTCCAATGCATTGGTTTGGTTGTTTTTTTCAGGGTGAGAGGCTGGGTTGGCAGCCTATGGATTTCAATATAGCTATAGGCAAGGGCAGGTGTGAGATAGTGTCTGTGGCTGCTGATCAGGTGATATGTCGTCCTCCCTCAGCACAGCCAGAGACCTCGCCCCTGCATCCTTTGCGAGAAGGATATCCACACGTTCAGGCAAGTACCACTTTATGATGAACCTCTCCTAAATTAAGCAAAATACTGTGTGTGTGTGTGTGTGTGTGTGTGTGTGTGTACATGTATTTCTGAGCTGTGAGATCACATGCAAAAATAAAATGAGAGTGGTTACTGAAGTATGGGTGCGTTGTGAGATCGATCTCACAATGTTTTTACAAATATCTTTCTTGCTTTTGGTCTGATTAGGGTTTGGTTTTGGGTTAGGGTAATATCAGCTCAAAACACTCTCACATAAAAAAAGTTGCCTTATCATAGGAAAGAAACCAAAATTACAGAGTTGTGTGTGTGTGTGTGTGTAAATACATATCCATGTTCTATTTCTTGCTCTATATTCAACATATATAGGCCCATTCCCTTCCATCCTTTGAGCTTTGCACGTACCATGACAGTGTTTGCTTTTATTATAACATGGTTGTGTTGTATTTCTCTCAGGTTCGTGTAGGTCAGCTGACGTATCACGTGGGTTTCCTGCGTTACCTCCCCAGTGAAGACGATCCCCCTCCTGAGTGTCAACGTGGGATATTCTGTCAGCTGAGTATACTAGTGGCTGTTATCAGTGCAGGAGTGGTTCTGCCACTGATCGTGGCCGTGGCTGTGGGACTCGTATGCTACAGGAGGCGAAAGAAGGGTCCACACAGTGCAGGTTCACAGCAACAGCCAAATCACCACAGGAATGGGAACCGTCCCAACGGTAAGTGCAAGATGCCACTCTATCAAATCCCCTAATCGCTCAAATGCGTTAAGATTTCAAATATAAAATACAGATTATCAAAGAGAACTCTTTTACATTTGTTCATTTGCATTATTAAATTGTTCCCTTTACAGAAAATTCCTTCAGTCATATATTTTATGGATTTTGAACCCAAACAATTTGAGTGAAAGAGAGTCCTAAGATAATTATAACAATAATAGTTGATAATAATTGGTATTTGATATGGCGCCCTTTCAACCTATAATGGTCAAAAGCGTTTTAAAGAAAGTCAGTGGACAGTTGTTTATGGGGTTAAATATGGTCAAGTTCTATTTGTAAAAGCTATACCCCTTGATCCTTTCATTGATGAATGTAGTGATAATATTTCCACATAACACATTTCTTAAAGTGTCCCAATGGAATATAGATGACAGGGAAGCAAAGCTATGTTTGAACACAACGTATGCTCTTATAAACTCTGAACATATACTATTATGTGTGACAGCTATTATGTGTGAAAGCTGTATCTGTGTGTGTATGGCAAAGCTCTTAGTGTTCTTTCCTTTTCCACTTCAGGTGAACTTCCACACGTGGCCGCCAAGCAGCCACGTGGTCCACAACACGAGTATCAGGACACTCAACCACCTCCTCGTCCTCTTTCTCCTCCTCCTCATCTCTATTCTCCTCCTCCTCTAGCTCCTGCTTCGCACTCGTCAACTTCCTCTTCACCTCCTCCTACACCCTCCCACTCCTCGTCATTTTCCCCTGGCTCAGCCTCGTTTTGGGATCAAGTTGACGACACTGAGTTGCGCAGGAATGTGCGCAGCTGCCTGATCAGCTCCCGACGATTGGAACTTCTTGAGCGTATTGGTCAAGGTATATATCTTACATTTGCCACTGTGTGCTACTACTCTCTAGATCCAGTGTGTGGTCTGTGGAACCCTGCACCTGTTTCACCTCTGTCAAGAATAATGAACCCTACCCATATGCAAACCTTTAAATTTGTGGTTCAGATAACTTCAAACCAAAAATGGAAACTTTCAAGAAGTTCAAGAAAATGGGCATTGTCATTTGTCAAAACTTTCTGAATGTGGAGATTTTTTCTATAACTTTTCACAAACTTCCTTCAATATTGAAATGATCAACATGGAATACTGAATATGTGGCACATCCTAGTTTGAAAACAAGCCAGTTAACCCCCATTTTAAAAATATTATTTTCAAAAGGCATGCTAATAAGATCACTTTCAACAAGTTCGAAAAATTCTGAATGTCGAGAGTTTTTCTGTAACCTTCAAAAAACTTCCTTCAATTTCGAAATGTTTAGCTTGCAATATTGAATATGTGGCACCTCCTAGCATTCAAACAAGCTGATTAACCCCGTCTTATTTTTGAAAGTACATGGTGAATGTGGAGATTTTTTTATAACTTCACTATTTTCCTACAGTATGGAGTTGCCACCTAGAAAAACAAAACAATGGAACCACATTTTTTAAATTGAAAATCAAAAATGTAAATACCGAAGATATTTTCCAAATATATTTGTACACTTGTCTAAAAAAAACCTGCAAAGGGCACCCTTTTTGGGGAGAAAGAAATACCTCATCCGTTAAATTTATAAGAGTTTGAACAGAGGGTCATCCAACGAATCTCTGTACCAAATTTTGTAGAAAATTTTGATTTGAGCAAATTGTCCTGTATGTCCTTAATATATAATTCTAGTTTTTATATTGAGCATCTATACCCTTGTTATTCAGGTCACTTTGGGAAGGTGTATAAAGGCAAACTTTATGACACCAGCTTCGTTACCTATAGGATTGTGGCTGTGAAGACAATTCGAGGTGAGTCGGTCATCATATTTGATAGAACAGTGTGTGCAGTGTCATAATAACAAGAAAATATTTTAGCATTATCATTTCATTATGTTTAGTTTTAGAAGCTCTTTGATAGTTCAATGAAATTTTGATATATATTATATATATATATATATATATATATATATATATATATATATATATATATATATATATATATATATATATATATATATATATATATGTATATATATATATATATATATATATATATATATATATATATATGTGTGTGTGTGTTTGTGTGATAAATATTTGTGCTGATGAATTCGTAGCAATGTACAGGGGCTTCTCACCGGTGTTTCTAAGTTGCATGTAAATATTCACAATCACCTTCTTGGCCTATATTCCAGATGACCAACTGACTCCAAAAGAGATCTCATCATTTATCAATGAAGCTGTAATAATGAAGGATTTCAACCATATAAATGTTCTTTCTCTATGCGGTGTGATAATTAAAGAGGTAAAGCCCTATGTCGTTCTTCCGTATATGGACAAGGGCGACTTAAAGACCTTCATCAAAGATCCTGAACAGGTAAATGTAACAGTCGAACCAAGATGTCCTGCACCATAGAAATATAGCTTAGCTTCACTATAAATATGTTAAAAGTGCAGTACTCTGATATGCCATATAACGATTATTTTTCTTTATTATTGGATGCATTAATGCAAATTCTGTTATTATTTTGATATTAACTGTGATGCCATTGCAATGTATTGGAGTCTCTGAACTTGTAAGGATATTTTCGATTTTCTAATAAATAACAGAGTGTTTAAAAGAGTAATTTACAAAAGATTTGGGCCATTGCATTTTCATGTATTTTTCACACACTGGGTGAAACGTTGGTAGTATTATATAGCTATGTACCTGTTCTCCAGCAACTGACTGTTAGGACATTGCTAGAAGCTGGACTACAGATCGCAACAGGAATGAGATATCTATCTGAGAATAAATTTGTTCACCGAGATCTTGCCACAAGAAACTGTATGTATGTATCTCTTGCATTTCTAGTGGTTTTGATATGATCTTAAATTTCCATAATATCTACCCTACATCACACCATACTACATTATTTGGTGTACCTCAGCACATATCAATTATAACTTACAGTCCAACCTGGTTTCATTGCAAATGTTAAGGCATGTCATTTTTTACAAATTCAAAATACCCATTATGTAAATCATACATTAGCCACACAGTACGTCTACATGTATTGTAAATGTTTCATTAAATTATGTATAAATCTGGGCTTAAAAATATTATGACATTGTGAAGCTTTTCCAGTTATGAAATATTATGAATGCATCAATCACTAGATATCGTTGCATGTATTTACGAATCATATACATTACCTGACATACTCCTTTGCTACTGCTTTCTTATGATATCCATCTCTCCATACATTAAGAAAAATCAATGTATTTTATGCCATCATTTTCTCCCTCCAGGGTACAAAAGGGAATGAATGTAAAGGTTGCAGATTTTGGGCTGTCACGTGATGTTAACAAAACAGATTACTATAGATCAAAAGACAAAGAACGACCACTTCCAGTCAAATGGATGGCAGTAGAGAGTTTGGAGACTGGAGTATATACCACAAAATCAGATGTGGTGGGTATTATCAGCAGTTGTGAATAAAAATACCAAATCGACTTGAGTTTAAACAACCTTAAGATATAAGTGAGTGACAGTTCTTGCTGTATACTGTACAACCCATTATTATCGCGCTCCTTTTAATTTCACGCATTTCGCGCTAGTTGATGATAACGCGTATATTACTGGCGCTGATATAGGTTCAAAATAGCATCACAATGCCCCATCTAGTGGTGATACATTTGATGCGTGTAATTAAATGGCCGCGATCCGATTCAGACGGCCGTTGCGTGAATAAAAAGGGGCGCGGTTATAAAGGGTTTTACAGTATGTGGATAGAGGTCACATGGGGAAAATCTGAGTGATCCCAGTTTAGCACTTCAAATAGACAAAAAGTCCAACAGACCATGAGTTCAAACAATTTTATTGATTTTTTTTTATAAAGTGTAAAGGTTTATCTTTCTATTCTCATTTCTTATTGCTTGATACATGCCTTAGATTATAGAAATAAGCCTGCTTTCTGCTGCTGTGCTAGTGAAGTTGTTTTTGCCACGTACCAGCAGAAGAAGAAATGGTGGGTCTTCCTACTGTGAAATTTGCCTATCTAACGCATTTATTTCTGGCGAATGTCTCAGACAATATGGATGACCGTACTTGGTAATACAGGCGTAGGACTTAACAAGTGGCCATTTTCCTGCTTGTAGTGGGCGTTTGGCATTGTGCTGTGGGAGCTAATGACAAGGGGAGGAACTCCGTATCCTGATATACGCAACGCGAACGTCAAGAGTTACGTCATTGCCGGAAATCGACTGTCTAAGCCAAGCCACGCCCCTGATGGAGTGTAAGTGAAATAAACACTTCAGCTTATTGACCCACATAAGATTCTCCTCCTCATTTTCAACTCACTTTTCCAGGAACGTTCCAGAAGATACATTTTATAAGATGAATATGGGTTGTATGATGATTATATGCCTATGAAATTTCTCCACATATATTGGGTAAACTGAGCATACATCACTCAAATCTGCAGAGAATGATAATACCATGCCCTTTTGAAGCCACCATAACAGGTAGGAAATTTATCCTGCCACATGTTAACAGAAGACAGGCATGGCCATATATATTAGGAATTAAGTGTAAATCCTATTTGACCTGAAAATAGGTCACAGATAGTATCAATCTTAGGCATTTATACTGATTTATAACGGTAAAACCTATATAACATCCTGCTCCAAAGGAGTTGAGTACTGCTATGTAATTATTTACTCTTAATTCTGCTTGTTTGTATTTGGAATCATCATTCTCTGTAAATGATCTATTATAATTGTTAAAGTGTTGCATTTCCTTTCATTTAAGAAACATTATTCATCTGATTTTCAAAAACTTAAAAGGCTTCTATGCTATAATATAATTCTCCATGTTCTTTTTAGGTATGCCATCATGTCACCCTGCTGGAATAAGGACCCGAATGAAAGACCTGCATTTCATGTCCTTCAACATAAAATCCAAAACATTTTAAAAGTTGCAGCATATGATGAAGACGGCTACCTTTCAGCCCAGAATACTACAAATTTAACAGAACCAAAAGTGGATTATGACAATAATTGACTTAACCAGCCTCACTTTATAATCAACTATTTGACTGTCTTTCAGTCACTTAAGGTTATCTGTTAATGAAGTTAGGATATATATATATATATATATATATATATATATATATATATATATATACATATATATATATATATATATATATATATATATATATATATATATATATATATATATATATATATATATATTTATATATATATATATATATATATATATATATATATATATATATATATATATATATATATATATATATATAATATGAGAGAAAACCATTCGGCTTTACTTTTGAGAAGGAGATGATTTGGAAGATTAATCATTTCACAGAAACTTTCACCAACATTATATAACTGCAGTACCTTCCTGATGTACGGCCATTCAATTGTATCGAATGCCTTGGCACAATCTAATATGATTGTTAAACTATTCTGCTTCACTCTTGAGTGGGATATATTTTGGAAGAGGAATTATTTCACAGAAATTTTCACCAATATTATATAACTGCAGTACTGTCATGATGTATAGCCATTCAATTGTATTAAACGCCATGACAGAATTGAATATGATTGATAAACCTGTTTTATTTATAATTTCAAAATATTATTTCATAATGCAGACAAGTCTAGTATTCTCTCCTATAAATCTACGAGCTATAAAGCTGCTTCAGTCTTTGTTTATCAGATCCGGTGGTAAAATTTTTAATCTGTGAAAGACAATGTTTAAAAAAAATGTCTCAAGGGGACACCTGCTTTTAAGTCATTTTTAGGTTTTTCACTTTTTTAAATGCAGGTGATAGTTCCCTCTAAGGGTCTGTTAGTTTTGTGTTTCATACAGTCATTTGTATATGAGGGTCCAATATTCAAAACCTATTAAGATGTTTTAAAAATGTGTTGGAAAACCCATCTTGTCTTGGAGCTTTGTTCAATTTACTTCTCTCTATTTCATTCTCAAAACTTATGAAGATCTTTTAAAAATTAGTCTGAAAATCCATCTTGTCTTGGAGCTTTGTTCAGTTTAATACTCTCTATAACATTCTCTAGATTTTTCATATCTTCCTATTTCCATTGAAACTCCTTACTCTAGAGTACGGATTTCAATGCAATATCTTTTAGAGTTGCTCACCTGTTTTAGAATTATGATATGATGAGCAAATTATGCATCTTCGATGTTGCGCACATGCTCTATTGTATTGAGATTTTTATACAATCTTGTATCCAGATGCGTTACCCTGACAGTCATGATCGAGCCATCCTTATCCCTCATTGATGAAATACTTTTGTTGACACATTCTTTTATCTAGATTGGAAGAATATTTAGGTTATTCCCACTCTTTTACTAACCGGGCTCTTGATTGTATCATGCATTCTTTAATCCTTTTTTCTCTGATGTTTTCAAATTTTGACTTGGCAGAAATGAGATCTTTAACATTTTTGTCCAATTCTTCAATGGATTCTAAGTTTGTATTCACTTTTTTTAAACATTTTTCTCCTCACATTCTTCCGTCTTTAGTATTCTTGGAAAGTTAAAAGAATCACTCCTCTCAATTGGCGTAGGAAGCTAGAATCGGAAATCATTAAGTCGAGGCCTTCATTGCTACTATATTTATAAAGTTAAAACTGTATATAAGGAGAGCATACATACTCTCGGCTAAGAATATGACTTCTTTTACCATGGCGTTAATGTCTCTGTTTTTTATCAAACCTCATTTACCACTGTTTACCACTATTTTTAAAGCAACTATTAAAGATGAATCCATAATATTGTGATCACTTTTATAGGCAGCTAGAATTTCCGACTTTCGTTCCAAACTGAGAAGGTCTTGTAAATATAAGAAAGCCTAAGGGAGATCATATACATGGGTTTCGATATTTCCAAGAAAAAACTTCTGGAGTTTTCATTTGCTAATCTCTCTACATCTACCAAGCTTTATTGAGTCATTAACTCTTTAATTTTGTTTCTGGATTATGGATGACATATAAAAAGGGTGTTAGTCAATCACCAGTTTGATGCCATCTCTGTAAAAGAGGAGCTGCTGTACCTTGTTAACTGAGCCAACTATATGGACGATATTTCTGATAAAATCGCACATATCAAAACACTAACAAAAATACAAGTACAAGGACACAAACTACTCAAACTGACACAGATCAGGTTTCTATGTAATTAAAACAATGAACAACTCCAAACACTGTATCTTTGGAGTGCATGGCCACAACTTTACGACATGTGGGCCGCCAAATAGATTGTAGAAATAGAAAAAAACATTTGAACAATTCAAATGACATTGATAAGACCTCTAATGGCATTGGAATACCTTATTATCGTCATCTCAGTTATTTCCCCCTAATATCATGACAATGAAAACTATTCCCCTTTATTGTGTTGGACATCATACTCTGAAAAAAAAATTTAACAAAGAATCTGCTCAGGAAAAACTAAATTTGACCTTTTGTATGAAGGATTATATGAGAATACATATTAGATTAGCCTTCCTGATGACAATACCAGCAATGAATGAATGGATGCTTAAAAACACATCGGCAAACAAAGGCCATTCAGTGCCATAAAATGTATAAAATGATGTTCATTTGTTATTGTAGGCAAACAACAACAAAGCTATAAGTAGAGAAAAATGCTTACAAAAGAATGAACAGTTTCAAAGTATTAGTTGCAAACAAACCAATCTCATGTAAATATGAAAAAATGCTGTCCGAAGTATTTTCTCAAAGAGTTCCTTCAAATTATTTACATCAAAATGTCTACTTCTGATTTCAATAAAATCAAGACAATCAAATAAAATGTCTGATAGTCAAACAACAATCACAGGCTTTGCACCGAGGAGGATCATCCCCCTTTAAAAGGAAGGAGTGAGTCGAGTGACTGCGACCAATCCGCATCTTAGATAAAACACTGTGCTCACGCCTAGTAACTCCAGGCAGCAGACCCAGTTGAGGATGAATTGCATGCAATTTGTTGTTGACCTGCATGCCTCATTCTACTCAGCCTGTCATATGTGTTTCATGGGGACATTGATGTGTTTCTTACAATCGCCGAAAGAAATGGGAACATTTTTAACTGTTTTAAGAAAACCAGCTATGGCAGCATAATCCGCTTTCTCATTACCCTTGATGCAAATATGACTGGGAATCCAATAAAATAACATTCTTTTCTCTTGGTACTGTGTGAAGGCATTCCTGTATCTTGAGGACAAGAGGATGAGTCCAGTTTTTGCCCCTAATGGCCTGATGCGCAGAATAAATTTCCTTTCATCATCATCTGTTGTCTCTACCCGATCAAGAGCAAGATACAACTCTGCAGAAAATATAGAAAACTTATCTGGAAGACGTGAATACTGTAAAATTCAAATTATTAGCGAATCTGTATTTCACGAATTGATCCGTTTTTTCCATAATAGCGGATCGTAACATTAGCGTGTGGTCCATCATCAAAAGCACCATCTGACTTGTGATATTCTAATTCATGTACTAATCTACCACTCGTGTCCGACGATATTGGCTACACCCCAGCGGGCATTGTACGTACAGTTGGTACAATGTACGTACATTGTACGTACATTGTACGTACAGTGCCCGCTGGGACCTGGTTTCATCACGACGCAACCACCTTTCAAGATAATCAGATCCAGCTATGAACAGTACGAGTGATGGTCAAAATGGGTCTATTAAAATCGTAATTTCTTAGAACCACGAGGATGTTATGTGCTACACTAGCACCGCCACGCAGCTGTTTATCGAACTTACGTGTCAGTGAAGGTCCTTGCTGATTGGTATATTGCAATTTAGGAACTCCGAACCTGGGTGAAGACCCATTCTTCAACAAAAATGCTCGCAGACAATCTTTGATTGGGAGAATTTAAAACCACTGTTTTCAGCCTAATCTTCGAAATCTATTCTATTCGGCTTGCTCTGATGACTGTGTGGTCTAAGGCGCCGCCACTGACTTCTCGCTGTCTTTCACTACTGGGCTTGAATCCTGGCCAGGGTCGTGAGAAAGTTGCCAGTGAGTTGGGGTTATGCGGTGGTTTTTCTCGAGTACTTCAGTTTCCTCAGCCGCTTGCAACTGGCTAGTTACGAATTAGCCACAATATGGCATATTTGTGACGAAAGAAAGAATCTTGGTAATGTGGATTTGGAGCTGCCTTTCTATGGCTTGCATGTGTTTTGATCTATATGAGACACCTAAGTTATCAACAAACACAGACTTGTCAACACCATTTCTTATAAATACAGCTGGTGATGCTGTTGATCTTAACTATGAATCAGGTGACAGATGAAATGCTACCCTGCGGAAGGAAGGAAGGAAGGAATCGGGTTTTACATCGCTTTCAACAGCTTAGGTCATATCACGACGAGATAGAAACCCGGAACCGGGAAGAATTTCCCTACTCTTCACGAATAGTTCCAAGGGATCTTTCAGTTGCAGAAGGACCATAGACAGTCCTCCACAACACCGCACATTTATATAGCGACCAGGCCAACCCGCTAGGGGATCCAGCGGAGACTCGAACCTGCGAACTCACGCTTGGGAGCTACCCTGCGGTCAACTTCCATTGCTTGGTCATAAAAATCAGAGAGGGATGTCCCTACTCTAAATTTCCTTTCAGGTAAAAAGTTTTGAATAGAAAGGGCCAAACGTCCTTTGAGGTCCGTATCATATAAATCTTTCAAAATTCCATTTTTCCAAGTGGTGTCATATGCCTTTCCAAGGTCGAAAAAGATAGACACCACATGTTTTCTATTTTATAATCCCCAAAAAACGCACCAAGTGATCCATTGTGCTTCTTTTTTCACGGAAGCCACTTTGGGCTTACGTGACGCTACCTTGCGGAACTCCTTTCTTGGGAGGGATGTTCCTACTCTGACTCTAAATTTCCTTTCATATATAAGTTTTGAGTAAAGGAGGAAACGTCCCCTGAGGTCTGTATCATATAAATCTTTCAAAATTCCATTTTTCCAAGTGGTGTCATATGCCTTTCCAAGGTCGAAAAAGATAGACACCACATGTTTTCTATTTTATAATCCCCCCAAAACGCACAAAGTGATCCATTGTGCTTCTTTTTTCACGGAAGCCACTTTGGGCTTACGTGACGCTACCTTGCGAAACTCCTTTCTTGGGAGGGATGTTCCTACTCTGACTCTAAATTTCCTTTCATATAAAGTTTTGAGTAAAGGAGGAAACGTCCCCTGAGGTCTGTATCATATAAATCTTTCAAAATTCCATTTTTCCAAGTGGTGTCATATGCCTTTCCAAGGTCGAAAAAGATAGACACCACATGTTTTCTTTTTTATAATCCCCCAAAAACGCACCAAGTGATCCATTGTGCTTCTTTTTTCACGGAAGCCACTTTGGGCTTACGTGACGCTACCTTGCGGAACTCCTTTCTTGGGAGGAATGTTCCTACTCTGACTCTAAATTTCCTTTCATATAAAGTTTTGAGTAAAGGAGGGAACGTCCCCTGAGGTCTGTATCATATACATCTTTCAAAATTCCATATTTCAAAGTGGTGTCATATGCCTTTTGAAGGTAAAAAAAGATAGACACCACATGTTTTCCATTAAAAAATCCCTCTCACATAAGTTTCAAAACGCACAAGGTGACATTGTGATTCTTGTTTTATGGAAGCCACTTTGGGCTTCGGGGGCGAGTATAAAGTATTCATGAAATCAAACAAGATGCTACGAAATTGCCGCTTCAGAACTTCTTTCTAAGGTTATAAAACACTTCAACCATTGTCACCTGCCGACTTAGGGCAAATACACTAGTCAAAGATGTACTTAATGCATTGGTATAAGTCTGGCCATTACACTCGCCTTTACACGTGAGAAATCCACTACGGTGATTCACCGTAGTGGATGGCAGATTTTTACCATTGTGTCGTACCGTGTCTCGGAAAGGCCAATAACAGAAACATCAATAAACAAAAAGGATGGCCTGATAGAGACACGATGATATATTGAGTATGTTTGCACTGCTTTCTAAAATGTAATTTTATAGACACGCCAATAAAAAAGAAAATTAAATTAAAAGTGGAGAGAAATAATCAATATATTTCCTAATGATCCTGCCAATTGTTATTAAGTTTGTGATGAATAATCGTGGAATTTCTCATGTTGTATTTCCTTTTAGGCAAACATACAATCGGACCATTAGGTAAGATATCAATAATAATTATCCGTTACTTACTGTACACACGCCCTTCATTTGCTTATTCTAGATTGAACATTTCAGTAGAGATTATATAACATTATAATTCTACACATAATTATGAATGTGAAGGCTCTGAGTGACAGAGCTGTACCGGGTTAAGTCACAAGTATAGATAACAGCATTTCTGATTAAACATGGTATAGTGTAGTATCTGTATAGTATAGTTTATTTTTACAATTTAAAAGAGAGCCAACATATTTAACTTATTTCTTAATCTTGGAGATTCACTAAGATATCCCCTCTCTCTCTCTCTCTCTCTCTCTCTCTCTCTCTCTCTCTCTCTCTCTCTCTCTCTCTCTCTATATATATATATATATATATATATATATATATATATATATATATATATATATATATATATATAAATATATATATATATATATATATATATATATATATATATATATATATATATATATATATATATATATATATATATATTCCATTTGACTCCTAGCACTTATGTTATACCACGACATTCACTAAGACATAAGTGAAAATACCCATAATTCTCATTTCAGAGTTCGCCGAGCTGCTCAAGAGAATGACCGGAGTCGAGTAGGCACAGCCACATTGACAAAGATGGGAAGTAAATGTCAATGAAACAGAGGTCTTGGTAACTTTGAGATTTCAATGAATTTAGTTTTAAGATTGTCATCAAAGTCAGAATTTTAATTGTATTTACCTTTAAGAAATTATGTTGTAGCTTGCCCCGTGTTAGTTTAGTTTCGAGGACAAGGAACATTTATTGCTAATAGGATTCCCTATTGATTTTTCAAATCTCATTATAATACTTAGAAAAACCCAACTGCAAAATTGTAATACTTAAATGGCCTTCGAAAACTGCATCCCAACAAACCAAGTAATCGGAATAACTCTTCAAACAAAATTAAAAATGTATATTTTCTGATACTACAATACCTTTTCATCCAATCTTTAAACATGTTATTTTCACTAATAAACACGGACCTGCTAGGAAATCGTTAAGAAAGGTGGTTCTGGATTTACTGCAGGATATACAATCTTAAACAATCTGAAAAAAAAAGAAAAATGAAATATTTTGATTTTAAAACTGATGGAAAATAACTTTTGCCTCAGCTAAATTTGATCATTGTACTCTGGGTTTCATGTTCATCAACATTTCTGTGAAATTAGTTAGTTAACAATCATGACCTTTTATTATTCAGCCTAGTGATTTATTCATTATAATTTTAGTATTTGATGACATTTCTTATACCTACAAGTTCAGAATCTTCTCTGTCCAAGCGTGTCAATTTACTGTATCCCATCTATGGTACCAATAAAAAGTTTCAAACTGATATACTGTCTATGTTCTCTTTCTACACTCCTGTCGAAATACTACTACTGGTAATCCAGAAAGACACAATTCTAGAAGGAAATTTTGCATTGAGCTTTAATATATTGTTAGAATACGCGAAGTTGTGCGGAGACATGGCGCCCACGACCGCATGTCAATGGGTAACTTATGTTGATCTTGCAATACAGTGCAAATTTTAGTAGTTAGGTTAATTTGAATATAGAGGTCTGATCTTCAATTGAACTATCCCAGCTCCTATGTGGTGGAGCCCATGCCAGTTAGAGTTGGATGGCTATAAGTAAATATAAGGCTTGACCATATTATTTAAGGTAATAAAAATTCTCAGCCAAAAAAACAGAACTAATTAATTTTATAAAAGAAATAAGTTTGAGTTTCAAAATATATATATATATATATATATATATATATATATATATATATATATATATATATATATATATATATATATATATATATATATATCATGTATCAGCTTAAATGATGTTCATTTAAAATTCATCCTTAATTATTATTAGGTATTATCGGCAAATCTAGTTAACCCTTCCAATGCTGATGCTACTTTCGTCCAAAGCACAAGGACGTTGACATCTGTGAAAATCATCTAAACCCTGTCATGTTGGAACTCAATAGAAGGTTCACGCTGAGTACTCTCAGATGAGTACCTATGTGCCAGGGTTTCAGTTATTTCCATGTTTTTGCATCATTCTGTATTGGCCAAATTAGTCATCAGCAGCATAAGGGTTAAGGTCTCAAGCTATGAGGGGTGAGCTGAATGCCAGATACTAGTAATTCATCGGGACTTCAAATGTGATAAAGAAAAGCAAGCAACTAAAAGGAATCACATTCTATAAATATATAATAGAACTTTTTCTTAATCTAAGTCATGGTGTGATTCAGAAAACGGCCAAGCTTGTAATATCGAGTTAACTAGATCATTCTCTCTACAGGAGAGGGAGGGTGTATTCCTTCAAAGGGAGAGGGGGAAAGACGGCTGAAATGATAAATAATAACCACATCTATAGTGAGCACATACAGAGTACACAAAAATATTCTTAGAAATATAAACATTTACCATACAAACTTTTCAAATCTCACTTTAATTTACAAATATTTTCAAATGTGATGAGCCAACAACATGTTCTGCATGTGGAGTGAAAAACAGCAGATGTATGACATGATTAGCATATAAAACAATAATCAGGTACAAGGTCCACATTTAAAATACTTCTTTGACCATCTAGGCGCACTTAAAATTTGATGAAAAACTGCATAGTACTTCTGATAATAACTTTGGAATGGATTGTTCATGTTCTTTTCTCTTTCATTGATGTGAGCTACCTCATATTTTAATTTGAAAAAACATGACTTATGGGCAGAAATGAAAAAAAATCTATGTTTATGTCTATGTATGTTATTAAATGGCTTTTTTAAACCAGAAAGAAGATGCATAAACAAAAAGGTTACCGAGAATCAATTAACCTATCTATTCCTAATTCTACCGTGACCCCTTGGAAGAATCTTTATATATTCAATAAAATGTTAAGAGGTGAAAGGCCGATTATGACATGCCCTATAACAACTCCACCTGATTGGCTATACCAGTATGACGTCACTAGTAGATAAAGATCAATGGGCGCTCTCGTATTGTTTACATTACAGAGAAACCTGCGCGCAAATATGCGCAGAACGCGGCTTTCGGGCTCTTCGCTGCAGCGCCTGTTTTGGTTAACCGGTTGGTTTCATATCCACTTGTTTTATTTATCTGAGATATCACATATCCAATGAGATGAGTTTTTTGGCCTAGGACTAGACTGTCCCGTTCAGGATGTAGACCATGAAGAGTTGTTTTATTCCACGAATTTCGGCGAAATTACGAGAAACACCCAATGGGAAAAATAACAAACCAAATATTCAACAACATAAATTACCTTTAAAACGCTAGTATTCGATATCTTCAAGGCATCTGTGTTTGAAAACGATCGAAACCTTGAACAGGTTCGATGAAAAAGGATTTTGAAAAAGACTGCGTCTAAATACTTTTGATTAGACTGAAACCTACACAGTTTTATTGTCAAGGATCGCCGAGTGCTGCCTTCTATTGAGCGAGGATGAGTACATAGTAGCCAATGTAATATTATGTTATGCCATGCGAGCTGTTTTATCAAGGTACTACAAAACAACACTTCTCGTAACTGCTCTTCTGTGTACTTTGGAAAGTCAGCAGCCAATTTATTCACGTGTTTTTCATATCGATACTGCAAATGTGGTTATGGCCCACGCCTGGTCATAGAACTAGGATATTGGTTGCCAATCAGAATAATGCATTCAAGTCAGTCAATCTCTCAGACTGCTGCTATACTTTTTGACATTATCTCCCCTTACTGACGCTGTATGTATGTATGTATGTATGTATGTATGTGTGTATGTATGTATGTATGTATGTATGTAGGAAATCATGTAAGTGACAATTACTTACAGGGAATACGAAAACACAGTCTCTAAGCATCAAGTTGTATTCCAACTATTTCGTGTGCGTGTGAATCAAAATCAAAATCATTGTAAATTAAGCACATAGTTTGGTTGCTACCACAGATAAGAAATTTCGCACAATCACATAGATAATTTTGGATGCACAAACAAATTAAGATTTATCATTAAAGAAATTTTATATTCTGAATGTTATTAAATATATTGAGATCTTTAGAATCATCCCAAGTTTTAACTAAAACAATCAAACTTATTTTGATATATTTTGAAATTAGGCGTTATCCTCATGCAAATGTAGTGGAGAGGTTACACGGAACTACATAGTCGTTGGAGACATGATACTCATTTTGATTGTTTTTTTCCTTATATGATGAAAGGCCTTGAAATCAACCATGGTTCTGTGTGCGGGCAGCAGACCGGCAGCTCGTTGGATGTCCACATTTGCTGGATTTCTCGATAGTCCTATATCATGGTAGAGACATGTAACTCTAATCTACATTCCCTGACCATGTGTGCTCATAAATAACACCAATAAGATTTATTTATAACTTTATATATTACCGAAACATTGCTTACATTACATTTGTTTACATTACGAATATACATATACTTGAAAAGATGATCAAACAGTGTAAGGAAAACGTACCTTAGGTTATATAATACACACACACATATATATATATATATATATATATATATATATATATATATATATATATATATATATATATATATATATATATATATATATATATAATATATATATATATATATATATATATATATATATATATATATATATATATGTGTGTGTATATATATATATATATATATATATATATATATATATATATATATATATATATATATATATATATATATATATATATATATATATATATATATATAATATATATATAAATATATATATATATATATATATATATATATATATATATATATATATATATATATATATATATATATATATATATATATGTATATATATATATATATATATATATATATATATATATTGGGCGATAGTGGTGTATTGCTTGCAGGCATATATGGAGCGGATACCACGCAGTTCGTACGAAAAGTTTCATGCATGAGAAAATCATGGCATGGCATGGAAATGATGTTGCCATGCATGAAAATGACATTTCCATACACGAAAATGACATTTATGCATGAATTATTTTTTTTGCAGGAAAACGATGTTCATGCATGTAAATATTTCCATGCAGTAATATGATGATGTTGTCCACAAAATGTTCATGGATGAGAGTGCACAGCCCAATTTCCTATGACTACCTGGGACAAATAAATCATACCATGAAGTTTTTGGGACACATTTCTCATTTTCCCGCATGCATGGAAATATAATTTCACGCATGAGAATGTCATATTCTTCCATGGAAATTTCTTTTTTCATGCATGAAAACGAAATTGTATGCATGGAACTTTTCGTACGGGACCAGTACACTGTGTACTGCATAATTGCCACGTTCAGGACGCTAAATGAACTTTTTACTACAGCAGTTCCAGACATTTCAAAGTTATATAAAACGAAATATGATGCAGGAACCTTTCCCATGTGATTCCCATGACATTGTATTGTATTATTGTAAATATACCAATATATTGATAAATGGTTTGATTGCGCTTATTGTGACTAGCTGAATATTGCGATGAATGATGTTTTCTAATTTCCCGTTCGAGATTTATTTTTAAATGTCCCATGCATACACCTGTCACATGTCGTCGATCGACTGAAACGTGATGTAAAGGAATGTTTATGTTATTCCCATGTCCAATTCATAAGTGATATATATGTGAAATGTTGACAGATATTAAATATATATGTAATAATTATATAAGATATATCCGTATAAAGGAACATTTAGTTACTCAGTGTTCTTTGAAAAAGAAAATTTCGCATTCATAAACCTATCGTAAGACGTTGATCGACGGCACACGCATTAACGTCGAGCTAGATGAACACATCACATGTTGAGACGTTCTACAGACACACACTATTGCTTGTTTTAAACGCTTCAAGTGCGAACTCGTTCCACAGGATTGAACACTGTGTTTGCCAGAATTATCGCATACCATGTTCTAGTCGTTGTCGTTAGCTAAAGACGCAAGTTGACACGATCAGGGCGTAACATCCGTATAGCTTTAATCCATTAATGCTCACAGAAGCCAAAATCAGCCTTACAAAGTTGATGAAATCTTCCATAGAAAAGCATAGATAGAGAGATATGTGATGAAGAAATATTCATGAAAACATTACCAACAAGTGTCCTTCAAATGATTTTCAAAATCATTCCTAATTTCAAAGTTGTTATCAAAAATATCATAGATCCAGACGACAATTTCTTTAGGAGCTCCCCAGCATTAATGGGTTAAACGGCGAGAGAGGAGAAGCGCTACTTCCCTCGGGCGTTTCTTGTAGTGTGGCTGTCCTTATTGAGAACTTTGCGTGTTTCCTGGACAAAGACTGCTAGAGCTACGTGCAGATCCTTGACGTTACTGTCTGCGGTGACTTTTAGCGTTTTCAACTCGTTGTAGTCGGGCGTGTAGTGCTGGAATGTCCATTGTTGCGAGGGGGAGGTGTAGTTGCACTTTTGTAGAGTTGCGTCCGAGTAGGAAGCCTCTAGACATAGCCCACTGTTTGTGTCCATAAAAACACTGCCCTGCAATGTGTCAGGGAACAAGTACTTAATTCACACAAGTCAGTGTTTATGTTTTACTGTGTTCCTTTACCACATTTGGAAAAGTTGATATAACACAAAAAAGTTACTAAAAATTAAAAAGTTGATTGAAAAACGTCCTGTGCACATTTAGTCCATGGGTCACATGATAACCAATAAATACGAGCTGATTTTACATGACAGGACAGAGGATATGGTAGTTGTTATATTAATGCCAAGCGGTTATATTTTAAACCCCAGGTTTTAGAAAAAAAAATGATATTATACCAGGCTTACACATTTTGCAGATCACATTATACCAAAACGCCAATATTTTGCTTTAAAGATTATTATAGTTCGATAATCACTTGTTCAATACATATTTCTTGATAAAAAAGCAATATATGAAACAATATGTGACGTGAAATACTTTAAAATTGACTTTATCAACTCATTTGTCATTAGTCGGCTAAGCCTATTTTCATTAAAGCTGGGGTTCCACATCGAGCTGGCGCGAATGCAACTTTATGCAATTGATATGATAATGAGGAAAAAAACCCTAATTTTGCGTCGAATGCGAGTTTTAGGAAAAAGTCGCATTCGTTGTTTGTCCAGAGTTAGGCAATTCGAAAACGAGGTTGGTTTTGCCGCCAAAATAAAAGTTGAATTCCATTTTCTGAAATTGTGGAATGCGCAGAAAGTTCCTTTCTTCGCTACTTGTCGAATGCGATGGAGTTTGCAATTTGTCATTAACATAATGATTTTCTCATATGCATAAAGTCGAAAATCGTATTCGACTTATTTCTTGTTGAATGCGAGGTGTAGGCAAATGTCGAATGCGAATTTCTATGTCGAATGCGATGCCTCACATGTCGCATTCGACATAAACTGTCAATCAAACAGATCATTTGCATAAAACTCAAATGCACAAAGTGTTTTCGACATAGTTCGACCTTTCGACATTTTAGAGGTCGAATGCGACTTAAAGGGGTTCCACATCGCATTCGACACGACAAAATTACCATCTTTTTTGCAGAACCCCGCGACTTTTTCCATGTCGAATTGACTCGAATTCGACTTTTTCAAATATTTGTGGAATCGGGTCGAATTCATGCAAACACCATGTGGAACCCCACCTTAAGAAACCTATTGTATTATAACAGTATATTGTGACTAGTCGCTACATTTTATCTTCCCAATTTTATACATTTGATGCATGAGCGTCATTTGTCGCTCAGATCCCAAGAGAGAAGTCAAATGCCGGATGACAATGCACAAGTACAAAAGGTTAAGCATGAAAAAAAATCATGGCAAGCCAATATCATGGAAATTGTATATTTTTATGCATGAAAATGAAAATGTCGCCTCGGGATATCTGGCATGATTTTTTTGCCTCAGAAGTTTTCCTGGGTTGCTGGGCTGTACACGACTTCATGCATGGAATTTTAACAGATCTTTGGGCAACATTTTCATTTTCATTCATAAAATTTCATTTTCATGCATAGAAATTTGATTTTCATGTGTGGACATTTAATTTTCAGGCATGAAAATGAAATCTGAAATTTTTATGACACAACTTTTTCACGCATGAAACGTTTTGTACCGTTGCACACTGCGCACTTACCTGTACATGGAACCATTTAGAGTTTAGGGTAGTGTTGTAGAGCCTCATGTATTCATCGCGGTCAAGATGGGCACCAACTTCACCAGGAGGTAGGGGGTTAAAAATATATGCGGACATGCGCAGTTCTCCCCTCTTATTCCAGAATAAGCCCTGTAAGGACAAAACCAACATTGAAATTACGTAAAAAAACGTATTGTAGTGATAATCTAGAATTAGAACCCTATACTTGGTAGAAAACGATGATCTGAATTACACGATTGCGAAAATGAAATGAGACAATCTATGTATTTCTTTATTTGGAATTTCAACCCAGGCAGTGATGAGAGACAGCGTGCAGTCAGTGGCGGCACCAGAGAACACATGGCCATCAGGGCAGGCCCAGAAAATCTATAAAACGTATATTAGTATGATTAGTAAACACCTACTGAGTCATTATAGGAAATACAAGGAAGGAAGGAAGGAATTGGGATTTACGTCGCTTTCAACAGCTTATAGGTCATATCGCGACGAGATAGAAACTCGGAACCGGGAAGAAATTCCCTACTCTTCACAAATAGTTCCAAGGGGTCTTTCTGCAAATACATGGGGGGGGGGGGTCAAACGCTCACAATTTCAGACCCCCCCCCCCCCCCATGATTATTCATGTAAACCCCCAATTCTTTCATCTTGACCCCCTCCCCCCATGATTTTGTAATAGGTGAGCGTTCTAACCCCCCCCCCCCCCCCAATGTACATTCAAATGGAATAGCCCTAAAGAAAATACAGGAATATGAAATCATAAAGTTTTAAAATAATAACATAGGTAACATAATTAAAGAACAACTAGATTAAATCATATATATCAAACGATAGCGAAACAAAAGCGTGCACATTTATGTACACACGAAGTTTACTATCCAACGATGATAACCTACGTTATATATGTCACTTAACATGTAACATCATCAAAATAGCTACGTATACAAAGACAGAAAGCCTCGCTTATCCTGGACTCGCCTATTTCGGATTTTCGCGTATTACGGACAAAATCATTCGTCCCACAAGATTCAAATCTACTTGAACACTAATAAGTTATGTCTGATTTCGGCTACCCCAGACATTTTTCCGAGGTAAACATGGTTTTCTGCATCTCGTCATTGAGTAGCCTCCAGTACGAGGCGCCACCTATTACCGGGGAAACATACAACGTGCCACACTGCCCAGAGTGATGTTGTATATATATATATATATATATATATATATATATATATATATATATATATATATATATATATATATATATATATATATAGAGAGAGAGAGAGAGAGAGAGAGAGAGAGAGAGAGAGAGTGATGTTGTATATATATATATATATATATATATATATATATATATATATATATATATATAAATATATATATATATATATATATATATATATATATATATCATATATATATGTATATATACTAGTATATATATATATATACATATATATATATATATATATATATATATATATATATATATATATATATATATATATATATATATATATATATATATATATATATATATATATATATATATATATATATATATATATATATATATATATATATATATATATATATATATATATATATATATATATATATATAATGCATTGAACTCAGCACATATATCAATATTACCTGGCTTCTGGGCGATCCGTTACACGTGTACATTCGCAGCGTGATGCCATATAGAGTATCTAAACATCCCTTAACACCAACATTCTCAAGCTGAAATGAATGCATTTTCCATTGTTAGAAATGATTCTAATTGCCTAACCTACCAGGATAATGAAAATATAAAATCGAGAAAATTCCTTTGGGTTGATGGATCGATACAAGAAGTAAGTTTGTATATTGGAACCAAATCTTTGATGAACTGACTATGTCTGAGTACGTGATGTCTTTACAATTTGTGAGAATTAGGGATAATAGTTTTGGCATTGGCATATATAACCAAATAGTAAAGAGAACTGAAGTAGATGCATGGGTCGGAAAGGACATCTAAACTCCAATTTGACAACTACGGTAATAGAACTGCGGTTACCAAAGAGTCCAACCAGATCAAATATTAAATGATTAGTTCGTGTAGTTTATTTTATTTTACCAAGATTCTTATTTTTGGCACATTTCCTATGGGTCAATGATCTTGCTATGACCAAATGCAGTGAATACCATTGTAATTGATATGACAGTCGTTCAATGTTTGCAACATATTTAAATACCTAGCAATTCTTGACCCCTTGTTACTAGGGTACGAACATATTTTTGGATGATATGAAATTGCTTTTGATTTTACTAAAACACTTATCTTCGTGTGCTTGGTGTGTGTAGTACTCACCCCGCCCCAGGCGTAAGAGTTCTGGTCTGGCACTCCCAGTTCTGGGTAGACGTTCTTCAGTAGCCAACTCATATCATGTGGGCATTGCTTCCTCAGGGCAAGCCTTTCAGAGATATCTGTGACATTGACGCTCTGTAACGGTACCATTTCACAAACAAAAGGTAAGTGGTAAGTAAATTACCTGATATATCTGTGACATTGCCATTCTGTAACAGTACTTTTTCACAAACAAAAGGTAATTAGTGGTTAGTAAATTACCTGATATATCTGTGACATTGCCATTCTCTAACAGTACTTTTTCACAAACAAAAGGTAATTAGTGGTTAGTAAATTACCTGCTATATATGTGACATTGGCATTCTGTAACAGTACCATTTCACAAACAAAAGGTAAATGGTTAGTAAATTACCATATATAACTGTGACATTAACCCTCTGTAACAGTACCACTTCACAAACAAAGGGTAAGTGGTCAGTCAGTTACTTGATATATCTGTGACATTGACAGTGTAACAGTACTATTTCACAAACAAAAGGTAAGTGGTCAGTGAGTTAACCAATAAATCTTTGACATTGACACTCATAAGAAGTACCATATCACAAGAAATGTGAAGGTAGGGCGTGAATTACCATATACAATATTAATTGCGCATGTAAAATGTCATGGAAAAGCAAGTTGTTGGGGTCGAATTCGCACATAGGTTATTAGACAGAATGCATTGTTTATTGTTTAGATCAAAGGACAATTCCGCCATTCATTGACAGTGAAGGATTTGTTCCTATTAAATCTGTTCAAATGATATATTATACATGTATATACCCTGTACAAATGATACGAATGAAAACATAGGTGGCGGTGGGTTTCGCTGGTTACTCCGGTTTCCTGCACCAGTTACAACTGACTAGTCACGATTTAGCCACAATACGGCAGAAATTCCAAATTCCCTAAGATTTCAGCTTTATCTGCATGTCAGTGAATTGTTCTGTGTTTTTCTCACACCCTAATTTCATTTTCCACTACACAATGGCTAGTCACGAAACAATCTTAATTTTGTAAAAATGACAGACAATGGGATTTTACTCACAATCTGAATGAAACAATAACTAGTCGATTTTAGTTCAGTAAAATATACCTTAAGGTGCGGCCGCATCATATAGAAATACTTCTTGTAGTCGTCAAACCAAACTTCTGCCACTCTCTTGTAGTTCATCTCGATAAGAGCTGTCCACTTGTTCCGGTAGCTGCGGCTATCCTTTAACTCCAGGTGGGCCACGTGGGAGCAAGGCACATTGATCACCTGGCCCCCGCATAACCAGGCCTGAAACAAATGGGTCACTTTTACTTTATATCATAGTAGTGACCATCCTGCCCCGCATGACAAGGCCTGAAACAAGAAGCTCACTTTCCCTTTATATCATAGCAATGGCCTGCCAAAATAGCCATTGACCACCCTGCCCCTGCAAAACCAGGCCTGAAACAAGGTCACTTTCACTTCTTATGATAACAATGGCCTGCCCAAATAGCCATTGATCACCCAGCCTCACACACCCAATCCTAAACACAAGAAGGTAACTTTTACTTTATATCATAACAGTGGTCTGTCCAAACAGCCTTGACCACCCAGCTCCCGCATAACCAGGCCTGAAACAAGAAGCTCACTTTCCTTTTATATCATAGCAATGGCCTGCCCAAATAGCCATTGACCACCCTGCCCCCTCATAACCAGGCCTGAAACAAAAAGGTCACTTTTACTTTTTATGATAACAATGGCCTGCCCAAATAGCCATTGACCACCCAGCCTCCACACACCCAATCCTAAACACAAGAAGGTCACTTTCACTTTATATCATAACAATGGTCTGTCCAAATAGCCTTCACCACCCAGCTCCCGCATAACCAGGCCTGAAACAAGAAGCTCACTTTCCCTTTATATCCTAACATTGGCCTATACAAATAGCCATTGACCACTCAGCCCCAAAACAGCCAATCCTCAGCATGAGAAGGCAACTTTCACTTTATATCATAACACTGGCCTGTCCAAATAGCCATTGACCACTCAGCCCCCACATAACCAGGCCTAAAAACGAGGCAGGTCAGTTTAACTCATAGTTAGGGCCTATCCATATAGCCATTAACCTCTCGATCTTCCACATAACCAATCCTAGTGACAAGAAGGGGAGAATCATGTGTTTAGGGCTTTTAGTTTGTATCATAAGAGGGCCCTGCCTGAATATTCATTGATCACTTGGATGATTTCTTCTACTGCTTCCATGTAGAATTGAAACTGCTAGTGTCATTGTCGCCAATTATCTGCAACATTGCCTTCAAACTGCATATATCCTGGAGGTCTAAGGTGCTCCATGCTTGTTCAAATGTGCTTCCCGTCTGACACCTTCTGACACCATGTAATGGACTTCAAGAAACAGGCAACTACTCAGTTAGACTACTAGTCATAGAATGACAGTTTTAATCAATAGACAGGGTGTGGCACCATAGATAGTGCAGGACTCGTTTTGAATACTGGAACTGGTCTGGTGCTTATCAATAGATGGCAGCTCTACTGAAGTCAAGTCAAATATTTTACAGAGAGACAGGTCTATGTTTTACCCTGCCTAGATAGTCTAATTACTATGTGAGACAAGACAATGTTTTCCCCTGCTAAGATAGGCTACTTACTCTGAGAGACAGGTCTATGATTCCCCTACCTAGATAGAATACTTACTGTGAGAGAGGTGTACGTTCTTCCCTGCCTAGAAAGCCTATTTACTCTGAGAGACAGGTCTATGTTCTCCCCTGCCTAGATAGCCTACTTACCCTGAGAGTTAGGTCTAAGTTCTCCCCTGTCTAAAAATCCTACTTACTGTGAGAGTTTATTATCTTCCCTGCCTAAAAAGCCTACTTGCTGTGAGAGACAGGTCTATATTCTCCAGTGCCTAGAAAGCCTACTTACTCTGAGAGACAGGTCTATGTTTTCCCCTGTCTAGATAGCCTACCTACTCTGAGAGACAGGTCTATGTTCTCCCCTGCCTAGAAAGCCTACTTGCTCTGAGAGACAGGTCTATGTTCTCCCCACCTAGAAAGTCTACTTACTCTAAGAGTTAGATCTATGTTCTCCCCTGCCTAGATAGCCTACTAACTCTGAGAGACAGGTCTATGTTCTCCCCTGCCTACAAAGCCTACTTACTCTTAGAGACAGGTCAATGTTCTCTCCTCCCCATGCCTGCATGCCAGAGTCGAAGCCCCCTATCTCATGGAAGAAGCGTTTCTCCATGGCGAAGATTCCCCCTACCATACAGGGCGTGGGGATCCCAGCAGTGATGTCCCCATGTCGGGCTCGCTTTGCCTTATCTGATATATCCTGGAAGCCAAACTCCAGGCTCCAGTCAAAGAAGGTCTTGCATGTGCTAGAACCATGCATGTACTCCCATATCTGGCTTCCTCCATCGCCATCTGAAATCACAAATCACACATGTACATGTCATTATTATCATTATTAGCTGCAGCAGAACAGCACTGTTGCTATCTTTGTCAACACCAGTAATATCATCATAATAATGAAGCACCATCTTCAATGTAATCATCATCACAATGACCATTAACATCTAAACAACAATCAAATGTATATTGACATCATAATAATTATGATTAATTAGGAGACAAAATCCAGAATTCAAGCTAGAAATCACCTAGCTTATATTTTGTGTTAAAAGTCAGCAACATGTCGCCCTAACCTAATTTTGGGGTGCTGATTTCAAAAATAGATGTTGCCAAAATTGAAAACATATCCTTGACACTTTTTGGGGGCATTTTCCTTCAAAAAGGGCCAAAAACCTGCGGTTTCTGTAAGATAAACCTAAAACACAACTCGTGCAGCATTAGCACTTTGCAAAAAGAAGAGTGAGAAAAAAGCATTTTTGTAATATCCTTTGTAACGAATTTAAACACTACACACTAGTAATCAAACTTCTTCTGTCTATCTATTTGCAAAAGAACATCACTTACATGAATAAGTTGCAAACTTTGGGAACTTTTAAGGTAAAAACTGGAAAAAATGTCCAAAATATTGCTATTTTTGTGTTCTTTCTTATAAGATCTTTATTTATTTCAGTAAACACATGGACTTTTACATGAGCATAACAGTTATTTTCCTTATTATATATGCTCTAAGAATTTGAGTGTAAGAGATACAGCATTATACATTTAGGGACGTTTTGGACAATTTCTTCAAAAAAAGGCATATTATTAGGAATTTACCTTAATATTGTTATCATGAATTCCAGCCACTTACTTTCTACATGAATATGATGCCTCATGTAAAATACCAGCTTTTTTGTTCATTAGTTTGTCATATCAGATGTTTCCACGTCAACGTTCCTGCAGTTCTCTATTTGCAAGCTGCTGTGCAATGGAAGACTGCTGAAGATTTATCTGAATTATTCATTAAATTCATAATCTATATGATCCAATCAATACTGGTAAACGTTAGGTAATATGGGAGTTGTTTCAGTTGCCTGTTTCCACATCACAACTGTGCACATATTAGTGACGTCTCAAAGTGTGTGGCTGTAGTGCATCCTGTGTGAGAGGTAGCCCATTTGCTGCTTTTGATCTTAGACAAAGGACCTCCCTTGTTTGGTCACAGAACATCAAATCAGGTAAATAATACAAGGCATAGACAAACTAATCAACCTGATCATGCACTTCTTGGGCAAGAGGTGTGTGGAATCAAAGAAAGGGTGCTAATGGGATTTCAAATAATTTGCTAACTTCAAAATCTCTGCTCTGTAACCAGCACCACACCTGTATAAGTAGCATAACGAGATCACTAAGATACTTGGTAATGATGTGACTATCTTTGTTTTCCTGAAACATGATTTATGAAAGAGAATTTTTGATATTCATCACTTGAAGTCGTTTAATAACTGGACGGATTATAACGGGACACTTTTGTCCCATAACAAAAAACTTGCTTTTGTGTCAAGGAAACATCAGGAAATGCCTATAACCACCAGATTATGATTATATACCAAGATAAGCAGCATAAATACCCTTGTAAACAATTTAGGCTGATACAGGCTAAAATTTTGATTCTAGTTATTGAAGATGCTTGAGCTAAACCTCAACACAAAGCATCCCTAATAATGCATTCACAAAAATGAAGGCTACCATTGAATTTTCAAAATACATCATACATAAAAGGGTTGTTTACTGAGCACATTGGGATTTTGTGAGGATTGGGCTTGTTCCATGGGATTGTGACCCTATAGGTATACAGGATTGCCATTTTCAATAAAGAAAAAAGAGCTACTCCCTATCCTTAGCTGTCATAAATTCTAAATGAAGTATTCATTCCAGCCTAACACAGAATTGAACCTGGTTAATCAAAAAGTAGCCTGAATTCTGGTAAAAATCGTACTGGCAAAAGCATGGCTGGGAGAATATTTATAGGAGAAATGTTCATCTAACTATCTTTTAAATATTTTGTAATATATTTATTTATGCCAAAGTTATTAACATAAATGTTATGGTTCCGGACATCAATAGCTAGAGGAACTCTTTAAGGGGGCTCAGGACCTTCGCACCTTTAAATAGGGTTTTTTTTTTGTTTTTTTGATATGTGAAAGCTCAAAAGGTTTGCCACTTATTCTTTGGAATTAGAACTCTCTACTTGATCTACAAATGACAAAAAACAGGGCTTTTGTAAAAGTTGACCACTAGAGGACAGAACATCCCCAGGCACCCAGCTGTGATGTTTATCTAAGATCTTAATATCCCTTCCTTATCTGATCTCCCCTGGGAGGATGCTTTACTGGCTGAAGGATGTGAATTGGGGGTTAGTTCCTGGCCAGGTCCAGAATGTGTATTCTATCAAATGGAAGTATCCTCCTACCCAGGAAACAGGCACTGAGCAATGATTGCATTGAAATTAGGGTATTAAATAAAAGGTGTGATTCTTGTGCATCAGCTGTCTTGCTTTACAGGTGTAGGTCAGAGAGTTCAGGTAAAACCAATCAAATGCTCCAGATATATTCTGGTGTGTGATAGGCAGGATGTTTGGGATATCTTACCTAGGTGAAGAGGGTTTCCTGTAGGGTTAGGAGAGAACATTTAGATGCTGATCTCTGGACAGTGCAGAGTCTTAATGCATTCTTACAATGGGAAATACAGTACTGAGTAGCAGTTCAGATGACAGTGGCATAGCAATTGAAGATGCAGACTCTGAGGAAAGAGCCACTGATCATGACTCAGAAGATGAGACAGATTCTTGCGAAGAGAGGGTAACAGGAAGACATTTTCTGCACTCAGGAAGCTGCAGTGTGTGCATACTGCCTTGATGGAAAGTTAGAACTATGGCAAGATAGTACAAGGAGACAAGGACTTCGATCAGATCTATTTTGGAGATGCTCAAGTACGGATTATGATGGAAAGTGAACAGACTTTCCTAGTAGTGAGAAAAATGGACGATTTTATGATATAAACAGACAATTAGTTCTAGCAGGACGCCTGTGTGGAAATGGACATAATGCTCTTTAAAAGTTCAGTGCAGCTATGGATCTGCCTCCTTCAGTTACCCCCAAAAGTTTCAAGAAGCATGAGGTATCTATGCCATAATAGTTACTCTATTTAAGTGTTTTTATCCAATTATCTTTATGGCTTGAGCTAAATTCAGAAAAATATTTGAATAAGAATTATTGATCAGTACCTAGCCAACAACTCTCCTTGAAATATTTTGTAAATTTACCCTTATTCCATAATGTATTTTCATAATTACTCTATGTTAGTGTTTTTATCCAATTATCTACAGGTTAGAGCTAAATTCAGAAACAATATTTGAAGAAGAATTATTGATCAGTACCTAGCCAACAACTCTCCTTGAAATAAGTAATTGAGTGGATTCACCGCTAGACAGCCAATTTGCAATTAGCAGTCAGTAATACATTCTTATCTTTCCTTATCAGCTGGGGGGAGGAGTGCTCACTAGGGGGTCCAGCCTCTACCAATAAAAACCTCCAAATCTTTGCTAAAAATCCCTTTTTATTCCAGTAATTGAGGTACCAAGTGAACTATCAAACATTCAAACTATTCTACCAATACATGCAAATCATATTCCTATTCCAGATTATCCCTAAAAGTTTCATAAGGGGGCAGGACATCATAATAGGCTGTAGGATATGCAGGGCTGGCTTTAACAGCTGGTTTGAAGGCTTTCTGAAATCACCATACTTCACATTTTTAAAAAAGCCCTCATTCATTCAATATTGATCTTAGAAGGCTGAACTTTTAACACATGATCAGGAACATCCTGGGGCAGATACAGTTTTTCAGTTGTTTTATATCTGCTCTAGTTATTTCTTAATTCAACTTCAAAAATGAAGAAAGGTACAATTTAACAAAGAAATATTGATCAAAACTTTAACTTGCTGTAAATTGCTTTAGGAACAAAAATTTGAAAAAATGAAAAATTACAACTTGCTCAAAGATGATGTCTATATAATATATAACTATCAACTGTGTTAAACCTTTATTGAAGCCAGCCGGTAATTTGCAAAAACATATGTATTAGAAATCTGCATCACTGTCTTTTGGCCCCGCCCCCGGGAAACTGTGAAGGTGTCACAAAACATGTTTAAGATATTTGACCTCTCCAGAGTCTCAGCTTTCATAAGATATATAGTTTATTGGGGTTTTCTTGTACAATGACCAATATATTGGTCAATCTTTACATGAATGTCTCACTTAAAAAACGAAGGTCCCGAGCCCCCTTAAAGCATGAATGGGCCAATGGTATCTATTCAATCACTCACAGTATGAATTGAAGTTCCTTTAATTGAGGTACATACTATGTCAACACAAGAGCTAGTGTGGGGCCTAGGAGTAGTGAAGAGTCTACTCATTCAACAACCAGAACCCACAATATAACAGGTATCGAGGTAATAGTGCATTAAACTCTTAATGTCATAACAATCTCAGAGTTCATACACTAATTGCATATCATATTTCTGAGATATTGAGTTCATTTCCAGCTTATATACCAAGATAATAAATATCTTATAAAAATGAAACAAGATTTTCCTAATAAAGGCCGAGCTCCAATTATGGAAATACAATCTGTAGTGCCCTTTTCTTAACCACACTGTCCTGTCCGCACCCTTTTAAAAAGTTGTTATTCCCTGCTGCATATGAACTTAATAAATATTTCCAATAATTCATTATGTAGTATATAGTCGGTAGGAGGATACCCTATATGATTTTGAAATAGCATGCCTAGTTTTGTAAATATCAAAACTTTTGGAAGTTCAAATGTTGCGAACAAGACATCTGCATCTAGGACGAGCCATTAAAGTATGCTTTTGAAATAATTGATATCCTTTGTCATAATTACACGATTAAAGAGTGATAAATTATCTTGACTATTTAAAATGCTTGGTTGGAATATTCATATATAGTTGAAATATCTTCTTTTATTAAAGTTCCGTAGATTCATTTTGAAAATAAATTTGAAGTCTGCGTACGAATTATTTTAGAATGCGCCTATACTGCCTTGACGCAATTGGCCTCCGAATGCGCAGCATGCTATTGGCCGTAAGGTGGAAAACAGAGTAATTATAACAATAATAATAATATTAATAATAATGATAATAATATTAATAATAATAATAATAATAATAATAATAATAATAATAATAATGAAAATAATAATAATCTTGAAAAAATAACGATGATAATGATGATATTAATGGGCATCATCTACACTATCAGCAACAGCAGCAGAATCAGGACTACTGTGCTGTGGACAAATGTCCAATTCCATGAAATGCTCACATGGATTTTTCACTGCATTGAATTGTAAAGTCAACGACCTACCAACTTTTTTCATCCAGTCTAGGTAACTTGAGGCCAAGGTTTTGCGGTCCTTTTGAATTTCATGTAAAAGTGGTTCTAACCTGAAAAGGGTATGCAAATGTCAACATATTTCTTTTAAAATCTTAATCTACAAATACAAGAACCAAATCATTTATTTACATTTTCACATGGAAATCACTTGCAATACAAACATCTAATTCCTGCGCGGACAATTGACTGGACGTCTGCCAGTGCCTGGTTGAAAAAAACACCCATGGATAACATGTCAAAAAAAGTCAAGCCAATATATATATATATATATATATATATATATATATATATATATATATATATATATATATATATATATATATATATATATATATATATATATATATATATATTTATATTTGAACATATTAACTTTAGTATATATATATATATATATATATATATATATATATATATATATATATATATATATATATATATATATATATATATATATATATATATATATGTATATATATACATATATATATATATATATATATATATATATATATATATATATATATATATATATATATATATATATATATATATATATATATATATATATATATATATATATATATATATATATATATATATATATATATATATATATATATATATATATATATATATATATATATATATATATATATATATATATATATGTATATATATATATATATATATATATACTAAAGTTAATATGTTCAGAAAAAGATTTTTTGAAAAAGGCATTTTTGAAAAAGTTATATAGAGCATGAAAAAATAACCACATTATATTAAATAACAAGACAACCTATAATGACAATTAGGTATAACAATGTCCATTGCAAAGAACTCTTTGAGTAGATATGCTTTCAAAAAAGCTAAGGGCAATATCTACTTTCTTGACAAAGTTATGGCTGATTTTGTGTATTCAAAACGGCCGCCAACCTTCAAATCCAAAATGACCACCAAGCTCATCGGCCATTTCGAATTCCTAAAATTGACCGTAACTTTTTTCAAAAAGGAGGTACTGCCCTGGTCTTTTTTTTTAAATCATATCTACTTGAAAAGATCTTTGCAATGAGCATGATTATACGTTACTGTTACTGTTGGTAGTCTTGTTATTTGCTATAATGTGGTTATTTTTTATGCTCCATATAATGTTTTCAAAAATGCCTTTTTGAAAAAATCATTTTCAAAAATATTAACGTTAATATTGATAAGGCAATTGTATCATTTTAGATTTTTGATTTTCTCTTCCTAGATACCTGAAAATGAAGGCCAAAATGTTTTGTTGTGTTTTTTCCATAGTTTAAGGTCATTTGAAGGTCAAATGATTTTTATCAAAAAAATTGTTTTCTCTCATAGTCTGCATATCCCAAGCATCAAAAGGAATCATCATTGCATCTTAGACATACTGATAATTGAGGCTTTCTGAATCAGTGTGATAGCCATAAATTAAGATATTGTAATTGTGTACAATAAGATTATGGAAAGGGCATTATTATAGGCAGGTGTAAATAGTGATGTTTAAACATAGGGTTAGTATGTTCAGGATTAACACTTTTGATAAAGACTGCGAGCTCCTTGGTCCGTAGACACATGTAGGAAGTATCTGTCGAAATGAATGCTTCAATGGCCCTCAAAATGGCCTCTAAACCCCTCATCCGACGAAGTCATTTGTATGCATTTTTTTCACCTACCATTTTTCCTGTACCTCCATGTGACTGTCCATGACAGCAATGACGTCACCCTTTGCCTCCTGGATACCATGGAGACGAGCCCGGATTAGACCCAGATGCTTGTTGGGACGGAGTATTTTTACCCTGCCAGGAAACACTGACGTGACATAATTGTCTAATATAGTTTTTAAATTGTCTGAAATATCAAGAAAACCTACGTCAGCGAAGCCAATATCAACTACAAGACCTTTTAAAAGGTAAAGTATATAAATATATAAATATATATATATATAAATATATATATATATATATATATATATATATATATATATATATATATATACATATATATACATATATATATATATATATATATATATATATATATATATATATATATATATATATATATATATATATATATATATATATGTGTGTGTGTGTATACACCTACGTCAGTGAAGCCAATATCAACTACAAGACCTTTTAAAAGGTAAAGTATATAAATATATAAATATATATATATATATATATATATAAATATATATATATATATATATATATATATATATATATATATATATATATATATATATATATATATATATATATATATATATATATATTGACAAAGTTTAACAGCTTCGAATGAAGTCTCCAAGATTCAGGATATATATATATATATATATATATATATATATATATATATATATATATATATATATATATATATATATATATATATATATATATATAGATAGATAGATAGATAGATAGATATATATATATATATATAGATAGATAGATATATATATATATATATATATATATATATATATATATATATAGATATATATGTGTGTGTGTGTGTGTGTCTGTGCATATGTATGTAGACTTGTGTGTGTCCTTGGGTATAGTTAAATGCTCTAATATGATGTAACATTATAACTCAGCAAAAAATAACGTCGGTTTTGCTATATGCACTGCAGAATGTGACTAACATCATACAAGTTATGACATTTTCTAACCATTTCATCAAGCCACATCTCAACATATTTACCTTTTGTGCTATTGTCATCAACTAGAATTATTTCTTTGAGCAGCTCTGGCGGGGTCCGCTGCACGATGGAGTGGATGGTATGCAGTAAATAGCTGAGGGTCTCGTGTTCAACAAACGTGATGATTACAGATGCCTGAGGGAGACTATCGTATACCTTCATACCACAGACACTGGAAGAGCCAAGTTGAAACTAGACCGAATTCAATGTTGATGATTTTCTATGATTGTTTAGCTTTGTATGGACGTTTATTGTTTATGTTATGATTTCTACTGCTATTATAGAGACAGAACCTGGCATGTGTTAAGAAATGACCGGTTAAACCAGCAAAAATATTGCAGAGGTTTTTGGGACATCTGCGAGTGTCTGGCCGCAAAAAACAATCCATATCCGTCCTGGCCATTCTTATGTTCAGCTCCATACAATTCTACCTATATTCATACTCGGTTCAGTCAACTACAACTGAAATTGTCCTCGAAGCGTAAGAAAGACCGCCATGTTTCGCGTCATCTTCACAGGCCTTTACCACTGTTGCACGCGACGTTTTGCACACGATACTATTTGTAGAGAGGACTTTTTCACTATAGGCCAAGCTCTGTCTCTATAATGGCAGTAGAAATCATAACATAAACAATAAACGTCCATATAAAGCTAGTTAATCATAGAAAATCATCAACATGGCATTAGAGAGTCAGATATTTCGGTGTAAGAAGAAACATGAATGAAATCAATTGCACTGACAGCAGATTTGTTGATAGCAATTTGGAATTTGGAATTTCAGGTCTTCGTTACTTTTTCTGCCTCTTTTTGGCTAGTTTGTGATTAGCCAGTTGTAAGTGATGGAGAAAACAGCAGTAGCCGGCAAAAACCACCGCCTAAGCCCAAGTCACTGACAACTTTCTCACTTGCTCGTTGATAAAAAGCACACCTACCATGTGAGATCCTGTACGTCACATGGATATATTCGTATCGATTTGAATTTCGGTGCGATGGTTTCAATGACCTGATGTATGTGCCATTTTCTTTCAACATATGCCAACAATTTGTTATGGTGCAACTATTAATATTACCTACGACAGACAATAACAGAGAAAGAGGCTGCTTTTCTGAGTGTAGACACAATTGTTGTTGAAATTTACAACTTAGCACAATTAGAATGCATTTCCGACACATCTATTAACGAGGCAATGGGTTTTTGCTACATTTTCTCCACTCTCGAAACTACGGCAGAATGCGGCATTGGTGACTCCATAAAGTTTAGTTCACGAACTTACTGCTTGAAGTGCTTGCCCTCCTCCACACCCCATGGTGAAATAGCGATAGTGGAATTCATGTCTAACAGCATGGGTTTGGTTATAAAGCCTAGCCCCTCCCAGGGATGCTGGGTTGACCTTAGAATAGCTTTCAGGGCATGATCCCCAAGTAGCGACTCTCCCGCTGTCGTGTTATCACGTGAGCTCATACCTGAAAAAAATTGACGTCACATCAGGGAAATAGAACCAAGAAGTGGAACCCACGTCTGGTATCAATAGAAATGCTCTCATTTGGCAAAATCAGCCTGACAATCTTGTCGAAATCGTACAGGAGAAAGCATGGGTTGGTGAAATATTTGAAGAAGAGATCCTACTCGAAACAGCTCTACATCAAACATTTAAAACAGTCTGAATTCCCAGCCTGAGATCCAGTCCCAAAACATGATCATATAACTAGGTGTATGTCCATATTCTTGAGTGTTATCAGGTAGAGAATATCATTGTCAACCGTCCTTTGTCAAAATCAGTTCTTAACTAACACCTTAACAACTATATTTCAAAAATGTCTTACAACCCGAAGGTCACGGCAGGGGTTTCCTTGAATTAAGTATTACAGTTGTTTTGGGTGCAGCTGGGAGAAATATGTCAGCCAAAACAGGCAAGCTGCAGCGAAAGTACCTTCGTGACTACTACAATTCAGCAATCGGCAAACTACCATGGCAAGATGACATGATCTAAGGTGAGCAGCACACTAGTTTATGCTTTTATTTATAGTACTTAACAACCGCACATAGGTAAAAAGGAACTAAAATCAATGACAAACAACATGGTTTATTTATAAACATTTAATTCACAATCAAATCTGATACACTCAAGACAGGCAGGCAGGCAGGAGTGGCGAAATCCTGAGCATATGAAATGGCGCAAATCAAATGAAATGAGAGAGAGTATTGCATGAACTACATGCTTTAAAGACGCAAGTACTTATTTGTGATTAATCACACATTCTCAATACAGGCAGGCAGGCAGGGGTGGCGAAATCCTGAGCATATGAAATGGCGCAAATCAAATGAAATGCGACAGAGTATTGCATGAACTACATGCGTTAAAGACGCAAGTACTTATTTGTGATTAATCACACATTCTCAATAACTTATGCTTTCTCTGTTCAATAGGAACTAATATTTCTTTAACTCCAATATTACCCATTGAGAACTGTTGTGCATATATACCATAACTCCTACAGGAGGGAACATTAGCAAATGTCCCATTGCATGAGCTGCTGCTGCTGCTAATACTGGTGCTGTTGTTGCTACTACTGCTACAACTATCATAACTTATTGGAAATATTGGGCACCCTAGGAATATGGGCCACTTTCATCATTCTAGTACTATAAGTATTATTGGGAAATATTGGCCACCCTTGATGTACCGTCGGTGGCCATTACACCAAATATGGGCCGCGCTGTAAATCACGCTGATAGAAACAATCAAATGACAATAAACATGCGATAGTAATGAAATGTTGATGTTTTATGCCACAAATTAAAGACTAATTGACTGAAATTGTTGAATTGTGGCCGTCATTTAAGGACTTTCAATCTTATCTACTTTCACTTACATAGATGACTATACACAAAATATGCAGGTTGAAACCAATACATGTGCCATTTACCTGCCACATGTTAGTGAAAAATGTCTGTCTCGTGACATAACATAATCGATAGCTTATTCAAAAAGCTAGGACAATGGAGGTATGCCACAGCTGTTAAAGGCACCTTGATTGATTGATTTAATTTGATTTTATTCGGTCTAGTACAATTAATATTGCATAGCATTTGGCACACAGACATATCATATATAAAGGTGACTAGTAAGGAGTGATTAACTGCTATGCAATAGAATTCTAACCAGACACAGGATATATACAGACACTTATTTCCATTGTGGTTCCAGTCTGCCCAGAGTCCAATGGCATCACATGTAATGATCAACCTCACTGCTCAAGATTGACATAACAATAATATCATATAGTATAATACAAACATTCGGACTAGAATTGATGAATTTATTTTTTTCTTTAGACTCAGAGAGGACTGACATGAAATATGTTTTGCATCTCACTTTAAAAAGAGATTTACTGAACGTAGTCTGGATCTTGCCTGGCAAAGAGTTCCAGATTTTGGCACCTATGTAGTGGAAGGACTTTATACCATAGGAAACAACCTTTGGTAAAATCAAAGCATTAACACTATGTCTGGTGTTATAGTGGTGGGACTTATTTACTCTTTCAAAAACCTGAAGGTACTCTGGAGCCTGTTCATCCATGTTTTCAATGCTCATCCACTTAACCTCATTAAAGTCGTTGGCTACCAAGTGTGTTCTGTTGTGTTTAAAACATATCATTTTATTTTGTACAACCTGAAGGCGACTCTGTAAGAATTTTGGTAGACCGTGGTAATAGAAATTGCTGGCGTAGTATATTCTCGACTGAATCATTGCCATGCAGACAGTTTTTCTGCAGTACTGATTTAGGAACATTTTCTTTCTGTAAAGGAATTTGAGACTGGCATTAGCTTTATGGATGATTTTCTGAGCCATAGATTTTCCAGACAGGTCTTTGTCTAGTTGACCCCCCAGCTATGTTACAACCTCTTTCCCTCCTACTTTGATACCATTACATGAGATTCTTAGAAATTTATGTTGTTTTAACTAATTATTTGAGGCAAATAGGATAGACTCTGTCTTTCACATGTGGAGTGAAAGTTTGTTGTCTATCAACCACACATTTAATTTGGTAAGTTCCTCGCTGAGCTTTTGTTCAATATCAGTGATGCTTTTCCCTCTGATCAAAAGAGCCGAATCATCAGCATACAACAAAAGATCACAGCCAACAGCTAATTTCATATCGTTCACGTAAATTAAAAACAATAGAGGTCCCAATATAGAGCCCTGGGGTACGACACAAGTAACTTCCCCTCGGTCTGATAAAGTGCCCTTTATGTCTATGAATTGTGATCTGTTGGATAGGTAGGAGTTGAACACTTCACTGACCTATCACCACATCCAACAGCACCAAGTTTATCAGACATTATGGCATGGTTGACTGTATCAAAAGCTTTTTGCACGTCAATCATAACCATTCCTGTATATAGGCCCTTGTCCATGCTAAACCTGATTCTGTCAGAGAGATCAATGAGAGCAGTCTCTGTGGAGTATGACTTTCTGAAACCTGACTGATATTTATAGAGAATATTATGCTTGTCTAATTTTTTATAGAAGGGAACAACCCTTGCTTCTCTGAAAGCTTTAGGCACAGTTGACTTAGATAATGAGAGGTTGAGTATGTGGGTGATGGGAGAAGCGATGACAGAGCACCCATCCCTAATAAACTTAACAGAAATACCGTCCAACCCAGTAGCTTTCTTAGTGTTAACAATACTTATCAATTTGTATACAGTACTTTCTGTGACAGTGGAAAAACCAAAAGAATTTTCAAGGGCCCCTTTTTTGGAATAAAAGGATTTTACCTGTATTTTATTAAAAAGTCCACTTGGAGGTTTCAATTTCTTTACCAGGTCCTCTGCAGCATTACAGAAAAAGTCACAGAACTTTTTTTGTCAAAACAAGTTTCACCATTTCCTAGGTCTATTTGCCTGCTCTGACCTTGTAGAGAAGGACACCGCCATGTCTTTCAGACATTTCCACATATTACGACCATCCCCCATATTTTCTTCAATCACCTTCAATTCATTAATATTTGTCATTATTCTGCCACTAGGTTGATATTTCAAAAAGCAGCTATCAATCCAGCAAACAATCTATCATTAAGGCGAGGCTGCTCGATTGCAAGGAAACAGAAGTGCCTTAATCCAGCACACCAGTGGAACCTACCAACCCCTGTTGGTCAGCCAACTAGCCACGCACTCACTTTGTACTGCATTGCTAAACTCTTCATGAAGTTAGAGCCCCATATGTGGAGAAACTAAAAGAGCTGCTCTCAAGATTCACGGCTAGAATCTCCTACGCTTCATCCTTGACCCATCCTTCTGCACGCACACACCTTGTTTAAGTACTCTTGGGGTTGATTTGCATGATATTGAGATACTTACTGCACAACTCACTTTTAAATTGCACTGGTAAGCCCCCGTGCAAAGCACAAGTTTAGATTCTAAGTCATACTCAAGACATTAGAACCCTTATTGAACCATTGGCATCGCTCAGGGTTAAATAAGTGGTCATACGGTTTGCTGGCGATGAATGGGTTAATAATTATATTCTGATGAAAAGAAAGCATGCTTTACATAATACATTCATATAATAGCAATGATCAACTTGAAGGAACAAACACGTGCGTGTGTGTGAAAACATCATCTTGACTTTATTTCAACAATTCATGACGGTGTGTGACAAAGGGTTAAATAAATGCTAAGCTGCTCTGCCAATGAATGGGTTAATAAAATAACCCTTAACTAATTCAAGGTTGCAAAGGGTTAAATGAATGAATTATGGTGCTCTGGCCATGAATGAGTTAATTTAAAAACCTTTAATAAATTCTTGCTGAGTAAATGGTTAAGTAAATGGTCATCAGGTGCTCTGGCCATGAATGGGTTAATCAAATGACCCTTAACATATCCTGGTTTGCGAAAGGTTAAATGCATGACATTAAGGAGCATTGACCATGAATGGGTTACCTAACAACCTTTGATATATTCTTGGTGGGTTAAGGGCCAAATCAATGGTCATCAGGTGCTTTGGCCATGAATGGGTTAATAAAATAACCATTAACTATTTCTGGGTGGCAAAGGGTTACATAAATAGTTATCAGGTCCTCTAGCTATGAATAGGTTAATTAAGTAACCTTTAACATATCCTGCGTTAAGTAGTTAAATGAATGATATTAAGGTGCATTGGCCATGAATGGGTTAACTTAACCTTTCATATATTCTAGGTGGGTGAAGGGTCAAATGAATGGTCATCAGGTGCTCTAGCCATGAATTGGGTTAATCAAATAATTCCTAACATATCCTGGGTTGCAAAAGGTTAAATGATTGAATCAAAGGTGCATTTGCCATGAATGTTTAAACTAAAGAATCTTTAACATATTCTCAGTGGGTAAAGGATCAAATGAGTGATTTTCAGGAGCTCTGGCCATACAAATATACTGCCTCATCTAAGGAAATTATGAAGAACACAAAACTATGATACAATAAACTAAAAGAGTTGCTCATGCTAAACAACTTAATCATTTCAACTCGGTATTTTTTTTACAATGGTAAAGGCGAGAGTTTCTGGCTGGCTGGAGTGCCATCCAACGCACAGGAAAACAGCACAGTGTAGACATATCCTTACCAGCGCCCCCCGGTGGGGGCACTTAGGTACAGAGGGGGGCCGCACCTTAGGTATGTATTTCACGGAAGAAGGGGTCTTTTTTTAAGACCTCCGCATGTCCGCGATTTTGTAAAAGAAGGGTACTTTTTTGTACCAAGGTACGAAGTATGGGGGTCAAAATCCCCTTACAATCCACAAAATATACGCGGCTCTGACGCCGAGTGACTCCCGAAGTGACTGGGCTTCCGAGTCTGCTGCTGCCCCTTGCTGCCGCTAAACACGCAGAGGATTATAGAATTTTAAGATAAAATACGTGTTCCCGTTCATCCAATGTCAGTGTTTTGATAAAAGAAGGGATGTTTATTTAGTGGGAAAAATCAGCGTTTTATTAAAATAAGGGTGCTTTTTTGGCCAGAAATCAGTGCTTTAGGGGTATTTTTAAACTTTGATAACGAACGTATGCGCCCCCCTAAATACCCAAGTGACCCCCCCCCCCCCCCCCCCACCAAGTTTCGAACTGGGCGCGCCTGCTTTGCAGTCTAGTATGCTAACCACTACACTACCTTACCACCTGGTATCTGACTGGATACGTAGATCCTTGCTCAATTCCTAATAGATGGTGTTGTATTCAAAGATGTTACCTGCAAACTCGATCTCCAACTTCCTCTCCCGTAAATTTGAGTCTTACGGATCAAGGAAAGTAATTGATGTACATTGATGTACCCTCTCTTGCAGACTGACAAATATGCCCATACGGGGATATAGGGCTTGGGTCAAACCCTACTCAATCGGCACAGGCTCCAATACAAAGGAAGAGATCCATTCAGCGAACTCCGTATTAATATATTAGATTGTAGAAGGTTTCATCTTTTGAATATATTGTAGATACTTTTCAAACAGTGTGCGGCTCTAAGGAGAAGGGCGGGAGACTTCATCAATGGATCAACAAATGGCGGCGCTCAACAAATGCACTTGTGTTTAAATGATCATTTCACTGTGATTACGATAGTATTCATGAACATAAATAAGGTATATCAAATCCATGGCGTTTAAATTCATCAGGCTAACTGTTATCTTAGTTGGATTAAAGATGTCAGGGATGAAACGATCATGAATGTAAAGAAATGTGGCAGTGCTTTATAAGATTGTGCTCGGCTGGCTGCCAGCCAGTCTCAACACCAAAAGCATCATTTTTTTCAACTTCACTTCTAATTCTAAGAATAATATTCATGTTTTTCTTTGCCAATCTGACATGAAAGCCATTCACCTATTCTCAAGATATTTCATCCGACTTGTTGGATAACTTCCTGATACAAGTATTGCTACTACTACTACTACTGATGCTGCTGCTGTTGCTGATAATACTATGGCTGTCACTTCTGCTGCTACTGATACTACTACAACAACTACTACTGCCCATTTTTCAATCTTGACCACATTCCTGCCTGTGAGTCCAAATATTGACCTGGTTATTTTAGTTATAGCCTTATGATCAGAGCAATTATGAAAATATTCAAAAGCGAACAATGATGGTCGAAAACTAATGGCAACTGCATGAGAACAGTGAAGAATCGAGGAATAATTTTCTTGCAAGCCCTATTATGGCACGGCAGAACATCATTCGTGTTTTCTATTGAAATATGTTGCATTAAAGAAATTTGAAATGGTAAAAAATTAGATACGAGAAATGTGATTCAGGAGAAATGGTCTGGGTTGTGCGCATTTCAAGCAAATAATTCACTCGCAATGTCATTTGTGTTACCGTTGCATAAAACAGAGGCCAGTGCCTGACACTGTCAACACTAGGTGGCAGCACTAAACTGATTCACACGTGTGCCGTTTTGCAAATATAAGATAAACAACAACTCGAAATTCAATTTTTATTGACGTATCATGTACTTTAACTACTGTGCACAATCGTGACTAGTGAGAAATTCGTTAACTCGAATATGGAGTCAAACTTTGTTTTCTTACCTTGTTTGGCGTGGCCTAGATAAGTGTATGAAATATAGACGTTAAAGAGGGCAGTGAGCATGAGGATGAGCAGCACTGCGGTGATGAATCTTCCTGCCAGGGTCCTGCAGAAACCCCAGCTTCTCCTGCTACAGCGGATACAGCGGACCATCCTTTCTCCTCTCTTCTCCTCAGAGGCACAGAGTCAGCCCTGCTGGAGGAATATGATAATAATCATGAGACAGCTGTATGTGTTCATGCGCATCCCAAAAAGACCTCAACGACATTAATCCTTCAATGCTGAAGCTACTTTTTTCCAAAGCACAATGACCCAAAGATGTGTGAACGCCCTGTCATGTTGGTATTTATTGGATAGCTTTCGCCAGATAATATCACATGAACACCCATATGCCAAAGTTTCAATCATTTTCAAGTTGTTTGCATCATCTTGTATTGGCCAAATTAGTCATCCAGCAGCACAAGGGTTAAGTTTCATTTATCATATGACATCGCAGCATAACATCTGCTTGGGAAAGAGAATATATGATTAACATGTATGTTGAATCCCGAATAGCGAAGACCCTTCTGCCTTTAATAAATACTCCCAATCCAATTGAATCGAAGATGAGAATCATGACGTTAGAAACCACGAAAGTTTTGACCAAAACACGATTAGAAAATTGATTGAGACATCGGGATCTTTATGTAGAGCGACTTCCAGCCAATCAAAGTAAGATTTTCCCGTCACAAGACACAAGCTGTACTATGATTATGTTTTGTATTTGGTATATTTCATCTGGGTTGTCGAACGGACATTATGAGATTTTAGGACAAATCATCATTAGGACATTGCCTTTATGACTTGTTGTTGATAGCAATGTATCGATTATCCTGGTAGGACAACGTTTAATTGTATGCAAAACAAAGAAAAAGAATGTGTCACGTATTCATATGTTTTCTTATAAAAGGTCACCGATAGATATAGCAATAGCATTGATGGAAGGTGAACTTTTAATTGTATGCAAAACAAAGAAAAAGAATGTGTCACGTATTCATATGTTTTCTTATAAAAGGTCACCAATAGATATAACAATAGCATTGATGACATGCTGTCAATCTTTTTGGCCTGAGTGCCTGATAATTGTGTGAAAAGCAAAGAAAATTTGTGCCACATCATTTCATTTTCATAACAAGATATGAATCTTTACAATAAACGTGGTGATAAAAACCTATCAATCATTCAGACAATAGGGCTGATTTAATTGTCTGGGACACAAGGCATGTGCGTAATAACCAAACTGCCAAATCATCGCCTATACAAATTTCATGATCCTCATTTCGCAATCCTCATTTCATAATCCCCATGTTAGCAAGCTGCTGCCACCATCTTTATCAATTTGACCGGGTGGCACAGCAGGTACTCGGGCTCTACAACAAGCCTGGTCAATATGGCTGCCTCCATTCACATTCGGGCGTTTTTACTAACTCACTGGTGTGAGCCATAACAGGGCAGTGCTAGAGGGACATGTTTGGTGGAGGTCTTATTTTATAATCCTTTAATAATCAATTATTATCCTTTAATAATCCTCTGACATTTATGACACGCGCCCAGATAAATTCCCGAATTTAGAAGACCATAAATTCGAATTTCATTACGATGCAAAATAAAATAACCAATACTGTCATTAAATCATTAACCGGCGTCTTCAAAAGTCGCTTGCATGTATAATCATCCTCATCGTCATTAATTATACATACAGTTCGGAGATAAAAAGCAGTTTCTTTGCCATAAGGTACGTAGGCATCCTCGTCCACCATAAACCAATGTAAGAACTTTATGGAGAAACTTGCGCACCAACATGCGCAGAACACGACTTTTGGACTATTCACCGAAGCCAGCCGGTTCATTTTGACAGGCTTGTTTCATATCCACTTCTTTTTTATCTATGGTGTTGTTTTTATCTAGGGAAATTGACCTATGTTCATCGTTAAATAGGAAACATGGTAAGAGGACCCTTAAAGCCCCATTCACACTAGCCGAAATTATGCTGGCAACTTGCTGGCAACGTTGTGGCAACCGATTGTTGCGGCGGATTGCCACCACATTGCCCTCTGTCGCCAATGATCGCCAGTACGTTGCCATCATCGTCAATGGTTGCCAACGATTGGCATCTTTTTTAAACTGTTTAAAAAAGTTGCCAAGCGTTGCCGAGGCCTCCAGCGTCGTGAATGTGTTGCGAATTAGTCTCCAACTGTTGTGACAACTCCATGGCAAACCAGTGACAAACGGTTGCAATTTATTGACGTCAAGAAGAGACGCAGTTATTATACGATGGCATTGTGGCGTTGAGCTGCATATCCAACTACAAGATCGCAGTTTGTGTAGAATGCGATACCTTCATTGCCTTACGAGTGCAGATGACATACGCTACAACCGCTTCAATATCTTATTTATCGATTTTATATCTGTTAGCCAAGCTTTCTTTACTATTGATACATAGGTTAGGTAGCCCTAAGCGTGGGGTCGAAGGGATATATGTGTGCTCTGATTTATTTTTCATTTTAAAAAATGCCGAACAATAAATAGGGATTTCTCCAGTTCCTCCACCAGTTACAACTGCCTAGACAAGCCCTAGACGCAATTTGGCAGAAAAAAAATGAAATTAAAATTCCAAATTCTGGTTTCAACGTGTTCCTGAGCGGCGGCGCAGGCAGGTTCTACGAACTGCAAGATTGCAATTCGTGTAGAATGCGATACCTTTACTACCCTACCCTCGAGAAAGAAATTACCCACAAATATAAATTTTACTGAATGACCAAAGTTTGTGAAGAATTACTAGGACGAGTGCAAATGACATGCGCTACAGCCTGTTTAATATCTTATTTATCAATTTCATATCTGTTAGCCAAGCTTTCTGAGCCATTGATACACAGGTTAGGTAGCCCTAAGTGTCTGCCCTGATATTTTCTTTTCATTAAAAGAATTGCCAAACGAAAAATAAGGGTTGAGAAGATAGAACTAGAATTAATCATGAGTGATATCGCAATCGGATATCTAGGTGCTCTGACCTTTTTTGCCATTGGCCTATATGAAAAATGTCATGATTACTGTCCGCAGGGCGGGTACTCTCTAGTTAAGTATAAATTCATGAATCAATAGTTGTTATTTTGTTTTTATTTTTTCATTTCCACCTTTTGAAATTAGCCCAAAGTATGCCTTTATTAGACAGATATTTTGCATCGTTTTCTAATGTGTTGTCCTGCCACTGATGAATCAGTGATATTAATATTTCATATTTTCCATTCAATATAACTCTATCCTCTGAATGCAATTTGAATGACAGCTGACTCCCCACAGGACTTGTTTTAATCTAAAAGGGAAACATTCTTGATCTATCTCTCTGTTGCTAGTCGATATTACCTTTGAAAGTATTGTATATATTTCGAGAAAACAAACACCTTTGACTTAAGGTCTTACGACACTTAGAAGTTCGTTTGATTTTCCTGAAACTTTGCATGAGTAAAGAACATAGGACTTTGACCTTCAATTCATGGGGGCATCAATTTCGTTTTTTTCACAGATCTTTCTAAAAAATGATGCAATTTATGTCACAAACACCTCTAATGGTCTTCACCGAATCGGCAACTGTTGTAACTGAGTTGCCAAAGGTCGCCACTACGTTGTTACCAGGTTGCGAACGTAAATCATTGACAACCTGGTGGAGATGTATTGGCGACCTCTTGCAACACTGTCACAACAGTTGGAGACTCACTGGCAACTCATTCACAATGCTGGCGACCACGGCAACGCTTGGCGATTTGGCGATTTTTTTAAACAGTTTAAAAAAGTCGCCAAGCGTCTCCGTGGTTTGGCAACCATTGACGATGAGAGGCAACGTACTGGCAATGTCCTCGCGAACATTGACGATTAGGGCAATGTGGTGGCAATTCCTCCGCAACCATCGGTTGCCACCAAGTTGCCAGCACGTTGCCAGCACAATTTCAGCTAGTGTGAAAGGGGCAGATCGACTCGCAACTGAGAGATACACCAAGATTGTTTCATTTTAAGATTGAAACAAGTGATCGACCAAAAGTATGAACTTCCTCAAACTTTAGACCCATAAATTCATTCTAGCGCGATACATTATGCAAGTTTACAAGAATACATTACTTTTGCACTGGAAATCATTTTATTTTGCTGTAACTAAAGGTGAATTATTTCTGGTAAAGGTATGTGATTTGCTTAGTGAGAAGAGCATATGAGTGAAAATAATATTTCATATTTTTCTTATGCATTTTACCCTACTTTGTTGAAAAGTGATACATAAAGACATTTACTGTTTCATAGTTTATTGATTAAATACCTGAAAAAATTAAAGAATTCATGTACAATCTTTAAAATTTCACCTATGTGTTGTAACTACATTGCCACATTGCCATCGTGTTGAAACTGCGTCGTCAATTGACGTCAATACATTGCCACTGCTTTGCCATGGAGTTTTTAGCGGCTTAGACGGTGTTGCCACCAAGTTGCGATATGTCTTTACCATGTTGCCACTGAGGCGTCAATGAAGCATCAGTACGTTGTAATTCAAATCACACACACGAATTTTTTTATACCTTTTGCAATGTCTTGGCAACTTTGTGGCAATGTGGTGGCAACCGTTGGTTGCCAGCAAGTTACCAGCAACATTTCGGCTAGTGTGAATGGGGCGTACCTCACCTAGAGCTGAACTCTACCATAGAAATAAATTGATATACATAAACATGTATTTCATTACATCTAATGCACGTTATATGTGTCGATTGTACGTTTGTTTTGAATTGTGTAATATTTTGTGGCCTATCACTTAGTGTTTAGGCAAAAATATGTTTTCTTATAAATACTATCCTACAAGACAAAAGAGCATAGTAAACCCATATATACTTGAGGCGTCTAAGTTCTGGATAGCCTTATATATGTACATTTATTTTTACCTAGCACTCAATATGATATTCTGATAAGCATAACTTAAAGACCGTTTCAAGTCCACTAACGTTAGGATTTTTCTATAACACTTTTAATGAAGGAAAAAAATCAAAAAAAGGTTTTTTTACACTTAAAGGATATTTTTTTAATTTGTTTGATGTCTTTTGCTTATTTTTCGATTAGTAGACATAGATATACGATTCATGCTTTTGTCACCTTTATCAATTTACATTCAAACTCCTGTCCATGAGTGAAATTCAAAATCATATATCACCTACACAGCCCCGTAGGTGGCGGCACTTTACTTGAAAGTTAGTTCGGGACAACATTATTTAAAATACCCATTAAAAAGGCATAATCGCAGGAGCCTCATTCCAAACTTTGAAAAAAATATATAGCAATAGAAGTCAATAAGCATGAGTCATTTTCGACAATGTATTTAGCCTAAAGGTCATGCGATAGTATATTAGCAACTGATAATATATCATATTATATCATATTATATCAAATTATATCATATTATATTATATCATACTATATACCATTACATTACATTATTTATGTTATATAATACTATAATCTATTAAATTATATCATATTATTTTATATCATATTTATATTTAGATTAGATTATCTTAGCCATAGATAGTCCTGGAACATGATTGAGGATGGTTGCACGTATGGATGAAAGGGATAAAGCCATTGCAAGGAGAGAGAGAGAGAGAGAGAGAGAGAGAGAGAGAGAGAGAGAGAGAGAGAGAGAGAGAGTTACTTTCATTGATAACACTTGACGTCTCTGACGTGTCTGTTGACAATAGAAAGTATGATTATGTCTTTAAAAGTCCCTGATGTTGATGATATTAAGTGCCATTCATCATTTTGACGTCTTGCTAATGAACTAAACGAGGAAGGATGGGCCCTGTCACATTAGTGAAAGAACTAATTATCAACCAAACTGAGAAGTACACCAAGACAAACAGCGACATTCCTCTCTACGACTCTTTCCATAAACATGATTACGAAACAAACTGAGTTTTGTTTTTTGACCAAGATATTTAGCTTCTTATCTCTAATTTGTTTTCAGAGTAGTTCTTGCAAAAGTCTTTTTCCTACAACTTAGCCTGTATACCAGTGTCTTAGCCTGACCGTTGTGGCATCTTCATTCGCATCCGTCCATTCAGAAAATGCTTATGCTTACAAGTAAAAATGAAACGCGTAATTCACGAGAGCATCTGATTTAATAGTTGCTTTGTTTTTGTATGTGAACGTTCCAGCTCCAAATTAGTACTCAAGTATTTCATTTGTAAAAACTGAATTATTCCAAGTGTATCACCTATGCACAAGATTAACTGAATGATACAATGTTAGGTAAGGCATCTTGAAAGCTATTATTATAAATGAACCCCCTCTCTTTCAAATGTGAAAATATGTTAATGGAATTTGTGCCCAAAAGATGATAGCACATGTAATTGCGGTCATTGTGTATTATGGGCACATGCAAGAATGTCACAACTAAGAAAACTCATGGGGAAAATTTCCTTGACTCATTGTTTGAGAGAAATTTACCCCACTCCCCAAACCAGTTGGCTGACATAGCTGCTGGCAAAGCATTAGAAAGCCTAGATATAAGGCCATAGTGTTGATGATTATGTGTTTGTTTTTACCTAAGTGAACACAAGACAAATAACAAAAGCAGTATGTCATTCGAAAAGAAACCTTTCAAACAATTCATTAGATTCAACACAACTCTTTTTTCAATTTCTATAGGACATTGCCATATATATGAGTTGTTGATTATAATGTATTACTTATCCTGGTAGGAGAAATTGTTCATTGGATGAAAAACAAAGAAGAAGAATGTGTACTTGTTAAGACAGTAGAAAGTATGATTATGTCCTCGAAGTTGAACATATTAACCGCCATTCATCATTTTGACGTCTTGCTAATGAACTTAACGAGGAAGGAGGGGCGCTATCACATTAGTGAAAGAACCTAATTATCAACCAAACTGAGAAGTACACCAAGACAAACAGCGACATTCCTCTCTACGACTCTTTCCATAAACATGATTACGAAACAAACTGAGTTTTGTTTTTTGACCAAGATATTTAGCTTCTTATCTCTAATTTGTTTTCAGAGTAGTTCTTGCAAAAGTCTTTTTCCTACAACTTAGCCTGTATATCAGTGTCTTAGCCTGACCGTTGTGGCATCTTCATTCGCACACATCCTTTCATAAAATGATTATGCTTACATGTAAATATGACACGCGTATTTTACGAGAGCATCTGATTTAATAGTTGCTTTGTTTTTGTATGTGAACGTTCCAGCTCCAAATGAGTACTCAAGTATCTCATTTGTATAACTGAATTATTCCAAGTATATCACCTATGTACAACTTAAGATTTACTGAATGATACAATGTTAGGTAAGGCATCTTGAAAGCTATTAGTATAAATGAACCCCCGCCCCCTCTCTCTTTCAAATGTGAAAATATGTTTATGGAATTTGTGCCCAAAAGATGATAGCACATGTAATTGCAGTCATTGTGTATTATGGGCACATGCAAGAATGTCACAACTAAGAAAACTCATGGGGTAAATTTCATTGACTCATTGTTTGAGAGAAATTTACCCCATTCCCCAAACCAGTTGGCTGACATAGCTGTTGGCAAAGCATTCGAAAGCCTAGATATAAGGCCATAGTGTTGATGATTATGTGTTTGTTTTTACCTAAGTGAACACAAGAAAAATAACAAAAGCAGTATGTCATTTGAAGAAAATGGAATCTTTCGAACGATTCATTATATTCATCGCAACCCTTTTTAAATATCTATAGGACATTGCCATTATGAGATGTTGATTACAATGTATTACTTATCCTGGTAGGAGAAATTGTTCATTGGATGAAAAACAAAGAAGAAGAATGTGTACTTGTTAAGACAGTAGAAAGTATTATTATGCCCTCGAAGTTGAACATATTAACCGCCATTCCTCATTTTGACGTCTTGCTAATGAACTAAACGAGGAAGGAGGGGCGCTATGGCACATTAGTGAAAGAACCTAATTATCAACCAAACTGAGAAGTAACACCAAGACAAACAGCGACATTCCTCTCTACGACTGTTCCAATAGATATGATTACGAAACAAACTGATTTCTGTTTTTTTGACCCAGATATCCAGCTTCTTATCTCTAGTTTGTTTTCAGAGTAGTTCTTGCAAAGTATTTTACCTGCAAGTTAGCCTGTTTGCTATTTTCCTAGCTTAACCGTTGTGACATCGATATTCGCACACATCCTTTCATGAAATGATTATGCTTACATGTAAAGATGGAAAGCGTGTTTTACGAGAACATCAATTGTAAAAGGTTGCGCTGTTTTTGAATGCGAATGTTCAAGCTCTAAGATATTATCTCATTTGTATAACTGAATATTTCCAAGTGTATCACATTTGCACGTCATAAGATTAACTGAATGATATAATGTAATGTAAGGCTTTGTGGAAGATGAGCTGGAGAAACGACCTTTATCTTAATCTGTGGATCGCCTCAATTTCACTTGGCAGCAAAGCTACAGCGACATCTAACGGTATGAATGTAAACAAAAAATGTCTTCGATTAAAGAAAGGAGACCATTGAAACGAATATAGGTGATTCTCTTCTTAACATAACCCTAGGATCGTTGAACGCAGAGAGTCTTTTGACGCTAAAAGTAACCTCCGCAACCTAGTAACTAATATACAATAACCACAGCTAATAATCCTCAGAGCAGCAAGTATTATCAACATCATTAATGAGGATTATAGAAAAAAAGTCAAGATATAAGGTCATAGGGTTGATAATTAAGTGTTTGTTTTTATGTGAGGGACCACAAGACAAATAACAAAAGCAGTATATCATTCGAGAAAATCGAATCTTTGAAACTATTTATGAGATTCAATACAACTTTTTTTTTCATTTTTATGGGAGATTGCTATTATGAGTTGTTGTTGATAACAACATATTGATTGTATTGTATTGTATGTTTATTGACTGTAAAATAAATGTACAAAATCATAGCAAATACAAAATATTTTATTCAAAATAAGATGAAGCCAAGACCGGAGCCTGAGTATCAAATAGACATAGGTTAATGGAAGCACACAGAGTTAAATTACAATGTATTGACGGCACAAATAAGTGAGAACTTGTTAATTGCATAAAAAAACAAAGAAGAAGAATGTGAATAATTAAGAGTGTCACATATTGTTTTTTATGCATGCACATAGTCTGACTTTACTCCTCAAATATAGAGTAATATGTAAAAATACCTGAAGAGGTATTGTTACATCAAAACCAATGACTCTCAGTCAGAAAATTCTCAGAAATGCCTTGATATTAATATATATACGTCGCTGTCAGACAATCTGTACGCTCCAGATGCGAATGGGATAAAGACAATTGCTTACTTGATGCTCCCCTGGTGGCGTGTGGAGGAACTAAAACAGAAACCACGCCTTGAACCTGTCACATAGGCTATAAAATAGCGAAGTGTGTCAGTCTTATGGCATGTGTTGTTTCGAAATGTTCCTCGTTAAGACTTCTGACAGAAATTTCCATAAAAGTATGGGGGTCACCAGTCATGCCGTCCATATAGGTGGCGCCAACGTGGCAAACAATGTAATTCGAAAAAAGAATTGTCACTTTGGCGCCACCAATAGCTATATGGACGGCAAGAATGGTGACCTCCCCCCCCCCCCCCCTTTTATTTTAGATATTCAAAGGGGACCTTGTAATGAAAGCCTATGTAAGGTTTATTGAAATTCTAACTGTGGTTAATCTGTAAATGGACTTTCAATTTTTAGACGTGAAATTAGCAAATTTGGTGCCACTTTGGCGACACCTATATGGAGGGGTTGACTGTGATCTGACAATAATAGCTTATGCAAAGATGATGGATTTCTTAATGTGGGGTATTTTTAAATGGACTTACGGTTTTAGATGTTACTTTCACCTTGTCGAATTCCGAACTATGCATTTAACTCACCTAGAGCTGAACTGCACCACAGAGAGATGTTGGCATACACAAACATACACTTTTTTTTTGGGGGGGGGGGGATTTTTTTTTATTCAACCGCATGGTAAAGACAGGAATGGTACACAACATTTATGATAAATAGTGTTCAAAAATTCAGTATGAATAATCTATACAAATGAGATAAGTAAGTAAGTACCAGGACATTTGTCAGGTTACGTTGTACAATATGAAAAAGCATCATTGTAATGTGGTAGCAGATAAGTTAATAAATATTATAAATACTGTGTTATTGACTTACAGTATAATGAACTTATGTATACTTTGTTAGGAGTGGTTTGTAATGGAGAGATGTCGGCATACACAAACATGCACTTGATTACATCCAATCCGTGTTATTTACGACGGATTGTACGTTTTGCTTTGAATTGTGTCATGTTATGTTGCCGGGCACTTAATGTTTCTGCACACATACGTTTTATTTGTTGTAAATACGCTCCTACTTGATACCAGAGCACGGGAACCCAACACGGTTGATGAGATTCTGATAAGCATAACTTAAGATCCATTTCAATTCAATTTGAGAAATAAACATCGGGATTTTTCAAAAACACTTTTAATGAAAAAAATGAAAAGTTGTCTACACTTAAAGAATATCTTTTCCAATTTGTTTGATACCTTTTTGCTTATTTTCCGATTAATAGACATTCCTATCTATAAGATTCATGCCTTTCCTACATTTATTAGGTTACATTAAAATTCCTGACTCACAGAGTGAAATTTAAAATCATATCTTACCTAAACACCCCCGTAGGTGGCGTCACCCTACTTGAAAGTTAGCCCTTTTGGACCCTTTTTGTTTAAAATACCTCTAAAAATGGCATAGTCGCAGGAGCCTTATTTCAAACTTTGAAAAATATGTAACGTTAGAAATCAATTAGCACGAGTTACCTTCGACTATCGGGGCCAAAGGGTCATGTGATATTACACTAGCAACTAATACTTTATCATATTATGTTATATTATATTATATTATATTGTATTATATCATATTATAGTACATTATATCATATCATATTACATTATATTATATTTTATTATATCATATTATATCATATTATTTTAAATTGTATCATATTAATATTAATATTCATATCATATTAGCGATAGATATTCCTCGAACATTATCAAGCCATTGCAATAATTGATAACACTTGACGTCTCTGATGGACAATAGAACGTATGATTATGTCTTCAAAAGTCCCCTTTGTTGAACAAATTAACCGCCTTTCATCATGTTGACGTCTTGCTAATGAACTTAACGAGGAAGGAGGGGTACTATCACATTAATGAAAGAACCTAATTATCAACCAAACTGAGAAGTAACACCAAGACAAACAGCGACATTCTTCTACGACAGTTTCAATAGACATGATTACGAAACAAACTTATCTTTGTTTTTTGGACCCAGATATCCAGGTTCGTATCTGTAGTTTGTTTTCAGAGTAGTTCTTGCAAATGTCTTTTTTCCTACAACTTAGTCTGTTTGCCACTTTCCCATGTTTTACGAGAACATCAACTTTAAATTTTGCTCTGTTTGGGTTTGCGAATGTTCAAGCTCCAAGAAAGGATCTTATTTGTACAACTGAATTATCACAAATGTATCACCTGTACACAACTTAAGCATCACTGAATGATACGATGTTAGGTAAGGCATCTTGAAAGCTATTAGCATAAATAATCCCCCCCCTCTCTCTCTCTCTCTCTCTCTCTCTCTCTCTCTCTCTCTCTCTCTCTCTCTCTCTCTCTCTCTCTCTCTCTCTCTCTCTCTCTCTCTCTCTCTCAAGGTAATCTTTGTGGACGATGAGCTGGCTAAACGATCTTTAGCTTAATCTAAAGCGCCTCATTTGCACTCGGCAGAGCACCTTCAAACTGCGGCGCCGACCAGCAAAGATACAGCGACACCTATCGGGACGAGTGTAAACAAAAAATGTCTTCGATCAAAGAAAAGAGATCATTGCAACTATGGGTGATTGCCTTCTCAACGTGTACCTAGGATCCTTAAACGCGGTCAGTGTTTTGACGCTAAACGTATCCTCCGCACCTAGAAACTAATCTACACTAACCACAGGTAATGATCCTCAAGTGTTCAAGTTTGTTTTTACGTACGTGAGCACAAGACAAATAACAAAAGCAGTATGCCATTCGAAAAAAAATCGAATCTTTCAAACGATTCATTAGATGCAACACAACTATGTTTTCAATATCTATAGGACATTGCCATTATGAGTTGTTGTTGATAACACTATAATAATTATCCTGGTAGGAGAACTTGTTAATTGTATGAAGAACAAGAAAAAGAATGTGTACTTACTAAGAGTTTCGCGTATTATTTTTTTGCATGCATGCGCATGGTCAGAACATTTAAACTTGCCTCCTCAAATATAGAGCAATCTCTAAAAATATTTGAAGAGGGATTGTAGTATCGAAAGCAATGATTCTGTCAAAGCTTTCTCAGAAATGCTTTGGTATCAAATTATGTCCACAGCTGTCAAACCATCTGCACGCTCCAGATGTGAATAGGTTGAAAAAAATGCTTACCTGATGCGCCCCTGGTGGTTTATGGAGGAACTAAAAATGAAATCACTCCTTGAACCTGTCACGTGGTCTATAAAATACCAAAGTCGATCTGTCTTTTGGTTTATGTATTGTTTAGAAATTGGCCATGTTCATCGTTAAATAGGAAACATTGTAAGAGGACCCTTTAACTCACCTAGAGCTGAACTGCACCATGGAAAAATGTTGATATACACATACATGTACGTTGTACGTTTTGTTTTGAATTGTGTCATGTTTTGCCGCCTGGCACTTAATGTTTGGGCATACGTACATTTTCTTTCTTTATAAATACGCGCCTACATGGCAAACAGAGATACACATACTTACTTAATCTAGATCCCCGATGGCAAAAGAGCACGGGAAACCAAGACGGTTGATGATATTCTGATAAGCATAAATTACAGACCATTTCAAGTAGATTTGAGAAATTAACGTTAGGATATTTCGATAACACTTCTAAGGACGAAAATGAAAAAACGATTTACTTAGAGAATATATATTTTTTTCAATTTGCATGTTTGATAACTTTTTGCTTATTTTCCGATTAGTAGACATACGTATGGATAAGATTCATGGCTTTTTATCAAGAGAATTTAGCATATGTTCACAGTTAAATAGAAAACATGGTAAGAGGACCCCTAACTCACCTAGAGCTGAACTGCACCATAGAGAAATGTTGATATACACATACATGCACTTGATTATATCTAAATCATGTTATTCATGACGTATTGTACGTTTGTTTTAGATTATATCATTTTTGTTGCCTGACACTTAATATTTAGACCCAATTGCGTTTTCTCTGTTATAAATACGATCCTACATGACAAAAGAGCATAGTAAACCCATATATACTTGAGGCGTCTAAGTTCTGGAAAGCGTTATATATGTACATTTATTTTTACCTAGCACTTAGTATGATATTCTCATAAGCATAACTAAAAGACCATTTCAAGTCGACTTGAGAAATTAACGTTAGGATTTTTCTTTAGCATCTCTAATAAAGAAAAATTAAAGAAAAATCTTTTCTACACTTTAAGATCATTTTTTAGATTTGTTTGATACCTTTTTGCTTATTTTCCCATTAGTAGAGATGTATATTTATAAGATTTATACCTTTGTTACACTTATTAAGATACATTCAAATTCCTGTCGCAGTGTGAAATTTAAAATCATATCTTACCTAAACAACCCCGTAGGTGGCGCCATTTTACTTGAAAATTAGCTCGGGACAACTTTTTAAAAATACCTATTAAAATGGGCATAGTCGTAGGAGCCTTATTGCAAACTTCACAAAAAAATATGTAACGTTAGAAGTTAATAAGCACGAGTCATCTTTGACTATTAATATTGGGCTTAAGGGTCATGCGATATTATATTAGCAATTAATACTATTTCATATTATATCAAATTTTATAATATTATATTATATTATATTATATTATATTATATTATATAATATTATATTATATCATATTTTATTATATCATATCATATTATATTATATTATATTACAGGAAAAAAGACATTTGCAAGAACTACTCTGAAAACAAACTACAGATACGAACCTGGATATCTGGGTCCAAAAAACAAAGATAAGTTTGTTTCGTAATCATGTCTATTGAAACAGTCGTAGAGGAATGTCGCTGTTTGTCTTTGTGTTACTTCTCAGTTTGGTTGATAATTAGGTTCTTTCACTAATGTGCCATAGCGCCCCTCCCTCCTTGTTTAGTTCATTAGCAAGACGTCGAAATGATGAATGGCGGTTAATATCTTCAACTTCGAGGACATAATCATACTTTCTACTGTCTTAATAAGTACACATTCGTCTTCTTTATTTTTCATCCAATCAACAATTTCTCCAACCAGAATAATTAATACACTGTAATCAAAGTCTCATAATGGCAATGTCCTATATATATATTTAAAAAGGGTTTCGATGAATATAATGAATCGTTTAAAAGATTCCATTTTCTTCAAATGACATACTGCTTTTGTTATTTTTCTTGTGTTCACTTACGTAAAAACAAACATTAAATTATCAACACCATGGCCTTATGTCTTCAAATGTGTCCCAATGTTGAGCCCATTAACCGCCATTCATGATTTTGACGTCTTGCTAATTAACTGAGCGAGGAAGGAGGGGCGCTATCACATTGGTGAAAGAACCTAATTATCAACCAAACTGAGAAGTAACACGAAGACAAACAGCGACATTCCTCTTTACGACTCTTTCCATAAACATGATTACGAAACAAACTGAGTTTTGCTTTTTGACCCAGATATTCAGCTTCGTATCTCTAGTTTGTTTTCAGATTAGTTCTTGCAGAGGTCTTATACGTACAAGTTAGTCTGTTTGCCATTTTCTTAGCCTAACCATTGTGACATCTATATTCCCACACATCCTTTCATAAAATGATTATGCTTACATATAAAGATGGAACGCATGTTTTACGAGATCAAATTTAAAAGTTGGGTTAAAATTGCTCTGTTTTTGTAGGTAAACGTTCAAGCTCCAACATATTATCTCGTATGTGTCACGTACTTATTCTCAAAGTATCACCTATGCACAACTTATGATTTGCTGAATGAAATGAAACACTTTTTAGAAAGTTATTAGTATGAATGAAGACCCGCTCTCTCAAGGTAACCTTTGTGGAAGATGGGCTGGTTAAATGATATTTAGCATAATCTAAAGCTCGCCTCAATTGCACTTGGCAGAGCACCTTAGAACTGCGGCTCCGACCAGCAAAGCTGCAGCGACATCTATCGGGACGAATGTAAACCAAAAGTGTCTTCGATCAAAGACAGGGGACCATGACAACTAATACCAGTATAGGTGATTGCCCTTCTTAATGTGGACCTAGGATCGTTGAACGCGGTCCGTGTTTTGACGCTGAACGCAACTTCAACACCTAGTAACTATTCTACACTAACCACAGGTAATAATCCCCTGAGCAGCAGGGATTATTAGTGTCATTTAAGAGGATTATAGAATGCGGGGTCACAAAGTGCACCTCAACAACAACTCTTGTTTCTCTGTCGAGCGTTTGAATGACCTTCGATCAAGCTTAATGTTTCTCTTTCTGTAAACAAGTGTTTTTTCAAGTTGCCGTAATCAATGGTTTATTATTCAAAAGACTAAAGAATTGTTATGTTTATGACTTTGAACTAATGCGAAGAACGATCATAAACGATCTGGAAAGTACAACAGTGCAAATGTCAGAGCAAATTTCCCAACTATCAATATTGAACTTCTTATCACAGCACATCATCGTGTCTCCGTGAGCGGATTCAAACAAGAATAAAAGTTTACATTTAGATTTCTCTTTTATAGTGATGAAATATTCCGTTAAATTTTTCAACTTTGCAATTTTCTTGTCTTTTAAATGAACATCCACAGACTAGTTTCACTAATTTTCTATTTTGTCTACAATAGATAAACATGCATATTCACTGGTACACAGACACCTGTCTAAATGAACACACACAATGGTGTGTTCATTGACATCACCGAGCATTCTATTCAAAAGGGCCTTAAAACTTTGTCAAGTCTCTATAGCTTGTTATATAATACTTCTATTGATAAAACACTTTCATTTGAATACCTGAATCAACGTTTTTGATATACCCCAGAATGAAGGTGTGCGAAAACATCTTTTTTATATTAATCATTTTACAAGGCATCTTCATTTTCATTACTCCGTGAACCATCTCTTTTTTTAGTAAGGGTTTGCCACACTTTTATTTTTAAAGGGTGGCCCAGACATATCAGAAGAAGCCATTTTTGTAAATGCAGACAACACATATAGCATGAACGATGATATGAAATATAAATGAAATTATTCAAAGCAATCTCTCCCTAGAATGAGGCGACAGACACTATAGAGTAAGAAATGAAGGATTTCGCTGGTTGCCCCAGTTTATAAAGGAATCATACCCCTACCCGCCCCGGTTTGGGATCAATCTTGCCACTGCGCCATTGAGTCTGGTAAGCATGTGAGGAATTTGATGCTGCGGCGGCTTTTACAGTTTACTTCAGTTTCGCCCATCACTTACAGCTAGTATAATCATGGCTTAGCCACAAAATGGCAGAAAAAGTGACCCTAACCTAAAATTTCAAACTTACACCTCATATTCTTGAGTTCCTACATAGAGAACTTCTTTGCATTCTTCCCCTGGTGAGAAATAAAAGAACTAGAATGTGGTGGTTTGGATTTGGACTTTCGTGTTGAGACTGGCCAGTTGTTAGTGTTGGAGGAAAGCGAGGTAACGTGGACAAAAGAACCACCCAAATCCCAAGTCATTGGTAACTTTCTTACATGCCCTGAGGTCGGATACGAGCCCGTACAGTTTTGAGGGACACTGTGCAGGCTGTGGACCACTGGGCCATCGGGGCAGGCCCCTTGGCATATATACACGACAGTGGTAAGAGACAGCGAGCAGTTAGTGGCAACGGCCTTATAGATCACTCAGCTATCAGGATAGATCCAAGAATGTAGCGAACGATGAACCTTTCTTAGCAACTTTAATTAAAAGCATCAAATCCGATTACACCCTGGACGAAAACGCTGCTGGGTATGCTGCTGAGTTGATAATTCAAATTGTCATCACATCTGTGCAGCAGTAAGATACTTTATACTATATATTATAGTGCGACTGGATTTACATCCAGTCTTTCACAATCTGAAATATCATGGAAACAAAATAACGTTTAAGAAAATGTTCTTTAGTAGGAAGTTGTTAGTATTGTTGGACTTAACTCTTCTACAATAAATTTGATGAGATAGTTATTAGTTCTACGAGTCACACTTGGGTTGTAGGAAAAAAGGTTAAAGACAAGCGTACGATGAACTTGTTGAAGAGAAATATATCAAGGAAGATCGAAGGCGGAGTAGCAGAACACACACACACACACACACACACATACATACATACATACATACATACATACATACATACATACATACATACATACATACATACATACATACATACATACATACATACATGCATGTATGTATGTATATATGTATGTATGTATGTATGTATAGAGCATGTAACCCAGCCAAAATATAAAATATTTATCTGGAAGGCGTTCAATGGTACACGTGTGCGACAGGATTTTTATTTCTCCATAGTCACATAAAAACAAAATCAATAATAAGAATATGTTGGACATTTCAAAATATAAAAAAGAAATAAATAAAGGTCCAAAGAGATATCCTTGGTGAAATGATGTTATTTATCACCTTGTTGTACAGTTTTTCTTGTATTTATTATCATAGATAATGAAAGAATATATAGTTGAAAAATAGGAAGTACCAACTATTTATGGTATTATTGTCTTCTCTAAGGTCGGTTAAAAAGGTGTTCCATCTTTGATTAAAGATATCTCCATTTTTGTTCATTGTTTCGTGTAGTCTTGTTATATTTATATATATACATATACATATATATATATATATATATATATATATATATATATATATATATATATATATATATATATATATATATATATGAATGCTTAACGCATTCATATCTTCAGACTCTAGTAAACCTACAATATAATTTCCGCTGACGTCATGAAAAGCACCAATTCCTTCTGTTTCCCTTCTTATGCCAACTCTGGAGGAGGATGAGGAAACGGAAAATTAACTAGCGGAAGTTTCAGAGACACTTAGTTCGTTTTTATAGCAAATATGAAAATTCTTCTCTCACGACTTTTTAATAATAGATAATAACATGTACCAAACCTGGAAGTGCAAGAGTCTGCAAGAGTGCTTGACTTCTACCGTTTCCATGGAAACGAATAGCTACAGCAACCTGACATTTTAACAAGATGGTGATATGACAAATATTGGCTAAAAATCCTCGACGTCTAACGCTGTTGTTGAATAACTATCTCTGGAATCATGGCATCATTATTTAAATCCTTTTTACTAGGGTAGGGTAAATATGTACTTTTTTTTGAAAATCAATTGGGAACAAGTTGTTTCTAAGGCGAAATTTAATGCTGATTCCGAATCTGTTGAGTATTTTTACCTACAATCACGGCTTGGGTCAGTACAGTTGCCATTTTTAAATATGGCTGCCAAAATGTGCATTTTTTCGCGATGTGTCATGAATTTACATAAAACTATAGCTTGTAGTATATCTAAGACCATGTTTTCAAGGTCAGCGAATGCATTTTTGGCATGTAAAAAAGTATTGGATGTATGCTTTTTGTAGAAATTCTGTTTTTGCTCCTTTTTTGTCATAAAAATGTCTAGAAAATGAAGTTTTTTGGATAATAGCATATATGTTTCTGTTAAAATGTCTCAGACAGTTTGTTGCACTGTCTCTGTATGCATGATATTAATTTTCTAAGTATTTTTCCTTCTTCGTGCTTTTGTTGAATGTTTTGGTAGGTATTTTTGTATTTACAAAAGGACCTACATGTAGACATGATGGCCAAAGCACCTCCCAAAAATGCGCCAGGATTGTATTTCTCATGAACTCAAGGGTTTTGCAAACAAGGAGATATAGAGGTTCCATCACGAATGGGTGGAAAGTGCAAGATTTCTTCTCTTTCCATCAACGAGTGGTGTAACCTGTTTCTCCCACGATAAAAAGGAGAAATATACACCTTTTATAGTGAAGTTAGCTATCTAAACTAAGTCAGCCAAAGGCCGCCTATGCATTAAGACAACAATGGTAATATGCATGTGTTGTGACATGCACCTTTTGTTTTCCCCTAGAGTCTTTCAGGGTTATCCACACATAGTACAGGCCTCTGAGTGGGAGAAAGATGAATTCCATAGTAAATCAAAGTTATAAAATAATATCGGGAGAATGTTAAATTTGTGCACAAGAAATCTGGTCGCAGCTTGATTTCTCAAGTTGATGCAAGCAACGAAGTGGCCAAAGAGCTTGTTAATGATTGGAATTTGGAATTTTGATTTTCGTCACATTTATGCCAATTGTGGCAAATTCATGACTAGCCAGTCGTAAGTTATGGAGGAAACCGGAGTACCCGGCGAAAGCCACTGCCTAACCCCAAGTCACTGGCAACTTTCTCACATCACCAGGCCAGGTTTGAAACCCAGGTAGTGGCAGCGCCTTAGATCACACAGTCGTCAGACATATCTATCCAAGAATGTGGCTAAGAAGATAAGAGAGGACTATGGCACTTTCCATGTTTTTATGAAAAAAAGTACAGGAATACAAGCTACAAAAGGACTGAGAGTTGACTGATGATTTCAATCACAGAATGAACAGATGTGCTTTTGATATAAGAACAAAAGATCAGGTGTATCAGAATAAAATGGAATCTATCTATGGGCTGAAGACGACTCATGAGGATGGACGATTCTATTTGGACAATTGCTCTGGACCTTGTCCATCTCCTGAAGCGTCGTGCTCGTTTGTGGCATAGTCGGAGCACCAGCTGTGCCACCAGTGCTCAAAAGATAGCAGTAATAGGGAGCCTGGCTTCCCCTTTCCTGATTTAATTTTTATTCCTGGCTCATCCCTGATCACAATTCTTGGTACCAAACTAATTTTCAAAAAGTAAAACTTACTTCGTATGATAGAATTGAGCAATTCAGGAATCAGGAGGAATGGAAATTTCTGACTCGCGTAGGGAACTTCTGCCTTAGACCCACATGGTCCTTAACTCAATGGTGCCAGGTTCTTTACTCAACGATAGTATCTTGATAACAGGAAATGAAGTAATACACATACTAATAAGTCCTACACTGTTCCCTAGAGTACCTGCTGACTCGTGTTTTTTAATTTCCTCTTAGTGATCAGCACAACATGATTTCATAGCAATTAGAAAATAATGGTTTCTACCCAACAATACATTTCAAATCAAAAACAAGCCACATAGTATCTTAGATGACCAAACACAAGTGGATTCGAAACCAGCCAGCCAACCTGAACATGCTAGCCTCAACCAGCGTCAACTAATAGCCCCCTAATAGCCCTAAATTGGAGCCCAACTGATGGTGGAGATCAGATTTCTCTGTAATGTAATTGATACGAGAGCCCTGATTGGTCCTTGTTCCCACGTGACCTCGCGCTGCTGCCAGTCAGCGACTCCTGGTATGAGTACTGCATCTCACTATAGTACATATAGTAATTGATCTCTCGCTACATATCCATTCTTTTCTTTATCCAATATTGTATTAATTCCAAGGCTAATTGGAATATACAATTCAACGTTAAAGAAGTTTAATCTTAGGAAGTTTTGATCACTTATGGAAAGTCAGGAACGACAATTAAAGCAGGAAAGGGGGAAGCCTGCAGGCTCCCTAGTACTGCTATCTTTTCTTGAGCACTGGTGGTACAGCAAGTGCTCCGGTGATGCCACAAACCAGCAAGAGGCTTGGAAAGATGGATGCCCCCATATGGCTGTCCCGGGCCTGTTACTTGCTCACTTCTGTAAGCCATAACACAGGAGTATTGAAGAAGACAGGTTTGGGGGAGGTCTTATTTGAAAGGTGACATAA
>OZ012685.1:46955976-46973476 GCA_963942565.1 Maea johnstoni | reverse complement strand
GGGACTTTCCAGATATATAAATTATGTTGTCTTAAGCCCAATAATGTATAAATGCAATGTATATGATGTTTTGTGGCTGAGGGGGTAACCATGGTATATTGTAGGAATTAATCACGGGAGGTAGGTGATTGTGGCAACACCTGAGTGCCCGGGCCAGTCAGCAGCCAAAACCTTGACCTATGGGTTCGGCTTTGGCTGCTGATGGGCACTGGTCACTGGCAAGTTTTTGCTTTACATGTAAATGAAGATCTACACTTAGCTGTTGTTGTAGCATTCTGGATGGTACAAGAATCAGAACATCATATAACAATAGGATTTCTTATTGTTGGAAGCATGTGACGCTCCCATTGTTGAGGGAGGAGTTTATTTACAATAATAACCTCCTGCCCCAACAATGGGACAGTATCACATGCACATGCTTCCAGCAATAGTAAATCATATTGTTCTGATTGTTGCACAATCCAAAATGTTGCAACAATGTGCTCTTGCTAAGTTTAGTATAGATCTTCATTCAAAACAAAAAACCTTTACAAAAACATTTTTGTAAGTTATTTTTACTTCAAACCTAGCTATCGCAAAACTTCAGCCCCCACTAATCGGCATGCAAAGCCACAGCATCAGGCTTGCAGCCGTTTCGGAGGAGATACGGTCACAAAATTTGCAACTCGCTATTAATATAGAGATAGGAGCGTATTAAGGTGGCGTGTGGGGTTAAGTTTTAAAGGATATATGGAACATTTTGAAATGTTTACGTATACGTACATGTTAAAGCCTACACTTTTTTTTCTCTTTATCAGATCAACTGTGTTTGTCTAGGTACACGCCGAGCAGAGATCTCTACAGGTGTACCAAGACCATGGGGTGCTGCTTGATATCTTGTTGTATAATTCCGTTAATATTCTGATGAAGAATCTCTCTGCTCGCACACACGATTCCCCGGGGGGGGGGGGGGCACTCGGGTACAGAAGGGGGCCGCACCTTCGTTACGTATTTCGCGGAAGAAGGGGTCTTTTTTTAAGACCTCCGCATGTCCGCGATTTTGTAAAAGAAGGGTACGTTTTTGTACCAAGGTACGAAGTATGGGGGTCAAAATCCCCTTACAATCCACGAAATATACGCGGCTCTGACGCCGAGTGACTCCCGAAGTGACTTGGCTTCCGAGTTTGCTGCCGCCACTTGCTGCCGCTAAACAAGCAGAGGAATATGAAATCTTAAGTTAAAATACGTGTTCCCGTTCATCCAATGTCAGTGTTTTGATAAAAGAAGGGGTGTTTATTTAGTGGAAAAAATCAGCGTTTTATTAAAGTAAGGGTGCTTTTTTGGCCAGAAATCAGTGCTTTAGGGGTATTTTTTAATTTTGATAACGAACGTATGCACCCCCTCGCACACACGATTCTCACCAGACGCACTGGCGTCTCCGCTAACAGGTGGCGGACTGTTTATATCTCCTCGCAATAAATAACGCGATGTTCGTCTGGTTTAGACGTGGGGCTTCCCCTTGTTTATGCACGGGTCTTTACCATGGCGACGCGGCCAGATAAACAACATTGGATGATCAATATCAGCTGTGACGGACCAGATCAGACAGGCCGACGCCGGAAAATGCTGTCAAAATTACATTTGGGGTGTCTTCTAGCCAGGCCAACATGCGTTAGGTAAAAAAAGGAATGAAATAGAAAATGATTCGTTCAACTACAGGTAGTTGCCGCAGAGAAAAATCTTTAAGAAAAAAAGGATACTAAATATATGTTTGTATGTATGTATGTACGTATGTATGTACGTATGTATGTACGTATGTATGTACGTATGTATGTATGTACGTACGTACGTACGTATGTATGTATGTATGTATGTATGTATGTATGTATGTATGTATGTATGCTTGTATGTATACGTATGTATGTATACGTATGTATGTCTGTTGGTGTATTGCCTAATGTCGTTTTTGTGCAATATCGATTAATGAGTTACCAATGGGACCATCTTATCATCTTAGTTTATAGTGTATACATGATATGGTAGGTAATGTGTTAATATCTTGTCTCGGCTTTCCCTCAACCCTGTTTTATATGGCAATACACAGTATATACAGCCTGAAGGTCTTCGGAAGAGGTATACATTAAGCATTACAAACCCGTACGAAAAGACTATGTGTTATGCATAATTGAAGAATATGCATAATTTTCGCATAAGTTATGCATAATTTATGGATAAATTATGGAAAACTTGCGCATTTCCTGCCTGTTTAGGGGTAGGAAACACGAAGGAAACCCATAAAAAAGAGGCAGGAAACACGTAAAAAAAAAAAACACGAAAAATATTATGCATATTTCGCAATCAGCAAAATATGCATAAAATATGCATAAAAAACAAGGAGGAAAGACGAAATTATGTGTTTACTATGCGAATATTATGCATAACCTATGTCTTTCCTATGTGTTGTAGGAAATCTACCTGTTTTCTTCGTGTTTTTTTTTTTTTTGCATATTTTATGCATATATTTCGCATATTTTATGGATAAGTTATGGATAAGTTATGCATAATCCAGTGGACATACATTTCGTGTTTCCTTCGGGTTTCCTTCGTGTTTTTTATGTGTTGAGCCATAAAACTCTCTGGGTGACAGGAAGGAAAGTTTGTCAAAGAAGTTACGCCGTCAACAACTTATAGGCGGCGCCAGTAGTATTGGGAAATGAACTGCCACCGGTCATTTGAGGTAGCTTGTGGGGTTAATTTCTTATACTCCGTTTTTCTTCTACCCTGCTTTTATTTGGTACTTTAGCCCATACAACCTATATATTACCTGAAAGGTCTTATGATGAGGAATACATAATATGAAAGAAATAAAAATATTTTAAACAGGATATTGATATTTCATGTAGTAGTATTGCGTATTTTAAAAATGGTGAAGCAAATAAACCAACTCAAGCACAATATAATGAACCTACATCATACATATTCTCCTGGTGGTAAAATGCTTAGTTAAATCTTAAATGAACAGGATTTTCCCTAATACGGAATCAGTATTCAAACTATGCGCTATTATAAATCAAATAATTATGTAAGTTAATTGCATCTAATAATCTATGCTTTGATATTTCGTAAGTTATGTATTACCAGTTAAATCATATTCCCGTTTGATTCCGTCATCATTCATAAATTCCCAAACTTTGGATTAGAATAAATAGATACTTTTATTTCAAATAACTATACTACTCTCACATACATTAAAATGAAAACAAAGCTTATACCATTTATTACGTATTATATATCTTGATTATATATCTCGTAAATGCATTATCTTATACTCCTTTGCTGTCTATTCTGTCCTTAATGGTCCTATGCCGTATGGTGCAATAAAATTGTATAAACAAACGTATACTAGTATTTATTTATTTCCTTCGTCTGAAAGTGCTAATAAATCAGGTTAGGAATAAGTTTGAAAAAACATAAAAGTACTGGCATCAAACACAGATGATATATATACTAGTACATATACACACACATATATATATATATATATATATATATACATATATATATATACATATATATATATATATATATATATATATATATATATATATATATATATATATATATATATATATATATATATATATATATATATATTTATATATGAATATATATATATATATATATATATATATATATATATATATATATATATATACATTGTATATATATATATATATATATATATATATGTATATATATATATACATATATATATATATATATATATATATATATATATATATATATATATATATATATATATATGTATATATATATATATATATATATATATATATAGAGAGAGAGAGAGAGAGAGAGAGAGAGAGAGAGAGAGAGAGAGAGAGAGAGAGAGAGAGAGAGACTTTTCACTAAACTTTCACCCAACATAATTTATTCATACACAGCGATGGTAAGATAGTAACAATATTTAAGCAAGGTGTTCTTCCAGTAAAGGTTACAACCAGAGAAATACATCCCCTTGATCCGCAACCCCATAGGCATAGCATGCTAGTACCTAGTGTATGTGCGCCTCGGGTTACGCGGTAGAGCCTGTGGAAGTATTGGTCACGTGATTTTTTTCAGAAAGCGGCTGGCTGACTGACTGACTGACTGGCTGGGTACACAAAATGTCATCCTATCTAGGTCAGATAGGTTGCCAAGGAGATGGGGGTAGAGCAGGCAGGGTACACAGGTTTTTCTATGACTCAGTGGGAGGCAGCGAAATTTGATGATGCATGCAAAGTGCCCACTCCCTGTCTACTACTCTCAGGTTACAACGAACCATTAAAGGCCCAGTCACACTAGGGTCCGACTATCGCGATTTTTAAAATCGGCAGGTCGGTCTCGATTTTTTCCCCTATCGGTTCCGTCTAAAAAGTCGGTACTGGGTTAAGATCGTATATGCCGACTTGTTAGACGGAGCCGATAGTTGAAAAAATCGAATCCGACCGGCCGATTTTTAAAATCGTGCGATAGTCGGACCCTAGTGTGACTGGGCCTTTACATAATTTGCTAGAAAAACAACCACTTTTACCCCTGGCCTCACATTGAAAACTTTAACATATAACATTGCTAAGCGCACCATATCAATGAGGCTGCAGTGTCTGTCACTACTACTACTACTACTACTACTACTACTACTGCTGCTGTTGCTGCTGCTGATACTGCTGCTGCTACTACTACTACGTGTACTACCACTACCACTACTTCTGCTGCTACTACTACTACTACTACTACTACTACTACTACTACTACTGTGATAAATACTACTAATTTTACTACTACTACTACTACCAGGGGCGGAACATGGAATCCTAATGTGCGAATCTTTTCAAAATATTTTGTTACCAGTATGCATCTCGCTACTGCTGCTTCTACTACTACTACTACTACTACGTGTACTACCACTACCACTACTTCTGCTGCTACTACTACTACTACTACTACTACTACTACTACTACTACTACTACTACTACAACTACTACTACTACTACTACTTCTACTACTACTACTACTACTACTACTACTACTACTACTACTACTACTACTGTGATAAATACTACTAATTTTACTACTACTACTACTACCAGGGGCGGAACATGGAATCCTAATGTGCGAATCTTTTCAAAATATTTTGTTACCAGTATGCATCTCGCTACTCTACGAAAACGTCGCTAGTGATTTTTCACTAGTGGAACGCTAGTGACAGCAGTGAAAAAACACGAGTCCACTAGTGGAAATTAATCTCTCTCTTTTTCGCTAGTGGTTTTCCACTAGTGAGTTGGTTTTTCGCTAGCGATTTTCCATGACCCGTCGCTAAGGAGACTTTGTCGAAATCTAGTTGGGAGAGGGGCCAATTATGGGTAAACTCCAACAAGACATTCCTAATGAAATGTATACAGAATTTCTGGTGTTAGTCGCGAAAGCCGTATATGAAATATACACTACGGCCATCACAAAACGGGAAGGGGTAGGATAAAAAATACTATTTTAAATTATATGATAAATAACTGCCTAGATCAGCCCTTGTTGAAGACCGTTCAAGTATTGTTCTGTGCATGAATAACCCAGAATGAAGGCAATAACAGAAAATGTTCAACGTCACCCTGTCTCTTGTACCTGCAAATATACCTATACCGAAAAGATAAATTGGTGCCAAACATAACACATCGTCCGTTTCATCTCTTTCTTACATTTCATTTAGTATATCCTCAAATCTGAATCTAAAATCTAGGAAAAAAAAGCTGGTTCACTTTTGCTGCCATATAGAGTAATGCGGCTTGATCTAAATAAGATGTGTTGCTAAATAAACGGGCAATTGTAATCCAGGATAGGTAAAGGGTTATTAAAGGTTTTTAAATCAGATGACAATGGTTCAGTAAGGGTTCTAATGTTTTGAGCGGTTGATGTAGTTTGATTGACCTCCCGCGCAAGATTGAGTATGACTCAGAGTTTCTTTACCTAATGTATTCTAACCATTTCTTTGCAATGGACATTGATATGGAACTTTTTCATGGATAACCGTACGGTTACAAATGTCAAAAGAAGTAAATATGCATAATATAAGCTTGTACACGTATTTTGTTCTATACATCAAATTGTAGAAAATTATAGTCCATGCAACTTACATTATCACTTTCGAAAAGCCATTTATGACCTGCCTTATTTACGATCACCAAAAGTACAACTAACATTTCTACTACTAACTACTACTACTACTACTACTACTACTACTACTACTACTACTACTACTACTACTACTACGGTGCTAGGATTAACTTATGTGAGAAACTTTAAAATGACCCTTTATGCACCAAATTAATGCAATATGGCATCCTGCTCGTGCCCGAAGGCAGGCAACTTCAGGTGTAGCATGCATATGCATATATGGGGTCCAATCAGCATTGTGCCGGTCATATATGGGCTATTTTTACACCCATTTCCTGTCTCCGACTCCAGCAGGATTAGCCTAGATTTCTAGCTGTTGAACTCCACATCCATAGCTACACCGTGACTGGATTTGGAAGAGCACTAATGGCCATACCATGTGTCCTTCTAGAACGGATTGTTTGCTTTTATCATGTATCCTCATCTTCTGTTACAGAAGATATTCAATTGCACTCATACTTTCTCTTTCTCCTGGAGCTACTTAGCAGCGTAAGGATACATTCAATTAAAATACAACATAAGATACTTCCATAGGTAATGAGTCAGGTCAGGCTTTATTTAAATCCTTACGTTTCATTTAGATGAATAAAACAATGGATAGGTAGTGAGAGACGAACTTAGTACCATACATGCTATAGTGAAGACCTGGTGATCACAGGGGTCTCGAGCCTCATATCAATGTGACGTCACTCGGAGACAAAGAACAATGAAGGCTTTGGTATCGTTACTGTATGGGGTAAACTTACTGTATGGGGTAAAGCAAGAAAGTCGATCCACTGGATACCCAACCAGCAGGTCTCCCTGAATAACCTAGCCCAAGAGTTGCGGTCTGCACATGTTGTTGCGCAACTTTCTCTGTTATGTAAACAATACGAGATCATTCTCTGATCTGTCTCCGAGTGAACATATATATATATATATATATATATATATATATATATATATATATATATATATATATATATATATATGTGTGTGTGTGTGTGTGTGTGTGTGTGTGTGTGTGTGTTGACACGGACAGATACATTATATAGAAATGCAGATAGACAGACAGGGTAGATAGATGTTAGATAATCATAAAATAAACGCGTTTCGATTATTGACAGGGTCGTTTCACTTTTTGTACTAATCAAAATGGTTATACCATAAAACCTCCACTTTTAAAGGGCTTTGTGATTGGTGGATAGGGGGTGGGGCGAAAGTTTCATTCTCATCCAAGCTACACAGCAGAGTCAGTAGATTAGTTCGTCGGGGAAGTATCATCCCTGCTGTGAACCATGAAACTTTTCGCTAGTTGGACTATCATTAGATTCCAGAGCAGCTGTTATTACACAATGCGTTTTTTGCAATATGTAATTCGTATTATCATTATCATTATTATTATTATTATTATCATAATTATTATAATGACAGTAATAATATAGTACAAAATGAATATATATATATATATATATATATATATATATATATATATATATATATATATATATATATATATATATATATATATATATAAATATATATATATATATATATATATATATATATATATAGAGAGAGAGAGAGAGAGAGAGAGAGAGAGAGAGAGAGAGAGAGAGAGAGAGAGAGAGAGAGAGAGAGAGAGGTCAGACTCTGCATATGGCAGGAAGTGATCGTAGATAAGGCCGGAGACAATGTACTTAGTCCCTACTCCCCGACGAACTAATCTACTGACTCTGCTGTGCAGCTTGGATGAGAATGAAAATTTGCCCCCCCCCCTATCCACCAATCACAGCCCTTTAAAAGTGGAGGTTATATGGTATAACCATTTTGATTAGTACAAAAAGTGAAACGACCCTGTCAATAATCGAAACGCGTTTATTTTATGATTATCTATCAATATCTAACATCCATCTTCCCTGTCTGTCTATCTGCATTTCTATATAATGTATCAGTCTGTGTCAACACACACACACACACACACACACACACACACACACACACACACACACACACATATATATATATATATATATATATATATATATATATATATATATATATATATATATATATATATATATATATATATATATATATATGTTCACCCGGAGACAGATCAGAGAAGGCACTAACATGTGCAGACCGCAACTCTTGGGCTAGGTTATTCAGGGAGACCTGCTGGTTGGGTATCCAGTGGATCGACTTTCTTGCTTTACCCCATACAGTAAGTTTACCCCATACAGTAACGATACCAAAGCCTTCATTGTTCTTTGTCTCCGAGTGACGTCACATTGATATGAGGCTCGAGACCCCTGTGAGCACCAGGTCTTCACTATAGCGTATATTGTACTGAATTCGTCTCTCACTACCTATCCATTGTTTTATTCATCTAAATGAAACGTAAGGATTTAAATAAAGCCTGACCTGACTCATTACCTATGGAAGTATCTTATGTTGTATTTTAATTGAATGTATCCTTACGCTGCTAAGTAGCTCCAGGAGAAAGAGAAAGTATGAGTGCTTTGAATATCTTCTGTAACAGAAGACGAGGATACATGATAAAAGCAAACAATCCGTTCTAGAAGGACACATATGTGGTATGGCCATTAGTGCTCTTCCAAATCCAGTCACGGTGTAGCTATGGATGAGGAGTTCAACAGCTAGAAATCTAGGCTAATCCTGCTGGAGTCGGAGACAGGAAATGGGTGTAAAGATAGCCCATATATGACCGGCACAATGCTGATTGGACCCCATATATGCATATGCATGCTACACCTGAAGTTGCCTGCCTTACTGGCACGAGCAGGATGCCGTATGGGGTTATTTGGTGCATAAAGGGTCATTCTAAAGTTTCTCACATAAGTTAATCCTTGCACCGTAGTAGCTTAGAAGACCAAACACATGGAATGGAAACCAGCCGGTCAACCTGAACATGCTAGCCTCAACCAGTGTCAACTAATAGTCGCTTATAGGTGCTCTGGGCACCCCCAGCAGGTGGTGGAGATAAGGTTTCTCTGTAATGTAATCGATGCAAGAGCCCTGATTGGTCCTTGTTCCCACGTGACCTCGCCCTGCTGCCTTATCTGGTAGTCCTGGCATGAGGCCAGCATGTAACTATAGGGCATATAGTAATTGGTCTCTCGCTACATATCCATTCTTTTCTTAATCCAAGGTAGTAGTAGTAGTAGTAGTAGTAGTAGTAGTAGTAGTAGTAGTAGTAATAGTAGTAGTTAGTAGGTAGTGAACAAACCCAGACAGTTCAGCATATACTACGGGTAACATGCATATTTGAGCTAAAGAAAAATCCGAGCTTTTCTATAGGTCAAAAAAATGTTTTCCAGACAACCAGTATATAGGGTATGCGGGCTGAAATAGACAGCATTTGAAAATTATCGTTATCGAAAGAACTTGAAAATTATGACGAAATTTAATGTCTGTATAAACTTAGAACTACCTCATGCCTTTACCGCACTTTTCAGAAAATGAAAGGTCAGTTTGAAAAAGGTTCTAAAATACAGCCACTAAAAGGTTATAACCCATTTTATATAGCAATTTCGATAAGCATTTTTTTTTAAATCGATGGATCAAATACAAGTCTCTCTCTCTCTCTCTCTCTCTCTCTCTCTCTCTCTCTCTCTCTCTCTCTCTCTCTCTCTCTATATATATATATATATATATATATATATATATATATATATATATATATATATATATACATATATATATATATATATATATATATATATATATATATATATATATATATATATATGCATATATAAGAGGGGGGTAAGGAGAGAGGGGGCAGAGAGAGAGAGTGGGCAGAGAGAGAGAGAAAGAAAGTGGGACAGAGAGGGAGAGAAGGGGGGACAGTCAGGGGCCGAGAGAGAGGGGGTCAGAGAGAGCAGGGTGAGAAAGAGAGGGGGCAGAGAAAGAGAGGGGGCAGAGAGAGAGAGGGGGGCAGAGAGAGAGCGGGACAGGGAGAGAGGGGCAATGAGAGAGAGGGAGAGGCAGAGAGGGATAGGGGGCAGAGAGAGGGAGCAGAGAGAGAGAGAGAAGAAGCGGGGTAGATAGAGAGAGAGGGGGCAGAAAGAGGGGGACAGCGTGAGAGTAAGAGAGAGTGGGGGCAAAGAGAGAGAAAGAGAGAGCTGGCGCAGAGGGAGAGAGGGGGCAGAGAGAGATAGGGGATGTCTGGGTGCTCTGATATGTTTCCAATTACAAGGAAGACCACGGTTTCCGTCCGCAGGACGGTAACTTTTCTAGTATATATATATGTTTAGGTTTTTTAAACTAATATATCTTCTTACACCCTGTTCTGAGGGTACTTTTAATGTGTTGAAGGTATTCCCCTTCAGAAAACCTTTCAGACGATATATACTTTGTATATGCTAAATATAGAAATAAAAGAATTGTAGACGAAAACTAGTAATGAGTCTAAGAAATTGACACCACAAGCTACCTCAGAGGACACGTGGTAGTTTATTTCTCAATACTACTGGCGCCGCCTATAAGTTCTTGACGGCGTAACTCCTCCGACCAGTGAGTTTCCACTAGTGGTTGCTAAGGAAAATTCGTTTCACTAGTGGAAACAGTGGGGAACATTTCCTTGAATTTCACTAGTGAAAAATCACTACTCGACTAGTGAATTTTCACTAGTGGAGTAGTGGATTTTCAACCGTGAACATCGTGGTTTTCCACTAGTGACTTTCCACTAGCGAAAAACTAGTGATTCTGCTCATTTTCGCTAGTGTTTCGCTAGTGTTTCACTAGTGAAATAGCGTTTCACTAGTGAAATTTCAACTGGACTAGTGACTTTCCACTAGCGACGTTTTCGTACGGGTGCTGCTTCTACTACTACTACGTGTACTACCACTACCACTACTTCTGCTGCTACTACTACTACTACTACTACTACTACTACTACTACTACTACTACTACTACTACTACTACTACTACTACTACTACTACTAGTACTGTGATAAATACTACTAATTTTACTACTACTACTACCAGGGGCGGAACATGGAATCCTAATGTGCGAATCTTTTCAAAATATTTTGTTACCAGTATGCATCTCGCTACTGCTGCTTCTACTACTACTACGTGTACTACCACTACCACTACTTCTGCTGCTACTACTACTACTACTACTACTACTACTACTACTACTACTACTACTACTACTACTACCACCAGGTGCGGAACAACAACGTCGGAACAAAGGCCATGTGCGCGTCCTTCAGTATTACATAAATTAACTTAGTAAACGAAACAGTAAGTTAAACGACCAATGGACACGTATTTATTTTTATGTATATCTTTCAGTATATAAAATCTATCTACCCGTCTGTCTGTGTTTCTCATTAGTACAAAAAGTTAAATGATTGATATGATTGAGTGCGCACACACACATATGATTGTATGTATGTATGTATGTGTGTATGTGCGCATATGTGTGCATTTTCTTATAGAGATAGACAGATGATACCGTTCATTAACTATGTCATGATGCAGTTTTTCGGCGCATCTCTTTAATTAAGTTTTTTTTAAAATATCTTAAGGGCAAGCGTGTCGAAATTAGATTCACTATGTTCCTCAGAACATCAGCTTTTTAAATATATAAGGTTTATATGGGTTACAACAAACATGTTACCCGGAAATTGCCATTATCTGTTCGAATGTACTCTTTCATTTTATGAATTGATTGTGGGAGACACCTGGTGGTGGATAGGATAACAAAAATTACCCTTAATCTAGTACAGATAAAATGCTATCTCTCCGTGAATCCTATGCGAAAAATATGCATAATCTGCTGATAGATTATGGATAAATTATGCATAATTTATGGATAATTTATGCCCTAAGGCAAAAATAGTTTATCCATAAATTATGCATAACTTATGCATAACTTATGCGAAAATTATGCATATTCTTCAATTATGCATAACACATAGTTTTTTCGTACGGGTAAAGTTTTTGTGAAAGCCGGAATTATTTACAGAACGGATTTAATTAGAAATGTGGAATAGCGCGAATGCAACAAGTATATTATTAACCTAAATAGTACGTATTGTTTTTATTTCAAAATATCCACCATATTTGCTGGAACTAGACATACACTATGATAGTTAAGGACACTTTAAGGACCAAGAAGCCTAGCATTGGTTCCGTTTATGTGTTTCATGCCAATTTGGCAAACCGTCCCTGCTAACATCAAGTTAGATGATGGCATTGAACCTTACATGTGGAACACAGAACATCCTCAGTCGTTGCATATGGAAAGGTTCACTATTATTGAAATAACCCTGGTTCAGTACTGAAACCGGGCTAGCACCCTTGTATTGATTTCTTGTGTTATATAGCGGGACTAGGGTTTAGTGTCGTCTCCCATAAACTATATTATCAGCTTAGACGAAGAAAAGTATGGATATGTAGCAAGAGACTAATTATTATATGCGCTATAGTGAAGGGTTGGACACGATAGGGGTTTCTGATCTGGCATCAGGGTGGGGTTACGAGGAAACAAGGACCAATCAAGGCTCTCGTATAATTTACATTACAGAGAACCCTGTGCGCCAGCATCATCTTAGCATGCTCAGAGCTCGACTTGTATACTATTGGCTGAGGCTAGCCTGTTGAGGTTGACCGGCTGGTATCATATCCACTTGTTTGTTTTTTTTATTTATCTAAGGTCAGCAGGCTTTCGACGGAAAACCAAGTCAGAAGCATTTTGCTATGCTCCGGACACGTACAAAGGGTTGGAAAACATATTTCCCCTATTTTTCTAGGTCTATGTATTGCTGTCATTAATTAATGACAGCGCCGTTTAAATTAGACTTAATCAGACTTCTTTCAATTTCCAACCAGCGATCGAGTTGAATAAGTTGTAAATGTCCACCATATTGATTTTGTAAAGGCCGGAAATATTTACGGAATGGATGTAATTTTAAATTTTGGATTAGCGCAAATGCAACAAATATATTGTTAACCTAAATAGAATATATTTTTTCTATTACGAATCATCCAGAATATTTGCTGGGAGAAGGCATGTCATATTGGTATTGATTAATGACACTTTCAAGACAAAGCTGCCTGACATTGGGCTCCGTTTATTGTTTTTTTTGCAAAACCATCCCTGCTACAGTTAAATGATGGCATTGAACCGTACATGTGCAACACAGAACATCCACAATAAGATATCGTTGCATAAAGTAAGGTTCAATATCATTAAAATAATCACACCCATGCATTCATAAAACTAAACTATAGCCTATGCGACACAAGCTTGTTGATGTATTATTCGTGTATATATGCATGAATATACATATATATATATATATATATATATATATATATATATATATATATATATATATATATATATATATATATATATATACTGTAGAACACACAATGTTCGCGTCTTTTTATATATAGCGTACATAGCGTGTGGGTCCTCTTTGCTATATATAAAAACGCTGTACTTTTTTATTTGTACTTTCTGTATGTTAGCGGCGGCTTCCGTCGCTAACATAAAGATACGCTATGATGCGAAAACTCCCCAATTCGCTATATTTGGGACACGCGTCATATTTGTGTTCTACAGTATATATATATATATACATACATACATACATATATGTGTGTGTCTGTGTGCCTCTCTCTATGTCCGTACTGACTCTTTCAAAAGTGACAGTTTAATAATCGATCATACGATTTCACTAATAGAGTCAGTAGTTGTGGCACCACTATACATGTATATGTATGTTTATCAAAAATGTTAGAATATCCTTACTTGGTTATACATTATTTCTCATCCCTTAATGAAATTTGTTTGCCACTTTGGCGACACCTATATGGACGGCATGACTGGTGACCCCCCCCCCCCCCCCCCCCTTTTTATTCTAGATATTGGACCTGACAATGAAAGCTTAAACAAGGTATGAGAAAATTCTAATGGTGATGTAGTTTAACCCTTTCTATGCTGAGACTTCTTTCGTCCATTCTCAGAAAAATGCAGTTTTGAAAACCATCTGAACCCTGCCATGTCGGTATTCATTGGTAAGCTCTCGTGTGTACTCTCAGATGAGTACCAATGTACCAGGGTTTCAGTAATTTTTCACATCACCCTGTATTGGATAAATTATCCACCAGCAGCATAACCTTGGATTAAGATTCTAAGGCATAACGGTATAATAAACTTTCAATTTTAGACATGAAATATGCAAATGTATAAGGTGGCACTTCGGATGCCACCTATACGGCCCCACTTTTTGAGATTTTCAAAGGAGATCTGACAATGATCTTTTAATGGACCTTAAGTTTAGATGTCACTGTCCCCTTGTCGCATACCCCAATACAGTATGCCTAAGGAGTTTCTATTGATTTCTCAGAACCAGCAGTCAAATGCGCCGTCCAGTAGTCTTAGATGAATAAAAGCAATTCATGTATATTATTCCAAGATAGAGGGGAAAGTGAATCGCGTGTAAAACGTTTTTATAAGCGACTTTTAAACGCGTGGTTTAAAGGCTTCCTTTTGCCATGTATGTATGTGACTGCCAGGCAGAGCGCACGCTTTACCGGCTGACCCACTTTGGTCCGCATCCGGCGTGAAGCGCCGCTCAGCGGAATAGTTCCTAGAACATCCTATTGTATAGATTTCTCCATTTGTATCTAGTAAATCACCAATTGTTATAATGCCCATTTCCACCCATTTAGGTAGTCGATTTGGTATGATTTGAGTATTGTACCATAATGGGCATTGAGAGTAGATGTTCAATAGTTCTAATTAAAGCATTTTTATATACTTCGTAAACCGACTTTATGACATCACTCCAAAAAACATTCTTTATTAATTTTTTCTTTTGCATGAATGTGTCGCCATATTTGTATATGTTACCAAGACCATAAAATAAAGGGGTAGATGCCCAACCTTCATCAGATTTATATACGATCCCAAATCAATTTAAATTTTAGCTTATTTTTTCAGGGGGCAACGCTGGTTTTCCAGTGTGGCTTTAACCTAGCTTGACTTACTAGTATATGAAAAGTCTGTCTTACCCGCAAGCATGTCCGCCATTTTCTCCAATCCTTCATCGTATAAAACTACCCAATCACCAGTCAGAAGAGAAGCATGGCCATTTCCTTTCTCAGTTTTCCAGGGAGTTGGAATGATTCGAGTAGCGTCAACAGCACCGAGATCATCAACGGTAATCTTATCGTATCTCGTCTGTGGCGAATAGGGATCGTATAGGTCAAAATCGTATCGTTTCCACTTTTCCTTGGCATCGTGTTTGCCGACGAATTCCAGCTTGTCTCCCGCAGTGCAGAGGATCGTCCTGGGTTGAAGGCCATCTCCAGACACGTACCAGTTGGGCATGGTGTCAGTTCTTGCGACGTTCCAATATTCAACATGCATGGGGACTTCCACTGACCCTGACGGGGCAAGTGTCTTGAAGGATTCTGCAGGCGTGAGGCGAAATAAACATCCAACAACATGGTGGACCTGTAAGCAAAGTGTATATGCAGTATGGAGTTGGATTTGGAATACTGATAATCATTATTCAATTATTACTAGTGTTTCGATTATCCCTTTTCTGCCACAGTAAACTGAATCGTGTTAGCCGGTTGCAACTAGTGGAGGAAACCGGAGAACCTGGCGAAAACTACTGCCTACAGTGGCAACATTAAATTCCTGCACTAAATGCGTGGGTAGCCGGGCATAATACGTGACCGCACGCCCCATTGACAGCCAATTGTCTGGGCATAGATGCATGGATGAGCTCATAACTGAATGTACATTGATTTGCAAGCTACATGGGTCATTTATGCGTTTGGCTTATCTTTTTGACATGTTAGCCATGGGTGGTTGTGCAACCAGGTACTGCCAGGCACCCGGTCGACTGGTGCTGGAATCAAATGTCTGTACTGTAACTCCCGCTGCATGGTGGAGCTAACCGGAGTGGAATACACTTGCCCCACTTTTCCATTGTGTTACGTTTTATGAAAAATAAAATCTTGCTGAAAGAGATATATAAAAAGGTATGCTTATCAATTTTTCGTCTTGAGTGTGTTCTCAACGATTGCTATGTATCCAAACACTGTAAATAATCTTAAAGCTGCAATAACATGATAAGGGAGCCATGCCACGCTTGGGAGCCATGCAAGTACTAGACCATACGGGACGCCCTCCGGTCAGCTGCGATACCTTTACGTGTGTGAATTCAATTTTTCCACTCTTAGTCATTGTCCTCTTCACAACCTGCCTAACAATTCGTCTTTTGAAGTTTTTTTCTCTCTAGACTACATGCCTCTGTTTGTTCCCTCTGTACATAATATCTTACCTTGATTCCAGATTGACCTAGTTCCAGACCGTCTCTATAAGGGAAACGCCCCGGCTCCACCATACGAATGTTGCACCAATATATTGACCAATCAGCGTTAGGAATTTCCTGTGTGCCCTTATTCGTCAGTGTGACCTTCGCAGAGTAGAGGTCCGTTTCAATAAGGTTGGATATCACGTCAAATTTGACGTCGAGATGGTTCGCCAAGTAATCCACCATTTCCTGAGTTGCTTTAAGGCTGGTAACATTCTGTAAGGTTGCCGCTGATGAGACGGCTGAAAGATAAGATTTCAAAAGTACAAATTAAAAAACTCAGGCTGGATGGATTTAAGACCAAAATGAATTGAAATGAGCGAGACTATTTTTCTTTTTCTGTTTAGAAGCTTCTCCGCCTTTTTTCGGTTAGCTTTAGGACGATGTACTGTTTATAATCAAACAATGAGTTTCAAGAAATACTGTACTTTTTTATTTGTTGACTGTACCTTATAAATGTACAAAATCACACGAAATACATACTTGTATTATATAAAACCGAACTATAAAAGGCAACATAACAGACATGTAATAACAAACAGGAACACAAACAAAAATACACAAACTAGAGGTCTATGAGTCAAGAGCTACAGGTAGCTATTTACCGAGAGATCTTTAGTCTCTTTATTTACCGAGAGGTTCATTTGATAATTTCTCAGTGATTACTGGGCCTAAAACAACAACATTTATATATTTAGAAGGGCGGTAATACATGTATATTCCTTTAGAAATTATATAAACTCGTAATGGCACGTGCAGGCCAAATAATCACGGAGAAATCATCGAATGTCAAAGCGCCTAGAACAGACGTTTTGATTTCCCGAGATTCTCGGCAAAATATGTCCGTTTTCATTCGATGATTTCTCAGTCATTACTGGGCCTAAGACAACAAATTTTATATATTTAGAAAGGAGGTAATATATCCTTTTAAAA
>OZ012685.1:46925976-46953476 GCA_963942565.1 Maea johnstoni | reverse complement strand
TGCTATGTACTTTGTGTTATGTAGTTGTTTCTTTTCTGATTACGTTTTGTGTTTTTTATGTTTATGTCCTATGTAAAAGATAATTTTGTATTACGTGTGAATTTGTACGAGTGTTAGTATAATCAACAAGCATACAATACAATGCATGCACAGTGATCTGTTTGTTCTACTTACAATTGCCAATGGCTAGAAAAAGGAGCGCGCACAGAAGGCCTGTCATCTCGTCCCGCGGCTAATGCAAACTAGACGAGTAGTTAGTACCAGCCACTACGAACAGCAACGACGGCATGTCAAAGTGCACCATATATTGTATTTCACATCCTGATGTGGCCTAATAAAGGAATGAATACTTGTGAGCTGACAGGTTTATGATGTTTTTCTGACTGCCGGTGGGGGTACACGTCCAAGCAAAGACGATACGAGACATCTCTCAGACTGCCGGTGGGGGTACATAAGATAAGATAAGATAAGAAGATTTTATTAAAGTCTCACCCATATTAAATAATACATACATGACAAGATAAAACTATGGACGGTCAACTTTGACCTACGAGAGACCATACAATATGAACAAAGAATAATAAACAATGTTAAAATGAAAATGTCATATAAAATCAGTTCGAGACACATCTGTTCTGATGTTTAGCATTTTAGAACAGGTTTTGGCACTAAAAAAGATAATATCACAGTTGGACAGAAGGAACACCAACTTATCAGTGTCATTTAAATAATTAAAAGATGGCAAGACTGTGCAGGCCTTAAGCAGAAGATATTCTCTATGGACTTTAAGGTCAGGGTGCAGACAGCGCAATAGAAAGTGTTCTTCAGTTTCTGTTTCTATAAAACCTTTTTTGGAACAATTTAAACACACTCTTTCTTCCCAAGGAACCTGTATATTATTACGTTTCTCCCAGCGACCCGTTTCAAGTCTTAAAGGGGCCACTCCACACCTGACTTGAGCCAGCGCTTTCCTCTCCTTTCTAGTGATGGGCATCTCGAGGTAAGGTTCGGATATAAATTCGGTCTTCATAAGCCTATATGTTCTTAACTTGTTAGTTTCTCTATTTAAAGATGCCTGCCATTTGAGATTGCAGTCATTAAGGAGCTTATCACTTAGCTCTTGCCCAATTTCTGAGAATTCAACAACGTCATTCAGCCTATGAAGACCCAAAAACTCAAATTGTTTTCCCACCTTAATGGGCCAAGTGTTTCTGACATTCTGAACTAATGCCCATTTAAAGATTTTCCTAGGGAGTCTATCCTCACTCATTTGAGAAAGACGACAGCGAAACCTAGAGATGCTCATCCATTGCTTATGGATAGGTAAGAACCAGCCCATCTCATCCTGAACCCCAGCATTTGGTGCATAACGACCAAGACCCAAGAATACACGGCATTCCCTATTTTGAACTGCATTTATACAACTGAATTCCCTTGTACCCCATATGGATAATCCATAGTCAATGACAGGTGCAACAAGGGACTCGTACACTTTTGTAAACACCTTGTAGGGCATACCACCGTTTGCATAAAATTTTGAAATTATAAGACCTAAAGCCCTACTAGCGGAGGCACACGTCCAAACAAGGACGATATGAGATATCTTTCAGACTGCCGGTGGGGGTGCATGGGGGGGGGGGGATACAAACGAATACGATATGAGACATCTTTCAGACTGCCGGTGGGGGATACACGTTCAAATGAAGACGATATGAGACGTCTTTCAGATTGCCTTGGGGGGGGGGGGGGGGGGGGGGGGGGGGCAGACAAAGACGATATGAGACATCTTTCAGATTGCCGGTGGGGGTAAAAGCGAAGACGAAGTCGATATGAAACATCTTTCAGACTACCGGTGTGTGTGGGGTGGGGGTGTACTAGCCTAGATTTCTAGGCTGTTATATGTATTTTCTGTTAGCACCAAATGTTCTAGACGAGGTGGCCATAGTGGTCCATTTAGTTTACACTTATCTCACCAGTATTCGAGATCTGAGGATCAGGTGGTGCCATCTATCTACCATAACTGGTACTTGGTCAGCACAGAAGGGAATGTCAACTTTTTAGGGACTAGGAACCTAGTCTAGGGGTGTACAAGCGAAGACGATATGAGACATATTTCAGATTGCCGGTGGGGGTACACACGAAGACTATTTCACACTAAGAAAGTTGCATAGCATACGACTGCTGATCTTTAATGTACCCATTCAAGCAATTATAAAACAATAATGGTAGTAATGATCACAAAAATAATAATAATAATAATGATAATAATAATAATAATAGTAGTATAATTATTAGTATTATTATTTGTTAAAATAGTAACAATGATCATACTACTACTACTACTACTACTACTACTACTACTACTACTACTACTACTACTACTACTATTTATTATTATTCTGATTTGATTTGATTTAAATTATCAATTATCGTATTTTTTATGCATCTGGCATAGTCAATAAATATACATACATATATACTACTACTACTACTACTACTACTACTACTACTACTAATAATAATAATAATAATAATAATAATAATAATAATAATAATAGTAATAATAATTATGATAATAACAATAATGATAATAATAATAATGAATTATAATGTATTTTTGATATACTTTCGAATTCCTAATAAATTAGTAGTCAAAATAAATTTCAAAAACTATTTTAAGAGGTAGATGTTTATAGTGTTTGCTTAACATTTCTTCTTCAAATCCTTTCCGATATATGCTTTTGCCAAAAGGACGAATCACGTAAAATGTCAGGCTGCTTTTGGCAGCAGTGAACATTAGTATGTTAGATTTCAGAATACGACATATGCCAAAAGATGTATACTTAGTTTACCTTACTAATAGTTCATAATACGCATAGTTTAAGTGCTGAGTCATGAGATGTACCCTACGTTACTCTCCATATTATTGTAGCTGGCTATCACACAGATAAGAAAAATCAGAGTAGACTTTTTGTAACCCGGCAATAAGCAAGAAAAATGGCGTCATTCCTCGTCAACCAGGTAGCAAAATTAAGGTAAAATTTTGGGGTAGGGGAAACTAAATTGTCTATAACTTTTGTAATAATCAATGCAGAGCAGTGGTTCACCATTCGAAATGTGTGTTTTATATCCTCTAAGCATCACTTTCATTGTATTATCGATTACTTTAGTATTTAGGTCACTAAAAGTCAAAAGGTCACGAAAATGGGGTCAAAGTGAAAATTTCACCCTTATCAGTAAGACAATGATATCAAACACAGGCGCTTGGTTATTATATACTGTAAACCACCTAAATATGGCGTGAACATTATATAGCGCAATCACGGTACTGCCCTGGCTAGCGTGATCTAAGTATAGCAGTGAACGGAAACAACAGCAGCAAGTTCAATTAAGAATTTAATAAAGATGGAGATTTTATAATAGCGTATATGGGCAGAGCGCTATTATTGCTATATTATTGTCCCCCCCATACTTAAATGATTTACAGTATGTGCTGTCATAAAAAAGGAAAAACTGATGCTAATAAATCCAGAATTTTTTGTTTTTAAAACTTTTTTTATTTTCCTTGGCACCAGGTTAAGCTGGCCCACATTCATCAGTGACAGTGGTACAAAATATATAATAAAGTGATATCTAGTTACATGTATGGTATTAAAACCATGTTATGTATAACAGTGATACAATATTGTGCACAATAAAGTTGTATATAAAAACGATCAGTTTTCCATGTATTCTGTGTATATACCCCATCTTTGCAAGAATGCTCTTTCTTTATCTTTTAAAGCTGAATATTTCATAGCTGTGCATATTTTTTATAGTGGACTTTATATATGATAAAGTTGGCTTGATTTCTTTAACTTTTGACACAAATATGCACTTTTTTGTATTAAGGATAATTGCATTTACCCAGTATGAGCAACCAAAATCTCCAAGAATTTTTTTTTCATCTGTGATTGTGTACCTTTCAATACCAATATTTTGTATCCAGGATTGAACCTGAGTCCATATCTCGTTTGAGACCTCACATTGAATGAGCATATGTTCATTTATACCAATTTTGTGCAGTACATTATTGGTATAAAATCTTCGATGTAATGTCCTAAATTGTATGTATCTAAGATATGTATCATCTATTATTAAGATCTTTTTAAAAGATCTACCCATGGATAGAGATGATATACTCAGTTCCATTTTTTCATTCCATTTATCTGAGGTCTCAACGAGAATATTTTTGTTCTTTCCCAGCATAATCTTATAAATATTGGATACACCTTTTTTGTATAAAAAGACAGTACAGTTTGTAGGCATTAAAGGAATATGCATAGGTAGCTCCCTTTGGTCAAGATGATTTTTTATTACTTTGCAAAAAGCACCATACTCCAAGAAGTTAGTTTTAATACCGAATTTATCCTCAAATCTTTTTAAGGCATAAGGTTTCATATCATCATCCAGTAAATCACTGATTATTTGTACTCCACTATCTAGCCAATTTTTTTTAATCTGCAATCTTAATTGAGGATTGTGCCATAATGGAGTAAGTAAAATATTTTCAGAAGATATGAAACCATCTTTTTTACCCAAAACTCTTAGACTATTCAGTACATCTTTCCAAAAGGAGTTTTCTGTCATTTCTTGTATTCTTTCTAAGAAATCAATACCATATTTAAATAAATTAAAAAGTTCAAACTCATCAGGGATGACACACCACTTTGCATTAGATCTTACATATCTCTTTAACCATCCAACCTTGAGAGCAGCATCAAATAGTTCTAAGTTGTGAAGTTTCATTCTACCAAATTGTGTGTCTGCTTCCAAGATTTCTTTTCTAAACTTAGGGGGTTTACCCTCCCATAAGAAATCTTTTACAAGGTTGTTTATAGTTCTAAAAGTCTCTTTGCCTGGGGTTGGTAGGGACAGGAGTATATGGGTGAACTTTGAGAATAGTAAACTTTTAATTATTACCACTTTTCCATAGGGAGTCAATCTTCTCGTTTTCCAAATGGCAATAATTTTTTTAATATCTTTTAGTTTGTTTAAGATATTATAGTCTGAAATTTCACCCATTTTAAGAATGTTATAACTGATGCCTAAGACTTCAAATTCATCAGTCCATTTTAGATTATATTTGCCTTCCCAGGCTATACTCCTGTCCCTTGATCTTCCAATTTTGACCACTTTGGTTTTTTCTATATTTACCCCAAGTCCAGAGATCTTTTTAAACCAATCTAATACCCTCATGACACCACTCATACTATCGCGTTCAGTCCTTATATAAATAGTGGTGTCATCAGCGTAGAGAGATATTTTAACCTCCCTATTGTGCAATGTGATACCCTTTATATCAGAATTTTCTCTGATTACATGTGCCAAAAACTCTGCGCAAAGTACGAAGATATAAGGTGAAATTGGATCACCTTGTCGACAGCCCCTAGACAATTCAAAAATACTTGTGAAATGCCCGTTCTGTTCCACTCTGGAAATTGACTTAGAACGTAGGAGCCTAACCCAAGAAATCAAATTATCTCCAAAATTTAATAAATTTAGACACTGCATGGTCAATGTAGTTCCATTCAATGGTATCAAAGGCTTTAGAATAATCAACCACAATCAATAAACCATCAATGTTTTCATTGTGGCAATAATCTATGGTGTCATATAATAGCCTTGTGTTCTCGCCAATGAACCTGTTTGAAATGAAACCAGTCTGATCAGTTGAAATTAATTCTTCAAGAACACTCTTAATTCGATTGGCAATCATGGCTGAGAGATACTTATAGGTACAATTTAAATCCAGAATTTGGGTCGCTGACTACATGTAGCATCATGCTTGGCAATAGTTAACACATAGCAGTGATTTACCTTTCAAAGTGTGTCTTTTATTGCTCTTCATCCAGTATTCCCATCGTGGTTGAGTTTAAACTCAAAATGAGGTCACCAAAGGTCACCGATTTGAAGGTCAAGTAAGAATGTGAGATGTTAGTTCAAAAATAGCTATTTTTCATATACTATTCACACTTGAACCTCATTTTAATGTCTTCAATTTAGGATAGATAATACCAGATATGTTTGTACCACCTAATGGCAACTGACTTCAAAGAACTGTATTTGGTTGGAATGAATAACTGGGGGTTTAAAGGCATAATTCAGTTAAGCCCATTGGCCATTTAGTGCCATACAATATTACCAAAAGGTGGTCCTTTTGTGTTGAAGAACCTTGACAAAACATAATAATTCTAAGTGAAAGAAGAAAAAGAGGGAGAGTAAGAGCAGAGCCTTCAGGTCCAAAGAGGACCAAGGGATATTTCAGATGCATGGTATCCATAGACAGAGCCACACATCCCCCCCTCTTTTATAAGGCGAGCAGGGTGCCACACCAGCTTAGGGTTCCCCGGGAGGTGCCAGCTCCGATTGAACACCATTGACCAAGTCAAAACTCCCACCAAGTATGGTTTTCACAAAATACCACTATATGGTACTGATTACCTTAATTTACTCCAAAAACGAACGAAAAACCCTTTTTGGATATCGGTAGCAAAAGCCATTAAATCTTTCCATGCTGCTCATTCAAAAGCCCAAATTGAAATACCTTTTTTAGACCAGCCAATATGGTTCAACCCCCATATAAACATCAATTTTATCAAAAAATGGGATAGATCTGGGTTAAGAGTGGTTAGAGATGTCATTCTCAAAAATGGTCACTTCAAATCAATAAATGACATAGAAAATGATTATGGAATTAAAATGAAGTTCATGGACCATGCCCTCCTCACTAGATCTATCCCAAAATCGCGTTTACTTACTGTGTCTCCCAATGACCATCCTGCGTCTCCTTGGGTACAAAGTTACATTGTTGATTTATTGGCAAACAACAAATCTAATGAGTTAAAAAAAAATATTTTCAAAAGGAAAACTCTACTATTCCAACTGCACAAAACAGTTGGACAAGGGATGTCACCTTGAGAGACACAGAGGGTGGATGGGAACATTTTTATAAAATTCCAAACAGATGCTGTAGGGATGTCAACCTCAAAATGTTTCAATATAAAATCCTACACAGGATATTGGCCACAAACAAAAAGCTCAAACAATATGGAATAAAAACAATTTGGGTTACCTAAGAGATACTCAGATACTGTTTGGTGACAAAAATTGGGACCCAGTAGTGAATAGAATCATTATTTTAGTTAAATCTGTCATTTTCAAAATAAGACAAAAAGTAAAGTACCAACTATTCCAATCATCATCGCTTCATTAAAAAACATTTTACAGTCGAACATTACATTGCTAAAGTAACAAACAAACTAAGCTACTTTTGGGGTTTCTGGTCGCCTATCTGGAACGTGGTTCAAAACTAGCTGGCCTTTTAAGCCTACCTTACCATCTATTTCAATTATTTTTTCTTTTACCCTGCAAAAGTCATCATATTCTTATATGTATTTACTCTGTAAAACTCTTGTCACTCTCTGCCTGGGGCCGCAATATATATTTGTGACACTGTTTTGAATGTTTATTGATTAGAAATCAAGTGCACAATTTATATTGATTGCACTCAAATTAATAAAAAATCAATAGGGTGTGCCCATTGCACGATGTATTTGATTGGAAATGAACCTGACCCAGATGCTTTTTTTTATCAAAGTAGCCGTTTCAAATGCTGTACATACTTTAGATTGAGACAGGCAAATAAGAATTTACATTAGCAATGTGGCCAGTCACATCCATGACAATGCTGAAAAATACTAATAATATACAAATATGACATCCCAGTGGGGGTAAGGTGAAGGAACAGATATCCGATGGAGGATCGTTTTCCCTGTGGGTGAAGCCCTAGGGAAACCATCCTCCGTACGTGATCCATTCCATCATGTTACCCCCATTCAGATGTCATATTTGTTTTATTATACCAAGAAGCAGATGAAAGGATAGTCCCTAACCTAATGCACAGCCAGCTTGATGGAATGCAAGGGATAGTGGTACACTCAGCAGACAATGTCTTCATCCTGATGTTGTACTCTTTTTGGTGAATGCCACCAAGGATATAAGATGGAAGGAAACTTTCAGTGAGATTTTTAGTATTATCACTGTGTGTAATATTACAAGGGCACTTACTTAGGGTTACTTAGGGTACATCTCATGAACACGAAAACCTACGTACGTATACCCAGCCCATAGACTAAATCGAAGTGAATATCATTCCCCAAAGAAATGTACGTAGTTCAATTAGCTCAATATTATACATTTCTTTGTAAGTATTGAGTGCATCTGATATCATATTTAGGAATTGCAATATTTGATCATTGTCTATTTTCTGATGAATGCCTATATGACATACTTTAGGGCTTTTTGTAAATGTGAAATACCAAATTGGCTTAGGACAGATGTTGAAACAATTGAAATGCATGATTGCATACTACATATAAGAACACCATATTGGGAGATTGGCATAGTGATTAATTGTTAAATGAAGTAATTTGGGATACACAACTATGATGTAAAGAAGAAGAAGACATATATATATATATATATATATATATATATATATATATATATATATATATATATATATATATATATATATATATATATATACTAGTATGTATGTATGTATGTTTGTATGAATGTATGTATGTAGGTATGTATGTGTGTATGTACGTGCCCATGTGTGTGCCTGTCTGATTGTATGTGTATTTGGAGTTTTACAGGCAAAGACATCCTGGGACTTCAGTACTGCCCATCCTTTGCGATACTAGACAAATGCACTTTCGGATATATTACGTTTAAAGATTTGAATGATTGTTAAATCATTCAACCTAAAAGGTAAAGGAATACAGTTTAAACTATTGCATGGCAGAAAAGCAACACATACAATTTTGCACGCAATAGATGTCCGTCCTGATGAATATTATGAGTTGTGTAACATTTGTGCTGAGGACCTGAAACATGTTCTTTAGCCCAAATATTGTTGACATATGGACTTGAGTTGAAAAATGGACCAAACAAAGTATAAATGGCCAAATCTAAGGAACACATGGGCAAAATGTCAGGGAATCCAAATATGGAAAGTATAACCAATGTGGTCATTTTTAATTCTAAGAAGGTTATTCATAAGAAAAGAATACATGGATCTTAATCAAGAGTACATGACATCCTCGGGTTATTGATGCAGCACATCTACGCGGATAAGCACATTATTACATTTTTATATTTGTTTATATTGTGAATTTTGTAATGATGTATTTTTTATATCTCTGATATAGTCAATAAATACTATATACTATTACTGAATTGTAATTCATAACAAAATGGGGAAAACGCGTATAATCATCTTAAGGACATGACATGATCGGAAGAAATAAAGCTAAATATATAACGTATCATGCTTCAAATTATCACAATAACTATTTATGTGTGGTTATATGTTACGTCGCTTAATGTATGTTATCTATGTGCGTATGATAAGATAGCAAACGTTTTCGCACTTGTTCAAATCAGAAATACGATACAACTGCTCAACAATTGCACCTTGATGCTGAACCGCCTGTGGTGGCTTGGCAAATTAATGTTTACCATTCCGTCCCTCCAGTTTAACATAAATAAATTACTTCTTATTTGGTTCACGAGTAGGTGTTTTTCTTGTCACTATTTCTTAACTACTTATCATGATGGCAATTATCAATGAAGTCGATTTTCTATTTTGAGTTTATTCATAAGAATCTTTTTTAAACTGCATGTTTAAAGGTTTCTTATGTTCTATTTCGAGTATATTCATAACAACTGCTATTATGAAGTGCATATTTGGAGCTGAACTATTGAGATACGTCTGACCCAGTAACGTTAGCATCTCAATGGTTGGTTGCTCATACCATATCTTTAGTGCCATAACCTGCTGTAAAAAGCCTAATATCAGAACTGATGTTTCCAGACAAGATTATATATGACATCAATATATATCTAACAACGTTTATTCTGTATTTCTTAGTTGTATGGTCTCTCGTATGTCGAAATTGACCGTTCATTGTTCTTGTTGAGCCATGTTTGTGAAATGCTATAATGGGTGAGACTGATACAATATTCTTATTCTATCTTATCTTACTCATACATTCTATGGAAACAGCGCTATTTAACATACATCTTTTTAAATATCGTTATTGTTCCATCAAATCAGACTTTGAAATATTGTCTAACCGATAGTTATTAATTCGGAAAGCTGCAACTACCAGGTAAAGTCATTGGTTGATCCAAAACCAATGCCCTTTTCATGGTCCTTTGTGGGAGTAGAGCCACCGACAATGTGGAGTGGTGAGACTAGGCTACAACAACAGCAGCGAATAAAAAGGTACAATGATTATACGATAACTGGCGATATCACTGGTTTCTCAGTTTCCTCCTGCATATTATACTATAGGTAGTCATGAAAAGTCTCAGTGAAAATACGACGATACGTGATATGCTAGATATGCTCATAGACATGTTCGGAGGGGGGGCTGGACTGTCCCCTGAGTGATGCTCCTTGTATCTGTTCATATGGATGGTACTCCGATGATGGTGATGATGGTGAGGCAATTGTGGATGGCGGAGGTACGGTTGATCGGGTTTTCTCGGGTAAAGATGGTACTTCGACGTCCTCGTATTTGGCAGGTCTTGGCAATTCTACATCCTCATATCCAGTGGGGCCAGCCTACAACAAAACAACAACCATGCCCTATATTTTCATTAGGTACACGAACTAGCGATATCTACATAGTGGGGTCATATTTGAAACCATTATTACATTTCTAACATGTGCACTTGGCCTCTTTATCTTTCCACTATGAACGTTTTAATATATTGGGAGTAGTAAGGAGAATGAGAGTTAGCCATCTTGTCCAGTTAATGTTAATATCATGAATTGCGAATACTATTTCACACTTTTTGTGTACCGATATATATATATATTTATATATATATATATATATATATATATATATATATATATATATATATATATATATATATATATATATATATATATATATATATATATATATGTATACAAATCCCACCGTTAGTCGACAAAAGACCAACCGTTGGTCGACAATTGTCGCCCATATGGTAATATCTGCTGTCGACTAAAGGTCAAAGCTCATCAATCGCATACAAAACAGGTTAGAGTTAATTAATTTATGCCATTCAGCAGTGTTCATCAAGCAAAGGTTGAAATGTCATTTTCTAATAGCTGGTATTTATATTTTGCAAGTTATGACAAATTAAATTTTAGGCAGATTTACAAAAACACCCATTAGTCGACGCACATGTTTTTCTTAATTTTCTCAAAAAAAACGGAATATGTTCTGCATTTGTTATGTTGTACACCTAAAGAAGTACTTATCATACCCATTTTGCATCATAACACGCAAAATCACTTTACAAAAATTAAGTTATACAAGATATATATTTTGGCCTGTTCATTTTGGTCCTAGAAAAGTTGGGTCTGATTTGCAATAAGTGGAGCTGCATATTTGGTGCATTCACTGAGAAATTGCTCAGTAGTAAAGTTGATATCTATTGAAAATATTGGCCAACTAAGAGTATAAACAGCATTTTGTTAACGAGAAAGTAGTATAAGATTTTAATTATAAGTTGAAAATGAAATATTCTATCAATTTCAATCAGAGTAAACTTATTAATAGATAAAAGCTGCAGTGGTCTGTCTACTTAAGTGACCATGCGGAAATATGCAGAGGGAGAAAGTTTCTCGTAAACTTTTAAAACTTTTTTTTTTTTCTCCCAAAGTTCATAACTAATTTTCAGATGTACTTTCAATCATTTGACATATTATTAAGCATGTTGTATTCTGTATTTTTCACTTAAAGTGCGCAACCTGATGTAGAGGTGCTTGTTTATATAATGTACTGGTTTAGGCATTTGAGCCTGTTAGGGGCCCTAGCGCACATGATGGCCAAATTAGTTACCCCTTGGATATACAAATGTCTTAAATTTTTTCTGCAGCCCCCTAATGGTATATGCCCTATTACAACATAAAGAACTCTTCCTTAGGACATATTCTAAGGTAAATTGTGTCCATTTAGGGCATAACTACCCTCATTCTTTAGTTACAAGAGGTTAAGGTTACCCTTATTTCAGATATTTCAGCCCCCGATGTCAATAAATCCATGGCCTTGTCAGGTCCACTTCTACCCTTTATATCTTGATCCCTATGCCCCCGTTAAGCACAAATTTCAAATACATCTCCCTATAAGACCTTTCTTAAGAGTTACCCAATTATAATTTGGGTTTACTATGGTATCTGAGCCTTTTGGGACCCTAACAGTACTCCTATTTAAGCCATTGTCACGCAATTGCTGAATTAGTTAGCCCTTGGATATACAAACTTCTTGAATTTTGCTGCAGCCCCCTAATAGTATATGCCCTATTAAAACAAAAAGAACTCTTCCTAAGCACATGGGCCAATGTAATTCGTGTCCATTTAAGGCATAAAACCATACTACCCCTCATGATTTAGTTACAATAGGGGTCAGGTTTAACCTTATTCCAGGTATTTCAGCCCCCGACGTCAATTAATCCATGGCCTTGACAGGTCAACTTCTGACCTTCATATCTTGACCCCTAGGTCCCATTTTAAGCCAGAATTTCAAATACCTCTTATAAGTCCCTCTTAAGGAGTTATTCAATTTTACCTAGGGGTAAATATGGTATTTAAGTCCGTTAGGGGCCCTAGCAGAAAGCCTATTTCAGCCATTGGTTCATAATGGCCAAATTAGTTAAGCTTGGATATACAAACTTCTTGAATTTTTCCTGCAGCCCCCTTATAGTATATGCCCGATTGAGACATTCTTCCTTAGGACACGGTTAAAGTAATGTGTGTCCATTTAAGGCATAACTACTCTCATTCTCTAGTTACAAGGGTTCGAGGTTACCCTTATTTCAGGTATTCTAGCCCCTGATGTCAATAAATCCATGGCCTTGACAGATCAAATTCTACCCTTCATATCTTGACCCCTATGCCCCCTTTTAAGCACAGATTTCAAGTACCTCTCCTTAAGACCCTCCTCGAGAGTTATTTTACTTTATTGCAGGGTTACCGTGGCGTTAGAGCCAGTAAGAGGCCCTAACAGAACACCTTTTTCAGCCATTGGTAGGTAACAGCCGCATTAGTAACCCATTAGATTTACAACCTTCTTGAATTTTTCCTGCAGCCCCCGAAAGTATATGTCCTGTTGCCTAATAAAACATAATAGACTCTTCCTTAGGACATTTTGTAAAGTAAATTATGTCCATTTATAGCATAATTACCCCCATTCCTTAGTTACAAGGCGTCAAAGTTACCCTAAATAGTTCAGGTATTGAAGCCACCAATGTCAATACTTACATGCCCTTGACAGGTCAACTTCTACCCTTCAGATCTTGACCCCCATTAGGCACAAATATCAAATACCTCTTCCTAAGAATGTCTGGAAGAGTTATTCAACTTTACTTAGGGGTTACTAAAGCATTAGCGGCTGTTAGAGGCAGAAACCCTATTTCAGCCATTGGTGGGTAATGGCCGAATTAGTGACCCTTGGATATAACTTCTTTCTTTTTTCCTGCCCAATTAAAACATAAAGAACTCCTCCTTAAGACATGTTCGAAAGTAATTAGTGTCCTTTTAAGGCATAACCTCCCTTATTCTTTAGTTACAAGGGGTCAAGGTTACCCTTGTATAAAGTATTTCAGCCCCCGACGTCAATGAATCTATGACCTTTACAGGTTAACTTCTACCTTTCATATCTTGACCCCTAGACCCCTATTAAGCCCAGATTTCGAATACATCTTCCTAAGAACCCCTTTGAGAGTTTTCTAATTTTAGTGGGGATTGCTGTGGCATTTAAGTCTGTTAAGGTGCTGTCCAACTTACGACTTTTAAGGTAAGACAAGGTGCAAATTGGAAATTCGCAGCTTGTCTTAGCTTTTCTTAGCTTATCGCAGTTGTTAGCAGTTATTCTTAGCTTTTCATAGCTAAAGCCGCGATTTAAAAAAAAGTTTTACATGTAAAACTTTTGTGTGCGATAACATTTATGTCGTAGTGATGTGTTTTTTGTCGAACATTGACGTACATAGTTAAACATCATTTCGTATATGTTCGTATATTTTCATAAATTATCGTGCATTGTTGTGGATTGTTGAACATCTATTCGTGGCATATCGTACATTTTCGTACGTATTCGTACCTTGGCATACACAAATTAAATGTACTATCTGACTTGAACATGAGAACTTAAACTTGAGATTTACACGATCCACTTTATCATGGAATAACAGGTTGTTCGGCCAAAAGTAACATACGAAGTCACGAAATGGTGGTGTTTTTGTGAATTTTGCGATTTGCTAGTCGTCTTTTTGACGAATATTGTCGTAATTAGACGTACAAGTGGTGTACGTATATGTATGTATGTCGTATGCATTCGTACTTAGTTTGTATACATTCGCATACATGCGCACCTTGATATTCATACACAAGTATGATTATGTTTACCTATTTACAACCAATTACGATAGAAAACGTAGTCTGTCGCACATAAAAGGATGTTGTCGAACATCAATTGTCGTGGGATTTCGTATAATTTTGTATGTCTTTCGTACAATTCGTATACATCATGCGAGCGTGATTTTCACCATTTTTTTAAACAATTCCCGGCTTTCATCGTAGATTTGACATATTTAAAAAATCGTACATACAATTTGCAGTGGGACAGCACCTTTAGGGGCCTGCGTTGACCCTAAGTAGATATTGTTGACAGGTTCATTTCTAACCGTCATTTCTTGACCCCTAGGCATCCATTTCAGCCAAAATGGCCAGTCATTCTTTCCTTGGGCCTCTTTTAAAAGTTAGTAGCCATTAATAGGAGTTGGCCATGACATTTTGGCCTTTTTGGGGCCTTAGAACTAGTTCCTTTTCAGTGATTGGCTCATCAGGCCTACTGAAGTGCCACTTTGGACATGTCATTTTTTTCCTACAGCCTAATGAGGGTTTATTAACATGCTCCATCGCTTGACTCTGGCCCCCAGCAGACATAGTGTTAAAACCACACCTTTACAGTGCCAACATTGAATTCCTGAAAACACTGAAAAACAAACAGGCATTATGATAGTGTATTCAAATGAAGCTCCTATCAACAATTATGACTGGGGTTAATCACATTTGACAATGTGGGGGAAAGAGGAATTAAAATTTACATCATTTCATATAATTTTTGCCCTGTTCAAATTTCATAGCAACTTTTCTGCTTTTTTATCCAATCCCCATCACCTGCCTTTATTTGACTATTAAGCCAATACAAACTATAGACAATATGTATAGAAAATGTATCTCTAGTAGGAACGGGATGGGCTAGATTTCATTTTAGAAATATACCCATATTCCCCATAGTCCGCAGTAGTTTTATTGTCTTCTGTCTCCAACTATATAAACCTCAACCAGATGTGACTTAATCCTTTTTTTTCGTATTCTGAATTGACACATTAGTTAGTTTGTTTGTATCTATGTTCCATTTACTTGCCTCTTGTGTTTAGAACGCCTGTATAATTTCTGGGCATCCCCTGATGGCCGCGTGGTCTTAGGCATTGCCACTGACTGCTCGCTGTCTCTCGTAATTGAGGGCCTACCATGATTACCAAGTGGTCAAAGGAGCTGCCACTGACTGCTTGCTGTCTCTCACCACTGAGGGCCTGCCCTGGTGCTCGAGTGGTCTAAGGAGCTGCCATTGACTGCTAGCTGTCTCTCACTACTGAGGGACTACCCTGATGGCCAAGTGGTCTAAGGAGCTGCCATTGACTGCTAGCTGTCTCTCATAACTGAGGGCCTGCCCTGATGGCCGAGTGGTCTAAGGCGCTACGTCTGACTGCTAGCTGTCTCTCACCACAGGGCCTACCCTAATGGCCGACTGGAGCTGCCACTGACTGCTAGCTGTCTTTCACCACTGCCTGGGTACTAATCTCTTAGGTTTAAGGCATTGCCACTGACTGCTAGCTGTCTCTCGTCATAGAGGGCCTATCCTAATGGCTGACTGGTCTAAGGAGCTGCCACTGACTGCTTGCTGTCTCTCACCACTGACAGCCTGCCCTGATGGTCATGTGGTCTAGATCATTGCCACTGGCTGCTAGCTGTCTCTCACCACTACCTGGGTACAAATCTCATCCGGGGCATGTGAGAAAGTTGCCAGTGACTCTGTGTTAGACGGTGTTTTTTGCCGGGTACTCTTGTTTCGTCCACCACTTACAACTGGCTAGTAACGACAAAAATCAAACTCAAACCATGTATAATTTGGTCAATAAATATACTGCGACTACTACTACTACTACTACTACTACTACTACTACTACTACATACTGTTTTCAAATGGTGGGCCTATCCACAACAATGAACTAGGGTTCATCAAAGTTGAACATTTTTCATTTCTAATCTTCATTCCATTCAACCCATTTCTGTCAGATTTTTTAATCAATTTTTCTTTTACCATGCTTTTAGGTGAGTATTTAGCCTATACAAATGATATATTGCGTAAATGGTCCTTTGACAAGGAATACATAAAGAGTGATATGAGTAACCTCCCAGCATGGGGTATGATATGAAAAGTGAAATATTGAATGAAATGCATAAAGTTTTCAAATGGAGCATCTTAAGAACAAAGGCGACATACGAAACGAGCGACCTCTACTGACTGACGATTGCGACATTTTCGCCGTTCTGCATGTGCGCGGTGACGGCACATTGTAAACATTGGCGCGTGCATTCCTTTGATGTAGCAGTTTTCCCCGGGATTGTTTAGCGCCAAAATCCCAACTGCCATCAAATGAAACAGTGAATATACACTCAAAATGGGCGATAAATCACCGGAGAGTGGTAGAACTGTTTGATTTGATGGCAAGAAGGATATTGGAAATGGACGTCAGCCTACTGTAGGAACTGCAGGGGGAAAACTTTCTGCAGGCGAGGGTTTGAAAAGAGACTAGAAGAGGAGGAAATTTACTCTGCTCACATGATTAGTTTGAATATGCGGAAGCAATACAGAAGGGTATTTATTTGAAAAGTAAAGAGTGATAGTAGTAGTAGTAATGATATTATGTTATTATCATTATTGTTATTATCATTGACGCAGGTTGCAACTTACGGCAGATAATGACAAACCTAAATTAGTTTTTAATTCCCTGGATAACAAACAATAATAACTTGGATAAATAAATAAATGTGGATATGAAACCAGCCGGTCAACCTGAACAGGCTGGCTGTTGTGAATATAAAAAAAGTCGCGTTCTGCACATGTTGGCGCAAGTTTCTCTGTAATGTAAACGATATGAGAGCCTCCTAATGACGTCTCACTTCAAAATTCGAGACCATATATATAGGCTATATTCGAGACCCCTGCCATAGCCAGGCCTTCAGCCCTTCACGTAGATAATGATGATAATTATAATAATGATAAACATACAATGATGATAATAACAGAAATAATAATGATGAGAATAATGATAACCAATATATATATATACTAGTATGTATATGTATGCATGTATGTGTATGTGTATGTATATCATGATAATAGAGTAACGATTCTGTCTCAAATCGACTTAACAAGAGGGGGGGGGGTAGGCAGTGGGAAGACAAGAAGGGTTATGGGGCTATCAGGTTCCTGAAGCCTGTTCTCTATTTGTGAAAGGGCTGCGGCCCTCATGGTGTAAGTGTTTGCGAGCCAACAGGAATACTGGCATACAAGGGGAACAGTTATCAATTGAAATGTCGGTAATGTGGCGCCCCCTAGCTTGAGAACGAGATGGTTGACCCCAAGTTTTTAAATTGTATTCTGAAAATATATGGTCCTAAGAACAATTTCGAAAAGTTTAAGAAAAATCTAGATGTTGAGATTTTTTCTATGACTTCATCAATTTCCTACAATTTTGAAGTGTTCTGTATGAAATGATGGTAATGTGGCGCCCCCTAGCTTGAAAAAAAGGTGGTTGACCCCCAGTTTTTAAATTGTTTTCCGAAAATGTACGGTCCTAAGAACAAATCTAGATGTTGAGATTTTTTCTACAACTGCAGCAAGTTCCCACAATTCGGTGGTACCATAGGTGAACTTGCCCGAGTAGCGCCCCCTAGAATGACAACAAAACAATGGAACCACATTTTCTTGAATTGGGAATCAAAAATTTATATACTAAAGAATATTTTGCAGCATTATCCTTTTTTTCTGTCATTTTAATTCTCTGTAATTTATTCACGAAAATCTGTGATTTTTGAACACCTGTCTAAAATACCCTGAAGGGGGCGCCCGCTTTGGGGGGAATGAACCCCCCCATCCCTTAAACTTTCATAGTTTTGAAGAGAGGGTGGTCTAACGCATCTCTGTACCAAGTTTCGAAGAAATACGTTGTTTAAGCGAATTTTCATGTATGTCCTTAACACCATAATGAAACGAGACCATAGATTTCTTTTTAACCCTTGTGAGTCAAACTTGTAATACTGCCCGATGCCAAAATGTAATGGGATGACTGGCCGTAATCGGGTACTAGGTTGTTGATGTTTAGCGATCTTATAAAATATTAGTCCACCATAGTCACCATGTAATACTTCACAGGCACGACATTCTGACAGCCAATTGCCCAATTTCCAGGCTACATAGAGGGATTTTTGATTTGGTGAGTCACGCTCTTCTTGAAATGAATTTGATTATCTCACACACATATGTGCGTGCATGGTACTCTAGGGTGGTGTTACCACACGGGCATATATGCGCATGTGGTAATGGAAGGGTTAAGATGTGAAGGAAAGAGGAATACGGAGGGAAGGGTATAAAGGCAGTCCTTTCAGATGTATCTGCTATCAACAATAATGGACAGGGACCATCACGTTAGGTACGAAGTATGGGGGGGGGGGGTTGAAAATCCCCTTACAATCCAAAAAATATACGCGGCTCTGACGCCGAGTGACTCCCGAAGAGACTGGGCTTCCGAGTCTGCTGCCGCTAAACAGGCAGAGAATTAAAACATCAAAAGTTAAAATGCGTGTTCCCGTTCATCCAATGTCAGTGTTTTGATATAAAGGAGTTTTTTTACTAGAAAAAAGTCAGCGTTTGAAAAAAATAAGGGTGCTTTTTTGGTCTGAAATGAGTGCTTTAGGGGTATTTTTAAATTTTGACAACAAGCGTATGTACCCCCCTAAATACCGAAGTGCCCCCCTCGGGCACAATATGGGGTAAAGTGTTTTAAAGTTATATGAACTAGAAGTTGGACACATATGTTTTTCTAACTTTCGACAAAAAAGCCTAAAGGAATGGCTATCAAATTTCACCTAAGCAAATATTTGAAAGAAACGTGATACCCTTCCTTCCGCAATGATTTTTGTTCCATATCTGCGAAAGTTGATGGTCTCCGATCTATAATTTTGGATGGAGGCTCCGTTTGAAAACTCCATGATTTTCTCAATATTTACCACCCGAACCATACACCCTGCCAAGAGGGTATTTTTGTGATAATTATGTTTTCCTCATATAAATAAATTTCTGGCAATATATGCGTTTTGGATGATAGATAGTTCAATAAAATCAGCGGATAGGGAAAATGGGTTAAACAAATTAACCCACACGCTACTATAAGAGCCTGCTACCCTTATTCATTATCACTGGATAGCATACATCTATAGTGACACAGGGCCTTCCGTAAATACTACAGCTAGGCCTTTGGTCGTTGGAACCCATAATAGGGGTACAGTTGATAACGTGTGACAACACTATCATTACGACTAACAAACAAGGGAGATTATATCAATTAAGGTCGAAATCCCCAAGTAGCACATCTTTTGTTTAGAGCCTGCATGTTTACTGCAGTGCTCGAGTCTGAGATGGCTTGGGTCATGATACACTCAGCTTTGATACCAGCAGATGCTAGAGATCCTCACCTGGTACTACAAAAAAAGGCCTATACGGTCATTGTTGTGTTGATATGATGAAAAGATGCTACAATGTATGGCAATTTACTTATACCATTAGTACTGAAATTACTACTTGTACTAAAACTACTAGTGCTACTGCTACTACTACTAGTACTACTAGTACTACTAGTACTACTAGTACTACTACTACTACTACTACTACTACTTCTACTACTACTACTACTACTACTACTACTACTACTACTACTACTACTACTACTACTACTACTACTACTAGTATTACTGCTACTACTACTAATACTACTGCTCCTGCTGCTGCTGATACTACTACTACTACTACTACTACTACTACTACTACTGCTGCTGCTGCTGCTGCTGCTATTGCTGCTACTAGTAGTAGTAGTAGTAGTAGTAGTAGTAGTAGTAGTAGTAGTAGTAGTAGTACTACTACTACTACTACTACTACTACTACTACTACTACTACTACTACTACTACTACTACTACAGTAACTACGACCTGTCCAAGCTGTGGCAATGTAACATTTTTTTGCACATAAGTGACAAATATTGCGACATTCAAAGATTTTAATTTTTAACCAGTAAATGTAAACATACGCATTATGCGTGTGTGGTATTGTAAGGGTTAAGATGTGAAGGAAAGAATAATATGGAGTGAAGGGTACTATGTTAATATATATTTTAGCTCGTTGAAATATCATTATTGTCTGAAAGGTATTCATGAAGGAATACATACGGGTCACAAAAATATCCTCACCCTAACCTGGGGATAAAATGTGAGAGATAAGGAGAAAACGACTGAAACAATAGGCTTAATGTTTTCAAATGGAGCAACTAACCTCAATTGTGGTACAAGGACTGGATTTTTTTAGAAATATAAAGGAAAGATTGATACGGAGCAGAAGATATCTCATGTTTTCTCATTTTTGCTTTGTTCAAAATTTCTATGCAAATTTTCAAGTTATTTTGACTCGTTTTATCTTTCTTTTCAAATGAATCTGTTCAGCTATTCTGATAAGGAATACATCGGGCGTCACAAAAGTACCCTAACACCATGGGTATTTTTTTTAAGTGATGCGAACTAGAAGTTAAAAATACATTTTTTTCTCATTTTCAACAAAACGCCTAAAATGCCTACAAAATTTGACCAGAGTAAATTGGAAATAAATGTGATACTCCCTTCCCGCCTTAATGATCTTTTTCCCACATTTGAAAAAAAACCTGCAAGATCTCAATGTTTACCACCCAAACACCGCTGAGAAGGTATGTTTGTGATACTTAATGTATTCTTCATAAAAAAAATTCAGGCGATTTATACGTTTTGAATGAGAAATAGTAATACAGAAACAGGACAGAGGAAAAATGAGCAAAAGGAATTAACCCACAAGCTAACGTTAGAGCCTGCTACCCTCATTCATTATCACTGGATAGCATACATCCATAGTGGCACAGGGCCTTTCGTAAATACTACAGCTAGCTAGGGCTTTGGTCATTGAAAGCTATTATCTCTTTGTTATGTGGTGCAACTGATGACAAGTGGCAATGCTATCATTGTACCTTACAAACAACAGCGATTATATCAATTAAGGTTGATATCCCCCAGTGGCACATCTTTTGTATAGAGCCTGCATGATTACCCCAGTACTCGAGTCTGAGATGGCTTGTGTCATTGTATCAGTGGTGACTAAAATTTGAGTGATACACTAGCTTTGATACCATCAGATGCTAGTGATCCTCGCCTGGTACTATGGAAATGGTCTAGAAGGTCATTGTTGTACTGTATGAAGAAAAGGATTAGGCTACACCGCAAGGCAATTTACTCATACCATTACTACTAGTACTAGTACTACTAGTACTACTACTACCACCCCCCACCACCACTACTACTACTTCTACTACTACTACTACTACTACTACTACTACTACTACTACTACTACTACTATGACTGTATACTAAAGGCTGATGATATAAGGTATGTCAGATTATAGAAAGATGCGCGAGAACTGTCACCTCTGCATAGTAGAAAATGTAAAACATCACTCTCCAATGTCCCTTTAACGAAGAGGAAAGGAGAAAGATGTTCAAACAGTTACGAAATCTAGAGGATAACTCATATATCCTAGACCAATGTCATTATATCCTCCCAGTTATCCTGGGAAATGTGTATGCTATCCAGTGATAATGAATGAGGGTAGCAGGCTCTAACGTTAGCTTGTGGGTCAATTCCTTTTGCTCATTTTTCCTCTGTCCTGTTTCTGTATTACTATTTCTCATTCAAAACGTATAAATCGCCTGAATTTTTTTATGAAGAATACATTAAGTATCACAAACATACCTTCTCAGCGGTGTTTGGGTGGTAAACATTGAGATCTTGCAGGGTTTTTTTCAAATGTGGGAAAAAGATCATTACGGCGGGAAGGGAGCATCACATTTATTTCCAATTTACTCTGGTCAAATTTTGTAGGCATTTTAGGCGTTTTGTTGAAAATGAGAAAAAAAATGTTTTTTTAACTTCTAGTTCGCATAACTTAAAAAAAAATACCCATGGTGTTAGGGTAGTTTTGTGACGCCCGATGTATTCCTTATCAGAATAGCTGAACAGATTCATTTGAAAAGAAAGATAAAACGAGTCAAAATAACTTGAAAATTGCATAGAAATTTTGAACAAAGCAAAAATGAGAAAACATGAGATATCTTCTGCTCCGTATTAATATTTCCTTTATATTTCTAAAAAAATCCAGTCCTTGTACCATAATTGAGGTTAGTTGCTCCATTTGAAAACATTAAGCCTATTGTTTCAGTCGTTTTCTCATTATCTCTCACATTTTATCCCCAGGTTAGGGTGAGGATATTTTTGTGACCTGTATGTATTCCTTTATGAATACCTTTCAGACAATAATCATATTTCAACGAGCTAAAATATATATTGACATAGTACCCTTCCCTCCATATTATTCTTTCCTTCACATCTTAACCCTTTCAATACCACACACGCATAATGCGTATGTTTACATTTACTGGTTAAAAAAATCTTTGAATGTCGCAATATTTGTCACTTATGTGCAAACAAAATGTTACATTGCCACAGCTTGGACAGGTCGTAGTTACTGTAGTAGTAGTAGTAGTAGTAGTAGTAGTAGTAGTAGTAGTAGTAGTAGTAGTAGTAGTACTACTACTACTACTACTACTACTACTACTACTACTACTACTACTACTACTAGCAGCAATAGCAGTAGTAGTAGTAGTAGTGATAGTAGTAGTATCAGCAGCAGCAGGAGCAGTAGTAGTAGTAGTAGTAGTAGTAGTAGTAATACTACTAGTAGTAGTAGTAGTAGTAGTAGTAGTAGTAGTAGTAGTACTAGTAGTACTAGTAGTAGCACTAGTAGTTTTAGTACAAGTAGTAATTTCAGTACTAATGGTATGAGTAAATTGCCATACGTTGTAGCATTTTTTCATCATATCATCACAACAATGACCGTATAGACCATTTTTTGTAGTACCAGGTGAGGATCTCTAGCATCTGCTGGTATCAAAGCTGAGTGTATCATGACCCAAGCCATCTCAGACTCGAGCACTGCAGTAAACATGCAGGCTCTAAACAAAAGATGTGCTACTTGGGGATTTCGACCTTAATTGATATAATCTCCCTTGTTTGTTAGTCGTAATGATAGTGTTGTCACACGTTATCAACTGTACCCCTATTATGGGTTCCAACGACCAAAGGCCTAGCTGTAGTATTTACGGAAGGCCCTGTGTCACTATAGATGTATGCTATCCAGTGATAATGAATAAGGGTAGCAGGCTCTTATAGTAGCGTGTGGGTTAATTTGTTTAACCCATTTTCCCTATCCGCTGATTTTATTGAACTATCTATCATCCAAAACGCATATATTGCCAGAAATTTATTTATATGAGGAAAACATTAATTATCACAAAAATACCCTCTTGGCAGGGTGTATGGTTCGGGTGGTAAATATTGAGAAAATCATGGAGTTTTCAAACGGAGCCTCCATCCAAAATTATAGATCGGAGACCATCAACTTTCGCAGATATGGAACAAAAATCATTGCGGAAGGAAGGGTATCACGTTTCTTTCAAATATTTGCTTAGGTGAAATTTGATAGCCATTCCTTTAGGCTTTTTTGTCGAAAGTTAGAAAAACATATGTGTCCAACTTCTAGTTCATATAACTTTACACTTTACCCCATATTGTGCCCGAGGGGGGCACTTCGGTATTTAGGGGGGTACATACGCTTGTTGTCAAAATTTAAAAATACCCCTAATACACTCATTTCAGACCAAAAAAGCACCCTTATTTTTTTCAAACGCTGACTCGGAAGCCCAGTCTCTTCGGGAGTCACTCGGCGTCAGAGCCGCGTATATTTTGTGGATTGTAAGGGGATTTTCAACCCCCCCCCCCCCCCCCCCCCCCCAATACTTCGTATCTGACGTGATGGTTCTTGTCCATTATTGTTGATAGCAGATACATCTGAAAGGACTGCCTTTATACCCTTCCCTCCGTATTCCTCTTTCCTTCACATCTTAACCCTTCCATTACCACGTGCGCATATATGCCCGTGTGGGTAACACCACCCTAGAGTACCATGCACGCACATATGTGTGTGAGATAATCAAATTCATTTCAAGAAGAGCGTGACTCACCAAATCAAAATCCCTCTATGTAGCCTGGAAATTGGGCAATTGGCTGTCAGAATGTCGTGCCTGTGAAGTATTGCATGGTGACTATGGTGGACTAATATTTTATAAAGATCGCTAAACATCAACAACCTAGTACCCGATTTCGGCCAGTCATCCCATTACATTTTGGCATCGGGCAGTATTACAAGTTTGACTCACAAGGGTTAAAAAGAAATCTATGGTCTCGTTTTCATTATGGTGTTAAGATGCTCCATTTGAAAACTTTATGCATTTCATTCAATATTTCACTTTCATATCATACCCCATGCTGGGAGGTTACTCATATCACTCTTTATGTATTCCTTGTCAAAGGACCATTTACGCAATATAACATTTGTATAGGCTAAATAGTCACCTAAAAGCATGGTAAAGAAAAATTGATTAAAAAATTCTGACACAGAAATGGTTTGAATGGAACGAAGATTAGAAATGAAAAATGTTCAACTTTGATGAACCCTAGTTCATTGTTGTAGATAGGCCCACCATTTGAAAACAGTATGTAGTAGTAGTAGTAGTAGTAGTAGTAGTAGTAGTAGTAGTAGTAGTAGTAGTAGTAGTAGTAGACGTCACAGTTTATTTATTGACCAAATAATACATGGTTTGAGTTTGCTTTTTGTCGTTACTAGCCAGTTGTAAGTGGTGGACGAAACAAGCGTACCCGGCAAAAAAACACCGTCTAACACAGAGTCACTGGCAACTTTCTCACATGCCCCGGGTGAGATTTGTACCCAGGGTAGTGGTGAGTGACAGCTAGCAGTCTGTGGCAGCTCCTAAGGACCATTCGGTCCATTAGGATAGGCCCTCTATGACGAGAGACAGCTAGCAGTCAGTGGCAATGCCTAAAACCTAAGAGATTTGTACCCCAGGCAGTGGTGAAAGACAGCTAGCAGTCAGTGGCAGCTCCTTAGACCAGTCGGCCATTAGGATAGGCCCTGTGGTGAGAGACAGCTAGCAGTCAAGACGTAGCGCCTCAGACCACTCGGCTATCAGGGCAGGCCCTCAGTTATGAGAGACAGGTAGCAGTCGATGACAGCTCCTTAGACCACTTGGCCATCAGGGTAGTCCCTCAGTAGTGAGAGACAGCTACCAGTCAATGGCAGCTCCTTAGACCACTCGAGCACCAGGGGAGGCCCTCAGTGATGAAAGACAGCAAGCAGTCAGTGGCAGCTCCTTAAACCACTTGGTAATCATGTAGGCCCTCAATTTACGAGAGACAGCGAGCAGTCAGTGGCAATGCTAAGACCCACGCGGCCATCAGGGTAGGCCCAGAAATTATACAGGCGTTCTAAACACAAGAGGCAAATAAATGGAACATATATACAAACAACTAACTAATATGTCCCAATTCAGATTACAAAAAAAAGGATTAAGTCACATCTGGTTGAGGTTTATATAGTTGGAGACAGAAGACAATAAAACTACTGCGGACTATGGGGAATATGGGTATATTTCTAAAATGAAATCTAGCCCATCCCGTTCCTACTAGAGATACATTTTCTATACATATTGTCTATAGTTTGTATTGGCTTAATAGTCAAATAAAGGCAGGTGATGGACACTGGGTAAAAAAAAGCAGAAAAGTTGTTATGAAATTTGAACAGAGCAGAAATTATATGAAATGATGCAACTTTTATTCCTCTTTCCCCCCACATTGTCAAATGTGATTAACCCCAGTCATAATTGTTGATAGGAGCTTCATTTGAATACACTATCATAATGCCTGTTTTGTTTTTCAGTGTTTTCAGGAATTGAATGTCGGCACTGTAAACACTATGTCTGCTGGGGGCCAGAGTCAAGCGATGGAGGCATGTTAATAAACCCTCATTAGGCTGTAGGAAAAATTTGACATGTCCAAAGTGGCACTTCAGTAGGCCTGATAAGCCAATCACTGAAAAGGAACTAGTTCTAAGGCCCCAAAAAAGGCCAAAATGTCATGGCCAACTCCTATTAATGGCTACTAACTTTTAAAAGAGGCCCAAGGAAAGAATGACTGGCCATTTTGGCTAATATGGATGCCTAGGGGTCAAGAAATGACGGTTAGAAATGAACCTGTCAACAATATCTACCTAGGGTCAACGCAGGCCCCTAAAGGTGCTGTCCCCACTGCAAATGTTATGTACGAAATATTAAATATGTCAAATCTACGATAAAAGCCGGAATTGTTTAAAAAATTGGTAAAAATCACGCTCGCATGATGTAAAACAAAATTATACGAAATCCCACAATATGTACGATTGATGTTCGACAACATCCTTTTATGTGCGACAGACTACGTTTTCTATCGTAATTGGTCGTAAATAGGCAAAGATAATCATACTTGTGTATGAATATCAAGGTGCGCATGTATGCGAATGTATACGAACTGTATTTTTTTCCGACCAATCTAGAGGGAGGGTAGATTAAATTTAATTTAAATTTTTCCCAACCAATTGAAAGAGAAAATAAAAAACTTGTTTCACGACCGTTTTGAGGGGAGATAAGATAAAACTTTATTTTTCCCGACAACTCTAGAGGGAAGGTAAATATATTTCAAGCAATGACTGGTTGCATTCTTCTTCATTCCCTAACTATAATCATAGGACGCCATTTGTTTTTTATGTTTAATGTACAACAATCAGTGGTCATACAAATCCGGAATGTGATTTGAATGAAATTTTATGGCATGCAGGTAAAAATGGATGTTTATGTAGATATGATACTGAAAAAACACCTTCCCTTATAAGAATTTCACCCAGATGGTTGGTTTTGTTGATAAAATATATAGCATGTGTCAGCTGATGGTTGCAATTGTTGAAAATAAAGTATATTGTCGCCATAAAGGTTGGTTCTGGTGATGTACTATAATTGGTGTCCCTTAAT
>OZ012685.1:46882919-46925776 GCA_963942565.1 Maea johnstoni | reverse complement strand
CATCTTTAGGGAGGATCTCCCTTGGGGAATGGAGTCACTGGGTTGGTATGGTTATACAGTCCATCAGTCTTAGCCAGGATTTAGAAACTGGGTGCCCAAAATTGGCAATTGTAAAATTTTGGGGCGTTCAAATTTTTAAGGGGGATCACAATATATACTCAGATTTCAACCATAAATATTTATGAATTTATCAAAATAAGGCATGATATCCTTATACAATGTCATGGGAATTACATGGAGATGAAACAATTCAACTATATGCTTGAGATAAACATTTTAAGAAATTCCTCACAAAAATACATAGGTGTCCTGAGGAGTGCTTTTTAAGGGTTTGGGTGTCCAAAAAGACACCCAGACGCCCTGCTGGCAAAGACCATGCGAGCCATCCTATGGTCTGAGTAAGGATTCGGTGTGACAGAGCTGTGTTGTACTCTGGGTGCTCAATATTAGTGTGTTTAAATGTCCCACCATTCAAAAATATGGATGGTGGGAACATACAGACTTTACTTAATATCTCTGCCCTAGCAAGGAGAAATAGTTTCCCTTGACCAAGATAGAGAGAAATGGGAGTTTAATAGTCAATTAGATACAAGAACAACACAAAACATTTGGTTTCTTAAGGTAAAAAGTCAATTACATGGAAGGTGGAGGGGCGTAGGTGATATTTTTTATGTCTATTTACAGATTATCTTCACTTCATATCTGTGAAATGAAATTATTATTTCCAAGGTCTCTGTCGCAATTATTGTGATATGGCCCCCAAAATGCTCAAAATGACCCTATATTCACAAATTAACCCCATAAGCCACCTTAGAAGTTCAAATTTCTTCTTTAAGTTTACATAAAGGGACATTTTCCTACTTACTGTCTATAAGGAATCTGATGTATTCTTCATGCGCAGGAGCAACTGGCTCATAAGCCATATTGTTGTTGTTTCGGCTTGCCTTCTTGCCATTGAAAACTGGTCGAGGTGCACTGAAATAAGAAAACAATCACACATATACTGTAAATCTGGTATTAAGTGCGTCATAAAATTTTGCATTTTTCTCATTTGTAGATTTTTGCTACTTCTTTTTTTTGCGTTTTTCACCATTTCTGAATATCGGACTAAACTTATGGATTTTTCGCGACTGGAAATAAGTGTGTATCGTGTGTGACGCAGAAAACGCACTTATTACACACAAGCACTTATTTCCAGGTTTACAGTACCTGAGATTTAGAGCTGCACCCACAGAGGGAGATCAACTCATGAGTTCAATACCATTTTGACTCATGAGCTCACGGGTGCACATTTTTCAAAATCAATCTTAATTATTCAGCCTATCAATTAAGAAATAAATACCTACTGATGTAGACTTAATAACATTTGCTTGTTTATTTTATTTCAAACTGTGCTGGTGAATGTTTCAAAACAACCATCAGTTACACTCCTAAAAAAAATTCTGGCCGAATGTTTTGTTAATATAGCAACAGGCAGCAATGTGCAGAATCCCGGCCTTAGTGTATTAAGCAGAATCCCGGTCTGGGCCTCCTTTTACTTGGCATAGTCAAAATACAATGTTATGACAACGCCACATCAAAATGCTATAATTTTAGAGCTGCATTCACCATTCGTGAACTCGAGCACTGGGGCAGGCTTGCTGAGCTTGAGCTTTAAAGTGGTCTACTTGTGAGTTTGTCTATGTTGGGAACACAAACGTAATCAATATTTATATGTTTATACTATAGGAGCACAACCTGATTTTTTCCACATTGTCTATACAAAGATTCAAGAACGCAAAATCAAATTTTGGTTTTTGTACCAAAATAGTGGTTGTTAAAGGCTTTAAGTTATCAAATACATCTCTACATCTTTTACTATTGGAGGACAGCCATATGTGTGTTTTGTTAGGTGCTGGTGATTGATAGAGAATCTGAATTTTACAGAAAGGTATTTGTATTTAATTGCATTTTTCCTTGTCTTTTTTTTAATGGGGATAGGGGTAGTAAGACCCTTATATATTCGATATGGTTACTCATACAGCATCAAATTTGGTCTTAAAATTCTCCTGAGACATGCAGCTGAAAATATTTCCAGTTCATTTGACTATATGGACCATAAACATCTATCCATTGACTATTCTTTGTAAAGCACTTTTGAACATTATAGGTGAAAAGGGAGCTATGTCAAATATCAACTATTATAATAGTATTATCATTATTATCTATGAAGATGTTATTCATAATTACAACATAACATTCAACATTGCCTAGGAGTCGGGGGAGTTAACAGCATTGATAACTTAAATCCCATGAAGGATACCTTGGAGTTGTATTGGGTAGTCAAGTTTTGGTGAAGAAACATTAGGAATAGGATAAAGAGACAGACCTGTCACAAAAACTAGAGGTGTAGAAATCAATATGAGACGCTTTCAAATGTTGAAACCAAGTAACACCATTGAACTTCCAATCATATTTGTGGTTGCTAGATCCGGCACTGAATTTTTACTTCAACAACTCAAGGCAAATAGGACAAAAAATCACTAATTGCACAGTACATACCCACTCCAAAAGAACATACATGTGGCATTGTTATTTGAGTACATAACTTGAACCATTAGTCAGTTCCCAACTTTCCACAACAATGTCCTAACTGTAGTTAATGTTTCCAGAGAAACAAGCATTATCGACTCACCATTTCCATATGATATGTGGCATTGTTATTTGAGTACATAACTTGAACCCTTAGTCAGTTCCCAACTTTCCACAACAATGTCCTATCTGTACATAGTTAATGTTTCCAGAGAAACAAGCATTATCGACTCACCATTTCCATATGATATGTGGCATTGTTATTTGAGTACATACCTTGAACCCTTAGTCAGTTCCCAACTTTCCACAACAATGTCCTAACTGTAGTTAATGTTTCCAGAGAAACAAGCATGATCGACTCACCATTTCCACTTCTCCTCTGGGTCACCTTCACTGACAACTGTGATGTTATCCAACAATCGAGCATCTTTCAACTTGACAGAAACATGACTGCGCAAATGAACTCTGCACGCTGATAATCGCAAGCCTCTGTCACCACATGCTTGCATCCTAAAACTAACAATCTATCCGAGATTGTATAACCTTGACTAGTAGGTACAGTCTACTCCTAGTGGTCACGAATGATTGTACAATAGCAGTGCGGGTAAATACTGGAACATGTGCTTCCTCCGTCGGCCAGCTGAGCATGTGGGAGTATCGACTATGTAAGCTGAGTGACCAGATTTGACCTTTGCTATCAATGTCATTAAGATTGTCTGAGCCAATAAGAGGCTGTGGTGGGCACTACCCCGGCAGCCAGTGGTGGTGCTCAGCAGCAGTGAGCGACAAGATAAAGCACTATTCTTAGACTGACGCAATACCAGCAGTTGATTCCCCTATGGTTAGACATGTACTTGACTGATTGAACAGCTGATAATTGAGTTCTGCAGAGCAGCCAGGCTTCCGTAGACTAGTTCTCACTCTATGGTTTCATTAAGTTCATGCTGTTAGAACTCTGTTCTGGTCTTTATCTAAATTTCTTAATGTCTATGTTTACTGTGGCTGATCACTGATTGCTTCTCAGAATAACTGGAACAATACAACCAACTGGAAAGATCTCACTGTGGCCACCTGGCAAGCAATTTCAGGTAGGGATGTCATCGATAGTCGACAAATCAACATTTTCACTTTGTCAATTAAGTCGAATCGAATGGTTGGGTATCGAATCAAAATAATTGATATTCTGTACCCCAATAATGGCGTATGATTATTGATAGAAAAAACAATTTCCTAGACATTTTCCTGTTAAACTAATGCAAAGTGAAACTCTGACTAAATATTGAAGTATTTTCTATGGCTTTTGTAAGAGAAATTAGAAGGAATGGTGTGCTTTACTCAGGCACATGGCCAAGACACAGGGTATCCAACCAAAATAAAGGGATATCAATGACATCCCTAAATAAGTGTGCCCTACTAGCATGTTATGGCATATCGAATCGAATCATATATCAATTAATTGAATCGATAAAATTTCATATCAATGACATCACTAATCTCAGGGTAGGCTAAGTTGTCAGCAGTGTTTTCTGGCTAGATTAGCCTGCCTCCCAGGCCATATTCAAATGTCTTCCCTTGTGGATAGATGGCACTGTGCAGTATACTAGGAGCTCAGTTGGAAATATGTATATTAACACCAATCTCCCTCGTGTGGCAATTGTGTGAACTAAATGGCCAACAGTGGGCCACAAGTCACTATCTATTATTGGTGCAGGCTATTATATATAATAAAGTAAAATCATATTATAACCTTGGTTCTGTGTTTTCTTTCGTGTATCTTACACATATGTACACAATAACTAAAGGAAATGATTGCTGCCAAGTAATGATAAATATTTCCTGTGTTGACTAACTGCTGTTACCTGGGATCTAGATGTGTAATGCCACAAGGTTAATTACCCTTCGTGTATCCTTTCCTTTTAATTGGAGTTGTTACTTCCTTTTGTTGTTGCCGAAAGGAAGGGGGGTCACCAGCAGTGCTGTGGTCCATATAGGTGGCGCCAAAGTGGCACTTCTGTTTGTGAATTATATTGTTTGCCACTTTGGCTCCACCTATATGGACGGCAGTACTGGTGAAACACCTTTTTTATTTAAGATATTCAAAGGGGACCTTGTGCAATGTTTGATGAAATTCATAGTGTTGGGTTATTTTTTAAAGAGCTCTTGTTTCCACAAGTTAAAGGCACTTTTCCCAAAAATTAAATATCAAAATTTTTTTTTTCATGATATAGTAGCCATTAAGACCTCGCCACTAAGACTGATGTGTTGGAAAACCCAATGCCTTGGGAGGTCTCATGTATCTCACAGCCTCTTGCCTGAGGCCCTCAGCTGTGAGGTGAATCAGACCCCCTTGGCCTTGGATTTTTCAACATAGCAGCCTGGCTCGATCTTAGTCCCTATAATAATGTGTTTTTAGTTTTGGTTCAGAGATCTCCCATGTGATCAGTCAGCCATTCACCCTTGCCCGTGCAGCATGCAGGGACAGATCGGGGATTGGGTTGATCAGATCCCATTACAGGGTCTTAGCCAGGATTTGGAAACTGGGTGCCTAAATTTGGCAATTGTAAAATTTTTGGGCGTCCAAATTTATTAAGGGGGACCCCAATATATACTCACATTTCAACCATAAACATGTGTAAATTTATCAAAGTAAGGCATGATATCCTTACACAATGTCATGGGAATTATATGGAGATGAAAAAATTCAATTATATGCTTGAGATTGACATTTTAAGAAATTTTTCACCAAAATATTTGGGTGTCCTGAGGGGTGCTTTTTAAGGGTTTGGGTGTCCAAAAAGACATCCAGACCCCCTGCTGGCTAGGACTATGGATCCCAACCTATGGTCAGTGTCACACGTTATGCAATTCTATATATAATATATAAAGCTGGACTCACTGAGGGAGATCAACTCATGAGTTCACCCACTTTTGACTCACAAGCTCATGGACGCGCATGTTTTCAAAAAACAATTTGCCAGCCCAGCTATTGAGAAAAAAATACTTACTGGTAGATATATGTTATCATTGACTTGTTTATTTCATTTTAAAATATGCTGACGAGGCACAAAGGTCAGTATAACATTCAGAACTGCTTGTATACATTAGAGATTGTTAACAAGGCATGACAGCGATAAGCAGTTTGAAGGTGTGTTAGGTGCTCTGTGTTATGGATGTATTCCCAACATAGACAAGCTCACGAGTTGACCACTTCAACTCGAGCTCAGCGAGCATGCCCCAGTGCTCGAGTTCATGAGTGGTGAATGCAGCTCTTCTATTATAGCATTTTGATGTGGCATTGTCATAACATTGTATTTTGACTATGCCAAGTAAAAGGAGGCCCAGACGGGGATTCTACTTAATACCCTAAGGCCGGGATTCTGCACAAAGCCTGTTGCTATGGTAACAAAACATTCGGCCAGAAATATTGAATATTGAAGTACGTAAATAAATATAACATTTTTTAAATGAGGTCTTGTTTGTAGCTTACTATATGTTCCATACATTGAACCCATAAAAACCCAAGAAAAAAGGATGATGAAAAATATTATGCAAAAAAGTTGCTCCAATCATGCTCTGCTTTTGACTCCAAGCAGACGACTAAACAAGATGGTTGCCAAGAATGACGGTATCTACCGTTAATTCGAAAACCATTTTGTAAACCGTAAAACACAAAAGGGTAACAGCATCTGAAACCATTCAGTTTTCAAAACAGTCAAAGCAAAATCAGTAACAACGGCTTAAACTCTTTTGAAAACGTGGTCAAATGTAGCATGTTCTGCACAGGTATCTATTTATCTGATGTCTCCGATTGGGGATGTTCCTGGGCCAATTTCGTGTCAAAACCTGGTGATAAATAATAAGTTGATATCTACACATTTGCTGCGATTATGGAGTGACTTCTACTGTACAATTGTAAAATTAGAAATGATACTTAACAGGAAAAATAGTGGAATTGTAACAGTTTAGCACCAGTGCATGCTGTTGAGCACTTCTGTTACTATTTTACTGTTTTGAAAACGGTAAAACAGTTTCTTAAGCTGTCACCCTTTTTGCTTTTTCCGTTTGGAAAGAGTTTAAGCCGCTGTTACTGTTTTGAAGTTTAGAAAAGGGTTGAGATGCTGTTCCCCTTTTCTATTTTACCATTTTCAAAAACAGTTTTCAAATTAAAGGTAGATACCGTCATTGCCAAGTCCCTCACTGGTACTTCATCAAATCATGAAGTTATTGAAGAGTAACAATAAACTTTGTTTATACTGGCGTGCTATGTTTGTTTGTTTTGAATCCATAGCTGCATTGTAATAGTCATCAATGGGTAGGTAGAACAAGTGATTTTTTAAATAATGGAATTTACTATCGTGTGATCAGGGTCTTAGCCAGGATTTCAAAAATGCCTGTCCAAAGCAGCAATTTCAAAATTTATGCCCGTCCAGATTTCGCTACTTCTCTACTTCAAATCCTTATACCAGCTACAATTAATAGCCTAGTGTGTCATAAAGGGCAATTTACACTTCAGCTATGTCATAGAAGATGGTTTGTTAAGAAAATATTTTGTTATTACACCCCAAAAGTCAAAATCTTGATAGAAATTTTTGCCTGTCCAAACAGGTAGTTTTTAGGAAACTACCTGCCCAAAAGACAGGTAGGACAGGTCCTGGCTAAGTCCCTGCGTGTGATACATCATACTGAACAGGGCTCGACGCTCAGGGTGAACCTATGGCCCCAGGCCAGTAAAAATTCCCAAAAACAGTTTCGGGCCAGTAAAAAAAGACTTCAACTGGTCCTACAGGCCCAGTAAACATTTTGAGACATTCTTGTTAAAAAGTTATCCCCCGAGAATGTCCACAAATGTTTTTGAAATAAATGAAGTTAAAATTTATAAAGATAAGTGTTGTGGTGAATTTTATCCAATGTTCTCTCTTGTTATATGTTAAAGAAAAAATGTAGGACCAGTAAAATTTTTGCAGGACCAGTAGATGCTAGGTGTTACTGGTCCTACAGGGCCAGTATCATTTTGAGTTAGCGTCGAGGCCTGCTGAAGCTAAGACTGAAAGAAATGCATTGGCAGCATGAAAAACAAAAAAATCCAAGTTTGCCAAAAATTAACTTTTCATTTCTTACAACAGGGTTTTCAGTCTGCCAAAATTCATATCATGGCAAAATAGCATTTTAAACACCCTTGATAATTCTAAAATGATAAAATATATACATGGTAGTTTTAACCATGCCAGTATTTTTTGCGGAGTTGAGACAAACGGTGTGTTTAAACATACACGCAGTATTGCTCCAAAGAGGTTTGCAAAGTTTGGATGGCTAATTTGAACGTTTTGACACAAAAGTGGGAAAAGCGGTCTGCCAAACTCAAGTCAGACAGACTATAGTCCATAATGTCCTTTGGTTGTTTTCAGGCTTAGCGGCCTCAGCCAACCAGAGGACATTCAGGCCTCGGCTATAACCCGGGGGGGGCACTCAGGTCCTGAGGGGGGCAGCACCTGCGATACATATTTCGCGGAAGAAGGGGTCTTTTTTTAAGACCTCTGCATGTCCGCGATTTGGTAAAAGAAGGGAACTTTTTTGTACCAAGGTCCGAAGTATGGGGGTGAAAATCCCCCTACAATCCACAAAATATACGGGGCTCTGACACCGAATGGCTCCCGAGTCTGCTGCCGCCACTTGATGCCGCTAAACACGCAGAGGATTATAAAATCTTAAGTTAAAATATGTGTTCCCGTTCATCCAATGTCAGTGTTTTGATAAAAGAAGGGGTGTTTATTTAGTGGAAAAAAATCAGCGTTTTATCAAAATAAGGGTGCTTTTATGGCCAGAAATCAGTGCTTTAGGTGTTTTTTTAAAATTTGATAACGAACGTATGCGCCCCCACTAAATACCCAAGTGCCCCCCCCCCCCCCCCCCCCCCCCCCCCCCCCCCCCCGGGGCTATAAATCATCGCAATGCCATCAGCCCAATCTTAATCCCTATAACAAAGAAAGAACAAAAATCATTCTCACCTCATAGCAGTGGGCCCTACTGGCGCACGCTTACCACTTTCGCGAGGATCGAGCTTTTCTAACTGCTGCGTAGGACCTGAAATCAATCAAATTATGTAAAAATCATCACAAATGTGGTAGAAACGCCAAATTTTCTGTGGGCATAATATGGGCTTGACGCGACATTTGCAAACCGATATATTTGGTATTCCTTTACCTCTACGGGCTTTAGATGCGAGTTTGCTGGGACCTCTTGTAAGCGAATACATTCCTTGTTGAAATTATGTACTACTGCGCAGTTGATCTGCGCAATGAACATCCGGGTATTCTTATCGGGGAGCATGTTTCGGGTTGTGTTTAAAGAAGAGTCGGCTGAACCTGGTACTCTCCAATAACGGAGGAAGGAAGTTAGCGGGAAGGTCAGAGCTCCATGACGTCATCTCGGGATTTCCCTCAGCGGGATTCTCATGCTTTTAAACATGATCATGGCTATATTTCTAGTTTTACCACAGGAAAACACATTCGAAATGACCATTTTGCCGTGATTTATTTTCATTGTATACGATTTTATACTGTGTGAATAGCCGTGCAGCTTTAAAACTACGATTTGATAATCGTTGATTACTATAATTTGAGAAATTTCAAGGAATAATTGAATTCAGGTACTCTCTTTTAAAATTGATTTGATAGTAATATCAAGAAACGTATTCTTGTCGATGGAATTCAGTCATACATATGCGTTTTATCCGAGACTGCCTCAGACCTGCAGTCTGATTATTTTAATTGTATGTCCTGTACCTGGGAGTAGAATAGAGATCTATTTCTCTGCCTGTACATAGACGCTGATTGTAACTTCAGTTGCATGTCAATGTAAATCCTTAGCTGGTTTAATATAATTAAAAATCTCCTTGAATGAATTACTCAATTAGTGTGGCCAGATATTGCAAGCATTTTGAAAGCTTATTGAGCATTTTCTAATATTTGAAAATATCTATTAATATTTATAAATAATTACAAATATTAATGAATGATTTATAAATATTAAAAAATAACTATAAATGCTAGAAAATTATTTCTGATATTTTAATTGATTTTCTAATACAAAATAACCTCCATTGATAAATATTAAGAAGACATTTCTTAATATTAATAATTCTTTTTTTATTTATAATTTCCTTGTATTTGTAAATGCAGTATTTACAAATAGTAGCAAATAATTTATAAATACTAGAAAATCATTTCTAAATGCATGAAAATCATCTATAGATACTTAGAAATGATTGATTTGTATTTATGAATGTGTATGGTTCTCTAATACTAATAAATCATTTTCTAGTATTTATAAATAATTTTCTAGCATTTGTAATTGGCCGCAATTATAAATATAGAAAATCATTTATAGATACTAGAAAATGAATGATGCAAATAGTACATTTTCTGGTATAAATAAATCATTTTCTAGTATTAACAGTCAATTCTTGAATTTGTAAATTCAGTCATGATTTATAAATATTTGAAATTGATTAATACATTCAAGAAAATCATTTATTATATTTCAAATTGATTTATTAGTATTTGAAAATGTTTAACAATTCTTAGTATTTAAAGTTCATTTCCTAGTATTTATAAATTCCTGAGTTAGGTGCCGCCTTACAAGAGGAAGTCATGTACAAATACTAACATTTGCAGCCACTCCTGCACTTATCAAAACTTAAAGCACAATCTATTCATGGGTCATATCAGGATGATACAGGACATAGAAGTTGGAAAAAATTGGTACTTGAATAGAAATTATAGCACTTGGGTGTGGCATTGTCACAACATTATATTTTGACTATGCCAAGTAAAAGGAGGCCCAGGCCGGGATTCTGCGCAATGCCTTAAGGCCGGGATTCTGTGCAATGCCTGTTGCTATGGTAACTAAACATTCAGGCAAAAAAATCAAATAAAAGTATATAAATGAATTTAAATTCTCTAAGATGAGGTCTTGTTTGTAGTTAACTATATATGCTCCATACATTGAACCCATAGAAAACTCAGAAAAAGGATGATGAAAAAAAAATTATGCCTAAATAAAGCTCCCATGATGCTCTGCCTCTGACTCCAAGCAGACGACTAAACAAGATGGCTGCCAAGCCCCTTACTGGTACTTCCATCAAATCATAAGTTATTGAAGAGTATCATTAGACTTTGTAAATTCTGGCGTGCTATAATAGTCATTAAGATTGGGCAGATGGCCTTGTGTTGATTTATAGCTTTGTCCAGAATGTCCTTTGGATGGCTTCGGCCTAACGGCCTCAGCCAACCAAAGGACATTCAGGCCTCAGCTATAAATCATCACAAGGCCATCTGCCCAATCTTAATCCCTATAACAATATATATTCAGAAAATAGACCTCTCAAAATGCGTGAAATTTGAAGTTTGAAAGTTCAAAGTTTGATATGCCAACCCCCAAGGAAATAAGCCAATTACCTGTTATTTGCGTTCACCTGAGGTCTGGACAGGACAATTATGTAATTGCCTGTATTTTTATCTATCTAGTAATAAAAATCAAACTTTTTTTCTACGTATTAGAAATATGTTTACCAGTAGTACAATTTTATCTGTCGGAGTGTGCCCTATAATCATACATAATTGATTTATTGTTCATTTTTTGTTGGAAAAATCCAGTCTCCAGCAATTGAGGTACATTTGTTTTATGATTTCATATGGTAAACTCATAATTTTAACAACCTACCCTCTCTATACTGAGTACCTTTCATGTGACATGAATTATTTTGACCAAATCCATGAGGGGGGAGGGGGGGGTGCTACCAACCCCCTAGAGATTTGTCTGTTCAGCCCCAGACAAATATGGCCTGTCTAGATCCAAACCCATGTCTTGTCCAGACCCCTAAAATAGTTACAAAACATGGCAAAATCCTATGTCTGCTTAGGAATTTTATTTTTTTCAACATATTGAAGTTGACTTAAAAAAGTTCTCTAAAAAATACTTTATGTGTTTTTAAAAGAAACTTTCAGACTGACCCTGTATGTTATATTTTGAATTGTTATTTTGTAGTTGGCTAAGAGGCCTGGCAGCTCGTGTTTATTATTATCTATTTGTAAAATTAATTACTTTCAGGTTCTGGCAGGAGAAGGTTGCATTCACCCCAGAATCTAGAAAAGCAGTGCATGAGCACATGAAGGAGGTGAAGAAAAGAGAAGAGAAGTAAGGCATATCATTCAACATAATTTGTATGGTAGAAATATCCATTAATTGTATCAACTCTATTGCAAAAACATCTTTACACCCACTTTTATCTTATGCCTATAATAGGCAGGATTCCCTGCCAGTTAAGAAGTTCTCCTGAAGGTCTATTTTCAAATGAACACATGTCTATGAGTACCATTCAAGGATGTTTCGACCGTACAAAGAGAGTTATATATTTCACCTGTTTAGGATAATCACAAGCCTCAAAAGACCAGTTGAACTACTATTTACTAACAGGCTATCTCACAATTATTTTCAAGCAAAAATACATTTCTTCCAGATAATAAGTATAATAGTATTTGAAAAAGAAAAGAAGTTGAATTATAAAATGATTGTATGCAGCATTTTCATTTTCAAAACTGCAGAAGGTAGGTTGCACAACCATAAATGTGAAGTGCTAATATTCAATCTACCTCAATTTGATAAATAAAAGTACTGCCTAAATTAGTGCTGCACTTAAGGTCTTACAACACTTTTAGAAATATCAGTTTAATTTTCCTGAAATTTTGCAAAAGGAAAGAATATAGCACAGTGATCTTCAAAACAACCTAAAATCACGGGGTCATAGACTTAGTTTTTTTTCAGAGATTTTTGAAAAATTAATGCAATTTATGTCACAAACATCACTTTCTCCAAAATTGGTGTCCTTCTTTGCTAAATCTATCCCTTCAAAGATACTGACACTGCCTGAAATACTGTTCTGCCTAGTTGAAATTATTTTTTTGCTGTTATATAGGAATTATTAAGCAAAATCAAGGAATTTGAGAAACAAGTTTTTAACCCAAAATTGATATGTCAGAATTGCCTAGTTTAATTTTCACCAATTTTTGTCTACACCATCTATACAATGCCCGTAATAAGAAGACATGAAGAAAATGATAGGTCATCTTGTTAGTTTTCGAACCACAGATGGTCAAAGTTAGTGAAATATGGATTTTGGGGGGCAAATTTTCATGAAAATGTTAGAAAAGAGTTACTCAATTGTTACCGTACATGCCCATCCTCATGGGAATCCCATTTTATACACATGAAATATCACGCATTATTCCAGAAAATGTGTCAAAACATTAAATTCAATGAATATGGAAATCACTGTAGCCAAAAAACAAAAACTCATAGGGTACAATTTATGATAGGCAGGTATAATCAGAATTGGTACATCAATAAAAATTAATTTCGTTTCAATTTTTCCAGTGATGTCAGGTAAATTGTAATATATTATTTTAGTTTTTCCAATACCCAATAGGTGTCGCCGGTATAGAGTATCGTAAGACCTTAAGTTAACTGACGTTTTTTTTCACTCTTCCAGAAAAGAGGAAGCTCCTAAAAAGGAAAGAAAGTACCAGACAGACGATAGAAGAGTTTTGAATGTAAATGAATCTAAGTAAGTCAATGTTTTCTTTCATATGGTTTGCTATGATTAATTAAATACAAAGATAATTAAAGTTTCCTCAGCATTTTTGAGTGAGAACTTGAGTTTCTTAAATTGTTATCATTGTTGGCTAAAAATGGCAAAAAAAATGACAACAAATCTCAAAAGACTGTAGCCATTCTTTTATTGATTAATTGACTTAAAGATTGAGCATATGATTGGAAAAAATATTTTGATCGATCAATTCTTAGCATATCAATTAGATCCCTATGATTCATAACTCCACAACTGCAGTCAGTGGATGGTCTACATAATGGTAAAAAAGGGCATAACCCTCAAAAATATTTGTTGCATCTAGTGTAAAGGATTATGTTGAATATCAGTTATTTTTTCAAGGATAAGTCAGTGAACAGAGTGCAAAATGAAGTCCAGTAAATAAATTTGGAGTACAGACATAATATGCAGCTCACACTCAATCACATAAACCATTTTGATAAATGCTTTTGTGCAGCAACCACTTACTTTTAATAGCAAATTCGGATTGAAAAAGGCAGCGATGCATCCAGCCATGATGTATTTGTGAAACAATCCATGTCTTATGTCTTGAATTGTTTAATAACATATTTGCATATAATGTGCACACGTCACCTATAAACATACGGTAAATATTATATTGTAATATTTGAAAAACATCTCCATATACACATACAAAGAAAGCTTTCCTTATAAGTCTGAGCCACCCTTAAAAAAGGGTGGCAAACCTTTTTATGATATAATAATAATGATAATAATAATAATAAAAATAATAATAATAATGATAATAATAATAATAAAAATGATAAAGATAATAAAGATGAAAACAATGATGATAATGATAATAATAATAATATTAATAACAATAATAATAATAATAATAATAACAATAATGCTAATAATAATAATATTAATAATATTAATAATAATGTATGTACCTTTCCTTACAGGATCACCAATGAAAGGCTGGAGGTGGACAGCAGTAAGTGTTCAGGCCCAGATTTTGGGAACATTGTTCAAGAAAAGAATGATAAGGTCACACACCCCTTGGTTCAAGAATATTTAACACAAGAAAGGATTTAAAGCCAAGAGAAAATAGTGAGGATGATGTACCACCTTTGATGTGATAGCTTCCACTGCACCAGAACCATATTACCACAAGGCTGCTTACCTCAGATACATACCTCCATTGTTATGAAATGCTCTTTACTCTACAGACCACATCACCTATTGGAATAAAGATATTTGGAGGATGGCTGAGCATAATTCTTAAGGAACCAGAAATGAAATAATTTGAAGCTCACCAGTGTGCTCAGTAAGACCAGCTGCATAATTTGGCTCCCTTAGGAGTGCATATACACAACCCATACCTGTCAACCCCAGACACAAAAAAAACAGGAGATTTTCTCACGCAGCAGTGCCGCTACCATATACGTTAGTTTACCAACTTCCCACCAGGTGCCGCACCTGTATATATAATTTACCAACATCCCACCAGGTGACTCCTACATAATGTAGTGCCAATACTCTCAACTCTCTGCAGTAAACAGATGGACATAATAACAACAAATCAATTTTAACATGACCATATCTATTATTCCTGTCAGTCCATGAATTTCATGAAACCTATTCCTTTTTTTCACTTTAAACAGGTTACATTACCTGGATAGGTAAATGTTATCATAATAATTAATGTATTAAACTACAATCATCCAAATAATTCAGGGAACCCTAATCCCCCCCTTTCAGGTGACAACTTTTGCACCATGCCACCAGTGTTAAATTTTGAACTATAATTGTTTTTATTGGTTCACCTTTTAAGTTATTATTTTTGAAAAAATGATTACTTTTATGGGGATTCAATTTACTGCTTCCCTTGTGATAAGAGAGTCAGCCAGTCAGCCATGTGGCGAAGAATATTGGCAGAATTTTAATTATAGACATCATTGAGATGATTTCCAATGCATGTAAACTACATCCACTACACTTTGCAATATCTCAGGCTATGGACAGCCTAGAGATTTAAAATTTAATTAAAGGAATAAACTTGAAATAACCAAAAGATATGTTTTATATATATGATACACATATTGGAATTAACAATTTAGTTGCTCGACAAGTGGTCTACCCCTGAACTTATACCGTCTACCACCTGGTGGTCAACTGCAAAACTAAGTGTGATCACACCCCTTATGAAATCCTGGATCCGCCCTTTCATTACCTAAGCATGAACTCTGGTCCTAAGCAGTGTACCAGGCACAAGCAGGCTCTTTCCAGTGGTGAAAATAGACAGTAGCCCACCGGTCCGTTTCTACCAAAAATTTGAATGGGCTAGTAAAAGTCTATGTTTACTTGCCCAGAAAGTATGCTAAATATTCTGACCATATTAATTTAGTAAGCATCACATCCAGTTTCACATTTCTTCTATGTTAGATTTTAACTGTCACAATTCATAAATTTAGCACAATTAACCATAAATGTTCAGTTATGAAACGGCTGTTGCCTACCATTTTGGTTATCGAAGTGCTATGGACCGCTAATTTATCTGGCGGACCACTATACTATTCATTTTTATGGACTGTTTGACCACCAAGGCCTAGCTAACTGTTTTCAGCACTGTCTTTCCTCATAACCTTATCATCTAGAACATAGAGAATATAACAGTGTTTTGACACATAATCCTTGGTACTCGGATGATATAAGAAAAATCTTACCAGTCGCTAGATCTTGGAAATATTTATCTTTCAAATCACAATTTTTTTTATGCAAAGGGCTTGACAACAAATGTAGCCAGCTGGCCCAGGGTTAGTAAGTATTAATCACAGCTACCAGAATTTTGGGAATTTAGCCCTGCTGTGCTAGACAAAATTTTGGATCATGTAAAGCACTGTATTTCATTTTCGTTTCAGAGCTAGGAACATTATGTCAGGGCTAGTAAAGTTTTGAGCAGCTTTCTTGGGATGTGTGAAAATTAATGGTCCAGGATATACCACTATACGGTCCGGACTATGTTCTTAAAACTGTAGAGGATAGGTAGGGCAATAATTATATGGAAAATATGTATATATTTGAGTAAGGAGTGTATGTATAGCAGCAATTATGTAAATATATTAAAGACATTGAGTCCATGCCAATTTTATGTTTAACAGCCTGATTTTGTTCTATTATTTGATACTAAGGAAGAGGAAATTCAATTGTCACTGTCCATTTTATCCATTCTTCCCTGCACATTTGGAGATATCTTTTTTGCCAAAAGCAGGTTTTGTAGAGAAATGCATATCAGAACCTATTCAACAACCCTTCTCCGTGTATACATATGAAGTGAAGGAATGCATGATTCCCAAGGCATTTTTACAAGTATTACAGCATTGAGATGACATTTTTAACTAGCACGAGTTAGATTTCTTTCAGTTTATAAACTGAAATATTGGTATGTGTGACACAGTGTTTCTTTAGCAGTTTTTAATGCCGAGTTAAACTGATTAAATGCTAAATCATTCACCGGCTAAGTATATGTGTAAAGCCACCAGGAAAGTGACAGAAATTCTTCAACTTAATGACAATCAGATTTATTAGAATGTTGATATCACTATTTCTTTTAACTTAAAACTAGCCTAAAAAAATCCACCATAAAGGTTCTTTACAAGTGTCAAAACTATCCTCTACCACAAATATTTAGTGTTGTGTATCATTGAAGTTACTGATGTTGTGTATTGTGTGGATATGAGCTATGGTGAAGTGTTCATATACCATAACCTTCTTCAGAGGTATTTCAGTGCCATACCTGTTATAGAAATGTTGGCCAAAATATTAAGCGTTTCTGAAATCATCTAGTACACAAACAGTTTTGTTTGTTACAGAAAAAAATAACAAACATTGTAAGACAGGGACCTAAATAATCATGACCGAGTGACTTTCCCATGGGGTGCACTTTCTGTGATTGTGCGTTGTAAATATATTCAACTATGTACTTGTGCCTTTGTACAGGAAATGTGTTAAATATTAAAGCTCATGGAAAATGCCTTTTGGTATTTTGCATATTTTGATTGTCTATACTTTTCCTATTTAATCTGGTTTCAAAATTCTACATGATATTTACCTGTCATTAACTCAAGTCTCCCAGACAAAAAGTCTTATTTGATCAGAACAGGTAGTCCCTTACTATAAGTTGTTATATTCTGCCTGTTGTGGAACCACAGAAAACATATTTTTCAATTATCTTGATACAGAAACCATTTAAGCCTGGAGAACTTCTTAACACAGGTCAGCTGGCTCTAGAGTAATGTTGAAAATTGAGATAAATCCCATAAAATAAATGAAAGACAACTAATGGTTGGGTTAGGATCAACAAATCTTCTTCAAATATAAGTTAGTATTTGGTTAGATGCGTAGAAAGCAAAAATCATTAGAATATTTTTGGGCTACAGGCATGAATGGTTATACATGATAAATCCAGTACAAGGCTATTCCACTTACTATATATAAAAATTCACAAGCAAATCTTGATTAGTATCTCTGACACAACTTTTATTTCACTATACAATAAATAAAGTGTTCACAGCTTCAAAAACATATACATGCTTTATGAATATCTGCAGGTTTTATAGATATACTAAACACAAATCAATCTTTTCAGCAGGAGCAGGCTTGCTGAAGAAAGTTTCCACTAAGGACACAGCACACTTGGAATACTTACACACTGCCACAAAGACAGATACTGACTAAGTGTGTGTTGCGATTGTTACAAATAAATCTGACGACAAACAAAAATATACCTTACAGAATTATTTTTAAGGTTTAACAAGTCCTTCCAATCCAGGTTAATTTTTCTCCTGCATAAATTCTTTGGTTAAATTAAAGCCCATTGGGAATGAGAAGCATTTTGAAAGGTCTATTTTCTGAATATATATTGTTTTCTATTCAAGTACCAATTTTTTCCCAACTTCTATGTCCTGTATCATCCTGATATGACCCATGAATAGATTGTGCTTTAAGTTTTGATAAGTGCAGGAGTGGCTGCAAATGTTAGTATTTGTACATAATTTCCTCTTGTAGAGCGGCACCTATCTCAGGAATTTATAAATACTAGGAAATGAACTTTAAATACTAAGATTTGTTAAACATTTTCAAATACTAATAAATCAATTTGAAATATAATAAATGATTTTCTTGAATGTATTATTAATCAATTTCAAATATTCATAAATCATGACTGGATTTACAAATACTAGAACATGATCTGTAATTGACTGTTAATACTAGAAAATGATTTATTTATACCAGAAAATGTACTATTTGCATCATTCATTTACTAGTATTTATAAATGATTTTCTAGTATTTATAATTGCGGCCAATTACAAATGCTAGACAATTATTTATAAATACTAGAAAATGATTTATTAGTATTAGCGAACCATGCATATTCATAAATACAAATAAATCATTTCCTAGTATTTATAAATGATTTTCATGCATTCATAAATGATTTTCTAGTATTTATAAATCATTTGCTAATGTGTAAATACTGCATTTACAAATACAAGGAAATAACTTATAAATACTAGAAAAAGATTTATAAATAAAAAAAGAATTATTAATATTAAGAAATGTATATTTGATATTTATCAATGGAGGTTATTTGTATTAGAAAATCAATTAAAATATCAGAAATAATTTTCTAGCATATATAGTTATTTTTTAATATTTATAAATCATTCATTAATATTTGTAATTATTTATAAATATTAATAAATATTTTCAAATATTAGAAAATGCTCAATAAGCTTTCAAAATGCTTGCAATACCTGGCCACACTAATTGAGTAATTCATTCAAGGAGATTTTTAATTATATTAAACCACAGCTAGGGATTAACATTGACATGCAACTGAAGTTACAATCAGTGTCGATGTACAGCACATACGATTAAAATAATCAGCCTGCAGGTCTGAGGCAGCCTCGGATAAAACGCATATGTAAGGCTTTTAAAATGACTGAATTCCATCGACAAGAATACATTCCTTGTTATTACTATGAAATCAATTTTAAAAGAAAGTACCTGAATTCAATTATTCCCTGAAATTTCTCAAATTTAAGCTATCAACGATTAGCAAATCGTAGTTATAAAGCTGCACGGCTATTCACACAGTATACCATCGTATAAAATGAAAATAAATCACGGCAAAATGGTCATTTCGAATGTGTTTTCCTGTGGTAAAACTAGAAATATAGCCATGATCACGTTTAAAAGCATGAGAATCCCGCTGAGGGAAATCCCGAGATGACGTCATGGAGCTCTGACCTTCCCGCTAACTTTCTTCCTCCGTTATTGGAGAGTACCAGGTTCAGCCGACTCTTCTTTAAACACAACCCATGTTTCGCGAAACATAAATCATGGATATCCGTTTCGTAGAGGAACTTGCTGGCTCAAATTAAACAAAGAGTGGATGATTCTTACGCTTCTCTAGAAAATGAGTTGTTTTAGGAAGTTAATATTTCAATTAATTCCCTGCATTCTCAAATTCTCAAACGCTGGCGTGAACAACATCATTATCCCGAAATCTTGGGAACCATCACTAATATGATGAGGCAGGGCTTTTAACCTTTCCAATGCTAAAGCTACTTTCACCCAAAAAAATAAGGATGCAAAGATTTTTGAATACCATCTAAACCCTGTCATGCTGGTATTCATTAGAAAGCAGAGAACTTTCAGATGAGTACCCATATCCCAGGGTTGCCATTTATTGTTCAGGTCTTTTTTAATGATTTTTTTTAATTTTTGGTGCATTCAGCCAAAAATGCTATGCATCTGATTTTTATTCAAACAGACATAAAAAATAATATGATGCTGGCATGGCCAGGAAGCGAGCGCTAAGCTTCGGATGATTTCATTTTTTTGGTCCTGACAAGGCATAAGATTAATTGTATTCATACTACGATTTAAACCTGTCGCAAAATAATCATTTTGTAACATATTTAAGAGAGCAGTTAAAGGCTAGTAGAACGAATTGTGAGGTTTTAAAATTTGGAACCTGGCGAGTAACTTAATTTTTCCGTAAACATTGAGTCCATTAATGTGGCAACTTTTCTCGCTACTAAAGATGTCATGAAACTCACTAAGATTTCAACCTTTCCCTGAATCTTTATTTTGCTACAGATTTAAAGACCAAAAGATAACATAGGTTGAGCGAAAAAAAATGGCATAAAAATTACAGCAATTTCAACCTGTCGCAAAATCTTTATTTCTCAACATATTTGAAAGCCAATTAAGAAGCATGTACAGGAAATTGTGACAGATCTAACGATTCAAATCACATTAAAATTGATCCACAGAAAGGCGTAGCGTCAGATGATTTCATTTCATACTGACCAAGCGTAAAAATTAAGATTAAGCGAAAAAATTGGCATTAGAATTACAACGATTTCAACCTCTCGCTAAATCTTTATTTCTCAACAGATTTGAAAGCCAATTAAGAAGCATGTTGAGGAAATGATGTCATTTCATACTGACCAAAAGATAGCATATATAGATTGAGCAAAAAATAATTGGCATCAAAATTACAACGATTTCAACCTGTTGCAAAATCCTTATTTCTCAACAGATTTGAAAGCAAATTGAGAAGCATGTAGGGGGAATAGTGGCGGTTCTAACAATTTGAACCGCATTAAAATTGACCCCCAGAAACGGGTAGCTTCGGATGAATTTATTTCATACTGACCAAAAGATAGCATAGATTGAGCGAAATAAATGGCATAAAAATTACAATAATTTCAACCTGTCGCAAAATCGTTATTTCTCAATAGATCTAAGAGCAAATTGGAAAGCATGTAGAGGAAATTGTGGCGGTTCCAACGATTTAAACCACATTAAAACTGACCCACGGAAAAGCGTAGCTTCGGATAATTTCATTTCATGCTGACCAAAAGATAGCATAGATTGAGCGAAAAAAATGGAAGAAAATTTGCAACAATTTCAACCTGTCCCTAAATCTTCCTTACTCAACAGATTTAAAAGCAAATTTAGGAGCATGTAGAGGAAATAGTGACGATTCTAACGATTTAAACTGCATTGAAATTGATTAATGGAAAGGCGTAGCTTCGGATTATTTCATTTCATACTGACCAAAAGATAGCATAGATTGAACGAAAAAATTGGCATCAAAATTGCAACGATTTCAACCTGTAGCAATATCTTAATTTCTCAACAGATTTGAAGGCCAATTTAGAAGCAAGGAAATTGTGGCGGTTTAACGATTTAAACCGCATTCAAATTGACTAACGGAAAGGCGACTAGCTTCGGATGATTTCATTTCATACTGACCAAAAGCTAACATAGATTGAGCGAAAGAAATTGGCCTTCACACTACAACGATTTCAACCTGTCGCAAAATCTTTATTTCTCAACAGATTTGAAAGCAAATTGAGAAGCATGTAGAAGGAATTGTGGCGGTTCAAACGATTCAAACCGCATTGAAATTGAGCTACGGAAACGCGTAATCTCAGTTGATTCTACTTCATACTGACTAAAAAGTAGCATAGAATTATACCAAAAAGAATTGGCATTAAAACCACAACGATTTCAACCTGTCGCAAAATCCTCATTTCGCAACAGATTTGAGAGAGAATTAAACGGCAGGTGGAATGAGTTATGGCGGTTTTAATGCTTTAAACCGCATTAAAATCGAGTCACAGAAAAGCGAGTATTCATAAATCTATTTTAACTGTTCAACATATCGTCCTGAACACCGTCACCGTGTCGGCTCTCCTCGACGTCGCGTGAGCATGATTGTTACTTTGTTGCGTAGTTTCGCGTGATGCCTGATCAAAACGCTCTTTTGATATAATTTAAAGTGAACAGTCAATACTTATTACGTGACAAAGCAATGTTCAAAGCATGGAAAGATCTGGCGGCAAAATGTGCCCTTAAAGCAAAAGGTGATGTTCATTTCCCAGACTTCCCTTCAGACTTCAGAAACTTGCGCCTGCGTGACCGGATGTACTAAATAATACTTCCGTTTACGCGCGTGAGACCACATTGTTGGCACCTCAAAACTTTTCTGGTACATATACAGATTGGATATATACATTGTATCTATATACGTACACACACACGTTACATGAATGCTCGCTTGCGCTAGCTGCACTTCGTGCAGCAGCGCTGGCGCGCTCGCTATGACAATACATGTACATTCGACATCACATAACAAACAATATACCAAAAAGTAGAAATAATTATTTTTTTATAAGGGGGCTGGCGTTCCTTGGGTATAGGGAGCAAAAGTGCCTTCCCTCATTACACCAAGGCGTCAGATATTTTGACTGTATACTATCAATAAAGATTAAAATGAGGAGAGCATTTAAATATTAGCTCTGTCCATTATTCATACTATTCCATATTGGGGCCCAAAAAACCCTAAAAAAATTTAACTTGTTTGTTTTTTCTGCATTAAACTTTTCAATGGTGAATTGCGATCTGAGCATTGATATTATCTGACCAATCCTGGGAGGAGTTTTATCTTTATTTTTAAAAATTGCTACTTTGGTAGTAAGAATGATTCTGTTAATCACAGGGTCGAATTTTGGGTCCCCTAGGATTATTTGAGAATATCTCAAGTATTCAATGCTGCGGCCTTGTGTTTTTAACCATCCAGTTATATCATGCCAGATAGATGTGGCCAGATCGCATTCACAAAAAAGATGTTGTATAGTTTCTTCTTCCATTTTACAATAGCTACATAGTGGGGAATCTATAATCTTGTATTGGACAAGTTTCTTATTAGTAGCTAGGATACAATGTAGTATTTTATACTGAAACATTTGCATCCATACATTTTGGTTGCATTGTTTTGAAAGGGTAAATATTTTGCTCCAGAACAAGTGATCCTCTGGTATCGTCAGTATTGTTTCCCACTTATCAATTATATTTAGGTGTGGTTCTTTTTTAAGAAATTCATGTTTAATCTTTCGATTAGACTTGTTATCACCTAAGATAAATAGTACATGCTGTTGACACCAGGGGTTCATTTCTTCTCGATCAAATTCAATGTTTTTCAATATATATTCTTTGGGAATTGCTTTTGTAAGTCTTGTGTAATCAATAAAGTTGAAACTTATGTTAAATCGTCCGATAGTTTTTCTCTTGATTTGAGACACCCATTCTCTTCAAATACATCTCCTAAACACCTTAACCTTTTGTCCTCCCACTTCTTAACAAATTCAATATTAATCATTGGGTTAAACCATATGGGAGTGTTAATAGTAAGTTCCATGATGTCTTTTTCTGAAAAAGTTGATGGAAGGATTCCAATGCTCTTACCATGGAAGTCCAGAATGGTTTTTTTTAAAAAGGTTATAATTTCTTTGTAAAATTTTATCCCATAATTTCCAACCTTATCAATTTTGTGGCTTTTTGGGATAAGAGTCCAAATTTCATTACTTGTCAAGACTCTTTTTAGCCATTTGGTCTTAAGAGTTTTTTCAAAAGTTTCTACATTGACCATCTTTAGCCCACCATCTTTTATATCGAATTCAAGAGTTGTTTTTTTAATCTTGGGAGGTTTTCCCTTCCACAAGAAACGATAAAATTTCTTGTTGATTTCTCTAAAGAATTCTTTGGACGGAGTTGGAAGAGCAATAAAAAAGTGTACTAGTTTGGACAGAGCAAGGCTTTTGATGACCAGAATCCTGCCCACTAGAGAAGTATTCCTTCTACCCCAATTGAGCAGGATCCTGTCCATTTTATAAAAGCTACCTTTCCAGAGGTCAGGGATCTACAGGCATGTATTAGCTTTAAGAATTTCCACAGTTATCCAATTAAGGATGAACGATCTAATGAACCATAACTGATTTAATGAGCCATTCGCAGTTTCACCGTTCGAAGGTATGTTCTTAGACATGCATGGCTTAATCTTTGAGACAAGCATATGACTACTGGCAGGATCAACCAGGTAGCTACCAGCCATGTTGATACGGACGTACGGACTGACGGAGCATGCCAAGGCTCGTGTCGGCTGGCAGCTACCTGGAACAAGTAACTGTTTGTGTCGTTGGGGAAGCCCCCGCTGACTGCGCCTGTGGATGGGCGCTTGGCCTGTTCGCTCGAGAGCGGAGGCCGTTGGTGAGCAAAGATTGCTCGTCGTTGTTCATGTGTGTTGAGAATTAAACAGCCCACTCAACTAAGCCCAGGATCAAAGAACAACACATCACAACTATCTTCACTGAATTCAATATGGCTTCTGCCAAGCCCCTTTATTACCTCTAAGTTGGGAGAGCAATTAAACAATCACATGACCAATGCAAAACAATAGACAGCCTACCACCTAGGATCTATAAATAGAAATACTGCATACAGCATGAGTCAAGTTACATTAGTAAACATACCAATATATAGGTGGCAGCACTGGTCGCATTACTACATAACAATACTAACACTAGAATTCACTTAATAATCTCCGACAATGTGAGCGCAGACCGACACCTCGTAGCGAGGACGACCTTCGCAAGACCAATCAGGCACGGTAATGAGTTAGAAAACAAGTTTTCTCTCAGAGACCGATCGTTCAATGCCGCTCGGGGCCGTAAGACGTCTGGACCATGTGCTGGAGGCTCAAGTGCTTCGCAGCCAGGTGGTCACTACATCGCCATGTAATGATTTTGTATTGGCGAAATTAGCAACCAGCTGCGTAACTAAGGGTCAACATAGCTGCAATCTTCTACCAGCAATTTGGCGCCACAACACACGCATACTACCATTGTTGAATTAGTGTATAGGCTTCACGGTAAAACGTATATTTCTCTTTTTTGTCCGCAACCTTGGGTGGTTAAAACATGCAAATAATTCATTTATGGATATCCGTAAATAATTTCAGATATCCGAAATTCATTTTCCAATATCCAGTAATCAGATGAATTTTTGATATCCTTAAATGAATTTTGGATATCCGTAAATGAATTTTGGATATCCATAAATGAATTTCGGTTATCCGTAAATGAATTTCGGATATCCGCAAATGAATTTCGGATATCCGCAAATGATTTTCGGATATCTGTGAATGATTTACGGATATCCGAAATTCAGCTGAATTTCGGATATCCGTGAATAATTATTATTTGCATGGAATGCTAGCCATACATATCTGATCCATAGTTTTCATTTTGTAGGACAGTGAACTTGGCCTGGGAATGAGCATAACAAAGCTCAGTGTTTACCCATTTCACGCGACTCTGACGTCACTTCCTTTTAACAGCAGGACCCGGACGTACCATAAATTGGTTGATAAAAATTGAAGGCCATCGTCCTCCTAACAACAATGAGGTATCTCGCGTATTACCATTTTACGCGCTACGCTCGCTAGCTGCTTCGCAGCTTGCGAGCTTTGCTCGTTATTAGACCAGGAGACTTGCCCCCTCAGGCTGTCCGTACGTACCGTTTGCCGTGGGTAAGGTAAGGCCAGTCAGAGCAACAATAGCATAGGGCCGTAACATTACGGCATGGAGGGTCTACATCACTATAGCCTTGGATGAAGAAAAGAATGGATATGTAGCGAGACACCGATTACTATATGACCTATATTTACATGCTGGACTCATGCCAGGAGTACCAGATAAGACATCAGCGTGAGGTAACGTGGGAACAAGTACCAATCAGGGCTCTCGCATCAGTTACATTACAGAGGAACCTTATCTCCACCACCAGCTGGGGGTGCCCAGAGCATCGATTTTGGCCTATTAGCAGCTATTAGATGACACTGGTTGAGGCTAGCATGTTCAGGTTTGTAACCGTTAGCTATTGCTAGCTCAGGGCTAGTCTGAGGGTTGGTATTGAGATCAATCTATGTGATGCAGGGTCAAAGAATGACAAATGGAAGCTAGATTACTATATACAAAGTATGCTTTATTACTTACTAACATGTAGATACAGGAATCAGCTAATCCTAATACTAGTATAATATCACTAGTAGATCCTTAAGGTGTGCTGCTGCTGCAGCCCATATAGATACAGTTCCTAAGCCCAGAAGTCAGTTAAAGCACATGTTAACAGCACAAGGGTCAACCAGAGAGTGAGGGCAGGACTAGTACCCATGTGGCAAACAAAAGCAGTATCTTTATGACTATTGGTCAGATAAGAAGACCACAGCAGTCCGGCAGGGTGATTCCTGCTATGTGAGTCAAGCCTGGCCTGCAGAAGGCAGGCAGGCTCTAAATGATGACCAATAGGGCAGAGGGCTAAAGAAGTAGCTAGTCATAATACATTTCAAATAACAAACAGGGTTCAATAGATCCCTGTTACACCCCCACTGATTAAACTGAAGTACTTCTGATATCAAAAATTAGTAAATTTAACCAATATGCAATTAAGAAATGTAATACAAGAAGATCAATGAATAACAAGAACATCAATGTTAAGCAAATGAGGGGCAGGGCAGTTGTAAGGTTACTCATCCATGTGAGCAAATGAGGGGCAGGGCATTTGTAAGGTTACTCATCCATGTGAGCACCCCCCCCCCCCCCCCCCCCCCCCCCCAACACAAGAAATGAGCAAGTATACAAATAAAAACATATAAAAACTGGAAGAAATAGAGGGTGGATATCGGATGTGCCACCAGACCATACAAATGGAGAACTTAGCTCTTTCTCTCTGTACCGGTCAAAGAATTACCAAACAATGAGAGGAATACACAGAATGAAGGTAATAAACAAACATAGTAATTAATCTCAGCAAATTAGACTTAAAAATTCTACTAGAATCGGATACTTTAAACTATTCATGCAGTGCTCTGTCTACTACTCTATACTAAAAATGTTCTTCATACGGCCCAATATAAACCAAACTAAAGGTCACATTAAAATGTCACTGGCTGTTAACGACAGCCCATCATCCCTTAGTGGCATATAAAAATGTCAATGTAGCCTACATCGAAAATCTTATTTCATGGACAGCGATCCGCCTCCATCCAAATGAATTAGTGTCTCCTGTGACTTCTTACACAGTAACAATAACAAAATCTACTATTTCACACTGATTTTGCTAACTAGAGTCTCTTGTTTAGTTCACTGTACTTATACTATCCTGCATGTGCTGCTCCTGGGAATTTGGGTGGGGCCCCTGTGGAATGAGCATGATCCGACATGATCAAGGTTGCTAATAGTGTGAAAAGAGAATTTGTAGCTCCACCTGCAGAGATATACCTGAACAGTCGGTCAACCTGAAGAGACTGAATAGACCAAATGTCGAGCTCTGCACATGCTAGCAGTCAGGTTTTTCTGTAATGTTAACTATACAAGGGGCCTATAGTAATAAATTGGTATCGCGCTACATATCCATTCTTTTCTTCATCTAAGTTATTATCAGTATCACTATTATTATCATTATTATTATTATTATTATTATTATTACAAGCTTTGCGGGCAGTTAAATTGCATTTGATGGATAGAGTTACAGTGAATGGAAAATATGAAATATGATTGTCAGTGATTCTTCAGTGGCACAGCAACACTAGAAAAACACTAGAAAAACGATGCGAAACCAATAATCTTTAATTATTGGTCAGTGTGGGTTAACAACAAACAATGGTATCTGAACCCATTTCCTTCCCTAGAGATTACTTTGTTTTGCTCTGGACATGTTAAAGCTTTCACCATGGTTACCAAAAGGACCTGCCATCCAGGTACATGTAATATCTGCCTAATAAATGCATACTTTAGGATAATTTCAAATGGTTTGGACATGTTTTTGGCCATTCAGCTTGACCTGCGTAACAAGCAAGCTGATGGAGCATATCATCTGTAGCAACCTAACGCAAGCCAGAACAACATCCTCTACAGCTTACAACACAGGTTCCGAGAACGGTGCTCCTGCGAGACGCTGCTTATGGAGTTCATGCATGACGTGGTGCCCAGCAAGACGGTCTCCAAACAGATGTCTGTGTGCTGGACTTCTCAAGGGCCTTTGATACGGTTGGCCATCAGAGACTTCTCTGCGTCAAGGGCACCACAAATCAGTGGATCTGAAGCTTCCTCGAGGGCAAGACACAGTCGGTTGTTGTTGAAGGGGCAGAGTTGGACAGAGTGCCAGTTCTGTCAGGGATACCTCAGGGGTCCGTTTTGAGGCTGTTCCTCTTCCTGTATTATATCAACGACATTGCCCTAGGTCTCACCTCCACCACCAGGCTATATGCGGACGATACCATGATCTACATGACAGTGAGAAACAACTCGAATGCCCAGAAGCTACAAGGCAACCTGCGTAGGCTCGAAGAGTGGGAAGACACTTGGATGATGGAGTTCCATTCCCATAAGTGCGAAGTTGCCTTCCCATACACCTTGCATGGCCATACGTTGGATCACGTCCAGGTAATCAAGTATCTTGGAGTTAGCATCAGCAATAAAAATGAGGTGGGATGCCCGCATCAACAATATCACCGGAATAGCAAATAGAACCCTGGGCTTCATTCGGCGCAACCTTAACATCAGCAACATCAAAATAAAGCAGCAGGCCTACCACTCCCTAGTACGTCCCAGGAGGGAGGTCTAAGGGCTGAAGCCAGAGGAGGCAGGTTCCAGATACTCTCAGATGCATTTCTCAGCCTTATCTAAGCCGTAAGTGATTGATTCCAGATGAAAATTCTTTCTGTTTTGAGAAAAATATTTACCTTTTTTACCCTTTCTTGGTTTGCAGAGGTGTCTACCCGTGGCTCACTGTCATTGCAGCCAGGGGTTTGGGGGGTGCTGAAGACCCCCAGAAGACAGAGGGTTCTAGATGCTCTGAGATGCATTCTCAGCCTTATCTGAGACCCAAATGAGTGATTCCAGTGGAAAAGTATTTCTGTTTTGAGAAAAAAAATTACCTTTTTTTACCCATTTTTGGTGTGCAGGGCCGTCTGCCCGTGGCGCGTTGACATTGCAGCTTGGGGTCGCTCATGGCCCCCAAAAGTCAGAAGGTTCTAGATGATCTGACATGCATGTCCATGCATGCATGTCCGTCAATCTGAGAAACCTTTCTTTACATTAAAATATGTATTATGACCTCATATATTAGCTTTTTTGCCTGCATGTTGCTGTACATGTATTACCAAATATACAAAGTTGTAGTTTACTGTTTATGCCAGTAGCTTGTAACATTTTATGGATACTTAAGAAAGCTTAAATGATGTAGGTTATAGATGATACATGCCGAATGTGTATGTTGATATTATGTTTTTAGAGACATTAAATTTTTTTCCAGCACCCTTTCACATTGCTTTAAGGGGAAAAAGGTTCCCTAAAACAGTAAAAATTGGCCACATAACAAGAATTCATTTCCAATGATCTGTCAATGGTTTGTAATGTGTGAATAAAGAATAACATTTCTTTTTGTAGTATTAAAGTTTATTTTTCTTGAAAAGTGTTAAAACATCCTTGTTCTTTCTTTTTTCAAAGAATCCCCCCCCCCCACCTGGATATCTAATGGTCAATGCCTAATACATCTGGTAATGCTGTTGATGTTGACTATAAATAGGGTGACAGATAAAATGCTACCCTGAGGAACTCCCATTTCTTGGTCATAACAATCAGAGAGGGATGTCCCTACTATGACTCGAAATTTCCTTTCAGATAAAAAGTTTGGAATAATAAGGGGTAAACGTCCCCTGTGGTCCATATCATGTAAATCTTTCATAATTCCATATTTCCAAGTGGTTTCATATGCCTTTTCAAGGTTGAAAAAGATAGACACCACATGTTGCCCATTTAAAAATACCTCTCTCACAAAAGTTTCAAGATGCACAAGATGATCCATTGTGCTTCCAGTTTTCCGGAAGCCACTTCGGGCTTCCGTGATGAGTGAAGAAGATTCAAGAAACCAAACAAGACGATCGTTTATCATTCTTTCCATGGTCTTACAGACACAACTGGTCAAAGCTATTGGGCAGTAATTGTTTGGATCTTTGGAGTCTATTCCTGGCTTGGTAATGGGTATGATGGTGGCTTCTCTCTAGGAAGGTGGAAATTCTCCAGTTTCCCAAATATTGTTAAAAACGTTTAGAAGGCACTGGAGAGAAGCTTCAGGAAGATGCTTTAAAATCTGTCTAAATAAAATCAGGGCCAAAGTGGTGTGTTGGGGTAAATAGATCCGCAAACCTATCACCCCTCAGCCACCAGGATCCCGTCTTCCAATCTCGCAGGTCGCAGCCCAAGGCAAACATGCTGCCTCCAACTGGGGGGTATGGGGACTACATCTTAGTCTGACCTCTCCCCATCGACTCATCTGGTATGGTTGAACCTTACCAGGGATTGGAAATCCCAACCAGCAAGGTGGTAGCCCAACGGAGAGGTCCTGATGGACAGCCAGTGAAGATCTTTCAGAACTGGTGTTATGTGATCATACTTTTTGGAGCCACTAACCATAACAATTGTTTTAAATTCTCTCAATCAACAACTATTTGTTTACATTTTTGTCGAAAAAAGATCATCCCGATCTATGCTAGACTATGGGTGTTGTATAAATGAAACAGCATGTTAATCTTATACTTCTTTGCTAGATCTAATTCAAAACCTGGGGTTAAGGCATTCTCTTGGATCCTTTAGAACCTCACCTGCACTTTGTGTTGAGGCTAATGACGTCCCTCTTCACTTCCATAGAGAAAACCTTGCCCATCAATTTGCAATAAAAATAGAGGCAAACCCAAACCCTGTTTATGAAACATTTTAACCCTCAGTATGTGGATCATTTTAGTAGATATCATAGCATTTCTATTTATGGAAACTCATTTCATAAGCCAGGAAGGATCAGAGGGAACCTTCTTTGTACAATCATTGATAATTTGTCTTCTATTGGACGCCTTCCAAATACTAGTAAGTCCTCTATATTTTCTGCATAGTTGCATGCTCTGTATCTTGCTCTTGATTGGGATGAGAGGGGGGATGATTATGAAAGGAATTCTGTCATTTTCTCCAATTCAAAGTCTGCCCTTCAGGCCATTTAGGGCCAAGACTGGACGCAACCTCTTGTCCTGAAGTTACTGGATTGTCTTCATTGGCTAGTACCGAGCCATGCGAAAAGAGTATCATTTTACTGTTGGCATTAGGGGTAATGAAAAAGCAGATGCTGCTGCCAAGGCAGCGCTATTGAGAAGAATTACACATATTCCTATTCCTTAGAGTGATTTTAAGAAACACTTCTATGTACCTATAAAAAGCAAATGGCAGTCCGAATGGGATGGCACCATCAACAGCAAGTTGCATGGAATCCATCCGCAGCAGGGTTTGTAGCCTGGAGGTTTGAAAAAAGAAGACTCCCCAAAGTATAGCCTGTGATTGTCATTTGACTGTTAAACATATTTTATTTGGTTGTGTTGATTTTTTTTAATCCAGAGATGTGAAGGAACTTTTCGAGAGTTCCTCCAGTATCTTAATTGCATGAGATTGGTCTGTTTTATCAATTGTGAAACACGTTAAGGATGAAGTATTTTTGAAAGAACCATGCATGCGCAACTTATACTTTGAAACTGTTCATTGTTATGTACATGTGAGCATTCTTATTCATTTATTGCTGTGTTTTTGTTTTTGACAATGACAAAGGACCTTAATTTCATACTGATTTTATGGAACTAAATGGCCTTTGGATGCCTTTAAGCAACAATTCATTCATTGATTGGATATATGAGGGATAGATCCTATGCCATGTCAACATTTATTTTCATACACTGTATTCCTCCCAACTGGATTAGATATAAACAACAATAATAAAACTTTTTGTAAGGTTTATTTTGAACTTCATTGGTGCAATATTTTACAGGAAAAACTGAACACCATACATATAAATTAAAAATCCTATATGTGTATTCATTTCACCATACATCAATATTATATTTATCACGATGAAGCAATGGAAATGTTTTACAACCTAAAATTGAAATACACATCTAAGTGATTTGTTGGATTAGAAGCAAGTATCCATCAACGTTTTGTCAAAACATTAGCGAGATAATTCAAAGGATAGTATTTGTCAGCAAATACAAATGTTTTCTTCATAGATAAAATGTATAAATTGCAGATGGAAAAAATGTGAGGGATACTATCACTGTGCTACATAATAACATTCTACCTTGCTTGTGACAAAAAGCACAAAAGCTATTCATCACTGGAAAAGGATAGGTACATTTATCTTCAAACAACACTGTAGTAGACTGGGTATTGTAGAAACCAACTGTACATTAGCTATATCTAACCCTTCTAATGCTAAAAATACTTTCGTCCAAAGCACAAGGACGCAAATATTTTTGAAAACCATCTAAACTCTGTCATGCTGGTATTTATTGGATGGCTCTAACTGAGCACTCTCAGATGGGTACCCATTCACCAGGGTTTCGGTCATTTTTCCGGTTTTTTGCCTCATTTTGTCCCGGGGGGGGGCACTCAGGTACAGAGGGGGGCCGCACCTTCGTTACGTATTTCGCGGAAGAAGGGGTCTTTTTTTAAGACCTCCGCATGTCCGCGATTTTGTAAAAGAAGGGTACTTTTTGTACCCAGGTACGAAGTATGGGGGTCAAAATCGAAAATCCCCTTACAATCCACGAAATATACGCGGCTCTGAGGCCGAGTGACTCCCGAAGTGACTCAGGGCTTCCGAGTTTGCTGCCGCTAAACAAGCAGAGGATTATAAAATCTTAAGTTAAAATATGTGTTCCCGTTCATCCAATGTCAGTGTTTTGATAAAAGAAGGGGTGTTTATTTAGTGGAAAAAATCAGCGTTTTATTAAAATAAGGGTGCTTTTTTGACCAGAAATCAGTGCTTTAGGGGTATTTTTTAATTTTGATAACAAACGTATGCACCCCCCTAAATACCCAAGTGCCCCCTCCCCCCCCCCCCCCCCCCCCCCCCCCCCCCCCGGGCATTTTGTATTGGCCAAATTAGCCAAAAGCAGCATAAGGGTTTATTTCTTTCTATAGAAATAAATGAGGATGCCTGTTTGGTTCACACTAAAAGAGCAGTGTACACAGAATGAGAGGATTCCACTTCCCATATGACATATGCAATTACCTTTTTTTAATACTTACAGTAAGTTTACGCTATTTTGACAGTGGTTGAGCAAACATTATCCCCATAATATGAAGCTGCAGGAAATCTAAGTTGGTATTCTATCTAGAGTATTAGATTTATCTAGCCCTTCTGGTTGAAGAAAAAGCCAAAACTATATAAATTTCCCAAGAACTTGCAATCCTGGCGCATCAATGATACAGAAGCATGTGGAATGTATTTCTTACTGGCCTGCAGTGATGACATCTGGTTACTAAAAGGTTTCTTTCAAAGTATAAGTCTGTATTTATCATATTTAAAGTCAGAATACTGATGCAGAACTTAAACATTAATGTCAAATTCAAACTATTCTATGGCTCCATAGAAAAAATTTAAGTTAATGCATTTGAGCATCTGTTGAGAAGCAAGTGCTGTTTATGGTGGACAGGCAGATGCTAGTATTGGTTTTAACCCTTCCAATGCTGAGGCTACTTTCGTCTAAAACACAAGGACGCAAAGTTTTTTGAAAACCATTCAAACCCTGTCATGTTGGTGTTTGTTGGATAGATCTCGCTGAATACTCAGATGAGTACCCATATGCCAGGGTTTCAATCATTTTTATGTGTTTTTTTGCATCATTCCGTATTGACCAACTTAGCCACCAGCTGCATGAGGGTTAAAGGTTTATCGAAGTTTCTAACTTCCTCAACTGACTTCCTTAGGAAAGATAAGATACACATCAAAGATGCTAAAGCTACTGACAAGTTCAGTTTTCTACAAGATTTAAATTTAATTTATTCCCATTGTTAATGCGAATGAACTCATTTATATAAAATAAATACATCAGGATGACCAATAAACCTGTCAGTAAAGCGTACCTATCCATATTATTATAACTCACGTGAAGATTCTTGATTCTGGTTGGTCAAGGGCCATAGATTAATCGTCATGTTATACTCGCTTCTTAGTGACAGACTGTGGTCCTTAACAGCGGGTGTTATTCAATCAAATAACACACAGCAACCGCGTGTGTTAATTGATTAACACGCAGCAACAGCGTGTGTTAATCAATTAACACACGATAGCCCGAATACACGCAAACACCCACAGACTTTGCTGAGTGACCCAGTGTCTTAGCCAGGATTTAGAAACTGGGTGCCTAAAATTGGCAGTTGTAAAATTTTGGGGCGTCCAAATTTTTAAGTGGGATCACAATATACTCATATTTCAACCATAAACATGTATAAATTCATCAAAATGAGGCATGATATCATTAAACAATGTCATGGGAATTATATGGAGATGAAAAAAATCAATTATAAGCTTGAGATTGAGATTTTTAGAAATTCCACACTAAAATATTTGGGTGTCTTGAGGGGTTCTTTTTAAGGGTTTGGGTGTCCAAAAAAGCACTCAGACGCCCTGCTGGCTAAGACCCTGGAGTGACCTACCGGTGAAACTAAGCCAACAAGGCAGACAACAAGTATTTATCCAAAATCCCTGGTGTTTGTCATTTTTCCCCCTTCTGTGTTTTGTATTTTGTTCAGTATAATAAAACAAATTTGATATCCCTGTGGGAAGTGCAACAGGAATAACATTCCCTCGAGAGATTTGTCACCCTCGTCCGACAATCCTCTCTCTGGGGAGTTATTCCTGTTGTACTACCCACAGGGATGTCATATTTGAATAATAGCCACTTTCAAATATTGCACATATGAAAAATAGCAAATACGTTTTACCTGTCAATAGCTTACTGAAAGGTAAAATATCAATTAGACCTACTGTTTTCTTACGCCCTTTATGGATCTATCTTGGCATGTTTAACTATAGTTGGGATCTACAAGCAATGAATTATCAACTGTAATCACACTAGCAATCATATATTGAAATGAAATCATTCTGACTGTACATTGGAATGGTGTTTCACTGGCTCAAAAAATATTTTACCTGACACACAATATCAAATACATGCTTTGTGAGGGTATGACTTGACACCAAGGCCTATCAAACCATGAAAAGCAAGTATGATTTTCATTATTTTAATGCAAAATCATATTTGAACAATGAACAATTATATTGAACATTGATAACAAGAACGCTATCAGTTTAGCTTTAAAGCCTTTTTTTGAAAAAAAGATTTGATTTAAACAAACCAACCATGGATTATCCTAAGGCCATGTGAAACCCTATCATTTAATGCCAGCCCTGTGTGTCTCAAATAGCTTGGTTTAAACAAACCAACCATGGATTATCCTAAGGCCATGTGAAACCCTATCATTTAATGCCAGCCCTGTGTATCTCAAATAGCTTGGTTTAAACAAACCAACCATGGATTATCCTAAGGCCATGTGAAACCCTATCATTTAATGCCAGCCCTGTGTATCTCAAATAGCTTGGTTTAAACAAACCAACCATGGATTATCCTAAGGCCATGTGAAACCATATCATTTAATGCCAGCCCTGTGTATCTCAAAGAGCCACAACTTTCTCAAAGAAACTGAGGACACATTACGTTAACCATATCAATTTATTGTTATCACTGAACCTCCAATGAAATGCCTAGGTTTTCTCAGCTTTCAATCGATATGTTGATGTTGTTCTTCGAAGTTCCTGAAAGCTTCTTGAAGACGATTTCCCAGGGAGGATCGCATAAAGACCACGCCGCTGAACGTTATGACATAGATCCAGGCGAACCAGAGAAGGTAATCAGCATCATCAGTCGGGACACTGGAAAGTGGACCCTCATAATCCTCCAATGTAATATTTACATCCTTCCTTGGTTGCAGCACTGAAAATATATACATGAAAATCAATATTTCCATATGAGTTAATCTCATAAAATCAGTTGAAAATTTTAGTTTGATTTTTGATCAGTATATTTTCCATGATTAAACTATCAGTAATGAAAATGCATATATGATGAATAAAAAAAAATTCCGATTAGAGCTGCACTCACAGAAGGAGATCAACTCATGAGCTCACCACCATTTTTTACTCATGAGCTCGAGGATGCGCAGTTTTTAAAATAATTATTCATTATTCAGCCCATCGATTAAGAAAGAAGTACTTACTGATGCAGAATTGCTAACATGTACATGGTTATTTCATTCTAAAAGTGCTTGCATAGAAGAATACATATCTATATTTACATATTGCTTTCTATAGAGCGATACAAAGGTCAGTAAAACGCTCAACACTGCCTGTATATATTATCCCACCAAAAAGGTTCTCCCCAAGCCACAAGTTTCCCATAAATTGCATTACATTATATCACATAGAAAGAAAAGTTATAACAGAAATGAAATGGCTAAGAAAGGTTAACCAGACCTTTCAAAGTTGTTTTTTTTAACACATTTGAAATAGAGTGCATACAACATGAGACAGTGACTGACATAAAGCGATACTACAAAGCAAATTAATACAGGGGTAAATGGTGGGTCACAAATTGGTAAATAGCAAATATCATATTTTTTAGCACTTTTTGGTCATAGATTTTCAGGGCTAGGGAAAAAAATCAGGGCTAGTGAAATTTTTGGTAACTAGCCCTGGTGGGCTAGTGCAAAATTTTCTTAACGTTGAGCCCTGAGAGCGTTAAGAATATCAAAAATAAATATTATTATTTCCTACCTACGGGTTAAGAATAAAAATTTTGGTTTCAACTGGGTTATAATATGCAAGTTTTTGAGCCTAAGACAAATCCATCTTATCATAGCCTGACATTTAGGGCGTAGATAGGAAAACACTGTTTAAACTTACTTGTAATGTTAGCTACAAACTCTGCCAGGGTAGGTAAACCCTTATCTGAGTTGTTGAATCTCGCTATTGACTTGGAGTTGTGGAAGATGAGAATATTTGGTACAGCTATGGTTCCAAATCTTGCATTCAGTCTGAAAATGAAATGGAAGGGAATTTATGATTAGTAGGTTTGACACGTAATTGTAAAAAACAGATATACTTCAAAATGTTTGGAACAAATAATCAAATAGTGTGCAGACATCTGACTGCAGTGACTCAGGGTCTGACTAGGGGCCCGAAAAGGTCTTTTGATAAAAATTAGTGGTCAAAAACAGGATTTCTGGTTATTTTACATACTCATTCGGGCCCCTAGTCTAACAAGTCTAGGGGCACACAGCAAAATCTAGGGGCATATGCCCCTGGGCCCCTGGGAAAGTCGAACCCTGTGACTGAGGGAACAAATGAAAATATACCTCAACATACCAATTGCCCCTTCAGTCCAAACTGTCTGGGGCTCAGATTTGACAAGTTACTCACGCTATGAATTTGCTCGGCCAGACTAACAGATTCTGAGGGTGTGGTGGGTCAAAATACTAATTGTGCCGAGCGCAGATTCTATATTCAGGGCTCGACGTTAAGGCTAGCCCCGGGCTAGTTATTGAAAATCAGGGCTAGTAAATTCAACCTGTGAGTAGCCCCGAGGGGCTAGATAGAATTAGAATATCAGCGCTTAAAAAAGTATTAAGCCCTCCTTTGGTTCTGCATACCTGTATGATAATATAACTCAATTCAACACACTATACACTGCATTCTTTTCATATTATCAACAGAGGCCATGGGGTAGGTCACTATTTGAATTTTTTTGTTTTTAACATCATTATAAATCAGGGCTAGCAAAAATGTTTCAGGGCTATTAAAAGTTACGGTAACTCGCCCTGCTGGGCTTATGAAGTTTTTTCTTAATGTTGAGCCCTGTGTTGCTAAGTTTATTGTAAGTATTGGGTATTTCAGCCCCTGATGTCAAACCAAATGTCTTGGATAGCAACTGGACTGGACAGGAGGCTCGTAAATAAGGTCATATCATATAGTTTCCCTGTGTGCCCTCAGTACCAATGCCTGAGGTGGTGTGGACAGAGGTTAGTTAAGTACATTTATTGCCTTAGATCTATTTAAGAATACTATTTCTAACTTGAGGTTAATTGAATTCAGCATAAAACAGCAATGGGGCAAGCTGATCAACACCCTAACTTGCCCCCCTCGGCGAGGTCCAATCTCAACTTTGTTTAACAGAGGTGCGGGACAAGTGGAAGTACCTGCGGCCCGCAGGGCAAGTCAACTTCGGGGGCAGCTTGCCCCGCTAAGAAAATAATGTTTTGCAACCTATGTTGCACCCTGAACAGCATTCACAGAATTTCTGCCCGTCCAGATATAGCTTCTCAGCTTTTTCAATTCCTCATACCAACTATATTTAATAACCTATTAGCAGTACTAGGACTGTCATTGATATGATAAGTATCGATCGATCAAAATAATTTTTCCAATTAATCGAAGAAAAAAATTTGTCAATTGTTATGTCAATTAATTGAAACACATTTTTTCAGCCTTTTAAACCATTTTTTGCTGTTTTTAGCCAACACTAACAAGAATTTTGAAGAGAAACTCAAGTATTCAATCAAAAAGTGTTGAGAAAACCTACACTGTCTTTGCATAGAGAGAATCTCAGGATCCCAGCCACAAAAATAGCGTGGAAAATGTGAAAATATTCTATTAGTGCAGTTCTCCTAAATCTAATCGAAATAATCGGGATCGAAAAATAAAATGTCAAAGATTGAATCGAAAAAAAAATGGATGTCAGTGACAGCCCTAATTAGTACAGTAGCCAGCCACCCATTTTTGGGATTCAGGTTAACCCGAGAGCTAGAAAATTTCTGTTGCTATCATGTTTTAGGCCCACACTTGGGGCATACCGCCAGGGTGGATGTACACTTCAGAAGTGGTGCACATCTTTTTTATGGGGTCATGTCTTAAACACCCCAATATATATGTAAAAAGTCTCCAAACGGGTCAAAATAATAGGTATAGGGGTAGGAAAGGCACCCTAACACACTCATAACTCAGCTTAGACCTAAGGCCACTCCAATTTAATTACTTGTCTTACAAGCTTTTTTTGGAAAAAAAATCCTGTCAGACTCCAAAAAAAAAGAAAAAAAAAGTCATCATTGGTGTCTTACGGACGAAAGTGGTTTTGAAATTTTCTGTCAGACTCCAACAAAAAAAATAAAAAAGTGCAAGTTTTAAGAATATTCTTTGTAAGTGTGATTCAATCAACTACAGGAAGCTATCATTGCTGTAGTAGAGCCTCAGACTTGAGGAGGTATACCTCCCACCCTTCAGGTTACAGATATTAATAGATTGATTGATTTTATTTAGTTGAGAATAGGCTGGTAGAAACCAGTCCTAGTCGTCAGACTCTAAAAAAAATAAAATAAATAAAAAAAGTCACATTTTTCAACTTTTTTTTTTATTCCAAAATGGCTCATTTCCTACCTCCTGAGCACGTAAGACAAGTACATAAATTGGAGTGGCCTAATATAGGGATGAGTGTTTGGTATCAAAATGTTGGTATGAAGGAGAAGTATCTTTTGAAGTACTGAACACGACTGATTCTATCCCATGATGCAATTAAGGTCATTCAAGGTCAAATTCAACATTCAACCCCAATTTCCAACTTTGCGTGGTTAGCACGCTTGCCTTCGGCGCAGACGACCCGGGTTCTATTCCCGGTGCGGGCGCAGAATAAGAAAATTTATTTCCTTGCTGCTTTCCAGTGCTTCGGAAGGCACTGCAAGCCGTCGGTCCAGTCGGCCAAGAGCCTTAGTAGCTTGTGTTTCTTGTAATTGATATACCGACTTAAAATAAAGATTACATTTACATTTTATATAGGAACCCCAAATAGGGTCATTCGATATGAATAGCTTCGAGTCCCAACTTCCAGTTGGGATTGAGTCTAAAAAGCGAACTACACACCAATTCACCAAACATTGCACACACACTCAGACCCCCAGAAAAATGACATAAGAACCAATAAGCAATAAGTGCTGCCACCTGAAGATGACTGCACTTAACCCTTATGCTGCTGGTGGCTAATTTGGGCATTATAAAAATGATGCAAAAAAACTGAAAATTACTGAAACCCTGGCAAATGGGTACTCATCTGAAAACACTCGACGAGAGCTGTCCAATAAATACCAACATGACAGGGTTTTGATAGTTTTCACAAATTTTTGTGTTCTTGTGCTTTGGATGAAATTAGCCTCAGCATTGGAAGGGTTAAAAACTAGACTAAGACCCTGCTGTCCAACCATCTTACAGTACATATTGCTATCCCAGCCATATCTTGTCATTCCTGGTACATGTACTTACCCACTAAAATGCACAGCGTCTATTGCTAGGAAGTCTAACTGAGGAAACGTCCTGGCGAGGGCGCTGTATCCAGGGGCAGTCTCTGCACAAAACATGCACCACGGAGCATAAAACATCACCACTACACAATTCCCCAGGGTTTCGTTTTTACTCCCCAGTCTTTGGAGAAGTCCTGTACTATTTACGAGCATCACCTCATTTGTTCTATTATCTGTAACATTTTTACCATGACAGCTTATCTTTTGTTTCTTCTGTTTCTCTTGAAACAACGTCAAATTCAATTTGCTTTCATTAAAGTTCGTGCTGTTTCTGTCTATGACATGACTTTTTTCCACTTGGGTTCTTTCACTGGTGTCGCTGTACTTATGCCCATTTGTGTCTTCTGTGTCAGCCCCATACTCTGACACTGCTTCTGACATGGGGTTCATCACTTGCTGAATGATATCATTGAGGGTCACTAGCTGACTGTTGCCACTCCCCTTTATGTGACTCCTACTGCTGCCACTGTTGTAGGCTGGTTTTTCAACTTTTTCCACAACATCACTGGGACTATCTCCAGAGCTTTCGGCTGTGTTATCATCTGAAATTCCGGCTTTATTCCAGTCAGCCTCTTGGAGGGCAGCTGTACCAGTGGCTACTGTAGTGGTATCCTCATCTCCAGCAATTGGAACAAATATGCATAAGGCTGAAACATAAAAATATATTCTTAATCAAATATTATCACATGATAATCTAATTTGTAACACAAATAGTGTTGGTGAATAACTGAATATCTATGATGGAGCACCAAATAATATTTGCAATTAGATATTTGACTGAATTTCAAATGCTAATGAAAGATTAACATTTCTTGATCTTGAGTAAACCTGATTCTATTGCCCAGGTATTTAGGGGGCGCATACGCTCGTTATCAAAATTTCAAAATACCCCTAAATAACAGATTTCTATCCACTAAATAAACACCCCTTCTTTTATCAAAACACTGACATTGGATGAACGGGAACACATATTTTAACTTTAGATTTTATAATCCTCTGCATGTTTAGCGGCAGCAAACTCGGAAGCCCTGAGTCACTTCGGGGATTTTCACCCCCATACTTCGTACTTGGGTACGAAAAAGTACCCTTCTTTTACAAAATCGTGGACATGCGGTCTTAAAAAGAGACCCCTTCTTCCGCGAAATATGTAATGCGGGTGCCCCCCCCCCCCCCCCCCCCCCCCCGGGCACAGATCTGGCATCAGCGCGAGGTCACGTGGGAACAAGGACCAATCAGGGCTTTCATATAGATTACATTACAGAGAAACCTGATCTCCACGGTCAGCTAGGGATGCTCAGAGCACCAAGTTTAGGCTATTAGTTGACACTGGTTGAGGCTAGCTTGTTCAGGTTGACCGGCTGGTTTCGAATCTACTTGTGAGTTGTATTTGGTCATCTAAGCCTAAGGTGCAGTGATCCGGGATTTGGTCCTACATTACGGTTACCCAACGGATCGTGCGCCCACTGCATCACTAGTCCTAAAACTCAGCTTAAGTGACTGAATTCATGTCCCTCTCTTTTTTCATTCAAATGTATGAATTGAATGCAACTTACACAGATTGACTGCAATCCAGATGATGGCTATGGGCCTTTCTGACCCTGCCATCTTATTTAGTCTTGTTCGATTTGCGATCTAGAACGCCAACAGAAGCGCCGCCGCCATTCATAGCATGACTATGCTTGTTTATTTCATATGTAAAACTAACGTGACCCAGCAATCTGTATAACTATTTCCTGAATCCAGCTATTTGCACCCGATTATCTAAACGAAGCGAGCCAAAGGGCATATGGTACCTGAACGCTCACTTCGTTTAACCAATCAAATTTTGTAAACTACTATCTCGAATACCTAATTGACGAACGTTTGCTCTTTTGATTCAAGCCTATGGAGATTTGTTATCAAGGATGCGATTGGTTCATTTTTCTCAGCTGGATATTTTTAACCAATCATCGTCAATGACGCGCGGTCATGATATTGATGAACCTGAACACAACCCATAACATTGCGGCAAGAGTCACCGGGCAGATTCCTCACCTGCCTCGAGAATATACCGCTAGAGGGATTCAAGGCATAGCTTCACTTTCCATGGAGCATCCAGCACAGTAGTGTAGACCGTCCATCGCTCTCACTACAATCGGATTTCGCTGGACGGTCGACTGCTAAAAGATGAATGAAATGTTGTAGACATCTTATCCTACTCATATTAACAATGGGACGTGTCCACCCTATATATATGCTTCGTGAAGTCAGAGACATGGTCATTATAAGTCTCTGGAGAAATCATTGTGTACTGCGCATGTCGACTGTTTGCGGAGGCCCTGAGGAGTAATCTGCCTGGTGTGAAAATCGCGGCGAGTCGAGGAGCTATCGCCTGATATTCATTTGCATGTTCCATGTCATATTTATTTGAAGACGGACCATCGCGGTACACTTGTACTTAGGACGAGGCAGCAGT
>OZ012685.1:46854306-46882719 GCA_963942565.1 Maea johnstoni | reverse complement strand
ATTATATTGCCCGAAACAACGGTTCAGAAATCTCAGATGTAAACCCTTCTCATTAGTTCGCTGTCTTTGGTTTACAGTATCTATCCACGAGTACTTAATCTGATGCATATTTCACTTCTTTTTTTCTCATCTAACATTTTATATTCATCACTTTCATATCATTTCCCACTTAACATGTACTATCCATTCCTTGCCTTCTTATCTTCAACTTTTCATTTTCATTTACTAGAGGAATAAAAGTCGTCCCAGGCGCTGGTTCCATTTGTTCCTCCAGTGAGGACATGGCCAAATGGATGCGCTTTCACCTCCGTGAAGGCAAGACCGAAGATGGTCAGCAGCTGGTGTCTGGAGTGAGACTGCAAGAGACATACCAGGCAAATATTGCAATCCCTACCATGGGTCTTACCAAACCAACGTTTCCAGTCACGCATGCTCTAACTGGCTATGGACTGGGATGGTTTTCAGGATTTCTGAGAGGTAAACAGACATACGAATTAACATATAAAATACAACCATACATGTGTTAAAAGCATGGTGCATAGTCGTTTCTCTATTCGCAAGTTAGCATTATGGATTTCTTTACCAAACCATTTGGCAATGAGCAACCTTTGAGAAAATTATGTATCAATATTGCCAGATTTCCTATTATTGTCCATTTTGGCGTATGAAAATTTTATGTATGTCCATAGCTGTGTTTCGTTATACTGCCCATTCTGGTGTATGACTTTTTTACACATATCAATTGCAGATTTACTATTATCTGGTGTATGATTATTTTGCATATGTCCATTGCAGAATCTCATTTTATTGTCGATTCTGGCATATTGCGATTTCACATATGTCCCTAGCAGAATTCCAATTATTGTCCATTCTGATGTATGTCAGTTTTACATTTGTCCATTGAAGGATTTCCTATCATTGCCCAATTTGATGTATGATGTAATGTCCATTGTTATACCTCACCCTATATTAAGAGTCATTTCATAATTCACCCTATCTGTCAGAAAAGGTGGAATAATAGCACAAGCAGGTGAATAATTTTGCCAGTCAATAATCTACCCTATTCCATGGTTCAATGGTGGTTGGGCGCTTTTGATTCATAAAACAGGATAAAAATTGTGGTGGGCCAGGTGGCAACTAACTATCAATAAAAATAAAATAACTATGATATTAGCTTGCCGAAACATTTATCAGGTGGTTATAAGAGTTCTTCATTGAATATAGCGACTTCAATGATAGATTTAAGTATACTGTATGGTGCACCGGTGCACCTATTCATCAGACCTGTTTATTAAATGAATGCAGTTTTTGCTGTCTGCATAAACAGAAACCAGGTCCGGGAAACTCCCCCGATCGGGGGAGGCTCCCCCGATCGGGGGACCCTCCCCCGATCGGGGGGTGTAGTTGAAATTTTGTAAAATATAGCATTTTGGGTCGAGGGAAGGTTAAACAATGCCCTCGACCGGCCGCTAATGTCCGTGCTGCCGTAGCAGCTGTGGTCGTGCATGCACGAAGACAAGCACCTCTTAATGACCCAGATTTCTTGCTGTATAGCGGCAAAACCGGTCAGTTCATACTGACACTGGGTAACTCTCTTGTCTTTGCCACGAAAGTGTGGGAAAGGGCTGAACTACTGTTGCCGTTTTTGGAAAGGGCATATCTTCAGCTAAAATTTCCTCGTGCCGTTTGTTTTAATTCCGTCACATGGTTGAGAAATACAGCCCATTGTGACATTGAATCAAAACAACCCCCGATCGGGGGTTGTTTATAACCCCCGATCGGGGGTTGTTTTGGTTTGGGCTGTCTTTGCCACGGAAGTGTGGGAAAGGGCAGAACTACTGTTGATGTTTTTTGAGAGAGAATATTTTCAGATAAAATTTCCTCGAGCCGTTTGTCTCAATTCCATTACATGTTTGAGAAATACAGCCCATTGTAACATCTAAACAAAACAACCCCCGATCGGGGGTTGTTTTGGTTTGGGTTTTACCCTTTACATGTTTAGTACATTTCTGAAAGCTGAAGAGTTGATCTAAATGAATTCCTAAATTAAAAAATTACCTTGTTACAGACTGGTTTTACCAGTTCATTTGCTGTTAGTGAAATAACTTGAATATGCTCAGCATTGAATATTATTGATCAATAATACCTGTATTATTATTATCATTATTATTATTATGCAATATTATAACATGCTTATCATTTATATCTTTCAGGTTTGTTTCACATTTGATGTAGCAGTGGATGCTCAACATGATGTCCCAACCTCATGTTCCCAGCATAAGATTTGTAACCCTGCCCACCCTTCCTTTCTGCTTATAGTTTAGTTTTGTAATTTGCTATATATGTGTGTGTGTGTTTAAACAAGTCGGAATTCCTCTTTCTTTCACTAGCTAAAAACCTTGTTTAGGCATTTTTAAATCTGAAAAAATGCATCTTAAAATAATCTTTTAACCCATTACATGTCAAATATTGGTGGATCATTGTATATAACTACATTGTGATGCACCAGTATTCCAATGTAATGAACTATAAGGGTGCGAGAGTCACAAGCCTCTAAAAAATGGCGAGTGCAAATCTCAGGTACTGGGTAAGAATTTGCCGAAGAGACAACTGACAAGATGGAGTACAGTTCAACTGAAATAATCTGCTTTAATGAACACAGCGGTTGAAAAAAATTACATAAGCACAAGACGAGTTGATCATTGCTTCATTAGATTCATTACTATATTAAAAGGTCGCTTAATTTATGAGGCATACATTTTCTCATAATTTTTTGGGGAGTTTTGCTTTCACCCCCACCATAGTAGAGATTTTTTGGAAAATCTTGAAGGGGATTATAGCACTGATGTGGCATTGTCACAACATTATATTTTAACTATGCCAAGATCACAAGTTTCTATGTTGTCATTCCTGACATCTGCAGGAATTTAGAATCTACCCACATGATGAATGATTAGCAATAGGCTACTAATCAGATTGTGTATTTTGTATCAAAAAATCCCAATATTAAGATGTTAATAAATAACAACATATTCAGTTTATTTGTTTTTATTATCTTATTGAAACAAAAATGACAAAGAAAACAATTAAGGTGGTCTGACTGTCATCACAAGGCTCAACAATATAGGTAGCCTGATAGCTCCTAGCTAGTAGATTCTTTTAGAAGTCCAGGCTAGTAAATTGACTAGCTAGCTAGCCCGACGGAGGCAGCACCCAATCACTCAGACTTGACGAGTGATGATAATGCAAGCATTCATGCATGTGCTTTTCACTGCAAACCACATACTAAGCGCTTCCTCTTCTGGCAAATCACTCTTTATACTGAGTTTGTTGGATGCATTCAGTATGTAATTTTGGTGTGGAAATCACTTGGCTTAAGATATACATTGGCACTATTTGTTTGTGCAAGGCCGGAGCATTTAATCAATTTGTATCCGCTCATGGGTTAAAATAAACGAAAACCATTCATATATTTATAAATGTATATATATATATATATATATATATATATATATATATATATATATATATATATATATATATATAAATATATATATATATATATATAGATATATATATATTTATATATATATATATATATATATGTATATATGTATATATATATGTATATATGTATATATATATATATATATATATATATATTTATATATATATATATATATATATATATATATATATATATATATATATGTATATATATATATAAATAGCAATGGTATAATAAAAACAAGTAGAAAAAGTAATTGTTTTTAACCCATTCATGCCTCCAACAGCCAAAACCATCTGACTACTTTGGTGATATCTCTTTAACAAAGGCTATGGTTTGAAAAGATTTCAAGGGGATTTGTTAAAAATAAATAAAATAAATGTTAGGTTTATAGTCTTGTTCCATTTTATCAATGTTCACACGACTCTTACATTTATTCCCCAGCAGGCTTATTCACTCTTTGAACCATTTCAACTCCCTGGGGAGCATGCAACCTTGGCAGCCATTCCGGCGCTCTTAGGTTCAAGCAATCACATAACCATTCTGCCCTTTGTGCCAGGTCCCCTATTCACAGCTGGGTGAACTGAGGCAATGTGGAGTTAACTGTCTTGCCCAAGAACAGACCAAAGTGACCCGGCTGGGAATCGAACCGGCGACCCTCTGATCGCTGGTCCAACACCTTGTTCATTAAAACTTAATCTATAAATCTCCTTCAAAAAAATTACAAATTGACGCTTCATTCAGAAGTAATTTCCAAAACTTTGACTGGTCCTGATGACGCTTGTCAAGTGGATCTCCAGGCATGAATGAGTTAAGAGAACATGATAATGAATGAGAAAAATCATAAATCAGAAATGAGTCATGGGATGATACTATGGTCTTGGAAATGGGACCAGACTGACTTTATATATCCTTAGAACGGTGGGGATAGTCATGTCACATTAATTTTCTAGCTATTTTTGTATCAAATTATAAAAAAAATTGATATCTTTACATATGAATATTGGTATCTATGTATTTATCATAGGGATTAAGATCGGGCAGATGGCCTTGTGTTAATTTATAGCTGAAGCCAGAATGTCCTATGGTTGGCTGAGGTCGCCAAGGTCGAAGCCAACCAGAATATGTACAATGTATGTTTATTGATACTCTTCAATAACTTATGATTTGATGAAGTACCAGTAGACAGCTTGGCAGCCATCTTGTTTAGGCGTCTGCTTGGAATCATGGCACAGCATCATGGGAGCTTTTTCCCCTTTTTGTCTCTACGGCAAATTCTTACCCAGTACCTGAGATTTGCACTCGCCATTTTTTAGAGGCTTGTGACTCTCGCACCCTTATAGTTCATTACATTGGAATACTGGTGCATCACAATGTAGTTATATACAATGATCCACCAATATTTGACATGTAATGGGTTAAAAGATTATTTTAAGATGCATTTTTTCAGATTTAAAAATGCCTAAACAAGGTTTTTAGCTAGTGAAAGAAAGAGGAATTCCGACTTGTTTAAACACACACACACATATATAGCAAATTACAAAACTAAACTATAAGCAGAAAGGAAGGGTGGGCAGGGTTACAAATCTTATGCTGGGAACATGAGGTTGAAACATCATGTTGTGCATCCACTGCTACATCAAATGTGAAACAAACCTGAAAGATATAAATGATAAGCATGTTATAATATTGCATAATAATGATAATAATAATAAAACAGGTATTATTGATCAATAATATTCAATGCTGAGCATATTCAAGTTATTTCACTAACAGCAAATGAACTGGTAAAACCAGTCTGTAACAAGGTAATTTTTAAATTTAGGAATTCATTTAGATCAACTCTTCAGCTTTCAGAAATGTACATGTACTAAACATGTAAAGGGTAAAACCCAAACCAAAACAACCCCCGATCGGGGGTTGTTTTGTTTAGATGTTACAATGGGCTGTATTTCTCAAACATGTAATGGAATTGAGACAAACGGCTCGAGGAAATTTTATCTGAAAATATTCTCTCTCAAAAAACATCAACAGTAGTTCTGCCCTTTCCCACACTTCCGTGGCAAAGACAGCCCAAACCAAAACAACCCCCGATCGGGGGTTATAAACAACCCCCCGATCGGGGGTTGTTTTGATTCAATGTTACAATGGGCAGTATTTCTCAACCATGTGACGGAATTAAAACAAACGGCACGAGGAAATTTTAGCTGAAGATATGCCCTTTCCAAAAACGGCAACAGTAGTTCAGCCCTTTCCCACACTTTCGTGGCAAAGACAAGAGAGTTACCCAGTGTCAGTATGAACTGACCGGTTTTGCCGCTATACAGCAAGAAATCTGGGTCATTGAGAGGTGCTTGTCTTCGTGCATGCACGACCACAGCTGCTACGGCAGCACGGACATTAGCGGCCGGTCGAGGGCATTGATTAACCTTCCCTCGACCCAAAATGCTATATTTTACATAATTTCAACTACACCCCCCGATCGGGGGAGGGTCCCCCGATCGGGGGAGCCTCCCCCGATCGGGGGAGTTTCCCGGACCTGTTAAGACGAGGCAGCAGCGAACATGGCTGAGGTAAACTACTCCGTGGTGTTTGAGTTTGAGAAGAATTTCGAACCCCATGACTTTCTACAATGGATGAATGAAAACTGGACCCTCAGTTTTTGGTTCTCGGCACTGTATGTTTTAATAATATTCAGTGGCAAGTACTATATGGAACAGCGACCAAAGTATGAATTGCGACCGGCATTGGCCTTGTGGAGCGCGATCCTCGCAGTCTTCAGCATAATGGGTGCCGTCCGCACGCTGCCGCAATTCTCTTTCGTGCTTACCAAGCGTGGTTTCCATCATTCCGTCTGCAATCCCGATTTTTTCAGTGGAGTCTCAGGCTTCTGGGCTGCCATGTTCATCCTGTCAAAGGTGTACGAACTTGGTGACACTGTCTTCATCGTCCTCAGAAAGCAACAGCTCATCTTTCTACACTGGTACCATCACATCTCTGTCATGATCTACTGCTGGTACAGCTACACTGATCACACCGCCCCAGGTCGCTGGTTCATGGTGATGAACTATCTCGTCCATTCCTTCATGTACACCTACTATGCTCTCAGGGCCATGCGATTCAAGATCCCACGATGGGTGAACGTTGTCATCACATCAATGCAGCTCCTCCAGATGATCATCGGCACAGCTCTTAATGTCTACATTTACAACGCTAAGATGAATGGCAATTACTGTCAACAAACCTATGAAAACCTGCGATATTCACTCATGATGTACTTCAGCTACTTTGTGCTCTTTGGGCATTACTTCTACAATGCATACATTCTGTCGACGAAACCATCAATGGACATCAAAAAGTCTCAATAACTCTATACAAGGGCTTTCTCAGGAATGTAAATATGAAATGTCATCTGGTTTGCATCTAAACAGCTTTATCCATTTCATAAAGTTCCTAAGGTTATCAGACTACGCTGGCCAGGTATACATCTCTATAGTAAGAAAATCAACGCACTAACTCCAAAGCATTGGAAAGTGGAGAAGAATGTCATGAATACTGTTATTGAAGTGGCAGGGGGCGTCGAAAAATTCCAACCCCTCCAGATGGTAGCACCGAGCTGAAGGCAATAGACAGGGAGTGGGCACTGTGCATGCGTCATCAATTTTTGCTGCCTCGGCAACCTATCTGACCTAGATATGATGACAGTCTGTATACCCAGCCAGTCAGTCTCTCTTCTTGCTTACTGCACAAATCATGTGACCAATACCTTCCCAGGCTTCACCGCGTAACCCGAGGCGCACATACCCTAGGTACTAGCATGCTGTGCCTATTGGGTTGCAGATCAAGGGGATGTATTTCTCTGCACCGAGCGAAATTGGTTTTGAATGAAAGGTATGATTCTCTATTAAAATTACAGTTGAATACAAATTTAGAACATGTACACACGTGTGTTTTAACCCTTTGCCAAAACTGAAAGTCTAGGACTCTAGGGACTGGTTGCATGATGGTCGTTATACCATTTCTCCTTTATGAGTCTTCTTGAATGCACAGGTGCAATAAGACAGCCAAATTCACCCTTTTTGTCCTTATTTTAACCCCTTAAACCCATTTTTGTTATTTAAAGGGCAAATGCATCATCATGATGTTTTAGGTTCAAAATGTGCCTATATGTGTCACCTTTCAAATAAGACCACCCGTAAGTATGTACTCCTGAGCACTCCTCAAATATGGCTTATGAAAGTTAGTAAAAAAACTGGCCTGAGTCTGGGCATAGAGGCTGACATTACAGGGCAGGGCACAAATTTAAGCCCAATTTTGATTGGTCGAGAGATATCAGTGGCAGTGAGTCACTTCCAGCCACTGATATCTCTCAACCAATCAGAAGCAGGGCTGGCAGTCACTTCCTGCCACTGTTATCTCTCGACCAATCATCACGCATCATGCAACCAATCCCTAGACGGAGATAAGTCAAATTGTGTTTTTTGTGAATCAGAAGAGATTTCAATAGTTTTGGCAACACACGCTTGTACATGTTCTTAATTTGTACTCGCCTGGAATATTCTATAGAGAACCATACCCTTCATTTAAGAACAGGTTCTACTGCCTGGAGGGGTATCTCCTTATTATAAATAGAGGGCTACTTTGAACAGACCTTGCCACTGCACTATATGTAGCATGTTGCCATAACAAGTATACAATTTTACAACACAAGTCAGCCCCCTGACCCCTTTCGTAGTAATTCCCTCCAGAATCATTATATATTAAGGTTTTATAGCTGACTAGTATGATTTACAAACTATGATAGCCATGAATATGATTTACAAACTATGATAGCCATGAGTATGATTTACAGACTATTATACCCTTCACCTGGCATGCTGGATTTACAGAAATTCAGGAGGTCTACTTGAGGCTTTTGGGTGAGCCCTCAGCCTTTAGATCACCACCATACCATCACCACTTTCCCTTAGCATCAACGTTTTCTGACTCAGGCTTAATCTTTGTAATTAAGATGTTTATATTGGTATATGTTGTTAATTTGAACGTTTACACCTGTCTTGCCATGGTAAAATACCTCTGCTACATTATTCTACTTCAATGAATCATTAAGACCTTTACTGAAGGTAAGATTGTACTATGGCGATGGTTACTTGATTTATTGGTTGCTGTATCTTTTCCAGACCAATTTTACAGGGTCAGGAGGGAGATAATTTAAAATAAAGTTGATTTTCTTTTTTTTTTTACACATGGAATTGTCAAGTAGGCAAACAGTCGGGAGGGAGGTAAAAAATAAGTGATTTTTTGCCATTATTATTTACATAAATACTTATTTTTTCAATCATGTACAGTATTTCCTGAAGTTGTACTCAAATCAGTTAAATCTAGAAAGAGATCTACCAGTTAGGGATGCGGATCATTAATTTTAAAATAATCTGATCCGTTAAAGATTTTTTTAAAATGGTATATCTTAACTACTACGCGCAGGTCGAAAGACAAACAAACCTCTGTGGCACCTGATCTGGCCTAATCATTTGATTATTTCATGACATTCTTCATCACAGTTCACTTTTATTCATTTTGTATCATGGTCTGACTTGCGAGCTAAACTAACTGGCTCTTTTAGACTGATGCCTACTCGGTCACCAGTAGAAAGCTGCCCAAAAGTGAGAGTTAGTTTAGCATACATGTGCTATTTCAATGTCATCAAGTTGCAGGGTTTGATCAGCCTGTGGGGAGTAATTAATCAAGTGACATCTTGTCGCCTGTTCTTGTGTAGCTCAATTACAAGTAGGTTCTAGTTTCTGATATGTTAATGGTTAAAGTTAAGCATATTGATAAATATAATTTGAAATGGTCTGATACTTTTCAATCGATAATCAATATTATCTATGAATCGAATAACGATCCACATCTCCATTACCATTGCAAGTCATAAATAACAAACTGATAGGAAAACATTTATCAATACCAATATATCCTGCAGAAAAAACATATCAAGGCTTTCATATCAGTTTTAATGAACTGGTGTGCTTTTTTTGGAAATTATTGAATTTGTTTGGATTGTGCGAGTAGTTTATATTTTGGATGGCCATCTAGATTAAAGTGTTTGCGCAATTATAATTACATATGAGTAAGTAGCAAGCTGATATTTGTACTTGATGGAAATCATGTTGGATTGTCAGGAGGGTTCAATGCAGAGTGATGCATGTTGAGCACCAAGGGGCCAAATTTTTGTATTTCTTTTGTTATGTTTTTTTCAGCTGTTAAGTGTTACACAGACTTTTTTAAGTTTAAAGTGATAGCTTTGGTTGACCATGTCTTTGACATTCTTTCTGATAAAGTACATGATACTTTGTGTTTGTGTTCCACCATTACATATATATATATATATATATATATATATATATATATATATATATATATATATATATATATATATATATATATATATATATATATATATATATATATATATATATATATATATATATATATATATATATATATATATATATATATATATATATATATATATATATAATAACAGTTAGCTGAATCATTAGCCAATTTGATCAAAGACTACCTGAAACATTCCAGGGTTGGAGGGCTGATAACAGGGTCTTACCGTCTTAGATAGAATTTTGAAACTGGGAGTCTTAACCCATGAACACTTAAGAATTCCACTTGCAATTGCTGTCTTGATCTCTGATACTTTTGACAATAACCTTGGAGTTAAGAATGATTTTACAAAATATTTGAAGGAGAGTTGTTGGTTTTGTTCTGAAGAATATTTTTCATTCAAATATTTTCCTAAATATGCTTTTGCCTCGAAGATTTTATCAAATTTGTCAGGCTGCTTTTGGCCGCTGTGAGCATTAATGGGTTAATAAGGCTATTATTAACAATTGGGGTATCCAATTGATTGTGAACTTTGCTTAATCTGAATTCTTAAATCTAGAATAATTTATTTAAAAAAAAGCTTAAGTCTTGTTCATGCCAAAGGCATCAATACGTTTTGAGATTCATCTTATATGTTGGTATGGTGGCTGACATAGAGGTTTAACTCGTAAAACATTTGAAGGAGAGTTATTGTTGGACATTTGTGAGTGCTGTAATAGGCATGAGTGGGTTAATTGTATGTCATTGGGCTTAGTTGCAGGTTAACCCTTCTAATGCTGAGGCTATTATCGTCCAAAGCACAAGGATGCAATCTTTTTGGAAAACCATCTAAACCCTGTTATGTTGGTACTCATTGGAAAGCTCTCGCTGAGTACTCTCAGATGAGTACCCATATGCCATGGTTTCAGTGATTTTTCGGGATTTTAGCATTATTTTCTATTGACTATATTAGCCACCAGCAGCACAATGGTTAACACTGTTTAACTGCCATTCACAGTAGACTAGGTTAATCAAGGATTATGTGTTCTGCATGAGGGCAATCATTTGAAGAGGCTTGAAATAGTAGTGTATGTGATATCCATTGAATAATCTCAAAGTCCTCCCATTAGAACAGGAAGAGAAAAGTACGGTTTACATGTAACATTCCATTTTCCCTCCTGCACCCTGTAAATTTCCTCATGATTGCTTGTTACAGTCTTAACTGATTTATTCAATTAAAATGAAGTTGTTTTTTTGTGTTGCATTATTGAAATTATTACATTTTGTATTTTTTTGAGTATGCAATGTATGTCACAGGGTAAACGTTGGTAAATTTACCACCGTGCACATATGTTACTGGAGGAAACCCCGCCAGCTCCATGATTCAAGTGCCCCATCCATTTCACAACAATTCTTGGCTTTATTATTCAGACAATCTAAGAGTTGTGCATCAGTAATTTTGTTCTTTTTAAAATGAGTCTAATAATAAGCAAAAATAGCTGATGACATTAGGGCAGATACAAGTTTTAAGTGCATGACTCATCTATGGGCAGTTTGGACAGAGATGGGTGTTATAAATCAAAACCAAAACAATTTTGGCGATGCTATCCTGCATTTCTAGTATACTACCGGTAGTATGTACTTAACTTGATATACATTGGACTGGGACCAAGCATATCGTCCGTCATATGCAAAAATCTGTCGTACAGTGATCAGTCATATCCAAGTTCACCTGTATGTACTTTACCATGTACACGGAGGTTGGAGTTTCCTCCATACCACAGGCCTGCGACTGCTGAGTCTTAGATCCAGTCCAGGGGTGTCTTGGGATTTTCCAGTGTTGTGCACTAATTGATGGGAATTTCGAGTTACGTGCGAGTGTGTTTGTCAGGTGTCACTTCTCACCAAGCCCTTAACATTTTGCTTTTAAGTTATTAGAATGCAAGGCACATTAAGCATACCAAACTATATGTATTTTACTTACTTAAAGCCATCAGTGTACAAGAGTACAAGACATATTGATAAAACCAAACTTGTAGTACAGGTGAACTTGGATATGACGGACTCAATGGGACCAGGAAAATTGGTCCATCGTATGCAAAATTCATCATATATATATGAGGAATACTTGATATGCATCGGACTGGGGCCAAGCATATCGTCTGTCATATGCGAAAATCCGTCGTACAGTGATCCGTCATATCCAAGTTCACCTGTATTTTCCTGTTAGTTCTTGGTAGGTATATTGATCAAATCAAACTCCTAGCCTTCTTCTCAAGTTGTTGGTATGCTAGGGGTATTGATCACACCTAACCCTTATTGTGTACTGTAGTTTCTGGTATGTTAGCCATATTGATTTTGCACTGGATCTCTTATTGTATAATGTATCTCCATATGGTATGAGTGAGTAGCTGGCTCCAAACTACACTACCATTTTTGTGTCTCATTAAACATCTCTTCAATACAATATAGTCTTTGTTTTTAAGTTGTTCTAATACTATAGTAGGACTTCTCCGCTTCTTTACTTGAACACTTCTTGTGCAGAATTTAAGCAGTTTTGCATTCTAAATTTTATGGCCATTTCAATTTATTCACATGTTCATATTATCAGGCGAGATATATGTGTATATACATAAATATACATGTATAGACATAAGAATGTATGTACATATATATGTATATACATATATGTGTTTATATATATGTGTGTATATATATATGTATATATATATATATATATATATTAATATATTTGTTTATGTGTATATACATGTATGCATATATATATATATATATATATATATACATATATATATATATATGTATCAATATATATATATATATATATATATATACATATATATATATATATATATATATATATATATATACAGGGCATCCCATTTTCCCAATATTTTTTCAAAACAGCTTAGGTAACATCAAAAATGGCTTCATGGTTTGCATAGAAAGATATCTTAGAGATATCCTGTTGCAGTTTCAATCGAATCCGATAATCCACATCAAAGTTGTGATGTAAAGTTCGACCCCCTTATCATTTCATATGATATATATACTTACTTAAAGCCATATATAGATTATAGATATAGATATACATGCATATATATATATATATAGAGAGAGAGAGAGAGAGAGAGAGAGAGAGAAATATATGCCGTTTTGCGTTCCAAAATTTATATATATATATATGCCGTTTTGCATTCCAAATTTTATGGCCATTTCAATTTATTCACATGTTCATATTATCAGGGGTGGGGGGAGATATATAAGTATATACATACATATACATGTATTGACATAAGAATGTATGTACATATATATGTATATACATATATGCGTATATATATATATATATATACATATAAATATATACATATATACATGTAATATACAGTGATCGGGCTGCTAATAAAAGCTGCCTTAAGTTGCAAATATGACCCACATTTTGTCAATGTAATCATTTATTATCAAGACGCTGTTTCTCATTAAGTATATGAAATACACATTTCTTAATTTCCTATATCTTCAAACGTTTCAATAATGGATATTTATTATGCTAAAACTATCATTAACGTTAAACAACAAGAAAAGCGCATCGACGCACTTGTCTATTTTATTATTAGAAACGGCAGCTTCTAAAAAGCGGAATTGGAATGGACGTAAAACTCGTGCCGATTATAATGATGGACCAAAGGTGAAAGAGCGACTAAAGAACTTTATTTTCAAAACCATCTATGGGGGAGGGTAGATGTTTGTATGTTTTTTGACTGTAATTTGAATTACAAAAGCATACTCAAAAAACAAGGTTGTTATACAAAATAAATAACAGAAAAATGAAAAAGTTAATAAATATAACAGGATTGAACAAAATCAGGAAACATACTCGAGCGCTGCACGCTCAACATAAAATATTATCTACTATATTATATCTGCCATTCTCATGGGTGTCGTTTTCCTAGCTAAAGATCGAAATATTGAAGGGTTTAGTCGCTAGACTACTCGGTAGACGCGTGCTTTGGAAATCTTTCTCATATAAGCATGGTAGCTATAGTGTTTCGCCAAAATCTTTACCCATAAGAAGACAAACCACATCTGGAGATTCAACGTGCAGGGGTGGCTGCTGGCTGTTCTCGAAAATGTAGGAAAACGTATCAATAGAAGTATATCAATAGAATAAATATGACATAGCAGCAGCCACCTTAAAGCTGACGCACCTTGTGTAAGAAGGTTGTCGATATATCAACATCAGACATATATTTGTAATGATATACGGGCAGAAAATTTACAAAGGGGTTGGGCAATATATTATAAGGACAGCTTAACCAACACCCTCCCTAACCTTAACTTAAAGGGGAACTAAAGGCTCACATACATATTAGCTTATATGAAAGTAATACACTTCAAGAATAGGATACTGTCCTCCTTTTTCACTTAGTGATCCCATGAAAGGAGAATTTTGTGTATTGCCAGCAGCCTCAGCCAGCCCTAGCAGCCCCTGGAAGCAGCCATGTTTTTCAACTGCTATCGGCTGTGACTCAAATGGGTGGCAGCCCACTTCATGTCCCCTAGCTCTGAGCAGTGTATCATAGACTGTATAAGTGCTGTACACACCAACTTGCATAACAACTTGTATGAGTATCAAACAGGTAAATGGTAAAATCATGAGCAGCAATTGGCTGTAGAAAAAGACAGGGTAGTAGAATTATATTTCATATATTTCCTGTGGTTAAATTCAGACAAAAACAGTGGCTAGCATCACTGAATTCCTGTCCTGAAGCATGTAATTTTATGTTCAGACCACTTCGCTGATGCGTTTTATACCAGGTGTCATAAATGCAGTCAGGATTACTCAACAGGATGGTGCTGTGCCATTCAGTGTTTTTGTTTTCAACCCTTCTGTATCAACTGCTACAAAGCAAGCACAGAGAGACAGCTAACAGATAATTTTATTTGCATACAATTCTAGGTACCTAAACATGGTCATCATTAATCTGTACAATTGAAAATAGACTTTAGGATTGTGTTGGTTGTCTTACAACTTGGGTTTTGTTTAATATCTAGGTCCCTTTGGCAACAACAAAAGGAAGTAACAACTCCTTAAAGGAAAAGGATAAACAAAGGGTTAATTATAACCTTGTGGCATTACACATCTAGATCCCAGGACACGGAAGTTAGTCAACGCAGGAAATAGCTATCAGTACTTGGAACATCAATCATTTCCTTTAGTATATGTGTAGGTTACATGAAAGAAAATAGTTTTTGTAGAACAGCTAGCTTCAAGTAAAATCAAATACTGAAAATCTGGATGATTGGTGATGTACATGCTAGTATTGTTTTTATTCAACCCTGTCTTCATAGTCACACAGGTATCCAATGTATTTGCATATGACAGATGTTGAGCTATGTTCATGGATTTTCAAATAACCTTATGATTTGCTGTCCCCAAAGTCCCCTTTTATAAGTAATCCTGACTGTAGTTTGTGATTCCTTACATAATACGCATCAGGGAAGTGGTCTGAACATAGAACTGCATACTTCCAAGACTGGTGGATTTACAAGTTTCAGTGACTGCTAGCCACTGTTTTTGTCTGAATTTACCAACAGGAAATATATGAAAAATAACTCTACTACCCTGTCTTTTTGTACAGCCAATTGCTGCTCATGATTTTACCATTTACCTGTTTGATACTCATACAAGTTGTTATGCAAGTTGGTGTGTAGAGCACTACCGTCTATGATACACTGCTCAGAGCTAGGGGTCATGAAGTGGGCTGCCACCCATTTGAGTCACAGCTGATAGCAGTTGAAACACAGGGCTGCTACCAGGGGCTGCTAGGGGCTGGCTGAGGCTGCTGGCAATACACAAAATTCTCCCCTCATGGGATCACTAAGAGAAAAAGGAGGACAGCATCCTATTCTTGAAGTGTATTACTTTCATATAAGCTAATATGTATGTGAGCCTTTAGTTCCCCTTTAAGGGCTGAATACATGAGATGAACACTAGAAGCTATCTTTCTATACATTTCAAAAGTTATATCATAGTCTACTCCAGGCGGTACTTTCCCCATTACAAGGTGAAAATTATTCTCAGAAGGTGTAAAAACATTTATCATCTGCTTCACTCTGATACTCGCAGCTGATTGGTCAATAGCTGTTGGGTACTGGACTGTATTTCATTGCTTCTCATTACTTGTCAATTTCAGGATGTGGATAAGTGTTTTATCCTCACTCTTGAAATCGAGGCTCAATGTTTTATCCTCCTTCGCCATGGTTACCTCAAGTTTACAGGTCACAGCCTCGTTGTTTTTTATATTACAAGACACACAAAAAGAATAAAAAATAAAATTAAAAAATTAAAATTAAAAATAAAAAAAAATTAAATGTAATTTTTTTTTGAAAATATTAAAAAAAAAAAGAAAAAATTTAAAAATTAAAAAAGAAAAAAATTTAAAAAAAAATCAATAAAAATATTTTTAAAAAATTTAAAAAAAAAGAAATTTTTTTTTGAAATAAAATAAATAAAATAAAAAAAATACATATAAAATAGATAGAATTTTTTTTTTTTTTAATTTGAATTTTTTAAAAAAAATTTAAAGAATTAAAAAAACAAACAAAAAAAACTGATGATAAAATCGTTATCCCCCTTGTAAAAAAGGGATACGGCCTGGTATCTGCGTTCAGCCAGCCGTATCGCACGAGGCCACTTATATTATACCATGTGACCTTTTTAATCGCACTGAGATCTAGAAACATGTAAATGAAACTTTATTTCTTCCTGAACACTCCAGATGGAGGATAAAGGAAACGTTTTCCCCTCCCTCGATACAGGGATGGTATATAAACTTTATTTTTGCCCGACCACTCTAGAGGATAGATATCTAATAATATATATCATCAATCTACCTGTCTTTCCGTATTTCTCTCTAACTCTGTATCTATTAACTATATGTGTGGATGCTCTCACCTTAGACGAAGAAAAGAATTATATTTATCGATGGCTCGAACACATAAATAGATAAAACGATAGATAGATAGATATAGATAGTAGATAGATAGATATACGGAAATACCGACAGACTGACAGGTAGATAGATGATAGATATTGATAGATATCTATCGTCTAGTGTGGACGCGTAATTTCTTTTGTTTGCCCTCCCCAAAAGACGGGTTTGAAAACAAAGTTCTTTACTTGCTCTGCCACACTTGGTCCATCATATCGACGCGAGTTTTACATAAATCCCAGTTCCGCATTTTAGAAGCTGCCGTTTCTAATAATAGATTAGACAAGTGGGTTGATCCACTATTCTTGCTGCCTTGCGGAAATTATCCTTTGTTCTTATAAATGGCAATTTCCTTTGAAAAGTAACATTTGATATTATTTTGATATTATTGATATTAGAATGTATTATATATCAAAATAACATTGTAACAGAACTACTTTCGTACCGCTAGGAAAGGTTTAGAAATTTGATTTATTAAGTGTGCCACTCTGGGGCTTTTCTAAACATGCAATAGTACAAATGTGTAAAATATTTCAAGTGTTTGAAAATAAGGATTTACGGCCATAATCTCATATATCCAAACCCGTTTGAAAGTACCCGGGCCCGTAAGTACGAACATGGATTAAGTTAAACCTGATTTAGCTTAATCCATGGAATAGCTAGTCCACTGTTCGTGGCTTAATTTAAACGGTATGCACAAAAGGTTGATTAGCAATGCCACGGATTAGTTAAGCCATGGATTAGTTGAAGTGTGGACTAACCTTATTCCACCGATTAAAATGAAACATTGTGCTGATACAATGTTGCATTGGTGCTTATTTCTGGAAGAGTGGAAATTTCCTTGGAATCTGGGATAAATGTATGCACCAACTTGGAATTGTACTGACCTAAATTGTCAGAATGAGTTCCACAAGCACAGCAGAAGAGAAGGCGTGTGACAAGAATGGAAGAATAAGGACTGAAAACTGGGAATATGCTTATAAAGTTGACTTAATCGACATCATAAGGGAACATGTAAATGTGATAGAGAACAAGAAAACTGATGCTGCGATAAATAGAAAGAAAAATGATTCATGGAGCAAAGTCTATTCTGCATTTTGTACAAAGCATAGTAACAAAAGAATTCTAAAACAACTCAAAAATCAATTGAAGAATATTAAAGCAAATGCAAAAAAATGTTATGCCAACTATGAGAAAGAGAAGGCTAAGACCGGTGGAGGCCCTTCCCCAGAACCACCTAAAGGAATATATGCCGAGATCCAGAGTCTCATTCCTATGGAAGGCCAAAGTGGACAAAAAGAGCATTTCCTAATATTAATAAATGATTTATTAATATTAATAAATCATTTCTTAATATTAATAAATCATTTTCTATTATTAATAAATTCTATGATTTATTAATATTAGAAAATCATTTATTAATATTAATAAATCATTTCTTAATATTAATAAATCATTTATTAATATTAGAAAATCATTTCTTAATATTAATAAATCATGCCATTTATTAATATTAATAAATCATTTATTAATATTAGAAAATCATTTCTTAATATTAATGAATCATTTATTAATATTAATAAATCATTTATTAATATCAGAAAATGCTCTTTTTGTCCACTTTTTGGCCTTCCATACATTCCTGCTGAATTCAAGCAATTTTATACTCCATATGATGTTGATGAGGAGTGAAGAGAGAGAGTTTGGTAGTTGGGAGGAAGGGGGTCTTTCTTAATTGAGAATTGCCCCCCCCCCCCCCTCCAAAAAACACCCTATTTTTTCCTGCTTGCATATGATTTTTCAGCTTTTTCTCTTTCCCTCAATGTTGACAGCATTGTACTGTTCCAAACTCTGTTTATTGCAAAAAATATTTTGCATGTGAATATCTGACAGTTTTCATTAAAGGTTAATGTATTTCTACAGTGAAAAAATCCATACTAGGCTTCAATTTAGATTTAATCCACCGCTAAACCTACCCCAGAGTAGGATTAGTCAAGCAGTGTTTTTGAGCATATATTTATTCCCTGGATTAGGCTAAGTCACCTTTGTGCATACCGCTCTTTAAACCGTGGATTAAAATTAATCAACGGTTTAACTTAATCCACCTTTGTACTTACCGTTTTCAAGTTAATCCAGGTTTAGTCCATGGATTAAGCTAACTCAAGTTTAATCCATGTTCGTACTTACGGGCCCCGGCGGAAGTTTGGAATAATAGAAGTTTAACATATACATATATATATATATATATATATATATATATATATATATATATATATATATATATATATATATATATATATATATATATATATATATAATTAAGCGTACCACTGACCTTACTTAAAGCCATCCATATATATATATATATATATATATATATATATATATATATATATATATATATATATATATGCCGTAAGTGCATAAATTTGTCATGATCCCACCTAGAACTGCTCAGTTTATGTATATGTACAGTTAAAACATTTAGGGGTTTCATTCATAGAATTTCACTCCTTTAGTTCCTAGACTTTCATTATCCCCGCAGGGGAGACTTGCATATTTGCAGGTAATCTAGTTTTACTCCTAGTCTCAATTCCAATAGTCCCTGCTTTTCCTTCCACTCTCTTCACCAAACACAGACAAATTAATAACAGGATATTTGTAGAAAATCCCTCCCAAGAAAAAGGTATAAAAATTGTAATGAGAAAATAAACATTTTTTTAAATTCATAGTTTTGTTTGTACAATCTTCCTCACAGTCAACAACTCAGGTCATACGGCCAAGTAATAGAAACTAGAAATCCTTTAAGAGATTCACTACTCTACATACAGTTTTAGCTTTAGCTTGTAAATGTACCCTTGACAGCACAGCACAATGTAACACATTTGTGTAGCATCCAGGGCAACCCTGGAAATCTGTTAAGGTAATAGTCTAGTACACCAAGATTATCACCACTAGGTGGTGTCCTTGGCTGGCCCCTAAGAATGGATATCAAAACAAAAGATGACACATGAGCAGTGTTCACTCGCCACGAATCTTGAGCTGGCAACACTCTATTGTGCTAACCTCAAGAGCACAGAAGGCAAAGCCCATTGGGTTTTCCTTGTTACATTGCTCCCGAACGACATGTCTACTTTAACCATGCAGATTCCTTCGAGCTAGACCATTTTGACCAAAATTTTCAACTCATTTTTTGGCTCAAAGTGAAAAACTATACAGTCTCCGAAGCCAGTATTTTAGAATATGACAGATATGAACCCTGTCTAGGTGCAAGGTCATGTCACAGGTACCTTGAATTCTGACAGGACCTGAAAATCAGCATTTACTATGTAAACCACATGCTGTTAGTAATTTTGAGGCTTATGGGAACATTCAAAAATGTTTTTAAGATACTCACCGTGCAAATCCCCTGTTGAGGTAGGACCTTGCACCTCAACAAAGACATGAATAATCATATAGTAGACTCTCATTTTCAAGTAAAGTGTAAGTTTTGACATTTTGCCAAAAAACGAAACACATCCAGATATGTTCTTTAAGGGTGCCGCATTAAAATAGTCATTTATTGATAAGTTTACCATTATTCTGTAACTATGAGGTGTAACCTTTACAATAGCATACGTGCCACTGTCTTCATTAAACCAGGGAGTTTTACCTAAAATCTATATATCTCTGATTAAACTCAGTTTTCAGATATTCAAGTTTTAAAAATGACCCGTGTATCGAATAGGGTTCTACCTTAACTTGAACACCTCCAATTTTTGACATTTTCACTATTAATATAGTTTTACAAACATTATGAGAAATATTTGACTGGAATTTGTTTTTCCTGTTAGATTCGACTATCCTTCCCAAAGATTTTACAAATGATGCTTGATTTGAGGATAACCTCTTTAGTTTTGCATTGTATATGCAAATCAGATGTCAAGTGCCTAACAGGAGATCCTTATCAATGACAATGGCTTATGTAGAAAGGTTGAAACATACGATTCTTGAATTCTTGATGTCAGCTGATATAGGATGATTTCAGTTAACCCATTCACGTCTGGAGCATTCACATGGCTCCACACATTTCGATATATCTTCATATTAAGCAAAGGGTTATCTAAGGCATAAGGCTTAAGAGGAAACCTGAGATGAGGGGATGTATTTCTCTGGAGGAAACGTACTGAAACATCTGACTTTACAATATATTGCACGCTTAACCCTGGAAATGTTCATGGGTTGTACACTTGTACTAATGGACACCAAAATAACTTTTCCTGTCCCATCTAACTTCAGAGGTGAAAGAGTTAATACTGCGAAACTGTTTTGGCTTATAACCAGTTTATGGTGCACATGCACTCACACTGTCACAAAGTACGTCCTTATGACCCAACAAATTGGACTTTAAGATGTTTATAGCATCACCAGATGCACATGCTATTATCTTCTTAAGAATTCTTGCCATGCATGTTGTAGCAATTCTTTAATCAATAGTGCATCTGACAATTAGAGATCACCCACATCTGCAGTGACCAAGTGCTAACACATGTATATAATCAGCCTTAATACAGACACGTTTGATTTAAATACACATAGGTAGAGAAATGGCTAAAAGTTGTGTGTATACATATATATATATATATATATATATATATATATATATATATATATATATATATATATATATATATATATTTATATATATATATATATATATATATATATTTATATATATATATATGGGCTCGATCAAGTTGAAGTTAGCATCTAAGACAAAAAATAAATTTTATAGTAGCAATATGTATCTTACATATTTGGAAAGCTAGAATTCTGAAGTTTCTGGATCTTTAGTCAGATTTACTGTATTCCCATTTATGAAAAAGTTATGAACATTTTACTGCAGGGTGTTTGTTTGTTTGTTCAACGCCTTTCTGACAATAACATTTAACAAAATGTTAAAACCACCATATTTTCTTGTAAAACCATCTTATGATCTTCAACATTGCTTTAGATGATACAATTATACATGGGAAGACTGTGCCAAGAGATATAGGATTGAATATTATGTTTTGGGGTGTTTTTGATGAATTTTAAAATACAGTGATCTGTGATTCCGTAACATGTGATTCCGTAACAGAAAAATAGCATTTTTTTAATTTTTGAAAATGTTCAGATTGGATCATTACCATGAAACTTCATAGAAAAAAGCATTTTAACACTAATTTAACTATGAGGGGAACACTTTTGAAAAATAAATTTTCAAACAGTGTTTTTGTGGGGGTTAAAGTTGGTGATTCCGTAACGTTACGGAATCACATATTTGATAAATTGACTGGTTCAAGCCTATAGATGTCTTGAACATTCTTTAAATGGACTAGTTCGTTATCTTAACTTTAAGTTTAGTATTAACTGATAGTTTCCATATTTAGAATGAGACATTGTGCACAGTATTTTGAAAAAAAAGTATATGTCCATTATCGAGTAGTAGTTTCAATATGGCATCAAGGCGCTTTGGACAAGGACTAAGCTGTACATGGAAATCAGATGAAGTTTTTTATAAATAAGTAACTCACATACAATTATTCAAAATGTGTCATAGCACCAAACTACCCTTTTAAAAACATTCACACAATTTTAAAGTAGAGTATAATTAAGCTGGCCAGCAGGGCATCTCAGCCTCATTTGGACGCCCACTCCCTCAAAAATCACCCATCAGGACACCCAAATAATTTTGTGAGTAACCCTTTAAAAAGACATTTTCAAATATATAAATGAATTGATTTCACTCTAGTTTAAATTCAGTGACTTTTTATAAGGCATTTATTTCAAGAAGTACATGCATGTTCATGGTTATAATGGGCCATATCACCAGGCTATTCAAACTGTTGCGTACAGAATTTTAGAATATTGAATTCAATATTTTCCATCAAATTTAGGAAAACTTGCTCCCTCATTTGGCTGTCTTATCCTATAGTAATATCATTCTTGAACCCTATTTGTTCAGGACTTTTGTAAAATAGTAGATTTTAGAGAATTTATATCTGTGGTGGACAGGAAAGCTCTTCGATAGAGATTTTAGATACCTTCACAGAAACAGAGATTCTCCTTCAAGTGAAGCAGAAAATTGAAGTTTAGCACATGGTCAATGTAGCCCAGATCCCGAAGTCTCTATTTATGCATATATTTTAAAACTTGACCACCCGCATTAAATTTTAGAGGAATTTATTCAGTGTTTCAGATGGAACTTACACACCGTTGAGGACACTTTAGAAACTTTTGTCAGAAGTGTAGAAGGGGAAGGGTTCAATACATAAACATTTCTCAGAGAACAAAATTTTGTAACATCACTCAAAGATACAATATAGTCATATGGAAGACTCATATGGTACTGTTTTATACAAAGCCAGTCATAGATCAGCAGTCTAAATGATTTTTAAAACAAATTTCCAGGGATTCTCCATTCGCCCAATAGACATGTATGATCTACTCCAGAAAAAATATCCAACAATTAATAAGATCAAAATGCATGTTTAAAAAGAATCATTACATAGTTATTTTATAAGTATTTAGCAAATTTGGCATTAACTATAAATGGTCATAATTCATTCATAACTCAGCTAGTTTGATATCAATTGGTAAGTGTACAGATGTGTACCTTGACTGACACCTCCATCCTGTCTGCAAATGCAATGTCTCCATTCACCTCTACATCCCTAATCCTGAAGCCACCCATTCAGTTAATCAGGGTAGATGCAATTTCCCCCCGAATCATATCCTCTTTCCCCAGACTAAACAATAAGGGGTGTTAATGAGAGGGGACAGTGGAGGAAAAACAACATCCACATTGTCTGGGGGTATGCCGACATCCTTGATGTGTACAGGAAGTGATATAAAACTGACCAGGTAGTGAGTGAAATCTACCTCTGAGAATGCAGAAGGTAACATCATGTTTTTCAAAACCTTTTCAGATTAATGATCTATTTATAAGAATGTTAAATCAATTACAGCTTATATAAGTTAATTGTCTAACAATTGCCCTTGTGGGGAAGTGGTCCCTCTAACATAAGACATTGTCATCTGTTACCTACCATCAGAGATGTATAAAACGCACTCTCTGCAGCCATGTAATTCCTAATTAAATGCTCCCTTCAGTAAAATTTATGTCATTATATCAGTACACTAACTTAACTTTTTATTAAAGCAGAAAATTTCACCATAGTGCACTCTTTTAATGAAAGATATTGATTGTTACAGAAAATGTGATTCCGTAACAAATGGTAAATGTGATTCCGTAACAAGACCATCTGTCAAAGTTTCTTGAATAAAGTTCACTTTAACTTATTCAACTCCTAACTTTGTGGTGGAATCTGTGCAAAACAAATTTACCTACCACATGATAAAGAAACTTTTGGAAAAAAGTGGCAGGAACAGCGTGAAAGTGGTATTTGATTAAAGTGGTAGAAAACAGATGGTAATTTTGAGTGATTCCGTAACAGGCATGTTTTTTCACTTTTTTACCCAAAAATCATTTTCTGGGGAAGTTGGGACTTGGTTCATTTAAAAGAACTTTCAAAGCCCTACACAACCATATAAAGCATGATTTCCTAACTTTTTCCATTAAAAAGATATCTAAGCTTGAACAGCAAAAGTGTGATTCCGTAACAGCTTGATCGAGCCCATATATATATATATATATATATATATATATTTATATATAGATATAGATATATATATATATATAAATATATATATATATATATATATATATATATATATGTTGCAGCCCAACTTCCGATCCAGCCCATCTTAAGATGGGCCAAGCCCAACTTCCGATCGGAAGTTGGGCTGGATTTTGCTGGCCCATCTTAAGATGGGCTACCCAACTTCCGATGACCCAGATAATACAGCAGCCCAGCCCAACTTCCGATGGCAATGATTTTTTATTAATTGTTCATCTAGAAGTTTATAGCTTTGTTGGAATATTTGTTTATTGAATAAGATGTGAATTTCATGAGACAAATGACTTGCATTTTATTGTTAAATCTTTACTTAAACACTACTGAATACTTCTGATTATGCTGAAATTTGAATATAAGTTGATTACAGATTCTCTCCTCTCCTTTTGTAAAAAAGACTAGTAAAACAAAACAAAGAAATAGTTATTCAAACACAACAGATTAATTTACACGTGGTTGTTTCTTATTGTGCTGGATTCCAGCACCTGTTAATTGCAATCCTTGATTGATTACATTCTTTTCTGGCTTCTAGAATGAGTTTAAAAAGTTGTATATGCCCTACAATTTTTTTACCTGTCTTACAAAATATAAGTATCTATTACATTATTTATAATAGATGTCTGTAAAAGTATAAACATTTCATAATAATTAGCCAATTAAGATAACATGGTACATCTATGTTACTTTTCTTTATCTACATTCAGGATGAAGGGCTTCTTTCTGACACATCTTAATAAAGGTCTCAATTTTAAAAGTCCAACGACCAGTTTTCTGATATACTCATTGCTCTTCCATATTTAAAAAAAAGGTTTAAAAAATAATTCAAACTAAAACATAAATATTTCTCTCTTCCCTCTTTTACTATTGACTACCAAAAAGATAACTTTCTCAACTGCTTCATCCAAAGTATAAAGTTGGCCAATCCAAGAGCATAATGTCTAAATCTTACTAAATTTGGATCTGCCAAAATTTAATATATGTGTCGTTTAGGTACAAGTACCAATTCAATCTGCATACACCTTATCTCATATCAATTACAACTTGAACCATGTATGTTCATTTCTTACTACCTCACCTCATCTAGATACTATAAGTGCCCTGCTCTGATGAATCTTGATAAAGGACACAATGTTTTTGTAAATTCTGAACAGTTTTTTGTCTATTTCTACTGTCCTGCCAGTCACATGAACCTCCTCAATTAATGCATTTACACTTATTTTGGCACACACATGATTATATGTTTATGTCAAGAATTTGCAAGGGGTTAAAGAATACCTACAAATACTAATAAAAAAGCTTAAAAAACAAGAAAAAAAATTCACTTTTCCCTTTTTGCTATTCCTTCATTCAAATTGTAAATGATTCATCATCTAGCTAATGTAATGTAAGAGCACACAACCCATAAATAACAAAGGTAGTATTGTGCAAATTATCTAATTGAATTAACTTTGAATTATATTAAATCTAAAAAAACTTGAAATTCCATATATATGACTCTTTAATTTGTTGTAAAAACATGATTCTTTTATTTCACTTTTCTGCTTACAATCAGCAATAATGTTTTGAGTGATCAGGTTATTCTAGCTACCCATTTCAATTTATTTCTTAGACCAATATTATCTTGTAATTTAAAGTAAATGCCCTATGAAAGAGTTGAAAATTCCATATTTATAAGAGTGCAAAAATTCATATGAATATTTATGAAGGGTTACATCCTGGTATCTATGATGATCGGAAGTTGGGCCAAGCCCATCTTAAGATGGGCCAGCCCAACTTCAAATGACCTACATCCTGGTATCTAGAGATCGGAAGTTGGGCCAAGCCCATCTTAAGATGGGCCAGCCCAACTTCAAATGACCTACATCCTGGTATCTAAAGATCGGAAGTTGGGCCAAGCCCATCTTAAGATGGGCTAGGGGTCATCGTAAGTTGGGCCAAGACCATCTTAAGATGGGCTACCCAACTTCCGATCGTAAGTTGGGCCAAGCCCATCTTAAGATGGGCCAGGATCGGAAGTTGGGCTGCAACATATATATACATGAGTGGACTGTATGAGTGGACATTACTTGGTCTTAATGTACATTACGATTGCAATATTGCCTTTAGCACCCCCTAAAAAAACAGGAAATTAAATTTCTCTTTTATTATAAATACTTACCTGCGAGCATTTGAAGCTATCTCCAGGGCTTGCTCTGGTCACCCAAAAGGAGGCTCTGTTTTTAGAAGGTCTTGTCCTAATGGAAAGGCCCTCTGATGTCCCATAGACAAAGGCTTACTAAAATAGCCTCAAAATTAAAATTAAAATTTCCACATCTGTCATAGCATTGATGTATAGTGAAAAAAGGGGGTTGTTTTAATCATTTACCCCTTTACCCAACAAGAATACATTAAAAGTTGTTCAATTAACCTATTTATGACCAATGCAATTTAAAATCATTCATTTCACCTTTTGCAACCCAGGATAAGGTAAGGGATTTAAAAATGACCCATTCATGGCATGAGTTCCTGATGACCATTCATTTGAGCCTTTACCCACAAGGAAGGTTGCTAACCATTCATGGCCAGAGCACCTTTGGGTTAACCCTTTGCCACCCAGAATTAGTTAAGGGTTATTTTATTAACCCATTTATGGCCAATTCACTTTAATATCATTTAACATTTTGCAACCTAGGATATGTTGAAGGTTATATAATTAACCCATTCATGGCGAGAGGATCTAATGACTATTCATCTAACCCTTTAGCCACCAAGAATATATTAGGGGCTGTTAAATTAATCCATTCATGGCCAGAGCACCTTAGCATTCATTTAACCCTTTCCCAACCGGCATTATTTAAGGATTATTTCATTCAAAAATGTATACCGTATTACCCCGCATACAACACGCACCCCATAGATAATACGCACCCCCTCCCCAAATCCCTTTCCCATATGTAAAATACAATGCCCTGTTTATAACACGCAGGTGGAGTTGGGGAGTGGGAATCTTGACCCCAGTTAGAGGCTTAAATCGTACAGTGTTTATAGTGCTCAGAGTCACTGTGCAAGTGATACCAATTAACAGTACGGGAAAAGTCTATTTTTAAACATCATCTGGGACATCCAGGGTATCAGAATGGCAATCATCATAACTTCGTCATGGTGACAGGCCAATAGACAATAGGAACCCACCAAAGTATTTTCGACCATGCCCCACACGTCCATAGCATCGATGTAAAAATATTGTGGTTTATGTACCCGTTGATAACACGCACCCCCTCGTTGACATAGGTGCTGCAGTGTATAAAAGTGCGTGTTGTATGCGGGGTAATACGGTATGTTCCATCGGAAAATGTTATAAACATGATTTATTGAAATGAATATTAAAATGAATTGTTGATGAGAGTCAAGAGGATGTTTTCACACACACACATGTTTGTTTCTTCAAGTTGATCATTGCTTTTATATGAATGTATTATGTAAAGCATGAAGTAAGTGTGTATTATTTTAACCAGAAGATGGTTAATTAACCATATCAACTTCATGATATGTATCAGTCAATAAATGCAAAAATCACTTTACATTTTGATCAGAGCATAAAATTCTTCCACTCAAATAGGCCTAAATTTGTTCATATCATGACACTCTCTTAATTAATCCATTTATGCTTGGAACACTCCCCTAAAGTACTGTCTAAACGTATAATACTTTTGAACATCTCATTGGAACAAAGCCATGATCTCATCTGCCAGACCTCACTGGTCACTCAATCACGACAGTTGGGGATTCGGGGCCACTTTTACCCTGCTTC
>OZ012685.1:46821806-46849306 GCA_963942565.1 Maea johnstoni | reverse complement strand
CTCGTATGAGTACCCATTTGCCAGGTTTTCAGTCATTTTTCAGGTTTTTTGCATTCTTTTTTTATTGGCCAAATTAGCCACCAGCAGGATAAGGGTTAAGATTCTCTTGAGAGTTTGTTGTATGAACCTATGGCACTTTTGACAACTCGAGAATAGCAGTCAATTTATGAATTATTTCTATTCAATATTTCTCTTAAACCTTCAAATGCTAAGGCTACTTTCGTCCAAAGCACAAGGATGCAAAGATTTTTGAAAACCATCTAAACCATGTTTTGTTGGTATTCATTGGATAGCTCTCGCTGAGTACTCTCAGATGAGTACCAATATGCCAGGAATTAAGTCATTTTTAAGGTTTTTTTGCATCCTTTTGTGTTGACCAATTTAGCTACCAGCAGCATAAGGGCTAATATCTTCCCAAAAATACTTTAATCTGAAAGATATCATCCACAATTGCTATGGAATCATCAGCTGCTATGAACAGTAGTATTTCTACAAATGTTTATGGACTTCAGCAAAATGTATATTTTTGTCATAAAATATAGATTTATGTGTATTGAATTGTTTGCATTCTTGAGTCCATATCTCTTTTTTTTTTTGACATTTCAACATTCACGAATATGTGTCCAAGGATTTTGTGTCCAAGGAGTGTTCTGATTTCTCATAGGTCATCCTCCAATGCCATAATAAACAAGAGGGACATCTGTGGCGTCATCATGTTGATAGCATCGTTGGGTTGCTTGGCCTTAGTTTTCTTTCATATTTTATTTTTTTTACGATTTTAGTTCTTTTTGTTTAGGGCCTTTTTCTGTTTTCTTCTTTTTTTAAGATCATTTTAGTTCTTAGGTTTGGGGCGGTCATTAGTTTGGGTGTTTAGCTGACCCATTCATGTCGTAAATTTGCTGAACTGAAGCTTCTCAGAATTTTCCAAATCTTATTTTTCCAATCAAGTCTGATTGGCAAAATACCAGCAAAATAAAAACACAGATAAATTAGCAGGATTTACAGTATGTAATGGGCCCTCACCTGATTGGAGCAGAGGGTGCTGATGTCACCCATGACGCCAACTGCCTTGACCGCCCACTCTTGGAATGTCTCTTGATCAGGCACCACTATTCCCACAAGGCAAGACTGAAAATACACATAAGAAATAATCATGTTACAGTGCTAAATATTCTTAAGGTATAACAAGCATCAGGAGTTATTTTCGAAGTTTTCTGAGCATGTGTATGCTACAAACACATATAATTAAAGAACTAAATATTTTTTGTGACGCAAAACATTTTTTGAATATTTTTCACTATACGGCAGCATTTCCTAATTTATTTGATTACCTCCATTTGCAGTTTCATGACATTATTGTAATAACCTACTACAAATGAAAAAGTGGGTGCCCCACTTTATACCACTGAGTGGTATAAAGTACTGTGCATCATGTACTGTGTTAACTGTTTCTAAACTCTGTTCCAGATCCTGGTTTTAAATCCAGCTCAAGGAAAGTGAGAAAGTTGCCAGAGATTTTGGGTTACTCAGCGTTTTTTACCTGGGTACGCCAGTTCTCTCAATCATTAAAACTGACTAGTCATAATTTGGTAATTTGGCCTTAATATGTTAAAGAAGGCAGGCACACATCCATGGTTTGAAAAGGACGGGGGTTAGTTCCAAAAAAAAAAAAAGACACACAGCGACACTCAACTGCAGAAAACTAAAAAGTTAAACAAGGGGTTCCACAAGAGAAATAATAAAATATGTTATGGAGTGAGAGTAAAATTTCATTTGAATTCCAACACATTTATTCTCAATTCCTGAATCTACCCCGGAACTTCACGTCATATTTCATAAAATCTTAATAACCTCTAAAATCACTCAGGACATTCATTTCCAAAGTGGCAGGAAAAAACAGAAGATATTCGCTCCAATGAAATGAACATTTTAGAATTACTTCAAATTATTATAAGAAATTTGGCCTAAGCCAAGTATCCTGGACCCATTCTATAGATACCCATTGGTGAATATATATGCTTGAAAATCAATTAAACAAAATTCAATCTTGCCCCATCAGCAGGTTTGGTGCACAACTACAGTTACTAATGTCCATCTGTTTTCATCAACAGTAGGAGTAAATTGGATAAATTGAATTTTTTCGACTAAGTTTATGACTAGTGTTGGGACGATCATCGATTATAATCGATAATCAATCGTTTACCTCTCTGATTCTGATTAATCGATTACAAAACTGGCAATCGATAATAATCGGAAAAGGTGACACCTAGTTAGTGGCAAAATATAGAACTTAATGACAGACAAGTTGTCAGCTTTCTTTTTATGAAACTAAGCTCCAAAAACACTTCAAAACGAAGTTAAGGTAGGTGCTAATATCAAGTAATTGTCATAGACTATGACTTATTATTTGGCTCTAGACCTCTAGTACCCAATACTGCAAAAGTGCGATGAACTGATTATGATTGATAATCGATCGGTGGGCTGTAACTGATTATCGATCATGAAATTGCAACCGATTCCCAACCCTATTTATGACGGTACTTCATGTTGAAGACTTTTCACTAGATTTCATCTCACCTCTAGACTGTTACCGGTAACGAACATCTGCATGACTGGCGAGCTCCTCAGGCATATATTCTCTATCTTCTCTGGTGCAATATATTCTCCCTGGGCCAGTTTAAAGATATGCTTCTGACGATCAATAATCTTCAATGTCCCATTCTGGAATAAAACATATACCACAGTGCCAAAATTAGTATACAGTATTCCTATGAGTAAGCATACATACGGTTAACAAGGTAGGAAAATTATCACTAGAAGGGATACTGTAGAACACATATATGACGCGTGTCCCAAATATAGCGAATTGGGGAGTTTTCGCATCATAGCGTATCTTAATGTTAGCGACATTAGCCGCCGCTGACAGCGCCAGTATAGTAAGAAAAAAGTACAGCATTTTTATATATAGCGAAGCGGAACCGTGTACGCTATATATAAACAGATGCTAACATTGTGTGTTCTACAGTATTGGCAATGTTCCAATCAGCCACACCCCACATGTGCTGCGGACTGTGGGAAAAATCTATGGCCGCTACGAACTTGAATAATTCACGCTCTTTTGTATGCCATATTAAGGACTGATAGTGTGAAGTGTTCAAGCCCTTGAAAATACAACAGTCAGCCCTGGTGAAAATAGGATCACTATAAGGTCTGTGACGGTCCAACAAATGATAATGATATCGTCATTTGATATTGCGCCCTTTCCATATTAACATGCTGTATTTTTTGGGTGCTATGTGCTTGTGTGAATTAATCATAACTAATACTAATGACAGGTTCGTACTGAAAAAAGGTTGATGGGAGGTTTTGTAAATTGTCTTTTCAAAACACTAAGCCATCAACAGGGCTCGACATTACGGCTAGCCCAAAAGTTCAGGGCTAGCTGTTGAAGCTCAGGGCTAGAGAAAACTACTAGCCCCGCTGGGCTAGTACATTTCACTGATAGCATTAGAGGAAACATGTGACACCCAATGATACATATATCATTACTGAGGAAAGATCGCTTGGTGAGTTGGAATTTTGGTTAACGTCGTTTTTTTGCCATTTGATATTGGTATTTGGTAAAGTACCAAGTTCAAGCGCTATGCACTATGGTTAAGTAAAATACATTTTTGGAAGGTAAAGAGGTTTATCAAACTTGCCAGTCTGGACAAGAAGGATAAAGGGTAAAGGCTTTACTTGTGTTGGGACGATCATCGATTATAATCGATAATCGATCGTTTGCCTCTCTTTTACTGATTAATCGATTACGAAACTGGCAATCAATAATAATCGGAAAAGGTGACACCTAGTGGCAAAATATAGAACTAAATGACAGGCAAGTTGTCAGCTTTCTTGCTATGAAACTAAGCTCTAAAAACACTTCAAAACAAAGTTAAGGTAGGTGCTAATAGCAAGTAATTGTCATAGACTATCACTTATTATTAGGCTCTTGACCTGTAGTACCCAATTACTGAAAAAGTGTGAAGAACTGATAATAATCGATAATCGATCGGTTGGCTGCAACTGATTATCTATCATGAAATTGCAACAGATACCCAACCCTAGGCTTTAGGCCTAAGAAAAAAGTTGTTTGTTTCCTGTAACCCTACCCTAACAAGTTTTTATTCAAAAAAATCCCTACCCTAAAGTTTTTTTCACCCTCCCAACTCAAATCAATGTAAAACATGCATAAAACACATATTTTTGACCAAAAATATAATGCAAAAAAAAATATTTTGCCAACCTACCTACCCTATTTTTTTCCAGAACGTTACAGGAACAAACAAGATTTTTTTCTTGGCCTTACCCTGAAAAGAAAAGTACTCACCGGTAGCCATTCTCCAATGTCACCTGTGTGGAGCCAGCCATCCTTGTCAATGGCCTCTGCCGTCTTGTCCGGCATCTTCAGGTAACCAAGGCAAACATTAGGCCCCTTAGTACAAATCTGAAATAAGAAGGAGAAATATGAAGGAGAAATTATAATCAGTTCATAGCCAACAACTCTCCTTCAAACTTTTTGAAAAATCATTCTCAATTACAAAGTTATTATCAAAAGTATCATAGATCCAGATGACAATTACTTATGGGATTTTAATATGTTAACGCATGATTTTCATTTAAGGCTTGGCAGTTTCTATACACAGTTCTGATCTAAAAAAGAGATAAGTATTCTTTTAGCCTTGCAGGGGTGTTCAAGCATAGACAATCTGTTCTGTTTAATGGATAATCTGATTTATCGTTTTCACATCATCCATGTCATGTTGTACATTCAAACATAAGTAACTTCATATCATGAAATTTGTGTAAAGTTATCAATACGACATTCCGTACATATTGCGAATGTAGAACTACACAAAAATATGTGTGAGCTGTGTCAAGGATGTCCAACTGTTACAGCAACATGTGACAGAGGCCTCAAAAAGTGCAACAGTTGCAAATTTCAACAAACGTGAACATTATCAATTGAAACTGCATTTCTTTAATTCCTGTAAATTCCTTGTTTGCAAAAATCATTGCTACTGTTGTGGGCAATGGATTTCCAAATGAAGCTTAACCCTTATGCTGCTGGTGGCTAATTTTGCCAACACAAAATGATGCAAAAATTCCTGAAAAATTACTGAAACTCTAGCAAATGGGTACTCATCTGAAAGCGCTCAGTGAGAGCTATGAAATGAGTACCAATATGACAGGGTTTGGGTGGTTTTCAAGAATGTTTGCGTTTTTGTGCTTTGGATGAAAGTAGCCTCAGTATTGTAAGGGCTAAGTCTGAGCCTAAGTCCCGCTGGTGCAACTGGATCCAGGAAATAAACACTTGGAAACCCCTGAGTGTGAAAATGAAACTGGTATGTATAAAACACTGTGTTGTAGGGGTTTCATTGATATTGGTCATCTCGATATATCGACAACTCTCCTTAAACAATACAGCCTGCTTTCACTTGTCAATAAATATCGCAATGTATCGAAATATCAAAAGCATGAAAATGGACACTTAGAGAGGAAATTGAGAGCTGAATATTGCTGGTGTTGCTAGTCACATACTTTCTAAAAGCATTTCTCTACATGGTGGCGTCAAGAGGTTGATTCTTTGTCATGTCTTTTTGTTGTTAACCTTTTTCAAATTTTTTCTTTTTTCAATATTTAGTGGTTTTGTAATTTTTTGGCCTTCTTTGTCTTTTTGTCAGGGGGATGAGTGGCTGCTGTATGTAGGTGTATGTTGTTTACTTAAATGTTATATATATCTGATCGTGGTCTGAGTAGTATGTTGACTATGTTCTTATGACTCCTGAGGAGTGGTCTGTTGTAATGTTGGCATGTATGTGGTCTATTGTTGTGTTTTGCTTTGTTGTTGTTGGTTTATTAGTTGCTTTGTTCCTAGGGCTTTGCATATTTTTTCTATAGTGTTTGAGTGCTTGCTTTGGGCGTTGATGTTAAAGTCACCAATTAGTATTTTTTGATGATTTGTTGTTGCTGCAGATATTGTTGTGATGTCATTAATGAAGTTTGGAATGGAAGAGTTTGGGTAGCAGTATATGCATGTGATGTATGTTTGTGTTTTGTTGTCAAAGGCAGTTGTGGTTTCCAAATTGCTTGTGTTCATGTGTTTTATCTCTGTTAGCTGGTGCTTGGCATAGAGTGATACGCCATGTTTTGTGCTTGGGATAGTATTTGAGTGTACCGGGTGGTTGTGGAATCTATGTCGAAAGGTTAAGTCAAGGGCTTTGGTTTTTGTTTTTATTTTGTTTGTTTCTGCAACACAGAGAACAGTTGTTGCCTTAATGTTGAAGTCAAATGCAAGGTCTTTGGCGTGTTTATGTATTGTTCAGACATTTTTAAGTGGATGGGACTTGATTGAGTTTATACCACTTTGTTTCATTGATTATAGAATGATTTTGATCAAAAATGCAAAGTAATCCAAAAAAAATTCCATCTCCTTTTGCAAAATAATGGTGAATCTGTCATTATTTAAGTATAAACCACTTTGGGGAGATTATAGTACTGAATAGTTCTAAATTGAACAGTTAAGTGCTAAGCAATAAAAGAAATTGACCCTGTCAAGCACCTAAATACTGTAGAACAGGCAAAGTTTGCGTGTGCGATTATTTCACGAATACGCGAACTAGTATTGCCTACGCGAACTCATCACACGCGATCAATTGATGCATAGTTATGCTATACTCCACTGTAGGTGATGGCGCGTTGGTTAGCGAATTTCACCCCAAGACGGTCGACGCTGAAACGAAGAAAAATATGTCCAATAACTTCACAAAACCATTATAGTAGGATACATTGGTAACTTATGAATAAGTTACCAGTGCATCATATCATAGTTCGCATACTTACCTCTCAAATTTTGGGAATACCAGTGCAAAATTATGGTTTTTTTACGTGAAGCAAGATGGCCGCCATCATTATATGATAGACACTATCACGAATGGAAGACGGCTATTGCGATGGAAACAATTGATTAAATATCAACATACATATAGGTGTATGTTGATAATTATCAGAACAAAAGATATGTTGAAGAAATAATGATATTGGTGCTGCTGCAAATTAAATTCAATTGCAGCTAGCAAGTAAATTCTGCAGTATAGCGTGATTCTCACTCGTAGCCGGTTCTGGGCTGAAACGTAGGGAAATGCATGCATTAAATTATGACACATTGGTGACTTATGAACAAAAATTTAGAATTTTTTTTTTGAAAAAAATTAGAAATTTTTTTTTTTGAAAAAATTATGTTTTTTTTTTTTGAAAATTTTTTTTGAAAAAGTTTTAAATTATTTTTTTTTTTGAAAAAATTTTTTTTTGAAAAAATTTTAAATTTTTTTTTGTTTTTGAAAAAAAAATTTTTTGAAAAAATTTTGAATTTTTTTTTTTTTTTTGGAAAAAAAATTTGAATTTGAATTTTTTTAATTTTGAATTTTTATTTTTTTAAATTTTGAATTTTTATTTTTTTAAATTTAGATTTTTTTTTTTTTTTAAATTTGAATTTTTTTTTTTAAAGAATTTGAATTATTATTTTTGAAATTTTTTTAAATTTAAAAAAAATATATTTTTTTAAAAATATTTAAAAAAATTTTAAAAAAAATTTTAAATCATTTTTTTTTCTTAAATATATATATTTATATATATTTTTTGTGTGTTTTTTGTGTGTCTTGTGGTATAAAAAAATGAAACTGTGACCTGTAAACTTGAGGTCAAACCCATAGTAACCATGGCAACACTTATCCGGATCCTAACATTTGTGTGGTTGTGTGTGTGTCTAAGAATGTATGTGTGTGGTCATATTTATTTTCTAATCCCAAAATATGGATGTAAAAATAGTTTTTTTGTGTTTTTTTGCAAAAAATGGATATTAAATCATTTGGTTTCTCTTTCAAAATGTCATGGAAAAATAAATTATATTTCCTCTCCACAAAAAAAAGGTGTGAAAAAGAAAATGTCACTGGCCAGGATTAGAACCCGGTGTGTGGACATATTTATTTTATAATCCCAAAATATGGTTGTGAAAAGTTTTTTTTTGTTGTTTTTTTGCAAAAAAATGGGAAAATAAATCAATTGGTTTCTCTTTCAAATGGTCATGGAAAAATAAAATTATATTTTCTCTCCACAAAAAAAAAAGTTGTGAAAAAAAAAAATGTCACCGGGCAGGATTTGAACCCTGATCTCCCCTGTCACAGTCAGCAGAGTAGAGCCAGGAACCAGGAGTGTATTGGAGCGTATGAAACATAAAGTATGCACATATAAAAATCCACAAAAAAAAAACTAGGCAACCCACAGAAAAAATGAAACAACCATTATAAACTACACACTCAACACTAACAGAAACAATAAACAAAACGACCCCACCACACCCCACTCTCCAGATCATGTGGCTAGAAAAATCCAAAACAGCCATGTAAGACAACATAGGGAAAATGCATCAACCAGCTCCCGGGAATGCAAGACAACAAAAGCGATAACAATATAGGTTGACCTTTGTAGGTCAACCTCTAAAAAAACATCATAAATGCTTCATGATTTTCCATCATGGCATAGATAGCATTTCTATGGATATATCAATGCATCGTATCGAAATAATCGAAATCGAAAACAATTTATCAATATATCGAATCGAGAAAAAAATCTAAACAATGACAGCCCTAGTTGTGTTGTACTATATGGGTCATGTGCAGTGCTTGAATGGACTTACCTCTCCTTGGTTATTTGCTGCCATATAGTTCATTTCGGGCACATCCACAAGCTTAATCATGTTGCATGGCACTGGTGGCCCAACATGACCTAGAAAAAAAAAATACTAATAAAAATCAGATATGTAAAAAATTGAATACTACATGTATTAGTTCAAGAATATTGGGTACTTCAATTCAACTTCAACAGCAGATTTTGTAGAATTTTTGACACGAGTGAGAAATGTAAGGAAACATGTATTTTCATTTGCAAACTTAAACATGTCCACTGATATCCTTTCATCAACAGCACATGATTAACCCATCAACACTCAGAGCAGCCAAAACAGGCCTGACAATTTTGGAAATATTTTTCTAACAAAAGCATTTTTTGGAAAATATTTGAAGGAGAAATGTTAACCAGAAGTTAAACTACAACTCTCCTTCAAATATTTTGTGAACTTTTGCTTTGTTCCCAAATTATTTCCGAAAGTGTGAAAGTAGCAGACAATATTTTCTAGAGGAACTCTGAGTATGAATGGGTTTAGTTGTGAATATCTTTGTCAAGTCAGAACTGTCTGACCAAAACTATGCCTGGGAGGTTTACCATGCTATGAGCATGGCTGGCTGGACTGTGGGGCCAAAATGAGGAGATGAGAGACTAAAAGAGATTTATTAATTTTAAAAAAGGGTTCACTTTCTTTATTGTTTTTTACATATGCCTCAAACATATAAGAAGAAAAACTTGCTTTTTGTATATATGGTTGACACAGATAGAGTGAAAGATAATATAAATGAATATGAAACGTTTCAAAGTAGTCTTTCCCTTTTGGAGTCAACCAGGGACTTAGCCATTTTCTTAACCCTTATGCTGCTGGATGCTGTTTTGCCAATACAAAATAATGCAAAAAGCTCTTAAAATGGCTGAAACCCTGGCATATGGGTACTCATATAAGAGTATTCAGCTTTCCAATGAATACCAACATGACAGGGTTTAGATGGTATTTCAAAGATATTTGCATCCTTGTGCTTTGGACGAAATTAGCCTCAGCATTGGAAGTGTTAAGAATAGGGTGTCCAAATGCCCAGAGTTGGGGAAGTAGGGTGTCCAAGTCCATGCGCCTCAGGCAGACTGCCATTGCACAGCCGCTCAAGGCCCCCAGAAGCAACACGATTCTAGATGCTCTGAGATGCTTTCTCAGCCTTAACTGAGACCAAAATGAGTGATTTCAGATGAAAAATATTTGTGTTTTGAGGAAATAATTTACCTTTTTTACCCTTTTTTGATGTTGCACCAGTACCCTATTTCGAAAGGAGTTTATTTGGCTATATGGACCATAAACATCTGTTAATTACGAAATTGAAACCCTACTAGCACTGGCATGGGGCAGTACTCTGGGCCAGTACTATGGTGCGCTATAGGGCTGTCATTGACATCCATTTTTCTTCGATTCGATCATTGACATTTTATTTTTCGATTCCGATTATTTCGATTCGATTTTGAAGAACTGCACTAATATAATATTTTCACATGTTCCACAACATTTCTGTGGCTAGGATCCTAAGATTCTCACAATGCAAAGACAATGAAGGTTTTGTCAACACTATTTGATTGAATACTTGAGCTTCTCGTCAAAATTCTTATTAGTCTTGGCTAAAAATGGCAAAAAAATGTTGTAAAAGGCTGAAAAATGTGTTACGATTAATTGACATAACAATTGACATAATATTTTTTTCGATTAATTGGAAAAATTATTTCGATCGATCGATACTTGTCATGTCAATGACGGTCCTAGTGCGCTAGTGAGTCTGGTCTTCTTTGGACATTGTGGGGTCTTGCCTACCTGAAGTGAATTCACCTTCCACCGTAGCCGCACAGACCGCTGACGATTCTGTCTGTCCGTAGCCCTCGATTAGTGTACAGCCAAATGCGCAGCGCACAAAGTTGAGTACTTGGCTTGAAAGAGGAGCCGAGCCACAACTTATGAAACGGACGCGTCCTCCAAGGCTTTGCTGAATCTTGCCAAACACAAGCTTGTCCCATATGCTGTTGCGTCGAATGATGCCTCTGTGTGAAAAGGAAATTTCATGACACAATACTGTGTGCTTAACAATTACCGTAATTTCGCATGTATAAGACACTTTTTTACACTAAATTTTACACTCAAATCGGGGGTGCGTCTTATACACAAAGCTAGAAATCTAGGGTGTTTTACATCGAGTTACCAGGCCACTTGGAGATCGCCAATTACACATATAATGCGGCCAAGACAATGCACATCGATGTTAGCCTCGTCATTGATGAATTGTAATTACCGAACCACCCTCCGCTAGAATTTACAATTACAATCCATGTGACATGCCTAGGACAATGGGTAGTGAGTACCGACACAGGGTGATACGCATTGATGTCACGGTGATGTCACATTTCACTCATCTCAATATGCGTTTTACTGGCTTTCTAGCGTTATTCACGAGGAGATGATTTCCTACAATAATTTCGAAAAGGGGGTGCGCACTATACACAAAGTTAAGGTCTATACATCATTTTAAAGGCCTGGACAAGGGTGTGCGTCTTATATATGGGTGCGTCTTATACACGCGAAATTACGGTAGGACATTCATTGTTATCTAAAAATATGCTGTTGAATTGTAGGATGCCTCCGTCAGGAAAAGAAAATATCATGACACAATGCAATGCAGTTAAGGACTGTAATGCACCATATAATGCCTCTGTGTGGAAAGAAAATATAATAACACAATACACTGGGATCATCAATAGGACTCACTAATATCTAAACATATGCTGTTGCACCATATAATGCTTATGTGTGGAAAGAAAATATCATGACACAATACAAAGGGGTTATCAATAGGACTGTCACTGCAATCTATAAATGTTATACAATGTCTCTGCATGAAATTAGAATATCATGATACAATACAGTGTGATTATCAATAGGACAGTCATGCTGTTGTGCACTACGGTGCCTCTGTGTGAAAACACCATGACACAGCACTGTGATAACGCAAACGAACTGACATTCATAGAAAAAAAAGTGACAACAATTATTAAGAAAAAGTTTTTAGTGTTAACGTTTTAATTTGGTTCTATACAATTCCAACTAATTGAATTCTCAGCCCCTGCATGGGTTAAATAGTTTGATAGTATTTCTTATGATAGGTGAGTGCATTTTTGTTTTGAAAAATGAAGGCCAGCTAAGGAAACTAGAGGCATTTATATTCTTTCTATTCTTTCAAATTCAAAGCAAGTTAATCATACTGTGAAGACTTTACACAATAAGTTAATGATGTCAATTTCATTCCTACTAACTTTCAAGCGAATAGCTTTGTTGAACTTGATGTGCCAACCTGCACAACTGCCAGACTTCTAAAACTTATATTCAGACTTACTTCTAAATCAAGGCACTAGCGTTCATCAATATTACTCGCATCAAGTATGATGCTGATCACTCAACTTGTTGGGGGATCACTGGTGTGCTAATAGTCAACAAAATATATTTTGACATAACTCTTCCAATGTTGAGACTACTTTCGTCCAAAGCACACGAATTCAAGATTCTTGAAAAACCATTGAAACCCTGTCATCTTGGTATTCATTTGAAAGCTCTCGCCGAGTACTCTTAGATGAGTACCCATTTGTCAGGGTTTCAGTGATTTTTCGGGTTTTTTGCATCTTTTTGTATTGGCCAAATTAGCCACCAGCAGCATAAGGGTTAAGGTATCTTTTGCTCCGTTTTATCATCCTTATTATTTCCAATATTACTCTGTTGGATGAGTTATGTTCATTTGTCAGATCATGTGTGCGCTCCTAATGCATATACCGTATTCACCCGATTAAGCGCACTGTCTTAAATAAGCGAACCCACCCTCCCCCCCCCCCCCCCCCCCCCCCCCCCAATTTTTTGCCGATTTAGGGGACCAGCAAGGGCCAAAGATAGTCTCCTCGTGTTAAATTTCTACTGCTTTAGTAGAAGGAGAAGGTATATAGATGGCGACCGTAATTGCCATCTATCGGCCATTTCTTGTTGCGGTACGTAACACCCCGATTGGCACTCATTGGGGGGTGCGGTTATACGAATGTTTGACAAAACCCCTGCTACAGAAAAATTTCCCAACTTGCACCCGCACGGTGCGCTTAATCGGGCGAATACGGTAGGATACCACAGGGAGCTCTATCAGTCTTACCTCTGTAATTCAGCCATTTTACTCTGAATGCCCATGTTAAACAGTCTTGTCTTTAGTGAACTGCCTGCAATAGCTGCCATTGTCTGAAAAGGACGAACAATTCCAATGATTTCGGTATTTTTTAATACCCTTAAGTGACCAACCAAGCACAGGACCATTATGAGGAGCTTTATAAGAATAATGCAAAAATCCTGAGAAATCACCGAAACGCTGGCATATGGGTACTTATGTGAAAGGTCTCAGTGAGAACTATCCAATGAGTACCAACATGACAGGGTTTCAATGGTTTTCAAAAATATTTGCGTTTTTGTACTTTGCACAAAACTAGCCTCAGCATTGGAAGGGTTAAAGAGTATTGAGATCTCAAATTAGAATGATTCATGCATTTTCTAATAAATCCATTAGCCCTTACAGTACCCTATAAAAATCAACATTGGAATATATGATTATTTTGTAAACAACTCACAAAAAAATAAAGGATGTTTGTTGGATTGGATCAGATGTATATTTTTTTCTTAAAAATATTTTTCAGATTTTTTTTCAAATATCTTGTCAAATTTTGCATAATTTCACATGCGCAGATTAATAGGTGCCCAGACCACTTCAACACAAGTGAGTATTCTTGCCCACAACTTGAAAACGGCCTATGGAGCAAACTCACCTTATCGTAGATGCGATTGAGAAGTCTTGGGACAGCGGGAAAGATGGTTGGCCTCAGAGTCTGGATGTCATCCATCAGTTTGAGAATGTCCCCCGAGAAAAAGCCAACCTGACCTCCTTCACAGAAAATAATAGCCTGCAATGGGAGAATGAGAGATACACTAATCATCAAACTTATTATTCAGCCCATTCACATCTGACACATGTGGAAATATCTTTATAACAAAGCAATATTTTCAAGTAAGTAAGTTATACTTTCGCCAATAGTTCATTGTCCATATTTGAGGGAACCTTTTGTGTACTGATTGATTTAATCTGTATAGGACAATAGGCTACTTATCAACAGCAAAACCCAATTAGTAGGCAGTGAACAATAATTGCAATAATCAGATTACTACTCCGATTTTGTTGTAAGATTACACGGTCAAAGGTAGCACAAATCCATGATAATCCCTACATCAAAGACTAGATCAAGAGATTAAAACAACTTTCCCTGCAAAGGAAGGAAGGAAGGAAATGGGTTTTACGTCGCTTTCAACAGCTTAGGTCATATCACGAGATAGAAACCCAGAACCGGGAAGAAATTCCCTACTCTTCACGAATAGTTCCAAGGGGTCTTTCAGTTGCAGAAGGACCATAGACAGCCCTCCACAATGGCGCACAGTTATATAGCGACCAGGCCAACCCGCCTGAGGATGCAGCGGAGACTCGAACCTGCGAACTCACGTTTGGGAGCCAGGCATCGTAACCACTAGGCCACGGCGGATCCCTACTTTCTCGCGAACTCTAGAGGAGTGGAATAGATGGAATCACATAAATAAACATTTTTGTCTACAACTTTATATTACCACATACACATGCTGTCCAATTAAGCAACTCCTGTTCATTTGTGATTAAAACATTGTAAAATTTCACAGCAAGAAACATAAATGTGTACACAAAAGAATAATATAAGATATATTTATTTGGTAGGATATAGAAAAACCTAGGGTGACTTATGGGGTAATTTTGTGGATAACGGGTCAGTTTAGAAGTGCTTTTTTGGACACCCAAACCCCTAAAAAGCCCCCCTCAGGACACCCCAAAAGAAATTTAGTAGTATCTTTACTATCATCATCATCATCATCATCATCATCATCATCATCACCACCACCACCACCACCACCACCACCACCACCAGCAGCAGCACCACCATCATCATCATCATCATAATCAATATTAGGATTATCATCAGTATATCTATCATCATTATTATCTTTGCTTTCATAGAATTAACCTAGGGTGTGTGCACACATTACATGGTGACATTTACAATAATCTTTGTAAATGAATAATGTAGACTCTGTTGGAAAAAATATCTCTAATATAGTTGGCTAACCACTTTATCGAAAATTGTAATGGGACAGTGTGAAAGAGGAAAAAATCAGTCTCAAAATGTCACACGACACATAAGTAAGAACCTTTAAAAAAAGACCTGTTTCAGTAGAAGTAAGAACTGAATATCATACTTGTTATTGTTCATAAATAGTTTATTGTCCATATTTGAGGGAACCTATTGTGTACTGATTGATTTAATCTGTATAGGACAATAGGCTACTTATCAACAGCAAAACCCAATTAATAGGCAGTGAACAATAATTGCACTAATCAGATTACTACTCATATTTAGTCATAAGATTACACAGTCAAAGGAAGCACAAATCCATGATAATCCCTACATCAAAGACTAGATCAAGAGATCAAAACAACTTTCCCTGCGAAGGAAGGAAGGAAGGAAATGGGTTTTACGTCGCTTTCAACAGCTTAGGTCATATCACGAGATAGAAAACCAGAACCGGGAAGAAATTCCCTACTCTTCACGAATAGTTCCAAGGGGTCTTTCAGTTGCAGAAGGACCATAGACAGCCCTCCACAATGGCGCACATTTATATAGCGACCAGGCCAACCCGCTTGAGGATCTAACGGAGACTCGAACCTGCGAACTCACGTTTGGGAGCCAGGCATCGTAACCACTAGGCCACGGCGGATCCCTACTTTCCCTGCGAACTCTAGAGGAGTGGAATAGATGGAGTCACATACATAAGCATTTTTGTCTACAACTTTATATAACCACATACACATGCAGTCCAATTAAGCAACTCATGTTCATTTGTGATTAAAACATTGTAAAATTTCACAGCAAGGAACATAAATGTGTACACAAAAGAATAATATAAGATATATTTATTTGGTAGGATATAGAATGACTCATGGGGTAATTTTGTGGATAACGGTTCAGTTTAGAAGTGCTTTTTTGGACACCCAAACCCCTAAAAAAGCCCCCCTCAGGACACCCAAAAATGTTTTTGAGAAATTTAATAAAATGTCAATCCAAAGCATATGATTGATTTTTGTCATATCCATGTAATTCCCATGAGATTGTATAAGGATATCATGCCTTATTTTGATAAATTTATACATGTGTATGGTTGAAATCTGAGTATATTGTGGTCCCCTTTAAAAATTTGGACGCCCAAAAATTTAACAATTGCCAATTTTGGGCACCCAGTTTCTAAATCCTGGCTAAGTACCTGTACCTGACATACCTCAGACCCCACCTAGCCTCCAGAGAAGCAAGCCCCTGAAAGCAGTAATACTTCCAGACAAGCTGAACATTGTATATCCCACCTGGATGTCAGTCTGGTGACATATGATATATAAATACTTTCAATACTTCCACTTTGGATTTCCAATCTGGTGACATGATTTATAAATACCTACATCTATAAATACCGGATTAGAACACTGTCAGTTTAAGTTTTAGTTCTAGTTCAAGTTTGAGATGAAATTTCAGTTTGTCTAAATTAAAATTAAAATTTACATTTTAATTTAAGTTTAAGTTTTTAAAAGTTTCTGAAAGATGCTTTTTTAAGAGAGATATCTCATAAGATTCAAGAATCCTTTTGACCGCTTCATATACAGATGGGATCTAAATGATATAAAGAGATTGATATTGTGATAGTTCAATTTTGGTCTTTGTACCATATGGAAAACCTGTTTAGGCAAATGTGTTTAGGCAAATTTCAGTCAACAACTACACATGAACTCAATTCTTTTAGATATTGTACCTGTCTTTTTTAGACAGTATTTCGACTCTAATGGATTTGGTATCATGATTAGGTCAGCTTTTTGGAGTGTATGTTGGCCTTGACAAAGGCCCTTGAGTTAGTTGAAAAGTTGCAACTTTTCCTCCTCCTCAAAGCTGCTGCAGCCAACTGGTGACACACTACTATTCTTCATCCATGCTGGAGTTGATGCCACTGTCAGCATCACTGTCGTGCCCACCCTCAACATCCTCAATCAGGCCCTCAAGCAGCGCCACCTTCTGGGAAATGCTGGAAGCATACTCGGCGAACATCATCCTCACTCCGCTGACCACAGAGAGGCGCATCTGCAGCGACTGGCGGAAGGGCTTCTGTCTGTTAGTCTTTGCATATTTGTAGCGTATTTGTATCTGGCTGATCTGTTCATCTAGTAGTGCTACCTGGAGGTGGGCTCGAGTCAGCTTGCACTTGTTGACCTTTACTTGTTCCTTCAGGGTTCCACAGGCAATCATGTTGAGATGTTCAGCCAATTTGTTTAAATGTGGAAGACTGGAGTGGTTATGAAGAGAATACCTGTCTCTGGCCCAGCACAGCTATTTATTACCTACTGTCCACTTAGACCTAAACAAACAATCCAATTGGCTGAGCTGCCCTCAGCAATGCCATGAAGGCAGCACTCCTGTCATCTGTGATCAGTAAACAAGCAAACATGTTGGGAGGAAGTCAATTGCAGTTAACTTCACTAAGTAGAAGGTGAGCATGTGATTAATTGGTTTGAGGACAAGAAAGTGAGTAGTTCTCCTGATTAATTGATATCTAATGTTTTTGAAATAGTTTGTCCAATCCAGATGACATTCCTTTCAGGCAATGCACAAGTGTTGAAAATCTGACCAGCCACTAAGACTGATAATGGACCAAATACAATCATAAAGATACTTAAAAAATATCATCAGGTAAACATTCACCATATACAATGTACAATTTATCATACAAGCAATCATAAAAAGGTTATAGTGAGTCTTGTATATAAGGGGACTTCTTTTACACACAATTTCCTAATACTCAACTGAAATCCAAGTTAATGTTGAATAGGAAAACATGGCTAGAATAGTTTGATAACAATTAGTTACTTCTGAGACACCCTGTTGTACATCCTATTGAAATGAAATGATGCAATTTCTATCAAGTCCTCTGATTGGCTAGTAACCTTAAGTTGCTCTAAATCAGTAAGATATAAATATTTTCAATACTTTTACTTTGCATTTTCAATCTGGTGACATGATTTATAAATACCTGCATCTATAAATACCTGATTAGAACATTGTGAGTTTAAGTTTTAGTTCAAGTTCAAGTTTAAGATGAAGTTTTGGTTTGTTTAAGTTTAAGTTTAAATCTAACTTTTAGTTTAAGTTCAAGTTCAAGTTCAAGTTTAAGATGAAGTTCTGGTTAGTTTAAGTTTAAGTTTAAATCTAACTTTTAGTTTGAGTTCAAGTTCAAGTTTAAGATGAAGTTTTGGTTTGTTTAAGTTTTAGTTTAAATCTAACTTTTACTTCAAGTTCAAGTTCAAGTTCAAGTTTAAGATGAAGTTCTGGTTAGTTTAAGTTTAAGTTTAAATCTGACTTTTAGTTTGAGTTCAAGTTCAAGTTTCAAAAAGTTGCCTGAAAGCATTCTGTCAAGAGGATTGCTCTCTTACTTCAGATTGAGTTCTTCACCCTTATGCTGCTGTTTGCTAATTTGGCCAATACAAAATGATGCAAAAATACTGGAAAATGACTGAAACCCTGGCAAATTGGTACTCATCTGAGAGTGCTCAGTGAGAGCTTTCCAATGAATACCAATATGACAGGGTGTAGATGGTTTTCAAAAATATTTGCCTCCTTGTCCTTTGGACGAAACTAGCTTCAGCATTGAAAGGGTTAAACAAATTGTTGCTGACAGTCATGAAAAGCAGCCTGAACATTTTTTATGAATCTGAATACTTGTCTGGTGTAAAATAGGAAATCTCAGATCATTATAGAATGGACATTTGAGTGTGAAATGTATCTCATTTTTTACCTCCCTATTTTGACACAGCTTACAATAAGTAAATCTTTCATTTGCCCTTAAAAGGTTTCACACTGAAAATGTCCAAGTTTATTAGGTCAATAATCTCCCTTTTTTATAAAAAAAATAGTTATATAAGCAGCTATCCAACTCCTGCAGAAAATCAATTTATCAGGTAGTGATTATCTGAGAAAATGCTAAGCAGAGAATTAACCCATTCACACTTAGAGTGGCCAAAACAGGCCAGACAATTTTGATAATACTTTTCTAACAAAAGCGTTTTTTGGAAAATATTTGAAGGAGAAATGTTAATCAGAAGCCAAGCAACAACTCTACTTCAAATATTTTGTGAACTTTTGCTTTATTCCCAAGTTATTTCCAAAAGTATGAAAGTAGCAGACGATACTTCTAGAGGAACTCTTGAGTGAATTAAACTACAATCCACTCAGCATCAGGGTCCTCAATTACACTTTGCAGGGGATAATCCAGGTTAATCCACCCCTTTTATCCGAGCTGGGATGGTTAACTATCAATTAATCAGGAGAACTACTCACTTTCATGTCCTCAAACCAATTAATCACATGCTCACCTTCTACTTAGTGAAGTTAACTGCAATTGACTTCCTCCCAATATGTTTGCTTGTTTACTGATCACAGATGACAGGAGTGCTGCCTTCATGGCATTGCTGAGGGCAGCTCAGCCAATTAGATTGTTTGTTTAGGTCTTAGTGGACAGTAGGTAATAAATAGCTGTGCTGGGCCAGAGACAGGCATTCTCTTCACAACCACTGCAGTCTTCAACATCTAAACAAATTGGCTGAACATCTCAACATGATTGCCTGTGGAACCCTGAAGGAACAAGTAAAGGTCAACAAGTGCAAGCTGACTCGAGCCCACCTCCAGGTAGCACTACTAGATGAACAGATCAGCCAGATACAAACACGCTACAAATATGCAAAGACTAACAGACAGAAGCCCTTCCGCCAGTCACTGCAGATGCGCCTCTCTGTGGTCAGCGGAGTGAGGATGATGTTCGCCGAGTATGCTTCCAGCATTTCCCAGAAGGTGGCGCTGCTTCAGGGCCTGATTGAGGATGTTGAGGGTGGGCACGACAGTGATGCTGACAGTGGCATCAACTCCAGCATGGATGAAGAATAGTAGTGTGTCACCAGTTGGCTGCAGCAGCTTTGAGGAGGAGGAAAAGTTCCAACTTTTCAACTAACTCAAGGGCCTTTGTCAAGGCCAACATATACTCCAAAAAGCTGACCTAATCATGATACCAAATATCCTTAAGAGTCGAAGTTCTGTCTAAAAAAGACAGGTACGATATCAAAAAGAATTGAGGTCATGTGTAGTTGTTGACTGAAATTTGCCTAAACACGTTTGCCTAAACAGGTTTTCCATATGGTACAAGGATCAAAATTGAAATAACACAATTTAGATCTCTTTATATCATTTATATCCCATCCGTAAATGAAGCGGCCAAAAAGATTATTGAATCCTATGAGATATCTCTCTGACAAAAGTATCTTTTAGAAACTTTTTGAAGGAGAAATACCTTAAGTTTGTATATAAGCATACATTAGCAAAATATTTTAAAGAGAGTTGTGGGTTAGTGTCTGATTGATATTTCCTTTTAAAATATTTCGCTAAAAATACTCAGATCATAAATACATTGCCAACATAGCCAGGAAGCTATTGGGCACCACAAGTATGCATATATTATAGTCCTTACCTGCGCTATTCGCTCATAGACATGTGCCATGGGTAGATAGGAGATGTAGGAATCATCAGGTCCTAATTTAAGCGGATCCTGCAAAAACATGAAAATGTGTTAAAGGATAATTTTTTAACAAAATCACATTTTGTTGTGACAAGGCCTTGGTACAACCCTATCATGCATTGAGATCTCCCAGATGATCTCCTAGATAAGTCTTCTCAAAAAGCAAAAATTCTAAAATTATTTATGAGATTTGGGTTATGAAGACTGTTTGGGTGATATATTCAGGCCTAAAAAAAGAAATTGTTTGTTTCCTGTAACGGTACGAAAAGAAATAGGGTAGGTAGGTTGTTAAAAAAAATAATTTTGCATTATTTTTTTGGTCAAAAATGTGTGTTTTATGCATGTTTTACGTTGATTGGGAGTTGGGAGGGCCAGAAAAACTTTGGGGTAGGGATTTTTTTGAATAAAAACTTGTTAGGGTAGGGTTACAGGAAACAAACAACTTTTTTTAGGCCTCATGAACAGAGCCTCTTTTGGAAAATATTTTGAGGAAACCCAAACAACAATTACCCTGAATTAGTGCACATACCAAAAGTTGAATGGCTCATAGATCTAGACTAAAATAAGAATAACTCCATGCATGAATAGGTTATCCCTTGTGAGTCCAAATTGGAATTTTCGCAACAAATATCTGATGCCAAATTATAATGGGAATTATTGGCCAAAAGACAGTACCAGGTGGTTCATGTTTGACAATCTTATAAAAAAAATCACCATAGTCCTGTGACTCAACAAAATGAACATTGAATTTAGCTTAACACTTTGAGAGCTCATTGCTTTGTGTTATGTAGTATGACTTGTAGAAAGGCAAGCCAGGCTCTTCTTAAAATGAATTTGAATACTTCACACACATATATTTGTGCATGGTTCTTTAGGTTATGTTACCGACAACGCATATATGGCCAAGAAAAAAAATATTGTTTGTTTCCTGTAACGGTCTGAAAAAAAATAGGGTAGGTCGGTCGGTAAAAAAAAAAATTTTTGCATGATTTTTTTGGTCAAAAATGTGTTTTATGCATGTTTTACGTTGATGGGGGGTTTGGAGGGCGGAAAAAACTTTAGGGTAGGGATTTTTTTTAATAAAAAACTTGTTAGGGTAGGGTTACAGGAAATAAACAATTTCTTTTTTTTGGCCTATGTGTGTGTGGCATTGGAAAGGTTAAGACATAAAAAAAGTAACAAGATAGATTAGAAACTGATGAGAGGAAAATGCTGAGACGTACTAGATGATAGGATAAGCCCGTCTTGGCTGCGATAAGACCGCGATGCGAGATCATAGTTCCTTTAGGGACACCTGAAATGTACAGGGGAAAAATGGTTCAATGAGAGGGTATACTACGTCCAACAATAGCGGTATGACTATCCCAACTATATCTACCGTAAAGTCTCGCAAATATCGGACACTTTTTATTAATTACGATTTTCGTTGGCTGATGGTGGCCGGAATTTTGCGAAAATAGCGATCAAAGCTTAGACACCGTGGCTGAAATTCGCCGACATCATCAATTGAAACGGAAGCTAGATGGAAAATCGATTGCTTACTTTGTACAAAAGAACACAACTTTCCCCCACAAAATTCTTATTGTCCACCTACCTGACTTGTCATTCCTCTGCTACATATACTACCATATATACTAATAAAGGAATTTGTTGTTTACTTGTTTATTCTTTGTGCCGCACGCCAATAACGCATTGAATTTATACTTGTTTACAAGTCAGACTTAAAATGGCTACCTATGCTAGTTCGCACAGACGGCGAACGATTGACATGCGCCGGCATATACCGGCCAAGCTATAGGCACATGGCAGGAACAATGTATATTGGTGAATCGGTTGCTAACTACATGACGCCATGCGATGGCGATGTACATGTACATGTATAATCAGATGGAATGAGGGCCCCAGAAAAGCATATAATTACATGGATTTACTAAAACAAGAATGCTAGAAGGTGCTATGGCGTATTTATCGTCAGTTTCATATGTTCAAGACATGCCTCGCACGTGTGTGATTGACAGCCAGGGGGCTACCCTGACTGGCTGAGCGAGCAAAGTGCAATCTCTTCAATGCTGTCAATCAAGAAACGCCCCCATGCCTGCCTGAAGCAGAAATACGCTACATACTTACGGTTCGGCTACGATTGTGTTTTGGCGGATAGTGGCACTAGAAATGATCCTTTTTAATCAAAATCAATCGCAAACTTTGGAAATCTAAATGTTTATTTCTTATATCAATGAAATTTACTTGGTGGCCGACTTTTGGTGAAATGTGTCCTTGGATGAATCGGGGGTGGCCGAATTTCCCCAATAATCATTTGGTAGATTAATTATAGTGGCCGAATTTCCTAGGGCGGCCGAGATTTCCGAGACTTTACGGTAGCTGTTAACTTTGCAAACCTAAGCAATCATTTGTCCCACTTATCTACTTCATTACCAGACACTTATCTTGTGCTTTCAGCTATTCATGACTTATCAAACATAATTACTTTTGATGATCTTTTACCAATCATAAATATTGATATAATAATAATAATAATAATAATAATAATAATAATAATAATAATAATAATGATAACAACAATAATAATAATGATAATAATAATAATAATAATAATAATAATAATAATAATAATAATAATAATAATAATAGTGATGATTATAATAATAATAATAATAATAATAATAATAATAATAATATTATTAATAATAATAATAATAATAATAATAATAATAATAATTATAATAATAATGTATGTACCAGTAGTTCCACTTGTGTAAGATATCACAGCAATGTCATCTGGGGTGGCAGGCTGAAATAAGAAAAAGAGTATTCATCAGTAATCAAAACATCAAAAGAGGAGTTTATAAGTTCCATAACCCTTGCATATTAGAAGATTTGACTACAATTTCCTTGATTTTCTTTCAATGTACCTAATTTTGCCTCATCAAGGGCAGGTACTAGTGTGTAGGACTACCGGTATATGTGGTGTTGGTTGTTTGAAAATCATTCCAATCCACATTTTGAGTATAAACAGATATGAAAAAGTACGAAAAATAAACCAATATGTAGAAACAATATTTCTATGAAAGTTACTGTTCTAGTTGTGCCCAACAATCCCTCTTCAAATATTTCATGGATACTTCTTGATTCTATGATTAATGTTAAACCCATTCAGACTTAGAGCGGCCAAAACAGGCCTGACAATTTTGATAATACTTTTCTAACAAATGCATTTTTTTGGAAAATATTTGAAGGAGAAATGTTAATCAGAAGCCAAGCAACAACTCTTGTTCAAATATTTTGTGAACTTTTGCTTTATTCCCAAGTTATTTTCAAAAATATGAGAGTAGCAGACGATACTATCTAATGGAACTCTGAGTGTGAATGGGTTAAAGATGCCAGACCATGTGTGCACACCTGATGCAGAAGGGTTAATTGGATACCAATCATGTAATACAAAATTAGCACAAATGAGCATTGTTAGTATTAGAACCAGATTTGTATTCTTAGCAAAAAATGGCTGTTACAATTATCTCAGGAACGTATTTCTTTATTCAGAGATTACTTCAGACAAACAAAATGAAAATAATGTAGGTATATTCTCTCTAAAGTAGTGTAAAGAAAGGATGAAACTCACATTCATCTTATGGGGATTCCTCTTTCCCAGGCCCTGAAAAGTAGAATGGAGTATGATAATGGGCACCGTTCACACAAGGTAGATCATACTCTTAGCAGCACAGTCTCTATCTGTGAGATGAGTAAAGCATTTACATTGAATATTTCAAGACTGAATATTACAATACTAACTTTCAGCATTTCATCAAATCAGTGTCTTAGCCAGGATTTAGAAACTGGGTGCCTAAAATTGGCAATTGTAAAATTTTTGGGCGTCCAAATGTTTGTGTGGGTTCACAATATACTCATATTTCAACCATAAACATTTTTAAATTCATCAAAATAAGGTATGATATCATTAAACAATGTCAGGGGAATTATAAGGGGCTAAAAAAAATTCAATTATAAGCTTCAGATTGGTATTTTTAGAAATTCAACAGAAAACAATTTGGATGTCCTGAGGGGTTCTTTTTAAGGGTTTGGGTGTCCAAAAAGGCACCCAGACACCCTGCTGGCTAAGACAATGCATCAAATGCCTAGTTCACTGTAGAAAAGATGACTGATTCAGAAACATCTAAAAGTATTCACACTTCATTGCACCTCTTCCAGGTTTGTATACCTTTACAAAATAATGTATAGTTTTGTACCTCTTGTGTAGGGGTTATAATCGGTAGTAGATACAATACCAAATATGAATACTGGATGGGAAAAAGTATCTGATTGTTTAACCCTTATGCTGCTGGTGGCTAATTTGGCCAATACAAAAAGATGCAAAAAACCCGAAAAATTACTGAAACCCTAGCAAATGGGTACTCATCTGAGAGTACTCGGCGAGAGCTTTCAAATGAATACCAAGATGACAGGGTTTCAATGTTTTTTTAAGAATCTTGCATTCTTGTGCTTTGGACGAAAGTAGTCTCAGCATTAGAAGGGTTAAGATCCGTAATGCGGATACTTCGTAATGACATAAAATTGACTTATCTGCTATCTGGACATCTCTGCACAAGGGTAGTTTGCAATTCATTTGTGAAATGTCTGAAGCTGACAGTGCAAAATTTATAATTAACAAAATCAAGTCACTGAAATGCAAACTCAAGGGGCCCCGCAATATATTCAGATAATCATAAACATGTACTTGCTTAATGAGAAATTGCATAATATCCTTAAGGTAATGCCATAGCTGTTACATCAAGATAAAAACGTATAATTATTTGTTTGATATTTGATGATTTTCAGAAATTCCCCAACATTTTTTTTCTTTTAGATGTCCAGATTTTTTGGTTTTGTAGAGTTTAAGTGTCCAAATGACAATGTACATAGTAATTTTGCTTTACATATAAAAAGAAAATAAGAATAGAAAAAGTCAGTTGTCTACCTCCAGATCAGAGAACTGCACAAGGTCAATCTTTAACTCTGCTGCATGCTGAATGTTGCTTTGGGATGCTGTTTCCATGACGACAATAGTTTTGAGATGAGGAGTCTCCTCCATGTTGCTAAGCAGTGTTGCTACCTTTTCATTTTTATCACATGCAACTAAACTGATCTCAGCTGCAACAAATAAAAAGATAAAAAGAGTAAATAACCATCAAAAGTCATTCCTCATGTGATATAAAACCTTAGAATAACTTAATGTCAAAAACCTTTGCTGGACATAATTCTCTGTTAAAACCTTAACCCATTCACACTCAGAGCGGCCAAAACAGGCCTGACAATTTTGATAACGTTTTTCAAACAAGAGCATATTTTTGAAAATATTTGAAGGAGGAATCCTAATCAGAATCCAAACAACAAATCTCCTTCAAATATTTTGGGATCTTTTGCTTCATTCCTAAGTTATTTTCAAAAGTATGAGAGTAGCAGACGATACTTTACAGAGGAACTCTTGAGTATGAATGGGTTAAAGAACATAGCTTTCCCCTACAAAGGATGGGAATGCTCTGTGCCATAAGCGTAGCACAAAGAAGAGTTTTCCATGGCACAATTGTGTCAAGTAAGTGACCTACGTTGAACCAGTAACTATCATATGCCAAATAATGTGTCCAGCAAATGTGGTTAGCACTTAGCGCATTGGTGGTAGACTAGTGGTGAACGCCTACCACAGTGTAAAGGATCTAAGCCAGCATCATTTGAACACCCAAACCCTCAAAGATCACACATCAGGAGACCCAAGTTTTTGTGAGAAATTCCTAAAGATGTCAATTTCGAGCAAATATCTGAATATTTTAATCTCAAGGCATTTCATCTGACATTGCTTTAGGCTGGTTTTCTTTTTCCTTTATAGTAAATACTACTTTGTGGTTGATATCTGAATACTGTAAAACCCTTTATTACCACACACATTTTTATTCACGCAACTGCCGTCTGAATCTGATAGCGGCCATTTAATTACAAGCATAAACTGTATCAGCGGTGATACTATCACCGCTAGATCTGACATTGTTATGCTATTTTGAACGTATATCAGCGCCAGTAATATACGGGCTATCATCACCTAGCGCGAAGTGCGTGAAATTAAAAGGTGCGCAATAATAATGGGTTTTACAGTAAATTTTTGTTTGCTTAAAAGAGGATTTTTTACAAATTCCAATTTTGGGCATCCAGTTTATAAATTATGGCTAAGACACTGGCGTAGACCTAGTGAATAATCACCTGTTCAAATGTTGAATAATAACACAATTTTGATTTTACCTAGTATTTCTTATAACTGTAGGATAACACATTAGATGTAAATGGCAATTTCACAATACTCTCTGGCATAACTCGACATGTGGCACCCTCTATTATCTCAGGATATTACTAATAAGCCTCTACCAGGGTCTTAGCCAGGAATTAGAAACTGGGTGCCTAAAATTGGCCATTGGAAAATCTTTGGGTGTCCAAATTTTTAAGGGGGACCACAATATACTTAGATTTCAACCATAAACATGTTTTTATTCATCAAAATAAGGCATGATATCCTTATACAAGGTCATGGGAATTATATGACAATGAAATAATTCAATTATATGCTTGAGATTGACATTTTAAGAAATTCCTTACAAAATATTTTGGGTGTCCTGAGGGGTGCTCTTTAATGGTCTGGGTGTCCAAAAAGACACCCAGACACCCTGCTGGCTAAGACCATGGCTCTACCACAAGTAGAAGTAAGATTTTTAAAAATCACAAAATAATTGAAGACCGGGAAGAACTCTTAGATGTGTTACAATAGCTACCGTAATTTCGCGTGTATAAGACGCACCCGTATATAAGACGCAACCCTTGTTCAGGCCTCTAAAACGGTGTATAGACGTTAGCCCTGTGTATTATAGTGCGCACCCCCTTTCTGGTCCATGTCTCTAGCTATTTTGTAAAAAACGAACAGACTAGCAGTGGATTCTGACAAACATTAAGTTGATTG
>OZ012685.1:46809306-46816806 GCA_963942565.1 Maea johnstoni | reverse complement strand
AAGGTCAATTTTAACATGTTTATGATAACAAAGATGCATTTAAAAACGATTTTGGATTTTTGATAATATTTAAAAATATTTTCACTTATTTTTTGGTCATTTTTTCCACATAGGGGTAGGGGAAAAGAAAGTCCCATAAAATCATGCTCGGGCCTCCTATTGAGCTTATTTTTGTTACATTTTAAAGGCAGAAAACAGATTGCTTAATTTAGGTATATAATACAGGGTGCTTTTGTATGTATTTGACCCCAAAAAGTTTGTCAAAGGTTTTGAAAAATTGCAAAATAATTGCACTTTATTTAGCATGTCGGCACTAATTTGCATATTCACATGCAATTATACATGCAGCCACGCTAAGACAGGTTCTCATGATAATTTTTGACCACCAAAATATGGGTCTAGAGGCCATTATTATTCAGTTATCTGTAGAAATGGCAAAGACATGACGAATAACAGATTTTTGCATAATGGCGTCTTAATTTGCATAAAAATGGCACGTGGGACATTTTGTCAACTTTTTAACATAGCAAATCTAATACCGCCAAATAGAAATTGATTTTCAAGGGTGCACACTAACCCCCTTTTTCTGACTTGACTAAAACCTACCTGATACCCTGCTTCCCCTCAGAAAACCCTCATATAGGGTAGTAACATCCTTGTACCTCACTTCCTTAAGTTTGCCATCCTTACACAGAGCGGACATCCTGCATGCTGGAATGCCCTGAAATAAACATGTTAAAGAATAAATACCTTAACTCTTTAACCCCCAGCGCTGTGTTGCGTCATACTCCCCAGCGCTGTATTGGGGGTTCCTCCCTGCAACATTGTAATGTAATAAAGAACTTGAAGAAATAGTCAAGGTTAAGTATTGAACTCTGTTCTAGATTAATTTGATATTCTGTATACTATCTGATATTCAAATTTATTTCTAGCAACAAATGGGTAATTTTGGGGTTAATTTGAAATTTCCACATTCTGATTTACCCTTCCGATGTTGAGGCTACTTTCGTCCAAAGCACAAGGATTTAAAGATTTCTGAAAACCATCTAAACCCTGTCATGTTGGTATTCATTGGAAAGCTCTCGCTTAGTACTCTCAGATGAGTACCTATGTGCCAGGGTTTCAGTCATTTTTCAGGATTTTTGCATCATTTCTTGTATTGGCCAAAGTAGCCACCAGCAGCATAAGGGTTAACATAAAGTTGTTTTTATCGACCTACTGGTACTTCCTGAGACTGGTTTTGAAGGTCAAGTATGGTGTCTATAGGTTTTGGTCTAGAGGCCATGTAGAGAGCTGAGGCACCAGCAACTACGCCCACAGTGAGAGCCCCCGCCGGGCTGCCCATATACTTCACCAGATCATCCATGTCTGAAAGAGAACAGAAGTAGACATTCTTATCTGGAGTCAGAGACTTAGCCAGGACCCGTCCTGTCAGTCTTTTGGACAGGCAGTTTCCTAAAAACTCCTGTTTGGACAGGCAAACATTTCTATGAAAATTTTTCAATTTTGATTTTTGGGGTGTAATAACCAAATATTTTTGTAGCAAACCATCTTCTAGGGCATAGCTGAAGTGTAAATTGCCCTTTTCGACAGACTAGGCTATTAATTGTAGCTGGTAAAAGGATTTGAAGTAGATTAATAGCTAAATCTGGACGGGCAGATATTTTGAAATTGCTGTTTTGGACAGGCATTTTTGAAATGCTGGCTAAGACCCTGTCTGGAGTGTACAATAACTTTGATTGGTAGGGCTGTCATTGATAACGCCCATTTCGATGAATCAACAAAAAAACCTTATCGATTATCGATATCGAAAAAGGCACAACATATCGATTTATATGCAAATTAGGTAAATAAACTATTTTTCAGGAAAACAGCTTGAACAACACATAAACTCCCCACAGCTTGAACAACACATAAACTCCCCACTGCAACCGTCCATTCCATTTATCCTTGAATTCACACAGATGATTGTGTATGCGTTAGGGCTGTGATCAATAGGTCAAAAAATCATCCCACACGCGAACTACAACCATTCCTCATAAGCACATTGCTGGTTTTCATTCATTTTGAATTCGATTCGATGAATCGAATCGAAGTAGCTTATGGTTTATAATTTTGTCGATTATCGAATCGATAGATATTTCTTATCAATGACAGCCCTATTGATTGGATTTTGGTTCCTGGCTCAAATTTTTGCCAACTTCAGATTAAAACATGTGGTTTGAAGTCTAGACTTAAAGCCACATGTTTTAATGCCAAAATCTTCAGACAAAAAAGGTGTATCAAATATATACAAGTCATTGATTGGAAGAAAAAGAGACATGGAGCAAAAAAAATGGAATGAAAAAAGTGATCTGAGAATGGACACATTTTCTTTACGCAAATCCTTTGTTAGAATTAGCATAACTGATGATATTTACAGTGAAACCTCGCAATGTGAACACCCCAAAAATGTTGAACACCCCCAATAGTGAACACTTTTCCTCGGTCCCATTTTTTTCTAATACATTTTCGTTATCTGAAGAGTGAACACCCCCCAATCCAAAAAATGATTTCGGGGGCGAAAATGGTCCTGAGAACCTCCTATAGTGAACACTCTAGGTAACAGTCAATTGCACTTTGTGTGTTTTTCTACCGGCCACGCTTATTGCCTCCACTTTAAGTGATCTAGCCAGGTTACAGTTTAGCATCAGTGATTGCAACTGCATTTGTGTTTGATTGCTGTGTTGCTTGAGACATGGGATTATCACATTCCTGTGGATATGAATGAGTGCTGCGCAGTGAGTGGAGAAACTTAATTAACATATTCTTCTGATTAAGCGCACGGTGCAGGTAGAGGTTGGGAAATTTTTCTGAAGTAGTGGTGTTGGCGATCTTCCGTTTTACCGCACACCTCAATGATTGCCGATGAGAGAGTATTGGCCGTTATCGCACCTCTGCTCTCTCGCTGTTCAGTTAGCTTAGACGTTTGCAGCTACAATCCCGCATGTGGAAAGATCGTTAATTTGTCAATAGTACGATAATGTGGCGAATATGAACAGTGAGAGTGCGAAGGAACTGCTGAATTTAGTGCTGGTTTGCACACACGGCATGAGGAAAGGTACGTGATTTCGCTTTTCTTACTTCTGGGGGAAAGTTTTAAGAGTTTTTCATGACATTTGCGCTGGCCATTTCTCCACTAACCATGAAAAATAGGCCCTGTGCGCTTATTTGGGCATGTGCGCTTAATCGGAAGAATACGGTAGTTTAGTTAATGATCAAAAGCTAACCGTAACTCGAGATCTAGTTCCTTTGGTACAATGCACACCAAAGTATTATAATGAATAATAATTAATATTCTGCACAATAAAAGGTGACAATGTTCAATCACAGATCATTACTTTCCTCGGCGATAAGTTGTAAAGTGTTGAAGGTGAAAAGCCTGAGATCACCAGCTACAGAGTTCAAAATTTCTGTTTCTAAATTCAAGTCTCTCCAAGCTGTTGCATATTTCTGCGTCAGAAGTGTCAAATAGTGTGACATGTAACATAAATGTGACAGTCTGCGACAAGCAAATTTTCAGATCCTTAATTAAGAAACCGCTACCACAAGTCGAATGCTAAACTCATGAGAGCACCTGGTAAAGATGCAGCACTCAATTGGAATGCAAGTTGATACTCACGTAACAATCAGAGTAAAATGAATTGAAGTAGAAATCCTCTGACATTACCTCAATGGGTTTGGTAAAAGCGCCTTAGAAATACAAGAGCAATTGTCTTTCACCAAATTGCTTTTGCGGTATTTTCAGATACCTGCATTGAGGTATTCTAGGAGGATTTCTACTTCAGATGATGTATTACATCAGATATGGCAAGTTAATTAAACTTCAATAGCTTTAGAGAACATCGGAAAGCTGTGTACATAATGGTACATGCACGTTTAGTTTATATTTAGTCTTCCTTGGAACTCATCATGCACTTATCCAAGCGGAAAAATGTTAACTGATCTTATGCAACGTCGGGAGTAATAGGCAGAAATTCTATTTTGCACCAAGTTTCAAATTGCGCGACAGGCATTTTGACCTTGGAGAGTCCTGGAAGTGCATTTCACTAAGCTATTAGATCCTACTCCAAAACAAAGTGCTAAACAATCTGAATACTGCCAAACCTACACCTTCATAGACAATTTTTGTCAATACAAGGAACACCTTGTGCATGCTAAAACCACTTCCAACATTTCACAGAGGTAATACTGATCAAACAATGGTATAGAAGACTGCATGCATATACAAAACAAGGGCAAGAAGTCTGCATATAATCGCACAAGTTTAGAGGATATACCATAACTCCATAACGCCCCTAACAGCTTGTTATGGAGTTCTTGGTACTACAAATGAAAATCATCTACAAATCTGCAATTCAATATTTATGAGAAAAAAGTTGTAATGGACCAATTGAGATTAATAATACATATGTACACACACACACACAAACACACACACACATGTATATATATATATATATATATATATATATATATATATATATGTATATATATAATATATATATATATATATATATATATATATATATATATATATATATATATACCGTATTTTCGCGTGTATAAGACACACTTTTTTACACAAATTTTTACACTGACAGGGCTCGACAGTCCCCAGAAAGACCAGGTAGGCTCAGGGTCCGACGCTAAGGCTTGCCCTATTGCCCGGGGCAAGTTAGACAGTAAAAATTACAGTTTCGGGCAAGTTCATGGCCTACTCTAAAAGCCCGAACAGGCAAGTTAATATTCCCACTTTAATACCCCTTACAAAAGTTAGACCGAGATTATCTTCGTTATTTTGGCAAAATGATGCCTTCACACTCAGATTGCCATTCTAAATTGTATGCCTCTATAGTGTTTATTCTCATAAAAATGCTAGAGGCATCCAAAATAGGATGTCACTGTGTTAATAATGAACTAAGTGCAAAATTACATTTTGGGGGCAAGTTGAATTTTTTTTCGGGCAAGCAAATCTGTGGGTCGCTCTGCCCGAATGGGCAAGTGCCTTCAAAAGTTAACGTCGGTCCCTGTAGGCTGGCAGGGCTACCTGAACCCAAAATCAGGTAGTCCCGCCTTCGTTTTAGGTAGCCCCGCTACTTTTTTCGCTACCATTTTGTAGTGTTTCCGGGGGAACTTCTCCAGGATTCAGGTCGTCCAGCGGGACGACCTGAATTGAACTTTAGGTAGCCCGATAGGGCCATTTTGGGAAATTAGATCCCCCGGGAGATGGGACTATGCTTTTTGTCGAGCGCTGACTGAGTACGGGGGTGCGTCTTATACACAAAGCTAGAAATCTAGGTTTTTTTACATTGAGTGCCTAGGCTACACAGAGATCACAAATCGATGACCAGCCACTACCGCAACCTGTATCAGAATTGAGGCTCGGGTATGATTTCATTTCAATTGTGTTTCTAACATGTTTAGCACGTCTCTAACGGTTCAACTTCAGCAGTACTGGTAAAACCTTATCAGTCCTATCTGGCTGTACACCATGGTCAATTGTTTGTTATATCGGGACCCGTCCAGCCGGTTCTATTTTAAGCCCAATAATTACAATACACTGCGTGAATGTCCAAGCCCCTATTGTCTATAGAGTAGCATAGTGACTTCAAATTACAATCAACGTAATGTTTGTCCGAATCCAATGCTAGTTAGTTAGTAAGATGACCCCCATTTCTTTCATTTGTTTTTAGAAAATAGCTAGAGACATTGGCCGAAAGGAGGGTGCGTACTATACACAAAGCTAAGGTCTATACATATATATATATATATATATGTATATATATATATATATATATATATATATATATATGTATATATATATATATATATATATATATATATATATAGTATATATATATATATATGTATATATATATATATATATATATATATATATATATATATATATATATATATATATATATATATATATATATATATACATATATATATATTTATATATATAACAAAACCCTTTATACTGAGCGGGACATCTGTATAGGACATCAACAGCAAGATGATGCCGTTTTGGGAGGGGTTGCCAGGGGGTCCTGGGTCACTACTCACACACACGCATGCCATGCATGCATGCATGTATGCATGTATGCATGTATGTATGTATGTATGTATGTATGTATGTATGTATGTATGTATGTATGTATGTATGTATGTTAATGTATGTATGTATATATGTATGAATGTATGTGTGTGTGTGCGTTTGTGACCAGTCAAATATTCACAGTCCATTCAAATTACACTATGCCCGAGTATTACAGCTACATTGAAAGAAAGTATCTAACTCAACAGTCTGGTCCCTCTAGACCATGGGTTACCCGAGAGCAATGGATTAAAGTAATTAATACCACTTTCTGTGAATGTGCCAATACTTATAGCCTTTGGATTATCCAGGTACCAGTCAGGTACCGGTTTTGTCAAAGGGAACTCATACAACCATATGATACGTAATAGTCGCTACAGTATTGTAGATTTAAACCCAAGTGAAAAATCTTATCCCATAAGCCGCTTTCGTGCAAACTGGTCGTAGTTATGTGTGTAGTTATGTTTGTTAACATCTGTGTAAAAATGTTGTAGGAATGGATCACAGGTGGAAGGGTCATTGTGGCCATACAGTGCCCGTCCAGTCAGCAGCCAAATCAAGCCTGTATAGGGCAAGGTTTTGACTGCTGACTGTGATTTAGGCTCTGTATGGCAACAATCCCTTACCACTCGTGATTAATTCCCATTCCATCACTTGCCAAAAATACAGTAAATGGTGTGTTATGACTTTTGAAATTGACCGATGCACTATTAGCTCGCGCAGTGAGCCGGCCGAAGGCCTGAGTAGCGTAGCGAACATTTACGGTATATATAGTGTAATGGCAGGATACATACTGAGGCAGGTTTTTTGGTGTTGGCGTCTGTCTGTTCGTCTCTTGTCTCGCTCACTTGATGATAAACCCGCGAGAAATGACCATAACTTTTTGCATTAAGAGCACATTTTGCCCCCAGATCGTTTTAAATATAGGGATTAAGCGCAGCGCTGAAGACAAAGTGTTGAATTCAAGCTTGAGAGAGAGAACTCCTGCCAGTTGAGGCGCGGTAGCGCCGAAACTGGCAGGAGTTCTCTCTCGAGAGCTTGAATTCAACACTATGGCTGAAGCGCTGCGCTTAATGCTTATTATAGTATGTTTTTATTATCAGAAAATAAACAAAAGCCATGAAATACTCACTGAAACTCGCTCGCATGCAGTCGAGTCATTGCAGAGGGGAAGTGGAGCGTTGACACAGTAGTGCCTTGCATCACTTCTCCCTTCAACAAGGATGCATACATTGGGAGTTTGAGAAGTGAAACTGGGAACTAGTGACTGAGGAAGGAATTTGGGGAGTGGAAGGAGGTTCTAATATACATGTGGCTGTATGCTAGAACTTTATTCAAATTATTTGAAATGTATTTTA
>OZ012685.1:46722145-46806606 GCA_963942565.1 Maea johnstoni | reverse complement strand
ATATGTATATATGCATATATATATATATATTAGTATATATATAAATGAATATACATATATAAATATAAATATATATATATATATATATATATATATATATATATATATATATACATATTTCAGCCAGAAAGTCTTATATAGGATTCGTTCTAGCTTCATATTTCTTTATCACTTTGAGATGAACTTATTATCATTTGCCATCGAACGGAATATCTTAACCCACTACAGTTAACTGAGGAAACTCAAATACGAATCTATTAAAGAAAAGCAATAGTTTGGATAACTCAATACATATATGTATATATATATATATATATATATATATATATATATATATATATATATATATATATATATATATATATATATATATATATATATATATATATATATATATAAATATATATATATATATATAAATATATATATATATATATATATATATATATATATATATATATATATATATATATATATATATATATATATATATTCGTGTGTGTGGGTGTGTGCATCAAGGTTTGCTAGCTTGTGCTGGAAGTACAAGGGTTAAGTCGTTACGATGCCTAGTCGGCTGCATAAATTCCCCATTAGCTCCTGAACAAGCCATTGTACTTGAGTAGGTTATCAGCACACAGTGACCGCCCGTAGCATGTGTATTCTATTGCATGTTTATTGACTGACCCTCGAGGTGTACAAAATCATACGGATACGAATAACGAAAACAAAAGATACATAATGAGACAGTAGAACCAAAAGTAGAAACATAGATACACTACAAGAAAACTAGAAATACGGAGGTATCGAAAATTAGGAAACGAAAGTATAAACAACGGAATCTGTTAGCACATGTCACCCCATTTCTCAATGGCTGTTAACTAGTCCATTTCACGCGCGTAGGGGGAAGTCGACCGCATGTAAATGCAAACTTTACGCGCGTAAAATGTTTTAAGATATGCAGATACGAGCCTGCAACGATCATCTGATTGGTCGTATCACTTACGCGCATTCGAGGTCTTATTTAATGCGCATAAAATAAGTTTTTATGCGCATTTTTCCATGGTTTAATGTGGACTACTCATTGCGCACCGCATGGCACACTTCGCTTGCCATAAGCTAGAGACTGCGCAACCCAGATAGGGCCCCGTTAAAAGAGGCACTGGGATATGGCATGCTTTTTGCACATTTATTTAACATGTGCGAGGGGGATACAACATGTTGAGAAAGGTATACAAGGTTGAGCTATTGAATGAGAATGAGGAACAACATGAAAATATGGACGCAACATGAAAAAATGGGGCAACATTTGGTACAATATACATGTATAGATATATAGTAGACAACCTGTCAAAAATGGAGACAACCTGTCTAAAACTGAACCAACATCTTCATGATTATATGGGATTTAAATATTCATGTGCCCAGGGATGTCACACGAATGACGTCAGCAGAAATCAGGAGATCACTGGCGCACTTAACGTGTGCCTTGACCTCTGACCTTTGACCTGTTGACTGTAGGTGCATTAGACCCTCCGTGCTGTAACGTTACGGCCCTATGCTATTGTTGCTCTGACGGGCCTCACCTATACGGCACTAGTCGTCCAATGCAAAAAAATGGAACCTGGGTCGGTGTATTGTCATGAAAACACTCCGTCACTAGTTTAATGGACAAGTTTATAGGAATTAAGTTAATAAAGGCTTATAAGGGCCAGATTTTTGAATAAAGTTCTTAAACTGCTATAAAAGTGTGTTTTTCTAACATGTTCCCTCAGTCGCTGTAGTCTGCCAGAGCGGTAGTAACGTAAGTTGGCCGCACACGTCGTAAAAGTCTATCTAAGTTCAATTGTTGGACGGCACGTGGACGTGAGTTGGTGCTTGGAGATAACGCAACAACTCGTCTGACAACGCGAGAATTAGCAGCCATTTTGCGGATTGGGAGGCCTTCTTCAGTGTGCCTCCATAAAAAGTTAAGATTTTTCCAAAAAGGAGGAGGTGAGTAAAGTAAGATATTGTCTTTAATGATAAATAAACACTGCTCTACAAATACAAGTAAGTTTTATTTCATTCAAATTTGTCAGTGCTTAATCATGTATCAGGTTCCAAAAATTTCAACGTGAGGACCCTTGCCCCCACAGCAAACAGAACGGACAGCCAGGGGGCAAGTCTCCTGGTCTATAGGTGCATCGTCTCCCGTCGGCCGTGAAAAATAAACGTCAGATAATTTGTTAATTGCTAATGTGAAGGACCTTTTATAACGCTGATGGTCACAAGGGTATTATTTAAACAATTCAGTGTGTTAGGGATAGGGTCAAATAAAGTTTGAATCCAAACTCATTATACTGTCCTTAAGAACCCTGGTTCCCTCCCTATGTCAGCTCTCTTTTCACAGAGAGAGAATCGGAATACAGCCTTAGAAGAAACCACTCTCTAATATTACCCCCATATAACACCATCTCCTTTGGAAAGCAATCAATTAGATATACTGGACCTAAAGTATGGAATTCTCTACCTAACAACTTGAGACAAACAACATCAATAAAATAGTTCAAAAACCTAATCTCAACCTGGTCTGGAACTAACTGTACCTGCTCTCTTTACTGCTTCAAGTAATACCAGTAAACGAGCAGAAGTATCTGCTATTTTACTTCAAAATCACAAATGTATGTCCTGAAAGACTAAAGATACTACTCATTGTCAATTAATGTGTGCAAACCTACTTCCCCTCTACTTGTCATTTATATTGCTGTTACACCTTGTATGTTATATTTTGAATTGTTATTTTGTAGTCGGCCAAGAGCCCTGGCAGCTCGTGTTTACTATGTAAAATTATTACCGACTTGAATTAAAGATTATCTATCTATACCTATCTATATAGCATGGAGCGCCAACATGTGTCATCTAACTGGGTTACCTGGGGGGTGGGGGGGGGGCTTAGGAAGATGAATGGGTAGGTTTCTTTACCCAGCCTGTGCCAGCTGTGTATACCTGATAAGCATCTCTAGGAACTGTCATAAAGGGGAAATTACTGGATTCTTAATGGGTACTTTATGGACTGCGCTATCAGAGATCTCCAATTGTCGCACCAGCATCTGACAGAGGCCTCAAAACATGCGACAAGCAAAAAGCTTTAATCAATCTTTAATACAGGAAACTTTTCAAAAACATGTCCAAACCTTTTGAAATTATTCTAAAGTATGCCTTTATTAGGCAGATATTACATGTACCTGGATGGTAGGTCCTTTTGGTAACCATGGTGAAACTTTAACATGTCCAGAGCAAAACAAAGTAATCTCTGGGGAAGGAAATGGGTTCAGATACCATCGTTTATTGTTAACCCACACTGACCAATATTGCATGTTTAGAAAAGCCGCAGAGTGGCGCTTAATAAATCAAATTTCCAAACCTTTCCTAGCGGTATGCAACTAGTTCTGTTACAATGTTATTTTAATATATAATACATTGTATAATATCAATAATATCAAAATAATATCAAATGTTACTTTTCAAAGGAAATTGCCATTTATAAGAACAAAGGATAATTTCGGCAAGGCAGCAAGAATAGTGGATCGACCCACTTGTCTAATCTATTATTAGAAACGGCAGCTTCTAAAATGCGGCACTGGAATTTATGCAAAACTCGCGTCGACATGATGGACCAAGTGTGACAGAGCAAGTAAAGAACTTTGTTTTCAAGACCGTCTTTTTTGGAAGGGCTAACAAAATATATTTTTACGCGGCCACACAAGAGGATAAGTAGATATCTATCAATACTAGCAGGCCCCCGTGCACAGCACGGGTTTGGATTCGAAGTGTTACTCAATGATGTGCAGGAGGTTTAGAGGCATAGAATAATAAAAAATAAGTAAATAAATAAAAAGAACACAATCAAACTACTCTAATCACTTGCTGAACTATTGGCGTTGCTCTTGTTTTTATAGCGCGGCATTGATTATACACTGCAGACCCCCCCCCCCCCCCATGTTATCAGTGGGAGACCAACAGCATGTGCGAAAAAATAGAAAGCATGATAAATAAGTAGTGTTCAGAAAGTTGCAAAGTCAGAACAAAATGTTGCAAAGAGATGCAAAAATGAATTTACAGGGGATAGAAAAGGAAAAAAGGAAACATAGGATGTAACCAATCACCACCCCCCCCCCCCCCCCCCCATGTTATTAGTGAGAGTCCAACAGCAAGTGCCAAAAAAAAAGAACACATGATAAATAAGTAGTGTTCATAATCGATCACAATTTTCAAGCATCGATTACACTGCAGACATAGGATGCAATCAATCACCCCCCCCCCCCCCCGCCAATGTTATCAGTGGGAGTCCAACAGCAAGTGCCAAAAAATAGAACGCATGATAAATAAGTAGTGTTCTTAGTTCTTAATGTTGCAAAGAACAAAATGTTGCAAAGAGGCAGTCAATAAAGGGGCAGTAGAGTGACAGGGGGAGGCAGTCGATAAAGGGGCAGTACAGTAACAGGGGGCAGTCAATAAAGGGGCAGTAGAGAGACAGGAGGAGGCAGTCGATAAAGGGGCAGTACAATGACAGGGGGCAGTCAATAAAGGGGCAGTAGAGAGACAGGAGGAGGCAGTCGATAAAGGGGCAGTACAGTGACAGGGGGCAGTCAATAAAGGGGCAGTAGAGAGACAGGAGGAGGCAGTCGATAAAGGGGCAGTACAGTGACAGGGGGCAGTCAATAAAGGGGCATTAGAGAGACAGGAGGAGGCAGTCGATAAAGGGGCAGTACAGTGACAGGGGGCAGTCAATAAAGGGGCAGTAGAGAGACAGGAGCAGGCAGTCGATAAATGGGCAGTACAATGACAGGGGGCAGTCAATAAAGGGGCAGTAGAGAGACAGGAGGAGGCAGTCGATAAAGGGGCAGTACAGTGACAGGGGGCAGTCAATAAAGGGGCAGTAGAGAGACAGGAGGAGGCAGTCGATAAAGGGGCAGTCAATAAAGGGGCATTAGAGAGACAGGAGGAGGCAGTCGATAAAGGGGCAGTACAGTGACAGGGGGCAGTCAATAAAGGGGCAGTAGAGAGACAGGAGGAGGCAGTCGATAAAGGGGCAGTACAGTGACAGGGGGCAGTCAATAAAGGGGCAGTAGAGAGACAGGAGGAGGCAGTCGATAAAGGGGCAGTACAGTGACAGGGGGCAGTCAATAAAGGGGCAGTAGAGAGACAGGAGGAGGCAGTCGATAAAGGGGCAGTACAGTGACAGGGGGCAGTCAATAAAGGGGCAGTAGAGAGACAGGAGGAGGCAGTCGATACATGGGCAGTACAATGACAGGGGGCAGTCAATAAAGGGGCAGTAGAGAGACAGGAGGAGGCAGTCGATAAAGGGGCAGTACAATGACGGGGCAGTCAATAAAGGGGCAGTAGAGAGACAGGAGGAGGCAGTCGATAAATGGGCAGTACAATGACAGGGGGCAGTCAATAAAGGGGCAGTAGAGAGACAGGAGGAGGCAGTCGATAAATGGGCAGTACAATGACAGGGGGCAGTCAATAATGGGGCAGTAGAGAGACAGGAGGAGGCAGTCGATAAATGGGCAGTACAATGACAGGGGGCAGTCAATAAAGGGGCAGTAGAGAGACAGGAGGAGGCAGTCGATAAATGGGCAGTACAATGACAGGGGGCAGTCAATAAAGGGGCAGTAGACTGACAGGGGGAGGCAGTCGATAAAGGGGCAGTACAGTGACAGGGGGCAGTCAATAAAGGGGCAGTAGAGAGACAGGAGGAGGCAGTCGATAAAGGGGCAGTACAGTGACAGGGGGCAGTCAATAAAGGGGCATTAGAGAGACAGGAGGAGGCAGTCGATAAAGGGGCAGTACAGTGACAGGGGGCAGTCAATAAAGGGGCAGTAGAGAGACAGGAGCAGGCAGTCGATAAATGGGCAGTACAATGACAGGGGGCAGTCAATAAAGGGACAGTAGAGACACGGGGCAGTTAATAAAGGGGCAGTAGAGAGATAGGGGGGCAGTCAATAAAGGGGCAGTAGAGAGACAGGCGGCAGTCAAATAGAGAGGAGAGTTGTAATACCACTAATGTCATGTCTGAGTACACATGCACTCATTCTCAGCCTAGTGCTGTATTGGTGTAGAGTTGGAACCTTTTTGCAACATTGTATAATATATGAAAGAGGGGGAGAGCAACATTGTATAATACTTATAGATACAGTTTAGCACAGTGTATGAAATACATTGTATCAGGCAGGTAGAGTTGAAAGAGGGGTAGCGCAACATTGTATATCATTTCAGTTGCCATTGACAACGTGGCATTTTTTCGCAAATAAAGGCATTAAATGCCCAAAATTTAAAAATATAAAAGTGTTACCTACTGTAGGAGACCCAAGGTAACAATTTCACGGCAGCAGCGCGACCCGCACATGCACAACCGCCGAGAAAAGCTTGTCCTACGGCTGGGGGAAGTGTGTATTTATATGTAGATCTACTGTAAAACTGGTAATGTTTGCGTGTAGTAAATATTGCGTTTTTTTCATTTTCTCTTTTATGCGTGTTTTAATTAATGCGAATCTCCACCAATAAACAGAAGGGAAACAGAAGGGACAGATTTATGCGTGTTTTAATTATTGCGTCCTCATGCATTCGCATTAAAACGCAATAATTAAAATCACGCAATCATTACCAGTTTTACAGTATTATCTATCTACCTGTCAGTCTGTCTGTATTACTGTAATTATGTATGAACAAGGAAGTGTAAATATTTGTAAGTTTAATTGAATATAGTATAACATAGAATTTATAATCAAAAAGAAGATCCCCTAGTAAAAACCCATGTACCGTAGCTATAGCTAATGGTATTTTGGGAGGAAAGTACCACAGTTTCACAAATTTAGACTTCTGTTGAAGGTCCCTGACATCCATAATTGTGGGTGTACGTAGGAGCTGCGTCCTATACTATCCTGCTGTGAGGCCACAATGTATTCATCATCAGAAGACCTTTCCCGCAATGGTTACTTTGTATCAGATAAATTGTCAACATGTTATAACTTGTTTCACCTATATATTTATATATTTAAATATTTTTTCTCCCCCAAAAATACGATGGTGAAAATATATCTAAATATACTTTCTCCCAACAAAATATGGTGGAGAAAATATATCTAAATATATTTTCTCCCCCAAAAATACGGTGGTGAAAATATATTTAGATATATTTTCTCCCAACAAAATATGGTGGTGAAAATATATTTAAATATATTTTCTCCCCCAAATATACGGTGGTGAAAATATATTTATATATATTTTCTCCCCCAAAAATACGGTGGTGAAAATATATTTAAATATATTTTCTCCCAACAAAATATGGTGGTGAAAATATATTTAAATATATTTTTTCCCCTAAAAATACAGTGGTGATAATATATTTAAATATATTTTCTTCCCCAAAAAAAAAAAAATATTAAAAAATTTTCTCTTTCACATTTGGTCCATCGTAGGAAAGTACCGCCTGGAGTAGACTATGATATAACTTTTGAAATGTACAGAAAGGTAGCTTCTAGTGTTCATTTCATGTATTCAGCCCTAGTTAAGGCTAGGGAGGGTGTCGGTTAAGATGTCCTTTTAATATATAGCCCAACCCCTGGGTAAATTTTCTGCCCGTATATCATTACAAATATATGTCTGATGTTGATATATGGACAACCCTCTTACACACCATGCGTCAGCTTTAAGGTGGCTGCTGCTATGTCATATTTATTCTATTGATATACTTCTATTGATACGTTTTCCTACATTTTCGAGAACAGCCAGCAGCCACCCCTGCACGTTGAATCTGCAGATGTGGTTTGTCCTCTTATGGGTTCAGGTGTTGTCGAAACCCTATAGCTACCATGCTTACATGAGTGAGATTTCCAAAGCACGCGTCTACCGGTGCAAAAATTCCCTATTCTAACGACTAAACCCTTCATATTTCGATCTTTAGCTAGAAAAACGACCCCATGAGCATGGCAGATATAATATAGTAGCGAATATTTCATGGTGAGCATGCAGCGCTCGAGTATGTTTCCCTGCTTCTGCTGCTGCTGCTGCTACTACTACTACTACTTCCACCACCATTACTCATACTACTGCTACTACCACTACCACTACTACTACTACTTCAGTTGTAGTAGTAGTAGTAGTAGTAGTAGTAGTAGTAGTAGTAGTAGTAGTAGTAGCAGCAGTATTAGTAGCAAAAGTAGTAGTAGTAGTAGTAGTAGTAATGGTAGCGGTGGTAGCTAATGTAGTATTAGTATTAATAGTAGTAGAAGTAGTAGCATTAGTAGTAGTAGTACTAGTACCGGGTAGTAGTAGTAGTAGTAGTAACGATAGCAGTTGTATAATTAGCAATAGAACATTTTCACTTAAGTTATTTTTTTCTGTTGACAGCAACAAGCTGACCACTTAACAGATCTCATATTCTATGGTTAAAGGTCAAGGCAACAGGTACAGGCAGACGCTACTTTCTGACTTGCGATGACGTCGATTGTATGACCTAACTGAACTCATAAATATTCATTTCCCATATGCTTATCCTCAGGTTGGTTCCCTTTCGTTCATGTTGGATCTTAGATGAGCAACCACAAGATATTTTGGTCCAAGGTTGTATCCATTTGTCCATATTGCCTCCATTTTTTCATGTTGCCACTAAAACGCAGAAAGCTAGCCCCTCTTTCCAACATCGTGCCTATCAATCTCTCAACCTTGCATACCTTTCTTACTTTGTTGTATCTCCCTTGCACATGTTGAATAAATGTGCAAAAGGCATGCCATACTGGGAGGACAGTACAGTTACAGAGAAGGGGGAAGGCAAGTGTTGCGGCAGGGCGCTAAAGGCCGCAGGAGGAGTAGAAATTGTCAGTGTAGTAAGAATCTGTGCGCCCAAAAAGTGAGTGGCGGGTGCACGGATCCAAGCCCAAAGTACAGGTGGAAGGTGCATGGATAGGGCACTGATCAGCACGTGGGGACGTGTGAAAGGGCAGATAGAAGGTAAATGGGTGGGAGTTGCATAAAGTAATAGTCATGTGCAGCAAGTGTGCATGCAAGTGACAATACCAACGTCATAGGGAACTTAATGGAACATTTCCTTCATCAACAGATATAAATTAATACTTACACCCATTTAACTTCACAGATCTCAATTTTTATATGAAGGCTAGCCGTAGGCATTACTTACATCCATTAAACTATAGATTTTCTCGAAGAAATTCCCAACTTCACAACTGTGGAAATGTTTATTATAAATCAAAGATAAAAGATTGTTTTTAGTCAAGGCTCAACATAAAGTCATCGGCCCTTATAGGGAATGGCAATTCAGGCAGACGTCCTTTCTGGGATCAGCGGTTTTGACCAACAATTCATTTTAGTAAAATAAAGTTTAAAAAATAATAGAAATAAAGCCACTGGTATTTTGAGTAGGAAATATTTCTAAGTGCCACACGAAGCACTGGGCAGGGGGAAAAAAAGTATTTGGTGTTGCAGGTTAGATGGAATCCCCCGCATCCCCCGGCCTGGTAGTCAAGTGCGCTATCGGTGAGACCATCGCGACTTGTGTACTATGCTGCTATGTGATGTGAAAAGAGAACTATATTGATGAAATCCCGTAACTCTATTTGGGATCGTTCCTAGCATTCCGAGTTTAGTCTTGTCATTTACGTGACTGACAACCGGAGTTAATCTTTGTTAAGTACTACTAGGCCACTTTTATCAATGACCCCACATATTTACATACTGCCCCAAACTGATTGTGACCTACCTTCGTCATGCGAGCTGGTAAATATCCAAATCAAATATGGAGCCTGTTGTCTAACTACTCCCAAACGGCTCGGCATCACCCGAATGTCGTTAGAACCCAATTAGGAGAGCCAAAATAGCTGAAAATTGGTTTTTGATCTATTAATCTAATGCCTTTTCAAATCAATGAACAATAGTAATTCTATCAATACGGCTTTTACATGTCGTTAACTTTGTGGCATCGCAATCCAATTTTGCTAATGATACGAACTTGCTATTCAGAGGTTCAGTTAACTACACTCGCTACCGTTTCACTTTTGCGGCGCTGCGCGCCTAGGGGATGAACATTGCGTCAAAATGTTAGTATATCCAAAGGGAATTTACTTAATTCGACTATGGCAAATAAATTAGATAAATCTCGTATCTTATTGGTCAATTGACAATGTTTAAAGGAAAATATTGCCTGTGATCATGTTTATGTGGAAAAAAAGCACTGACACCACGTAAAACCACGAACGTCGATCCACCGGATATGCAACCGGTAGATCTCCCTCAACAACCTGGCTGCGGCTGATAGCCCAAAAGTTGTGCGCAACTTTCTCTGTAATGTGAACGATATGAGAGCCCTCATTGCTTTTGTCTAGTAGTGACGTCACTCGTATGCGAGGTTCGGCGAGATTTGAGACACCGGGGATAGCCAGGTCCTTGCTAGAGTGCATATGGATATTGGTCTCTTGTCACCTATACATTGTTTTATTAATCTAAGGTAAAACATATATGAAGTATATGAAGTTTGCACCTATTTTCCTTTAATCATAGGCTATACACGCAGCGGCCGAGTATACAAGAGAAATATTCTTGTTATATACATAGCGGATGTGTATACAAGAGATTTATTATTGATATATGACTTTTTGAGCCCTTTCTTATGTTACATATTAACATTGTAATATACAAAGCTTTTGTTTTGTATATTTGTGTAGTTTCACTACAGTCAATAAAGATACATTGCATCATACAATATCACCAATACAATAAACGCAGTGGCTGTGTTTACAAGTGGAAGATTCTTGATACATACCCAGCGGCTGTGTATACAAGAGAAATAGTCTTGTTATAAACAGCGAAAAATTTAAATTTGAAAATTAAGTTTTATTGTGTTGATTTGCAGGTACATCCTCCATTCTCTTTTAAAGATGCTAACATCCTCCAAATTTTACGAGACAATAATCCTCATTGTTTGTTTTTGTTATAAAATTCTTTTGTTTTTCCTCATAAGTTCTGACGGCTTAATAGGCTAATCAAAAACAAGTAAATAGGATATTTCAAAGTAGGATTTGGGGGTATTCACTATCCCCGCCCTATCAGCCTCGTTCAACTAATTATTGATGTCCCCACCCTGTGTGGCAGCATTTTGGTGTACTAAACAGGATAAGCCCGACCTCGCCCGGCCATTTCCCGCCCTCCCAACTCCAGGGCATTCAATTGACTGCTGCATAATGCCTTAGATAAATAAACACTTCGAAATGAAAGATGCAAAATTCGCCACCGCTGATGATACTGTTTATCCCTTTTTGCGTCCGTAATCTGAGGCAAAGGCACCGAAAACAGTTTGGAAATAGAAAAAAAAACGTTACTTCGCTTAGGCCTAAAAAAAGTTGTTTGTTTCCTGTAACCCTACCCTAACAATTTTTTATTCAAAAAAATCCCTACCCTAAAGTTTTTTCCGCCCTCCCAACTCCCAATCAGCGTAAAACATGCATAAAACACATATTCTAGACCAAAAAAATAATGCAAAAAAAATAAAATTACTGACCTACCTACCCTATTTTTTCGGACTGTTACAGAAAACAAACAATTTCTTTTTTTAGGCCTTATATAGAGTGGATGAAGAGGACCCCAAAGCAAACAACAACTATTGTGTAAATGTTCTTTTTTTTCTTTTTCATACTGTTGCAGGTGCCCATGTCTGATGCGCCCCCACGGCCTTAGTTCCACACAGTACTCAGCAAATGAAGTATCCTATATATTTCGTTCCTTATTAATGTTACTTCTTTGTGTTGGTTAAATTCTCATTTGTGTACCTGTATGATTTTTTAAATCACCTGTTACCAGTCAATAAACATACATACATTCTAGTACATACATACATACATACACATTCATACATGTACATACATACATAAATAAATAAAATAAATGTTAGGTTAATAGTCTTGTTCCATTTTATCTATGTTCACACGACTCTTACATTTATGCATACATACATACATGCAGCAAACATATTTGAAGAGGGATCATCAATTCTAACAGACACATAAGCTTTTAGCCGAATCTATTTCTCAACATCACTTTGCAGCTGGTAACCAATTACATTTTGGTCAGACAACGAATTCATATTACAGACGTGAAATGGTTAATACATGAGAAAAACAAGACCGAGAGGATGTTTAGGTTGATGATAAATGGATCTGCTAGGCACCGAAAGAAAAGATGCGATGATGTTATAGAGAGCACGTCCGACGTGTTTTACGGACCCCCTTTCAAGATGTTGATTTTTTCGGTAACACTCGTCACTTGGCTCCCGGAATGGGCTTTAATTTTGCTTGAGGCTATTCCAAAAAGGAGGTCGCGGAATGCACCAATTTTAGACCCCCTGTACAGTCATTTTTTATTTCAAGCTAAAAATACAGATTTTGGCAAAAGATGCAAGCAACAAAATAAAGTTGTAAACCTGTCTTTACTACTGGAACTAGAGATTTCGTCACCATGCCTGTGCAATTTCAATTTTGACCGCCGGTGATATTCGTTAACAGTAGACATTTGTTAAAGTTTCATTCATTTTCTAAGATAAATTGTAGTTAATTTTCATGAAATGAAAATATAGTTGACAAACTCTATTCTTATGGAATAAAATACATACATCTGCATCTATCTTCTCACAACTTTTAACCGCATCGTTTCATCCCGGCGACTAGCTCTCACAAATATAGCTAGTATTCAAATAAATTCAATTCATTACTTTATTTCAGACACAGGTGGTCCATATATATAGGTGCTATATTGACTTGAAGCTGCACAGGGAGGTCTCCCAGTATTTACCTACACTACTATCTCTAAAATACTTTTCTACCGTTTGAAGGATACTGTTGGCACTGTTATTGATTCGAGTTTTGAATTGGTTAATATATATATATGTAATGAATGCTAAGTATTCATTTTTGTTTTGGTCCTTTTGGTATGCCAAGTGTTAATGGTATCCACAGCCTGCCCGCCGCATGATACCCTCAGTTTTATGACTTAAGATAAACATGCTTGGGCCGAACCCACGCTAGTTACGGCAGATAGGGTGTGGCAGGCATAAGATGTGGACGGGAGTAGAAAGCAGCAAAGAGGTATGTTATCTAAAATGACTTTTAATGCTGGAATTATGGAATTTACTTGTTTTGTTGATATCTGATAGAATTAGACTGTATAACTATAGAATGTTTGTTTGTTATTGCAGTTTTCACGGTGCATACTAGGTATAACGTGCATGACAGCACCAGACAGATATGAAACGGTGCATGACAGCACCAGACTTAGATATGAAACGGTGTTTATAAGGTATACAGTGCATGACAGCACCAGAACCTTAGATATGAAGGTGTCTATTAGGAATAAAGTGCATGACAGCACCAAACCTATAGATATGTATGTGACATTGGATACTAGACAAGAATAAACTATACCTATAGCATCTGTCGTGACTCTTGTGAATTTCGAACCCCCACAGCAGCACCATTGGAGTGGTGATGCTGTCATAGTGAAAACTCTTTGACTTTAATCCCTGAGTGAAACCCTCTTGGGATACAAAGAGTGAAAAAGTCTTTGATACCACAGTGAAAACTCTTAGACTTTAATCCCTGAGTGAAACCCTCTTGGGATACAAAGAGTGAAAAAGTCTTTGATACCAGAGTGAAAAAACTAAGACTTTAATCCTCAAGAAACTCTGATTGGAACACCTAGAGTGAGAATTCTTGGACTACATTCTCCAAGTGAAAAAACTGGATATATACAAGATATGAACTATGCTACACCCTATCTCACATGGACATAGATCACTTGGATTATACACAGACTGAATGGATTTTGACACTGGTATTACATACTGCCAGTGAGTGACCTAGATCTTATCATTGGAACAAGACGCTCCAGTAGGACTACTATCCCCAGCAACGGGGCACTCCAAAGGTCAGGAGGGCAATAAAATTTGAAGTGCCTGAGACACCCATGGACAGCCGTGTGGAGTGCCTAGCGACGACCCCTAGCAACAAGACAATAACATGTGTGCCTCCTACACCTAGCGACAATTCATGGCAACAGGATAACAACAGTGTACCCCTACGGAACTATTGAACATGGACTAACATTTATGTGTCAAGGAACATTTATGTTTTAAAACATTGGATTATTAAGGATTACATTGTTATTCTATCTGGATGTTCTAAGGTCTGTAAGAAATTTGTTTTTTGTACTTTGACAAGGTTTTTGAAGTTTACAGTTTAACTCTTTCAAGCCTGCATGTAGTACTGAAGATATATCAGACATAGGTACTATTTTGTATTGATTGCTATTGTTTTTCTTATTGTAAAACAAATTGATTGATTCTTAGATAACTTGATGCATTGTATCATTTAGCATATGCTTATGTAACAATAGGGTTTATTAATGAACACAGATTAATGGAACATACTCATCTGAATTTAACTATTTAAATCAAAATTATGTCTTCTAAAAGCAGTGTACAGGGTGATCAGATGAATGAGCAGTTGGTAGATGAAGATGTTTTAACTGCTAGAGATAGGAAGCCCACAGAGAAGGGCTTGAAATGGCAACTTGATCGAACTAGGTCAAACTTTAGAGTAGCCATTTCAGCATGGCGACGTCATGCAGGAAAAATTGAAGGCCTGCTTACTGACAGCCATGACTCCTCACTCTTAAAGGGGCACCGAGATGCCTTAGAAGGTGAGATGAATGAGGTATTTAGCCTGTATGACCAGCTGAGAAAACTTTTAGATTCAGCTGACCAAGAGAATACAGAGTATGCAAGTTTTGAAAAGATTGAATTGGAAAACTATCAGATAATGAAGAAATTTTCTGATAGAGTGAAAGAAATCGAGATAGAAAGGAGTGAGGTAGGATCAATCTTATCATCAAGATCTGGCAGAAGTCGCCAGTCTGATAGGTCTAACATCTCCAGAAAAGAAGTTGCAGCTGATGTAGCTGCAATGGAGGTGAAATTGAAATATATTGAACCTGAGGCCCAATTTAAAAGGGTACAAGTCCAAAGAGATTTGGAGATTGCTCAGGCAAGACTCCGAGAGATAGAAAGAATTGATAAGGAGGAAAGAGGTCATCTTGACCTTAACATGATACCATCTCAAGAGGATGGAATGAATGATTATGTCGCAAATTATGTGGAATCACAAAACATGCGTCATACAGATAGAAGCCCTCAAAGGGAAACTAAGATACAGGTAGGAGCGCAACCTCCTACATTGATAGCACCCCCTGTTCCCACCTCAACATCAGGAAATGTGTCAGTTACTCCACTGAACCCTCTAGTAGGTTCATATGTACCTAGACATCAACCCCAGAGTACTTGGATATATTCTCCGATCACACCTGATAACAGGCTTGGTGCTCAGAATAATGGTAACCAGCCATTAGGAGCTACATTCCCTGATAGAAACCAGACTGAGAATGTTTCTCAGCAACAGATATTTGATCTTACAAGGTCATTTGCAGAACAAATTAGCTTAAGTCGCCTTCCTCCCCCTGAACCATCAGTTTTCAGTGGCGATCCTATAAGCTATCCTGCATGGAAGAGCTCCTTTGATACCCTCATTGATCAGAAAGGGATACCGCCGAATGAAAGGATACACTACCTCAAGAAGTATTTAGGAGGTAGTGCCAGAGAAGCTATTGAAGGTTATTTTCTGCTTAGTAAAGATGATGCCTATGATGAAGCAAGACTGCTTCTGGAAGAGAGATATGGTGGTTCATTTGTGGTTGCAACTGCCTTTAGAAATAAACTTCGAGATTGGCCTAATATAAATCCGAGGGATGGCTTAGCCCTAAGGAAGTTTACAGATTATTTGAGACAATGTGAGAAAGCGATGGCTACCACTGGTCACCTGAGCATTTTAGATGATAGCATCGAAAATAGAAGGTTACTTCAGAAGCTACCAACATACTTAGTAACCAGCTGGGGAAGAATTGTAGCAGACTGGGAAGAGAGGAAAAAGGGATATCCTCCTTTCAAAGAATTCACTAGATACTTGGTGAAGGAAGCTAATATTGCTTGCCACCCTGTAACTTCACTCCAAGCGCTTAAATCCAGTGATAAGCAAGGTGAAGGTAGCAGAAAATCTGCCTACAAGGGTAACTCAGGCCCAGTGGCAGCTAGATCCCTAGCTACTGAAAGCTCAGAAGCAAAATCTGAGCAAAATAAAGATGAAAAATCCAAACGATGCGCATTTTGCAGAAAAGGCCATGAAATTGATTCTTGCAAAGCCTTCCTCTCAAAAACATGGGATGAAAAGAAAGATATTGTCATGCAAAGAGGTCTTTGTTTCGGCTGTCTGGAACATGGCCATATATCTAGCCTCTGCCCAGAAAGGATGAAATGCAAAACATGCAATGGGAAACATCCAACTTCCCTACATAGAGGAACCCAAGATTCTTACCAGAAAAAGACTCAGGCTTTTAATACAAAAACAGTCCTGGAAGGCACTGGAAGCAATGAGAATGAGACTGAACTCAAGGCAGTCAGTCATAGAACAAAGATAAAGAAACTTGATGAAAGGAAGAATATAGGCAAAAGTTCCATTGTAGTGCCCGTATGGGTATCTCATCAGGAAAAACCTGACAAAGAAATTCTTGTGTATGCACTGCTTGATACACAGTCTGATGCTACATTCATCCTAGAAGAGACTTGTGATGAACTTCAAGTTCAGGGACAAGAAACCAAACTTCGGCTATCAACAATGCTAGCAGAAGATATGCTTATTGAAAGCAGAAAGGTAAATGGGCTCATGATTAGAGCTCATGACAGTGTGAAAAGAATGCCACTTCCAGTGACTTACTCTAGGAATATAATTCCAGTGAACCGTGAACATATCCCCACAAAGCAAATGGCTTTGCAATGGCCCCACCTGGAGAAGATCGCAGATAAACTGATGCCAATAGCTGATTGCGATGTTGGCCTCCTGATCGGATATAACTGTCCCCAAGCACTGGTACCTCGGGAAGTTATTCCTCCAGAGGACAATGGTCCTTATGCAGAACGAACAGACCTTGGTTGGGGAATTGTTGGGATAATTGACCCTGATCAAATTCAGGTCGATGAATGTGACCCAATTGGACGATCTCACCTTCTTCTTACATATAATGTACCACATGAGTCAACCTTGCAAGAAGAAGGTCGTAGGGAACTTGACAACTTTCCTACACAAGTTCAGATGTCTCTGAAAACTTCAGTTAAGGAAGTATTCACGCCTATTGAGGCTATGAAAATGATGGAACTGGATTTTCATGAAAGAAAGTCTGGAAATGATGACTTTTCCCAGGATGATTTGAAATTCCTGAGAAAGGTCAATGATGGTATTCATGTGACGGAAGATGATCATTATGAATTGCCATTGCCGTTTAAGGAAGATCAGCCAAAGCTTCCTAACAACAAGGTTATGGCTATGCATCGCTTAAGGCAACTGAGAAAACGCCTTAGGAATGACACCAATTATGAAAGTGATTATGTGGCTTTCATGAAGGAAGTGATACACAATGGGTTTGCCGAAAAGGTACCTGTTGAAGAACTTGACAGAGATGATGGTGCAGTGTATTTCATACCTCATCATGGTGTGTACCACCCAAAGAAACCAAACAAGATTCGAGTGGTCTTTGACTGTAGTGCCCAGTTTAAGGGTGAATCACTCAATGATCATCTGCTCCGTGGACCGGATCTCACCAATGCACTAGTTGGTGTGTTATGCCGCTTCAGGAAGGAGCCAGTAGCTTTCATGTGTGACATAGAACAAATGTTCTTCCAGTTCAAGGTGAACGTGGAGCATAGAGACTTCCTACGATTCTTATGGTGGGAAAATGGAAGCTATGAAGACAATGATGTGACAGAGTACAGAATGAATGTACATCTGTTTGGAGCAGCCTCTTCTCCTGGCTGTGCAAATTACTGCTTAAAGCAAGCAGCTAATGACTATGAAGAGGAGTTTGGCTCAGAACCAGCCAACTTCATAAGAAATGATTTCTATGTGGATGATGGCCTAAAGTCAGTTCCAACTGACACAGAGGCTATAGATGTGATTACCAAGAGCCAGAATCTCGGTGCCAAGAGAGGACTGAGATTGCACAAAATTGTTTCCAATTCCAAGAAGGTAATGGAGATGATAGCCCCCGAAGACCGTGCAAAGGGTTTGAAAGACCTCAACTTTCTTCAAGACTCACTTCCTGTTGAAAGAGCTCTTGGAGTACAATGGTGTGTAGAATCAGATTCTTTTCAATTCAGAATCACCATTAAAGATCAACCTCTAACCAGACGCGGAATCTTGTCAACAGTGAGCTCAGTCTATGATCCCTTGGGATTCATAGCCCCTGTTGTGATTGTAGGAAAACAGATCCTACAAGAGATGTGTAGAGGCCAAACAGATTGGGATAGCCCTCTACCTGAAGAACTGAGACCCCGTTGGGAGAAATGGAGAAATGAACTCATTAGATTAGAAGATCTGAAAATCCAAAGATGCTTTAAGCCAGCAAACTTTGGAAAGATTGTACAGGCGGAACTTCATCATTTTTTTGATGCAAGCACAGTGGGATATGGACAATGTTCCTATCTACGCCTAGTCGATGAACAACAACAGGTGCACTGTTCACTAGTCATGGGAAAGGCTAGAGTCACTCCCTTGAAAACAGTGACAATTCCAAGACTGGAATTAAAAGCTGCCCTGCTATCAGTGAAGATCAGTAATCTCTTGAAAGAACAACTAGAACATAGAATTGACCATGAAGTTTTCTGGACAGACAGTAATGTTGTTCTTGGCTATATTGCCAATGATTCAAAGAGATTCCATGTTTTTGTTGCAAACAGAGTGCAGCAGATTCGGGACCACACAAGTCCAACACAATGGAGACATGTTAGAACACATGAAAACCCAGCTGATGAAGCTTCTCGAGGATTGAGTGCTGACGAACTAGTCAGTGAGTCTAAGTGGCTCAAAGGACCCAACTTCCTCTGGGAGAATGAGATACCCAATCCTACAGAGCAAGCACCTGAAAGGGTAATATCACACACTGACCCAGAAGTCAAGAAGGTGAAAGTATTTACCACTCAAACAGAAGAGAACAGAAACCAATTTGATCTGACAAGACTTCAGCACTTCTCAAGTTGGTTTCGAGCCAAACGAGCAATAGCAGCATGCTTGAAGCTCAAAGCAAAGATTCTCAATAAGATTCATGGTGCCAACCAAATGGTGCTGCGAAATAAAGGACAACTCTATGAACCAGTACAAGTCAAAGACCTTCGTACTGCAGAACTTGAGATTATAAGGCTTACACAGCAAGAAGCCTTTGAAGAAGAGATAAAGATACTTAAACATCTGAAAGTGAATGATAGCAATTTGGATAGAAAGGCTGCCCGGGCTCGCAACACAACCATGAAAGGAACGAGCCAGCTATATAGATTGGACCCCTTTCTTGATGATGAAGGTATCATCAGAGTAGGTGGACGCATCAGAAATGCCTCCTACTCATCTGACATCAAACATCCAGTGATTCTTCCTAGAAAACATCACGTGACTGACCTGATCATCCGCCATTGCCATGAGACAACACAGCATGGTGGACGTGGTATGACCATTAATGAAATTAGATCAAATGGTTACTGGATCATAGGATGCAGTGGAGCAGTGTCCAACTGCATCTACTCCTGTGTCAAATGTAGAAGATTGAGAGGTCCAGTACAACAACAGAAGATGTCAGACCTGCCTTCAGACAGACTAGATCCTGCGCCTCCCTTCACATATTGTGCAGTGGACTACTTTGGGCCATGGTACATAAAGGAAGGCCGCAAGGAACTGAAAAGATATGGTGCTCTTTTCACGTGCATGAATTCTAGAGCTGTGCACATTGAGACTGCAAATTCTTTGGAAACAGATTCGTTCATCAACGCACTGCGCCGTTTTATTGCAGTCAGAGGACCAATGAGACAGTTGAGATGCGATCAAGGCACAAACTTTGTGGGTGCATCCAGAGAGCTGAAAGAAGCTCTAGAAAAGATGGATCACTCCCGAGTAAGACAGTTCCTCATTGAAGAGGACTGTGACTATTTTGAATTTAGAATGAACGTTCCCTCGGCAAGCCACATGGGTGGTGTCTGGGAACGCCAGATTCGGACAGTGAGAAATATACTTGCATCCCTAATGGATCAAGCAGGCTCTCAACTAAATGATGAATCGCTGCGTACACTCATGTGTGAAGCAGCTGCTATTGTGAATAGTCGACCATTGACTGTGGATAACCTCAATGATCCGACTTCCTTAGCACCACTGACACCAAATCACCTTTTGACAATGAAGTCAAAGGTCATTCTTCCACCACCTGGAAGATTTCAAGAGACAGACCTGTATGGTCGAAAACAATGGCGCAGAGTTCAACATCTCGCCAATGAATTCTGGACAAGATGGAAAACAGAATATCTGAGCAATCTTCAGATTCGTTCTAAGTGGAATAAGCCACGTCGCGAGGTCAACAAAGGAGACATAGTGATTCTCAAGGATGACAACCTACCTCGCAACCAGTGGCTGTTAGGGCGTGTTGACCAAGTGTACCCTAGCAAGGATGGTCATGTCCGCAAGGTCAAACTAGCAATTGCTAATCCCTCCCTGGATAGCAAGGGCAGGCCAATCAGACCACAAACATTTCTGGATCGCCCAATTCAGAAGTTGGTTGTGCTAGTTGAAGAAATGAGAGACTAGGTATTCCCCGACAAGGAGCCATAACTGACTACCAGATCAAACATCTGACCTGGTACACTGTATAAGTAGAAGTAATGTTTAGAGATAACGCAAGATGATTTAGAAGCAGTAGTATATATAATCATTACAATGGATGAGTATGTTCCTTACTGTTTTATTGAAAATGTTGATGAATATCATTATGATGACACACAAGAATGGCATTGGTTATAAACTTAAAAGTGTAATAGTTATGCAAATCAGTTTAAAGAAACATGGACTTCAAATCATTAGATATTATGTTGATGGTTTTTTAAATGGAAATTAGATATCACTAATTTAGGGAGCCATGTAATGAATGCTAAGTATTCATTTTTGTTTTGGTCCTTTTGGTATGCCAAGTGTTAATGGTATCCACAGCCTGCCCGCCGCATGATACCCTCAGTTTTATGACTTAAGATAAACATGCTTGGGCCGAACCCACGCTAGTTACGGCAGATAGGGTGTGGCAGGCATAAGATGTGGACGGGAGTAGAAAGCAGCAAAGAGGTATGTTATCTAAAATGACTTTTAATGCTGGAATTATGGAATTTACTTGTTTTGTTGATATCTGATAGAATTAGACTGTATAACTATAGAATGTTTGTTTGTTATTGCAGTTTTCACGGTGCATACTAGGTATAACGTGCATGACAGCACCAGACAGATATGAAACGGTGCATGACAGCACCAGACTTAGATATGAAACGGTGTTTATAAGGTATACAGTGCATGACAGCACCAGAACCTTAGATATGAAGGTGTCTATTAGGAATAAAGTGCATGACAGCACCAAACCTATAGATATGTATGTGACATTGGATACTAGACAAGAATAAACTATACCTATAGCATCTGTCGTGACTCTTGTGAATTTCGAACCCCCACAGCAGCACCATTGGAGTGGTGATGCTGTCATAATATATATATATATATATATATATATATATATATATATATATATATATATATATATATATATATATATATATATATATATATATATATATATATATATATGTGTGTGTGTGTGTGTGTTTGTATGTATGTATGTATATATCTTTACGCTGTTTAATCGGCGTGTAAAGCAACAGTCTACTCGGACTTCTACTTAATTTTACTGAATGAACAAAGTCCGTGGAGAATAACTAGGACGAGTGCAAATGACATAAGCTACAGCCTATTTGATATCTTATCTATCAATTTCATAGCTGTTAGCCAAGCTTTCTGAACTATTGCTACACTAGTAAGGGAGCCCTAAGTGTGTGGTTGCAGGGATATCTGGATGCTCTGATGGTTAAATAATTGCCAAACGAAAAATAAGGGTTGAGAAAACAGAACTAGAATTAATCATGAGTGATATCGGAATCGGATATCTAGGTGTTTTGATTATTTTTTGCCATTATGAAAAATTTCATGGTTTCTGTCCTCAGGGCGGGTACTTTCCGTCTGGTTAAATATAAATTCATAATCAATAGTTGTTGTTTTGTTTTTATTCTTTCATTTCCACCATTTGAAATTAGCCCAAAGTATGCCTTTATTTATCACATGCACCTGGATGTTAATTGTGAAAGCTTTAACATGTCAAGAGCAAAAGGTAACCTCTGGGGAAGGATTTGGGTTCAGATATCATCGTTGATTGTTAACCCACACAGACCAATGTTTAAAGAAGATCATTTTCGCATCGTTTTTCTAGTGTTCGACCTGCCACTGAACAGTCAGTGACATTTATATTTTATATATTCCATTCAATGTAACTCTATCCTCTGAATGCAACCTAACTGCCAGCAGACTCCCCGCAGGTCTTGTTTAGTGATGATAGATATACCCCCAAGGAAGCTGTGGTGTATGGGATATACCCAAGGTGTTACGAGGCGAAGCCGAGTAACCCCGAGGGTATCACATACACCCCAGCTTCCGAGGAGTCTATGTGGCTTGTACCACAGTTGACTGCCTTCCACCAATTAGAGGCCGAGAAAAGCGTGGCAGAGCACTCTGCTAAATACCCTTGGGTAACACCTTCCGGTTTAGGCAGCTTAGAGAACAAAGGTTTGAAAAGTGTGGGTTATGTGATAGATAGACCCAAGGAAGCTGTGGTGTATGGGATATACCCAAGGTGTTACGAGGCGTAGCCGAGTAACCCCGAGGGTATCACATACACCACAGCTTCCGAGGGATCTATGTAGCTTGTACCACAGTTGACTGCCTTCCATCAATCACAGGCCGAGAAAAGTATACCCTTGGGTAACACCTTTGGTGTTAGGCAGCTTAGAGAACAAAGGCTTGAAAAGTGTGGGTTATGTGATAGAAAGAACACGAGGGGCCGTGGGTTATGGGGGAAAACCCAAGTTTCCGCACGAGTGCGCAGCACGAGTGGGGAACCGAGGGTGGTCCCCCCATAACCTAGGCCCCGAGTAGTTCTTTCTATCTTGTAGCATGGCCAGCTCCCTTCAGCCAATCTCAGGCCGAGAGAAAGGTAGGCGCCAGAACACAGGAAGTACAGGAGAGGAATAGTGAAGGATTAGGGATGGGAAGGCATGCAGATTCCTCTCGATTATCTGACGTTAATAGGACACATAGTTTAGAGTTCTGGCAATGAAGAAGGTAGGATATTCGGGTGAGCAGTGTGTGGGGGTGAACATCATACCTCATGGTAGATTCATGTTTAGATGTCTTTATTTCGGCTATTGTACATATCCAACAGAATACCCTGCTGTACGGCCTTCCCTGTAGTGTCTTATCACATCAGAGACGCACAGATTTAAAATGATGTTGATTGTCAGTGCAGAATAATGGTCTCTCTCTCTCTCTCTCTCTCTCTCTCTCTCTCTCTCTCTATATATATATATATATATATATATATATATATATATATATATATATATATATAAATATATATATATGTATATATATATATATATATATATGTATATATATACTAGTATATATATATATATATATATATATATATATATATATATATATATATATATATATATATATATATATATATATAAATGTATATATAAGGTATCTCCGCAAGTGTGCTTTCCCGAATGACCACGGTTCACCTGCTTTTGTTTCACCCACAGGTAGGTGTCCACTGACCACAGGGGCTCCACTCCTACAGAGGGCAAAGCATCTGTGGTCAGTGAACATCTCTTTGTGGGTGAGACAAAGACAGCTAACCGTGTTCTTCGGGAAATAAGAACACACTTTTCGAGGCCTGTGATTGGCTGAAGGGAGCAGGCCATGCTACAAGTCCTATAACCCTACACTTTTCGAGGCCTGTGATTGGTGGAAGGCAGGCAACTGTGGTACAAGTCCTATAACCCTACACTTTTCGAGGCCTCTGATTGGTGGAAGACAAGCAACTATGGTACAAAAACTGAAAGACCCCTTAGGTTTTAACCCTTCCCGGTTCCAGGTTTATACCTCGTTGCAATATGACCTTAGCTGTAGAAACCGAGGTAAAAACTTAACCTTCGTCATCCCTATCTATTATTATCTGTCTAGGCATGAGCACTAGGCCCCGGGGGGGCACTCAGGTACACAGGGGGGCCGCACCTTAGTTACGTATTTCGCGAAAGAAGGGGTCTTTTTTGAAGACCTCCGCATGTCCGCGATTTTGTAAAAGAAGGGTACTTTTTTGTACCCAGGTACGAAGTATGGGGGTCAAAATCCCCTTACAATCCACGAAACATACGCAGCTCTGACGCCGAGTGACTCCCGAAGTATCTGGGCTTCCGAGTTTGCTGCCCCCACTTGCTGCCGCTAAACACGCAGATGATTATAAAATCTAAAGTTAAAATACGTGTTCCCGTTCATCCAATGTCAGTGTTTTGATAAAAGAAGGGGTGTTTATTTAGTGGAAAAAGTCAGCGTTTTTATTAAAATAAGGGTGCTTTTTTGGCCAGAAATCAGTGCTTTAGGGGTATTTTTTAATTTTGATAACGAACGTATGCGCCCCCCTAAATACCCAAGTGCCCCCCCCCCCGGGCACTAGGCTAGGACGACCAAGTGTCAAACGCTAGCTATTATCTGATTACACCATCTAATCCTGAACGTCTCTCAATGCGCATCACAGTTACACACCTACCGATAACTCGACCTTCGGACCTTGATTGGAACAAGACACCGGCAAGACACTCATATGAAGATGGCGTTCGTAACAAGGTGTGCAGTGCGTGGGTTCAGCAGCTCTGGGGGTTTGCAGGGTATCCAAAGGGTGCTGGTGGTGGGCAGTGGACAGATGGGTTCAGGTATCGCACAGGTATGTACATTTCCGTGCATTTTATTGACGATTTGTGTAACCTATATCATCATATTTATCATGCTAACAGGGATTGGAAAGTCCGAGGCTCCGAGCTCGCTGACAACTTGAATGAGTGGCCCGGGATTGAATGACCATCTCGAACGTAAAAAGCCGGAGGTATAACACTAGTATTAGTATTGTTAAAGCTGTAAAATGCAAATCTCAAAAAGTTATAAATCATAGTAGTGGCAGCACTGTCGGTTTGGTCAGTAAGGGGCTATGCAAACTCGGACATTCTAAAGTCCTTCTGGCCACAGGTCAAACCTTAGATGACCAAACACATCTCTTTATCTAAGGTCACACGTACTACTTTCGCCAACTTCCCTGCATCAGCAGCCAACCGACAGCGATATTTCTCTATTCATAGTTTTGCTTTTTGCTGTACAGTACGATGGTGCAGGTGTGAACGGCAGGAAAAAGGATATTTTTGTGCACAAAAATAGGCGACAAATTTTCATTTTTAAATTCTACTGTTTTTGGAATAACGGTGGTGAAAATACATCTAATTTTCTTTGGTCAAAATGATCAGAATCTCATGGATTGAGTTGATCCAGAAAGAGTAATTAATCTACCAGACCAGACAACAATTTATAGGTGGGATTTTGAGTAAGTGTGAGTCGTTGACTAGAGGTTGACTATCCACCAGACCTTGGATTTGGTCATCTAAGACCAGACGATCTTTCCTTCACTTCTGATTCCGGACTTGGAGACTTCTTGCGATTGTTGAGACTATAGCAAATACCTTAGATACCTTCCGTCATCCAAGCAAATACTGAAACATATTCAAATATAAAGCTATCGGTTAAACTGAGCGTTTTTGTTAAAGATAACGTATTTATTTGGGTTTAAACTCATGACTAACCCCAGCTACAGGGTCTGTCACGGTTACCAGCCACCCCCCCCCCCCCCCCCCCCCCTGATAAAAATGGGGTACGGACAGTTGCCCACCAAGCAAATGAAAAGTAGGACATTTGCCCACCAAAATATTTTTAAATACATAAAGTTATAGGAATAATATATAAATAATACAAACAACTTAGTTTACATTCTTACAAGCATAAAGTGTGTGAAACAGATTTTTTTACAAACAAAGGCTTTATTACAAACAAGCAGAACTTTTTGGATATAAATGCAACTTTAAAGTGTCTTTTAGTACAAAAACAAAGGCTTGATTACAAACAAGCAGAACTTATCACATTATTACAAACAAAAGCTTTATTACAAACAAGCAGAACATATAAATGTAACTTTGTACTGATCCCCCCAGTGCTAAACTCTGCAAGGAAGCCATGAGGTGCCAAGAAGCCATGTACTGACCCATGTAAACTATCAAAACATTATATATAAATATTTAGGAAAAATATCAAAAATATTTATTTATAAATATTTTGGTGGGCAAATGTCCTACTTTTCATTTGCTTGGTGGGCAACTGTCCAGTGGGCAACTGTCCGGTGGGCAACTGTCCGGTGGGCAACTGTTCGGTGGGCAACTGTCCTACACTCGATAAAAATAGCCTAGGGATCTGGATACAGGTTAGGAGGATGTCTGCATACTAAATGACCCCAGCACTGATTAGCCCTTGCCCACCAATCGACCTAATATCGAGCTAATTAGTATGCAAGCTTCGGTCTTTTATTGTGTTAGCATTCATTCAAGTTCCTAGGCATTCTCTGAGTCCTCTTTGCTGTGTGTGCATCTCTAGTACAAGAACCGTTCTTTTGACAAGTTTTCTGGGCTGTCAATGCCCATGTTAACATCAACTAGTTATTTTCCCTCCCTCCCTACCCTCTAATCTGCATTCAGACTCGGACACCTGACAGTGGGGTTGAGAGTAATACATGTTTTATTAAGCTGCACCTCAGAGGGGTTCTCTACATGGGCATCGCCCATTTTTTATGTATCAAGTATCTATACTTATCTAATTTGTTTTTTATAATGTGTGCTGTCTAATCATGTATCATAGAATGTTCATAGTTAAACATATATAGGCTAGTCATTCCAGTATTACTGTTTTGCCAAAATACCATTCATTTGTCATAGTTTATCTTGTGTTTGGTCATCTAAGTATTCTATGCTTTTCAAATAAAGTATGTGTTTTAGGTAAACGATGCGGAGGCTATAACCATATGTGCCATGTTAAGCATGTATCTTAAATAATATGTTTAAGACTCGTGTACCCTAAAAAATGCTTGGGAACACTAGTCATTGCTTATGCTATGCCAATCGGTAGTTCCATCATGCCATGGTTCCCGATGTTGTAGTTGTACTTGGGGGCACTAGTGATAGTCCTTAGTGGGGGAGGTCACAGCCTTCCACCTGTGATTTCTGTATATAATAACTAGTAAGGAGTCTTTAAATAAAGACCCCCTCAGGTTCTACCCCAAAACTGTAGTTGTTATTATTTATGCTCTTTACCACAGTAATGTACGTAGCATTATTATTATTATTATTATTATTATTATTATTATTATTATTATTATTACTATTATTATTATTACTTGTTGTGTCTTGTGTGTAATAATTACCAAAAAGGTTCATTTTTGGTATACAACTTATAGTGCAGGAGTGGGTTTAACCAGAGAGTTCAAGTAGACCTCTCTGGTTTAACTCATTTCTAAACAAAAAGGTATGCAATACCTTGGATGAGAAAAGAATGGATATGTAGCGAGAGACCAATTACTATATGCCCTATAGTTACTCTCGCATCGATAACATTACAGAGAAACCTTATCTCCACCACCAGCTGGGGGTGCCCAGAGCATCGATTTTGGCCTATTAGCAGCTATTAGTTGACACTGGTTGAGGCTAGCATGTTCAGGTTTACCGGCTGGTTTCGAATCCACTTGTGTTTGGTCATCTAAGGCAATACACATGCCATAAACTTATTTCTGCTCGTAGTATTTGGAAATAATTATATACACGGTATGTGATATTCATTGTTCAGCGACCCTTGTAAACTGCATCTTATCAAAGTATAACATGAGAGTAAGCAGTCAATGAACGTTGATGAACTCTTTCAATAGCACACCATACTTGGGCATCGACCATTTGATATCCTCTGGGATATACAGTATGTATATTTTGGAAAAAGAACATGTTTCTGAAAATTGGCAAAATAAGCAATCTGTCTCCGAATATTAAGAAAATGAATAAACTTTTATCCTATTCACCCGGCGTCAACATATGCAGGTGCGTGGTGAAAATGAATAAACTGTCCCTGGAAAATTAAGAAATAAATTGAAACTGGCTAGTCACGACTTAGAAAACAATTTAGCAGCAACGTTGACGATAAACGAAATTCGAATCACGCACGTGCATATGTTGACGCCGGGTGCATAGGATGATGTATAACAGCAACGTAAGAATGCCCCATTTCATTTCAAATGTATTTTAACAGGTATCAGTCAGTATTTCTTTCACCAAGCGTAAGTTTATAGGTTTTAGGTGAACTCGACTTGTCATCTTTACATCAGAATAGATATAAGATAAAGCTCGGACACGTGTGTTTTTTGTTTGTATTGGTTCCGTAACCGCATTTGACCCACGCCGGGGTCAACTCCCAAGGAGGACCTACGGAGGGCTCCCCTACCACCTTAGAAGACCAACACAAATTCTTTTCTTAATCCAAGCTACCACCCAGGCCACTCGTCCCTCTTCATTGTCCCTGTCCACCCGTACTTTCATCATGCATCCTGCATCAGATCCATACCCTCCCCTGTCCTCCTGCCCTGTAATATATCCTTCCAAATATCTGGTCTGTCCCTTCCTTGTCTTCCCGTCATAAACGCATATCTAAACCCCACACATATGAACCCGTCAAAGATCATCAAACCCTACATATAAACTGTGTTACTTTATTACTTCCATCACAAATATAACAGTTGTGTAACTCTAAAACATCTCCCCCCATGTATCCTCAATGCCTACCTGTTCCATCGCCGCTCACTTACAAAAATGGCCCCCATCCTCTTTATCGCATAGTATAGTATAGTATCATAAACTTTTGTGTGTATGAACTAACATCAACTTTGTTGGACAGTGATAATAACATGGAACCACACAAACACACCCCTACGCCTCAATTCCCCTTTTACCCTTCTCTTTTCTTCATCATTTTCTTTACCACTTCTCCCACCGTTCTAGATAGTTCCTCCGATGGTTCCCCAACAAAACCTACTATCTCCTTAAGCTGCTCCCTCCCCTCTTTGCCCATCCAAACCCCCCATCTCTCTTCCCGCCATATTAGCCTTGCCTTCCCCAAAATTATGTTCATACATGGACCTGTAATTGATCTGATTTTTTGTCTCCCTCAATAGGTGGCAGCACAATCCGGTCATGATGTTACTATAGCTGACCTGTCAGAGGATCTGTTGAATAAATCTAAGGCAGGCATCGAAAAAAGTTTAAACAGAGTAATAAAAAAGAAATATGCAGAGGACCAAGAGGTGAGAATGCATAAAATACTGACTTTGTATATGTATATTTTTTCAATTTGGATTTGCTTAGTTGACTGTGCATACTACTACTAATACTGCTGCTACTGCTACTGCTACTACTACTACTACTTCTACTACTACTACTACTACTACTACTACTACTACTACTACCACTACCACTACCACTACCACTACTACTACTACTACTACTACTACTACTACTACTAACATCAACAACAAAAACAATACCAATAATGATATTAATACGTGTTCATACGTGCGTAACATAGTCGTTCCAATCAGACAGCGTCGTCATCCTACGTTTTCGGGATATTGCATTCCATTTCATTCACTATACAATTGTAATTTTGACCGAAACTTTCCTTTTTTATGATTTCAGAAGGGTGTCGCGTTCCTCAAGGATACTATGGCGCGCGTATCCATTACAACAGATGCCGTCAAGGCTACCCAGTCAGCGGATATAGTGATCGAGGCCATAGCCGAGGATATCAAACTTAAGCTTAAATTATTCGCTGAATTAGATGCTGCTGCTCCAGCGTACGTCTTCGTTGTTGTTGCCGCTGCTGCAAGTTGACTTTTAGGAAATAATGAACAACATAATAGTAGTATTCAAACAGCAGTGCTTTATTTATGCCTCAAAAGTTAAATATTTGTCAACTCTAACAACTGTACTTAATTTAAAATATACTACAAGTATATTGAAATTATAATAATTTGACCTTGCCTTGCGATGCTATTTCCATGGAACATATTAGCAAAATTATACATCTTACTTTGACTTATTACATGCATTTCAACTTCATTTCCCGCAAAGTCAATTGCTCTCACTGACAATAGAAACTGTTCAACCCAATAATGCCCAAAATCCAATTGACAATTATCTTCTTGAGTTATAAAACGTATGAGAATATGTTTGTAGAGCTAACAAAAATGAATAAGGTAATTAATGGAAGGTTATCGGTTTGGTTCGGCCAGGAACTATTTATTTATTTCAAATATATAGTTCCTGGTTAGGCGCAACATTTTTTTCAAGTGTTTCCAAGATTTGCCTTAGCATCGTTTCATGGCTTTGCCCATTGTGATGATAATATCATCACAATAGTCATTACCTTTTTGGCACTTCATCATGTATTTCCATCGTCTTGTTTTTCAGATCAACTTTGTTCACCAGTAACACATCCAGCCTCTCCGTTACTGAGATAGCCAGAAGCACGAAACGAGAAGATAGGTTCGGTGGTCTGCATTTCTTCAACCCCGTACCAGTTATGAAACTGGTAGAGGTACAGCTCAGAAAAGAATGATCGAACACTTCGTACTAAGCCTTGAAATTTATAAATCCAAGTATACCAAATTTCATCATTAGATCTGGCCCCATATGTTTGACTTACGTTTCCATCTGATCGAGTACATTTCACTTTTTTTCAATTGAAGTATTTAACTTGAGCAAATATTAACTACTTCCTCTTAGAATTGATTTGAAACGATGAAAATACTTCTACTGCTATGTATTTGTAGTCACATTTGTAATCAATTTATGTATATATATATATATATATATATATATATATATATATATATATATATATATATATATATATATATATATATATATATATATATATATATGTATATATATATATATATATATATATATATATATATATATATATATATATATATATATATATATATATATATATATATATATATATATATCGATTCAAAATCTGCCCACCCTTAAGTTTTGCATTAAATTGCAGGTTGTACGTGCAGATTCTACAAGCGATGAAGCCTTCAACAGTCTCATGGATTTCTGTAAAGCCATAGGAAAATCGCCAGTCAGCTGTAAGGTAATCAGTATGTTCTTTATGAGGATTTGAACCTTAAAATCATCCCCCCCCCCCCCTACAGACATTTTTAAAAATGGATCAGGTTTTCAGCATTTTTAAAGATAAACTATACCTAGCTAGTTGTTAATGGCTTAAATACATATCTGGGCGCATTTTGATGAGGCAGATCTCATCAGGGTTGTGACAGGAACTACATATTTAATAATTTAATATGTTTTAAATATATTTCAAAATACATAGTTCCTGGTTGTGAGTCGCAGCAGGGGCTATAATAATATACCCTGCTTGCAGCCAAAATGTGTATTCTACTTCCCTCAGCCAGATCTTTAATCACCTGAGTGCAACACTAATTACACTGCAGGCACAGAACATCACCCGAAACCGTCTCACTTAACACTACCCTCCCCACCTTCATCTCCTTATCTAACTCTCTGTTAGTGGTGGAGGAAATTGACTAACGAAAGTCACTGTCACGCCTTTCACATGCCTCTAGCCAGTTTCGAAATTGAGACCTTTATCAGTAGTGAGAGCCAGAACCGACTATGTAATGAAAGGCTTTGGATGCACACTGACTGGGAGACCTAATCATTTTCTACCCTATATGGTCTATGTGGACCTCTCCAGATTTATTAAAAAGTTACATGTCCTCTTTCAATTTTGGTAACATGAGAGAAAGATGATTACAGTATCTTCCTTCCTTTCCTTGCTTCCAGGATACACCAGGGTTTGTCGTTAACCGTTTGCTCGTTCCATACATTGCTGCTGCAGTGCGCATGCTCGATAGAGGTAAGACCTTCGATTAAACAAGTCGTTTTTAGATTTCTCCTCAGAAATATCTGCGTCTGGGTCTATGGTACCTTTGAAAATGTGGTAAGGGATAAAGCAGGGACTTTTAATAGACATGGAGGGGACTTGTTGGTTGGTATCAGGTGAATATTTTACCTTCAAATATTTTCCAAAAAAATATCAGGATGTCATCAAAGAAAGAGTTCAGCCTTCAGGCCCATGTGGAAAGTAGTAGGGTTTTGATTCCTCAATAATCTGGCCTTCAGTCCAAAACCGGCATTTCTTGCTTTTTATCATTTATGACCCAATCATTCGGAGAAAAAAAAACTTTGATAGAAATGAGATGAAATGTAATTGAAAGTTCATTTAGATCACATCAGAACATATAGTCCCACTATATGTTCCTGATTATTTCTATTCTGGACTTTGCTCTATACTATTATGTCTTAGTATTAATACCTGAAGAAAAATACGAACCTGTAAAACATGTTTCAAGCATAGATTTTATGCAAATCATTATTTTTTTACGATTCTTGTTAATATTTTGTACACATTGTATGATCTGTCGTTTTCCTGTTTTCCCATCATGGCATATGTAGGAGAAGCAACAGCAGAGGACATTGACGCTGCAATGATGAAGGGCTGCGGATACCCAATGGGGCCCTTGAAACTTGCTGACGTCATCGGAATAGATACCCTAAAGATGGTGACGGATGGTAAGTCATCAATGCCTGAAACAGGCATAGGGTCCTATACACAACATGTGTCGGTGGGGACTGCTTTGGTCGCATCTACTTTCATATTTTCATCATCATCTTCATCATCATTTCATTATTATCACCATCATCAGCAATCACAACAACACCATCATCATTATCTTATTCTGTATCTGATTTAGCTCTTTCCACTTATGTCAGTACTATCATAACCACTTTATTACTGCTAGTCAATAGCTTTACTACTGTATGCAACTGTTGCTGATGTTGCTGCTGCTACTACTACTACTACTACTACTACTACTACTACTACTACTACTACTACTACTACTACTACTACTTGCTCGTTCCATACATTGCTACTACTACTTATAAAAGTAATAATAATAATAATAATAATAATAATAATAATAATAATAATAATAATAATAATAATAATGATGATAATAATATTATTAATAATAATAATAATAATAATAATAATAGTAATAATAATAAAAATAATAATAATAATAATAAAAATAATAATGATAATGATAATGATAATAATAATAATAGTAATCCTGACTTCTGAGTAGGTTGTCCAATCGATTTATGTTTGCTAGTCCGATTCCTAAACGCGTTCATGTTCATGTACATGTTATGCTTTTGTTCTTAGGTTGGCACGAAGCGTATCCAAATGATCCTGACTTTCTACCAACACCAGGCCTTATGAACCAGCTTGTTGCTGAGGGAAAACATGGAGTGAAAACTGGAGAGGGCTTCTATGTATATAAGAAAAAATAAAATGAACTGTAAACACAATTGTATTGTTGTTTTTTGTTATTTCTTTTTTTCGTTAAAATTGAAAATTTGCGTATGGATCTATGTCATTAAATCCACTTAAGTATGTTGGTTTGTTTTCTCTAGCTGTGTCTCATCGGAACAGTTCGAGTGGATTTTAGACATTCAAATATTGAAGGCCCAGTAAACTATAAGTATTTCTCATTTGCATAAATGCCAAAAAACACCAACAGTAGATATATCTAATTACAAAGTAATGAGAGTCATAACGTTTTTAAAAATGAGATCGGAAAGGCGAGGATTCTACTGTATTTTGAGGTGTACGTCTTACCTAATTGGTACAAGTAGATTTTATTCCACTCTAGGAGTAGAATAAATACAGCAGCCACACTGGCAGAACTAGCCTATAGTGCCTGGCCGCCTTGGCAGCTGGACATTCTTAACCCATTAACACTCAGAGCAGCCAAAAGAGGCCTGACGATTTTGGAAATATTTAACTTACAAACACATTTTCTTGAAAACGTTTGAAGGAGAAGTGTTGATCACAAGCCAGACAAGAACTCTCCTTCAAATATTTTGTGAATTTTTGCTTTATTCAAAAGATATTTTCAAAAGTATGAGGGTAGCAGACGACACTTTCTACAGAAACTCTGAGTGTGAATGGGTTAAGGTAGAACCCTACTCGAAACACTGGTCATTTTTAAAACTTGAATATCTGAAACTAAGTTTAATGAAGACAACGGCACTTATGCTATTCTATTGTAAAGGTTACATCTCATAGTTGCCGAATAATGGTAAACTTATCAAAAAGTGACTATTTTGAGGTAATGCGGCACCCTTAAAAAACATATCTGGATGTGTTTCGTTTTTTGGCAAAATGTCAAGACTTACCCTTTACTTGAAAATAAGAGTCTACCATATGATTATTCATGTCTTTGGTAAGGTGCAAGGTGCTACCTCAACAGGGGAATTGCACGATGAGTATTTTAAAAACATTTTTGAATGTTGCCATAAGCCTCAAAATACTAACGGCACGTGGTTTACATAGTAAATGCTGATTTTCAGGTCCTGTCAGAATTCAAGGTATCTGTGACATGACCTTGCACCCATATAGAGCCCCGTTGAAAGAGGTACTGGGAGGACAGTACAATTACAGAGAAGGTTGAAGGGAAGTGTTGCGGCAGGGCGCTAAAGGCCGCAGGAGGAGTAGAAATTGTCAGTGAAGTAAGGATCCGTGCGCCCAAAAAGTGAGTGGCGGGCGCACAGATACAAGCCCAAAGTACAGGTGGATGGTGCATGGATAGGGCACAGATCAGCACGTGGGGACGTGTGAAATATCAGCGGTTTTGACCAACGATTCATTTTAGTAAAGTAAAGTAAAAAAATATATAGAAATGAAGCCACCATTATTTTGAGTAGGAAATATATTTAAGTGCCACACGAAGCACTGGGCAGGTGGAAAAAGGTATTATGTGTTGCAGGTTTGATGGAATCGATCCCGCGGCCCCCAGTCAAATAGTCAAGTGCGCTTTCGATGAGGCCATTGCGACTTGTGTAATATGCTGTTATGTGAATCGGAAAACTATATTGATGAAATCCTGTAACTCTATTTGGGATCGTTCCTAGCATTCCGAGTTTAGTCTTGTCATATACGTGACTGACAACCGGCGTAAATCTTTTTCAAGTACCACTAGGCCACTTTTATCAATGACCCAACATATTTACATACGGCCCAAAACTGATTATGACCTACCTTCGTCATGCTAGCCGGTAAATATCCAAATCAAATATGGTGCCTAACAACTCCCAAACGGCTCGGCATCACCCGAATGTCGTTAGAACCGAATAAGGAGCGCCAAAATAGCTGAGAATTTGTTTTTGATCTATTAATCTAAAGCCTTTTTTTTAAATAAATGAACAATAGTAATTCTATCAATACGCCTTTACATGTCATTAACTTTGTGGCATCGCAATCCAATTTTGCTAATGCTACAAACTTGCTACTCAGAGGTTCAGTTAACTACACCTGCTACCCCCGGGGGGGGCACTTGGGTATTTAGGGGGGCGCATACGTTCGTTATCAAAATTAAAAAATACCCCTAAAGCACTGATTTCTGGCCAAAAAAGCACCCTTATTTTAATAAAAACGCTGACTTTTTCCAGTAAATTTACACCCCTTCTTTTATCAAAACACTGACATTGGATGAACGGGAACACGTATTTTAACTTTAGATTCTATATTCCTCTGCGTGTTTAGCGGCAGCAAGTGGCGGCAGCAAACTCGGAAGCCCAGATACTTCGGGAGTCAATCGGCGTCAGAGGCGCGTATATTTCGTGGATTGTAAGGGGATTTTAACCTCCATACTTCGTACCTGGGTACAAAAAAGTACCCTTCTTTTACAAAATCGCGGACATGCGGAGGTCTTCAAAAAAGACCCCTTCTTCCGCGAAATACGTAACTAAGGTGCGGCCCCCCCTCTGTACCTGAGTGCCCCCCCCGGGCTGCTACCGTTTCACTTTTGCGGCGCTGCACGCCTAGGGGATGAACATTTGCGTCTAGAGGGGGTTCATATCTGTCATATTCTAAAATACAGGCTTCGAAGACTATCGTTATTCACTTACAGCCAAAAAATGAGATGAAAATTTTGGTCAAAATGGTCTAGGCCGAATGAATCTGCATGGTTACAGCAGACAGCCATGTCGTCTGGAACCAATTTAGCATGGAAGGCAAAAAGGGGCCTGCCCTTTGTTCTCTTAACCGTACCACAAAATAAACTTGCTAGGTCGAGGTTCGTGGGGAGTTGATTAACACCGCTCATGTGTCATATTTTATTTTGATAGGGGCCAGCCAAGGACACCACCTAGTGGTGACAATCTTGACGCAAATGTTCATGCAGCGCGTAGCGCCCCCAAAAAGTGAAACGGCAGCAGATGTAACTAATTGAACCTCAGAATAGCAAGTTCATAACACTAGGAAAATTGGATTGCGAAACTGGCGATGCCATAAAGTTAACGACATGTAAAGGCGTATTGATATAATCATTATTTTTTATCTATTTGAAAAGGCATTAGATTAAAAGATCAAATACAATTTTTCAGCTATTTTGGCGCTCCTTATTGGGTTCTAACGACATTCGGGTGATGGCGAGCCGTCTGGCAGTAGTTAGACAACAGGCGCCATATTTGATTTGGTTATTTACCAAAGGTGACGAAGGTAGGTCATAATCAGTTTCGGGCCGTATGTAAATGTGTGGGGTCATTTATAAAAGTGGCTTAGTGGTACATGTACCTAACAAAGATCTACTACGGTTGTCAGTCACGTAAATGACAAGAATGACTCGAAATACTAGGAACGATCCCAAATAGAGTTACGGGATTTCATCAATATGGTTCTCTTTTCACTCCATCCCACACAATAGAAGGAATAGCTTGGTTGATAGCACAGTCGACTCCCGGACTCCCGATCCTTGGGTCGCGGGTTCGATTCCATCTCTCGATCGCATTTTTTTTCCACCTGCCCAGTGCTTCGTGTGGTACTTAGAAATATTTCATACTCAAAATAACGGTGGCTTTATTTCTAGTATTTTTTTTACTTAACTTTGCTAAAATGAATTGTTGGTCAAAACCGTTGATCCCAGAAAAGACGTCTGCCTGAATTGCCGTTCGCTATAAGGGCCGATGACTTTATGTTGGGCTTAGACTAAAAACAATCTTTTATCTTTGATTTATTATAATAAACATTTCCACAGTTGTGAAGTTAGGAATTTCTTCGAGAAAATATATAGTTTAATGGATGCAAGTAATGCCTAGCCTTCATATAAAAATTGAGATCTGTGAAGTTTAATGGGTGTAAGTATTAATTTATATCTGTTGATGAAGGACACTTGCATGCACACTTGCTGCACATGACTTTACCTTAGATCACCAAACACAAGTGGATTCGAAACCAGCCGGTCAACATGAACATGCAAGCCTCAACTAATGTCAACTAATAGCCGCTAATAGGCCAGAAATTGGTGCTTTGGGCACCCCCAGCTGGTGGTGGAGATAAGGTGTCTCAGTAATGTAATCGATGCGAGAGCCCTGATTGGTCCTTGTTCCCACGTGAGCCCGCGCTGATGGCTTATGTGGTACTCCTGACATGAGTCCAGCACTTAACTATAAGGCATTACTTTATGCAACTCCCACCCATCTACCTTCTATCTGCCCTTTCACACGTCCCCACGTGATCATCAGTGCCCTATCCATGCACCTTCCACCTGTACTTTGGGCTTGGATCCGTGCGCCCGCCACTCACTTTTTGGGCGCACCGATCCTTACTACACTGCCACTTTCTATTCCTCCTGCGGCCTTTAGCGCCTTGCCGCAACACTTGCCTTCCCCCTTCTCTGTAATTATACTGTCCTCCCAGTACCTCTTTCAACGGGTCCCTATCTGGGTGTATTAAGCCTATGTCACACTGTCCCGATTATAAGCCACGATAGGCCACGACTACAGCAACCACAGAGAATCGGGACGTATCGGTGGTTGCCGTAGTACTATCCGTCTGTGTACGTGGCTATACGTGACTTGACGGGACGGTTCGGGAAAGTGCCACGAATGTTTTGAAATGTTCAAAACATTCGTGGCACTGCTACGGTTATATACCAACCGTAGATCAACCGTAGCAGCGTTCGTAAGCATACGTGATTGATCGTAGCTAACCGTGGCATCTACGTAGCATCGTCGCAATTGTTTATATCTACGGCAATACTACGCAAATGTTACGATTAGTTACGGTTGCGCTGCGACTGCGTTACGTTAGTAGTACGCATACCCGCGTGTTTACCAAGCTGGTACTACGATCGTACCAAGGTTGTGTCAAGGTTTTACTACGTTTGCTCTACGCATATTAAAAGCCTATACACCTATAGTACAACTTAGTGGTCGTAGAACCAACTTGGAACAACCTTTGCCAACCGTAATGCCAACGCAGTACATCGTAGTACCATCCTGACAACCGTGGTGCTGGCGTAGCAAATACGGGAGATTTACAGGTTAATAACGTACTACAGACGTAGTACATTCGTTCAAATACGTTGTAAGAACGTACTGCCTAAGTGCTATTGCGTACAACGTCCGTACGCAAAAGTCAACTCGGGGTCGGACTACACGATTGGCCACGTATTTCAAAAGTTTCTGAATCGTGGCTAATCGTGACGTGCACTCGGGGAGATACGTGACAGTGTGACAGGGGCTTTAGACTATCACCTTAAGCATCGTCCGACTAGCCGTTCAGACTTATTTCGTCATGGCAATAGGATAACTGCTGCTTAGGCTTCTTTGTGAAACCTGAGAGAAGTAGACAGGGAGTGGGCACTGGTCATGAATCATCAAATTTCGCTGCCTCTCACTATCTGACCTAGATACGATGACATCCCCCAGCCAGCCAGTGCATGCTTACTGCACAGATCACGTGACCAAAACAACCCCAGGCTACAGCGCATAACCCGAGGCGCAGATGCCGTAGAGGCTTGCATGCAGTACCTATGGGTTTGCGGATCAAGGGGATGTATTTCTGTGGTGAAACCGAATATATCTGGCTAACAAGTGGTAGGCTAACCCATTATCCGACTTTCGTGAAATAGGCCACCTAGTCAATTGAGTGTGACTCTGTTATTGTTATAGAGATAGAGCCTATACCAGACGACTCTGTTGGGAAATACAGAGCTGAGGGGGTTGAATGGGCCATCTAAACGCTCAAGCCGCAGGCCCATTTTAACACCCGAAGCCCTGTATTTCCCAACAGAGTCAGTCTGGTACAGGCCCTATCACTATTATAACATAGACTTTTAGTTGTTCACCTTCTTAAAACACAATTTCAGTTTTAAGCAACTGCAGACAGTCTGGCGGCCATTTTGTTTGGAATGAGAAGCAGAATTAAGCCTGCTTGAAGTCTATAAAAGTTCATTGGGGAGCAATATTTTCTTGTATAAACACTAGAAAACAATACCTACCACTTTTTTAAAACATAAAAATTGAACTCATAAATAGTCAAATTCATTCTTTATTTCAATATTTAAACCCTGAGGTGGTAATTCTGTTGCCATGACTGCAGTCCGTACAAGAAAACCGTATACAAAAATCATGTTCAAAAATAATCATGCCTTGTTACTATGGCAACATGTTATAATTACATATAGATCGCTGTCAGTGGCGTATTCACAAATCCTTTGGGGTTCAATAGCAGTATTAAGTGCCAAATCCCCAAAATTGCATGCTTATGAATAGTTTTGCCGGAAAATTCTCTAAAATTAGCCAAATTTAATATTTTCAAACTCCTAGGATTAAATCTCCTGACGTATTGAAAGAAGCAAAAATGCATGTTTTTGTACATTTTGTGGTAAAGTTCCACTCCTGGGATTTTCCAGGACATTTTTCTGGTAAAGGCCAGTCCTACCTCTACCTAATAAAATTGGTTTCTTTTCTTATAATGCAATTTGTTTTGGGTCACATGCTGTACTGACTGGGCTATCATGTAATACCCGCGTGTACTTCGGTCATTCCAAACGAATGTAGCTGCAATCGGTTGTACGGATTCGTCGAAGTCAATCCTCCGGGCTACTTTATTTAGACTGCTTCCGATCTATTTTGGCACACACGCCAACTCGCCATATAGATTTGTGTATGCGGTGAGAGTGCTTTAAGCCAGTCTAAGAAATTATCCAGGGGATTTAATTGCAGTTAGGGCTATTACATAAATTGGCTCCGATAGTACGAGGAGTTTCTTTACAGGACGATCAGTTCTACATACAAGTACAAACATGTCATTTTGCAGCTGGTTTGGCAGTGAAAAGTACAAAAATAATTTTTCGGCAGGTATGTTGGGTAATATTGATTCCGTCTAAATGAAACTCAGTTCAGAACCGAAACCATATAGCGACCTTTTTACTGATTTCTGATATTCTTAAGTTAGGGATAAAGATTGGGCAGACTGGCCTTGTGATGATTTATAGCTGAGGCCTGAATGTCCTTTGGTTGGCTGAGGCCGTTAGGCCGAAGCCAATCAAAGGACATTCTGGCGTTGCCATGCGTTTGCGCGTTGCCATGACAACGTGCAAGTTGTGCAAATGAGGCCTTACGGATTAAGAACGAGCCAGGCGGCTGTGTTGGAAATTAAAGCATTCTGGCATAGAAAAAGATGCTCATTATTGACACAGAAATGCATCCCCTTGATCCGCAACCCCATAGGCACAGCATGCTAGTACCTAGGGTGTGTGCGCCTCGGGTTACGAGATGTAGCCAGGGGAAGTATTGGTCACGTGATTTTTTTTCAGAAAGAGGCTGAGAGTAGTAGACAGGGAGTTGGCAATCCAGAGCCTTATCTCTTTTCGCTGCCTCTATCTAGGTCAGATAGGTTGCCAAGGAGATGGGGTCAGCAGGCAGCCAGGCTGGGGTACACAGGTTATCTATGACTCATGTGTGGGAGGCAGCGAAATTTGATGATGCATGCACAGTGCCCACTCCCTGTCTACTACTCTCAGATTATTGACAATAATGCTGCATACTGTTCCGGGTTGCGAACCCGGTCCTAGGACCGGGTTGAGATTTTGGAATTTTGCGCTACACCTCAGAGTTTTAAAACCATTTTTAAAGAATTAGACAGTGATTTTAGTGATGTAATCAAGTTAATGTGATTAAAAAAAGTGTATTCTTTCATCATGCTATAATAGTGATTAATTTAGCGATGGAGAGCCTTGTGGCGACTTAAGATTTGGACCTGCTGACAACCCGTCCTTGGCGCAAGCGCCTCGGACGGGTTGTCAGCAGGTCCTCAGCTTAATTCACCACCCGGCTCTCCACCGCTAACTTAATCCCTATAACCCAAGACCAAGGGGGGTCTGATGCATCTCACAGCCAAGGGCCGCAAGCTAGAGGATGTGTGATGCATCAGACCCCCCGAGGCCTTGGGGTTTCCAACAGAGTAGCCGATCTTTCCAAATTACTCCCTTGGTGTCAAATTTACGTTATACCTGACTGCACTAGGTTGACTAATTTTAGCGAGTAAAGCGTGCCGCTACTTCCTTTCTTTGATAAGCCCGCTTATATAACGGAGAGGCAATCCAAAGATTTATTGACAGGTCTTGTTAAATACCACTTGTTGACCACCATCTTGAGATATCCATGTGGTGTTAAAAGGAGCAGTCAGCAAGTGCTGCATGTGCCAATTTGAATCGGCACATGTTTGATAGTTGTTTCACAATAAAATCTTTTCAAAGGTCTCGCGATAGTTCAGTCCAAGATGGCAACTTACGTCTTGATAATGTTTATCAGCAATTAAATGTGTACATTTTTATATGATCGGATACAGTTTTTGCAAAAGTATTTTCGATAAAAAAAATCAGGTTATATATAATGTTAAGTTATTTTTACAGGTAACAAGCTATTTATCTAGGAATTGAGGGAGAGGGGTTTTGCTTCAATTCATTTGGGTTTTTGATGTCTTCATTCAGGGAATACTAACTGTTTTTGATGTTTTACTGTCTAAATTTTCCTCTCTGTGATCTTACTAGGATGGTATTCCAGGGCCTATATTTGCCTCACCCTGCATGCTGTTGTCTATTTAACAGGGATATATGTGTGTGCTGAATGCAATCATGAACTGTTCTCAAGTAAAACAAAATTCGAGCACCATACGCCTTGGCCGGCATTCACAGAGACCCTCCATCCAGACAGCGTCACAAAGTATGAGGAAAGTCCCAGGGCATTAAAAGTAAGATCTTGGTGGCGGAATATAACTAAAAAAGTCTAAACATTAACCTGTGCATGTTAAGTAAATATACACACACATATATATATATATATATATATATATATATATATATATATATATATATATATATATATATATATATATATATATATATATATATATATATATATATATATATACACACACACACACACACACATGTGTGTATATGTATGTGTATTCTGCTGATATGATATTGAGCTGGGATGTATATATGCATATTTATTAAATTAAGATTGTCGTCAAACTACTGTTCAATGTTTTTGGTCAATGTTGAGAATAAGTGAGTTTATAACAAGCACAGACTGGGTGGTTGAAGGATGGAGTTGCTATACCTCAAATCTGAAACCTCTGTAAGTGTTGAGAGTACAGTAAGCTACTAGACACCAGCATCTTATGATATGCTAACTTGCTCTATAGTCAAGCTTTAGTGAAGACCAGCCCAGCTCCACATCATGTCAGCAGTTTGTTTTGTTGTTGAGTTTCTCTTGTTTCTATTCAATTTTGATTTGACTCAGGCGACCTGATTTTGCAATGTCATATTTGTGTTGATGGCTGCAAAGATAAATATACAAGCCATGCTATTTTTGTTGTGACCTATTTCATGAGGATGTTTCATAAGTTGCTTACAAAACAATTTCACAATATACCCTCTTTGCAGGGTTCATTAACATATGATATTTACAAAAAAAACGTAGGATTGATTCATGAATTCATAAAATACTTCTATTTGGGAGAAGAAGTGTAGGTAGATTTCTGATGTACAGTTTTCAATCAAATATATTCTGCAATATATTTCTGCCATTTCATTGAGTTATGAGTCAGCTTAACTTTTTGGATACCAGAGGCATAAACAGGCCTAACCGTTTAAAACAAAGTCTGACTATTCGGTTACATCTTTCGAACAATAACAGTGAAGGTTAAGATTTGAATGAGAAAATTAGAAATCAACCAATAAACTCATTCAAATATTATATCACTTAGTGTTTTATTATTATCGAAGTGTCCAAGATGAACATCTAAAGAAGCATCAAGCATGAATAGGTCACTCTATTTTGTATTAATGAAACCCAGAATGGCAAAGGTATTTTTTTTGATAATTGCTTATTTGCTAAATTCTTGGTTGATCATACCATTTGTACATTAAATATAAATAGAAATGTACAAAGAACAAACATATGGAGAAAACTTTCCTTTTACATTGCAAAAAATATGGATTTATAAAACCATCAAAATGATTCAGAGAAAGATTGAAAAATTTAGAACAGATCAAAATTTTCATTGTTTCCATAATCCACATACACATATAGATCTGTAGTAGTCTTCTTTTATGCTTTAGAAGTAATTCAAACTTTGTCAGCAAAACAAATACACTCATTCAGTACATAGTTGTTGCACTGTTGGGCTATTGAGCAAATCAAAAGACATTAAACGGAACCTCAACACCAAAACTATTTCCGTTTTCAGATTTTAGGTTTGATTTTAATTTTGTCAACAAATTCACATACAGGTATATATGTCTGCAAAAAATGTGGCAATGAACTGTTCTCAAGCAAAACAAAATATGAGCATTCATCACCATGGCCAGCCTTTACCGAGACCGTTCACGAGGAGAGCGTCCATAGACGCAGGGAGTCCGCTAAGGCCTATAAAGTAAGATAGGATTCGTGGTTTGGTTTGAAGGCATGGCCTGGAAGTCCTAGCCTGTGTAGCCACAGCGGTGACAAGTTCTTGTTTTGAGTTGATGTGTGCTGACCAATGAATCCAGTTTGTTATGAAAAGAGTTCATCTTAATGTTCATTTTTTTTTTACTAAACCCATTCATGCTCTTGTTTTGAGTTGATGTGTGCTGACCAATGAATCCAGTTTGTTATGAAAAGAGTTCATCTTAATGTTCATTTTATTTTTTTGACTAAACCCATTCATGCTCATAGGTGTAGCTATATATAGTGGTCATAAATAGACATATTCATTCTTTACACAAGAAACTGTGCCAAATTATCAACGATGCATAACATACAGTCCATTAAAGTGTCATAGATTAGGCGACGGTTACTTGATTTATTGGTTCCCGGATCCGCCGATCAAAGTGGAATAGACCATATGGGAAAATAAATGTTATCCCCCCACTTTATTTTGTGCTCTGTCGCCGAGCCGTAAGTAGGTACGCCAAACCTACAATACTATTTACCATGGATGGTAATGAAACTACAAGAGTATTAATACCAGAGCAATACAACATTACAATAGCAATGCAATACAGTGTTGTTGAAATGCACCATCTTATTAAAAAATCAATATTTTAATATTCAAAAATATGGTTTAAGTATCTATTTTAGTACTAGCCAAAAAATCACTTATTTTTTTTAATCTCCCTCCTGACTGTTTGCTTACTTAGATATCCGTGTGTTAATAAAAAAAAAAGAAAAAAATCCACTTTATTTTTAATTACCTCCCTCCCGACCCTGTAAAATTGGTCTGGGAAGGATCCGGGAACCAATAAATCAAGTAACCGTCTCCTAACTCTTTATCCAAGTATATTATTTAAATGCAAAATATGTTTTTTTTATCAGACCTGTTATGACCTGATGATGTAGGTTTTTTAATGGGTCAACCCATTTGCATTGGAATGCAAATAGTCCCCGCATATGATTCTAACTTATTTTTCAACTTAAAAGAATATCTTTTGATCAATAGGAAATACTCCTTTCAGTGAAATATTTGTCAATATATAATCTTAATATCATAATATCATATTAAACTTTTAACTATCCAACTAATTGAAGTATTTGGCAGTAAATATCTCATCACTCCTAATTATTTTGTTTATACATTTTAGGCTTTATTTGGTTGTGGAATTGATACATTGTCTATCCATTTCTACTAGTTCTGTAAGGCCACAGGCTCTAGTAACTAATAACACTAGTAAAACTAGTAGCCACTAGTAACATTTTACTAACCAAAGTCTCTTTTCTGCAATTGTGGTAGTATGGGCTAGTAGGAATAGCCCTATTTTCAGACCCTGACTAAGCTGAGTTACTTAATCCTTCTAACCATTACCCAATTCCTATTAACACTAATATGGTCTGGAAAACTCGGAGAGTTTCAGAATCTGATTTACTTGATGAGATGAACATTTCGACTTATTAAAAACCTCCTGTCTGATGCCCCACTAAAAGCATTTTATTACAACCTCCTGAAGTTCAATGCATGTGTTTGGTTGTACATGTAACCTTTTTCCTTGCGCTACACTTCAATTTATAAATATATATTGCATCTTTCTTGAATTTCCAGCCATTCCTCTGGTTCAGTATCAAGTGTTGAATGATTTTATTTTGATACAATTCCTAGATTTTCTTTTAAAATTAACACAATTTTGCAATTGTCATGTGTTACACACAGTTTTGTATCCAGCAGATTTAATAGCTTTGGTATTGTGTTTGTGCATATGTAAGGCACAGTTTTACTGCTATGTAAAACACAACTACATAATGAACCTTAAAACATTATGCATGGAAACCTGAACATGTATTGATGAGTCTGTTTAATAAGGCTTGGCACACCAACATACACACACACACACACATTATATATATATATATATATATATATATATATATATATATATATATATATATATATATATATATATATATATATATATATATATATATATATATATATATATATATATATATATATATATATATATATATATATATATAAATATATATATTTATATACAGTCAAACTTGTATTAAGAGACTAGAATGTTAGACCAGGGTAAATGAAAATGTGGTCTCTTAAGACAGATGGTCTCTTTATAGAGGTGGTCACTCAGGCAGGTTTGACTGTACATACATACATACATACTTACATACATTCATACATATGTACATACATACATACGTACAAACATACATACATACATACATACATACATATATTCTTTGTAACTAAGTTGCTTATGTTTCCCCTGCTATTCCTTCAGGTATTATGTGGCAAGTGCAATAATGGACTAGGGCATGAATTTTTAGGGGATGGCCCTAATGAGGGTCAGTCAAGATTTTGAATATTCAGTGAATCCCTCAAGTTCGTTCCCAAAGACAGTAAGTACTTGTGCTCGTTATTTGTACCTAGACCAATAGCTTTGTTCTCAGACAGAAATGTATAGGTTTTATCACTACTGAATCAGATGGTCAGTAGGTAAATTATCACCACTAAATTATATATTGAATCACTGTCATCAGTTGTTGCAGTTACTACTGTATAACAGGTATTTTTACAGGCATTTAATTTTCGCTATTTTCACGCTACCCATGATAGCGCCAAAATAACATCCTTCAAATAAAGATCCTGTTTTGTATCTCCTTTGTATCTCTACTTGAATGCATGAATTTAAAGCTGCACAAATACCCTCCAACAGGGCTGTTTAGCACTCCAAATTAAAGCTGTATATACTATATACATAAACTCTTGATCTAATGCTGTATACTGCTGCTTTTGTGACTCCACTTAAGGGATCAAAATTCAATCTACCTTTGGGCTGATATCATTGATATGTGTGGTATTTCATTGGGAAAGCCATTCATTACACTTATAGCAACTTTTATAAACCAAATCTGAAGGTGAGACAAGTTATTTTCCTGCCCGAACAACAGTTTAATCACCCCTTTAAAACTCCCTATGTTTATAACTTTATCCCAGAATTTGACCTCTGTAATATTACAGGTAAGGGACTTGCAAAATAAAGAAATAATATGCTTTTTGCGATTTTTTTTACAAAAGGATCAACATTGATAGGTTGCATGATAGTTTTTGGCTGAATATCAACTTTTTTTTCTCAGATTTGATGCCTGTCTCTTTTAATTTTATCTTCAGATTTTATTAAATTTTTGGATATGTTATACCTTGTAGGACAAAACTAAAGAAAATGTAAAAAGAAATGGGCTATTTGGCCAATTCTTTTTGCTCAGGACTAATTTATGATTTCCAAAAGTGGTCATTTTAGGGAAAAGAGGCTGCCACGTCGCTGATATTTGGATTTGAAGCTCACTCTGAGTAGTTTGTTCAGAGAATAATGAAATAAAATGACTAATCTTTATAAATGTAAATTTGCATGTAGGTAATAGATTAAGTCTGCTTGTACAAATCACATTTCAACAAAATGTAATAAACCCCTCAGATGAGTGCTTACTGTAGAACATAAAGATACGCTATGATGCGAAAATTCCCCAATTCGCTATATTTGGGACACGCGTCATATATGTTTGGTCAAGTTACCAATGTTGTTTTTTTTTCAAAATATTTCATGCAAATTCATATTATTATTTAGGGATTTAGAGGGGTTTATTAATTGTTGAATAATGAATGTCAATTACAGCCCCCTCTCCAAATAAAAGCAGCATTACATAAAATGTAATTCATCCGCCCCTTAGACACACACATATGGCAGTAGGTCCATTTAATATTATTTATAGAAAATCTTGCCTGATACTTATTCTTATGCACTACTTCTGTTTCTATTTTCAGAAAGGCCGAAAGACAAGGAATAAGGGGCATATTCATTGTGACCCCTTCGTTATGATACTGCAAGTACTCCCCTCACAACTACATTGCTTTCTCTGCTCAATGGAAGTGCTGTTTCTGTAAAGATTCCATGGCATAATTTATGTCATATTTTGCTGCCTCATATTTTGTTTCTTTATCAAAACCATTGAAAGGTTCTTGGTTGCTTTGGCGCAGGGCTGTAGCCAGTAGGATGTCTGGGCATTTGTTAGACATCAAAACCCTTATAAACATTATGACAGCTAAAGTTGGTGATTCTGAACTTTCTAAGTATTGAAAATTTGCACTTAAGTGTAATTGCTAAGACATATCTTCAAAGTAATTTGCATTTTCCCAAATATTCGATACATATTTATGGGTGTTTTACAAATATTCTGCGATTATTCCTGAAACAAAGGATACCCACTTGTTCAATAATTGCCCATTCTAGACGCCAGTTTCAGAATCCTAGCCTAGGCCTTGCTTTAGCTTGAATCATTTCTTTATTATAAACCATAAGGGTAAATGACCAAACTGGGTCACAAAATAAGACTTTGCCTAATTACTAATTACTAGACAGTATTTTTATCTCCACTCCCCAAGTACATAACCAAGTTTAATACAGTTTCTAGGTGACCTATCAAGGATACATGAGACCACTGGTAGCTGAGAAATTGTACTTGAAAAAAGAGTAAAGCATTTACCACCATTACCTTACCTAAATGTTATATGCACGTCTGGGGAAATACCTACTGTTTGTTTGCAGAAAGTCTAAGGAAACAGGGAGTTTAAATCCCAGCCTTAGTGAGTGCTTGGAGAGATAGATAGATAGTCATACATAGAGAGAGGCAGGGTCTTAGCCAGCAGGGTGTCAGGGTGTCTTTTTTGGCACCCTGGTCCACGAAAAATCTTTTGGTCAGAAATTTTGGAAAATATCAATAATAAGTAGATATTTTATAAAATTTTATTCTTAAATGATAACTAGAACATTTGTTGAAGAAATAAAGCATATAATTACTTGATTTGTCAATGTACATGGTCAGTATGATGACTTATTTTTTTCAACAAGGGGGTTTGGACACTCTGTCTTATTGAAACCCCATTTTGGACACCCTGTTATGAAAATCCTGGCTAAGACCCTGCAGAGAGGTAATGAGTTCAGGGTAAGTCCCACCGGTTTCCTGTTCACCTGATAAGACCTCAATGTTGACACAGCAGGACAAGATGTGACTTGTTGATACTGACTGTTTATGTCTTCTGTGCATGCCAGATAATGACTGCATGTGTGCCCTCAACCATCCAAGAGACATCGCTAGTTAGGCCTAAAAAACAAATTGTTTGTTTCCTGTAACGGTCCGAAATAAAATAAGGTAGGTAGGTCGTTAATTTTTATTTTTTTTGCATAATCTTTTTGGTCTAAAATGTGTGTTTTATGCATGTTTTAGGATGATTGGAGTTGGGAGGGTGGAAAAAACGTTATTTTGTGAATAAAAACTTGTAGGGTTACAGGAAACAAACAACTTTTTTTAGGCCTTACTCCTCTCTGTGTAAATACCTCTCAAGTCTATCCAATATGAAAATACTTTCTGGAGTCTAGTAGAATATTAGGAGTTTGGTATTCTGGCTAAGTCTTGTTTAGCCAGTTGTAAGTGGTGGAGGAAACCTAAAATATTTGGCTATTACACCCCAAAAGTCAAAATTGAAAAATCACCATAGAAATTTTTGCCTGTCCAAACAGGAGGTTTTTAGGAAACTACCTGTCCCAAAGACAGGTAGGACGGGTCCTGGCTAAGTCCCTGAACCTGAGTACCTGGCAAAAACCACCACTTATCCCAAGTCACTGTTAAATCAATCTCTCATATGTCATGACAATCATAATAAAACTAAGAGAAGCACTGTTGTTGGTGAGGGTGGCAGTACAGCAGGGGCTCTGTTCTGGAAGGCTGCCTAGACAGAGGATACTGTGCGGGAGACTCAGTGAAGTTGCCAGGCCAAAGCCGACGACACGGAAAGCCTAGCGATGGAAGACCCGTCTTACTGGACATGTATATCTGCATCCATGTTGCCTTCACAGAGCCAATTTTGCAGCCAGATCCATTCACACATTGCTGGTTTTACCCCAACTTTCAAATCTGGAGTGTACATGAGATGGTACACAAATAAAATATCAGAAGAACACTGTAATATTTTCTGAAATATTTAACTGAAAGGTGAATGGAATGGATCATTGTAAATGGATCTAGCTTGCAATTATGATTGTTTTATTTAGTGAAGATTTTTTGTTAACTTTGTATGTTATTTGTTTTGCTTATCAGGGAATTAAATATTTATGTGTTTGAGAATATGTCTCCATTCTTACTGTACATAAGGGAAGAAATCATTAAGAACTTAAATGAATTGTGTTTAACCCATTCATGCTCTTGAGTTTTCTTGAAAAATAACAATGGGTACTCACTACTCATATGCATAATCAGCCAATGAATCAATACAGTCAAACCTCTGTTAAGCAACTGCTCTAGGAAAATGTCAAAAGTGGTCTCTTAAAAAGATGGTCTTTTAAAAAGGGGCCGATTGTCTGCGTTTATTGAAATTTCTTCATTGATATTTTATGATTAAACAATTCCGAAGTATAATAGCGGAACTCCAACATTAATTGAGGACCCTCAGAAATGATATTTCTATCAATTTAACCAATTGAAAGTGGTCGTTCACAGCAAGTGGTCGTTTAAAACAAGTGGTTGTTTGTACAAGTTTGACTGTAGTTTGAAAAATATCTGGAGGAAATTTGTTTGTGTCCTGTTCAATGTTTCTCCTTCAAATATTGTTCATATTCCCGAAGTTCAGGGCTTTCAAGAGTGTTGCGGATGTGAATGAGTTAACGAAATGACATATTGCTTTACTCCTGAAGTCAAGATAAGAACAATATCTAAAAATGTCAAAGTTCAGGGTCGATGAAGTGTGTAAACTGCTGTTTAATCTATGCATAGTGTGTGCCTGTGCTAACTAAGAAGAGATTAGAAGGCTAAACGCATGTCTGCTTTGGTATGTTATTCACACAAAAGATACTGAAATGGCCTCAATTTTGAACTCATTAATCAACATACATGTCCGCTGCTGGGGCGATCTGATATAATGAAACCATTTTAATGTTAACACCTATGGATCAGGGAAGGTCCTTTCACTATGTATTAGATACAAATGGTGATATTGTGTTCACAATTTGAGGTGTTTACATCTCAGAAGTATTCACATTGGGAGGTTACACTTGACATGCTAATATTTTGTTTATTTTCAATTTGTTGCTTCAAAACCATTTTAATGTTTTGTCGATAAGTTTTCAAATTCATGTAAATCACTTGTATTTCCAAGTATGATCCCCTCACAATGTAATCTGTTCTATCTGTGGAGTTCATACTTGTCATGACCCATGAAAGAAACATTGATGAGTACATATGCACCTAGTCCATTTATAATTGACCTCAAGCAGGTTATGCAGTACTGGTCTATATTTGTGTACAATTCAAGGCCTTAACAGTATCTTCCATCAGGAAAACACAGAGCAGATAATTGAACTACTGTAAATCACTTAAGTATAGCGAGAACAATAAGATAGCGATAATAGCGCTCTGCCCATATGCGCTATTGTACAATACCCGTCTTTATTAAATTCTTAATTGAACTTCTGCTGCTGTTCACCGCTATACTTACTTCACGCTATTCCAGAGCGTTACCGTAACTACGCTATGTAATGTTCACGCCATATTTAAGTTATTTACAGTATATGAAAATAGCAATCTGCTGTGATATATGAAGGGCCAGAAGCACTAGTGGGGATACACCCAGTCAACCATATCTGTTTGTAAGTGATCTCGATTGGAGAACATAAGCACCTGGTATCTTGTTGCTGTTGTTAGTACGGGAATACCATAATACCAATATTGACACTTTTGCCAGCCAATAATATTTATTCAGGATATCTCTGTATGGGGCAGTTCTGATACGCTGCTAGCTAGCTGCTAGAGCATTGCACTTTGGATAATCCCCATCTCTTTATCTGGTATTTTGCTTGCATAGAAATATCAGTTCGAGCATATTGACTGATCAGAGTTCAAGGTTCAATCAGTCATCCTGCCCTATCTGCCATTGTAAGATACAATATGCCTTATCTTTATAGTCTGACCCAGATTAACGCTGGTTGTCTTTTAACCCTTATGCTGCTGGTGGCTAGTTTGGCCAATACAAAATAATGCGAAATTATCTTAAAAATTACTGAAACCCTGACAAATGGGTATTCATTTGAGAGTACTCAGCGAGAGCTATCAAATGGGTACCAACATGACAGGGTTTGAATGGTTTTCAAAGATTTTTACGTTTTTGTACTTTGGACGAAAGTAGCCTCAGCATTGGAAGGGTTAACCCATTTGCATCTGGAGCATATCAAGGGTCTAACAATTTCGAAATAACTTACAAAACAAAGTAATATGTGAGACCTTTTTAATGATGGATTGTTTTGCCAATACGGAAAAACAACTCAGTTTTTGCCTCAAACATTACTTTTTCATACATATATTTCCATGTCTGTTAGACCATGTGTATGCTTCAGGTGAATGGAGGGGGCCCTAAATCAGGCATTATACCTACTTACTCATACATTTAACCCATTCACACTCAGAGTTCCTCTAGAAAGTATCGTCTGCTACTCTCATACTACTCTCATACTTTTGAAAATAACTTGGGAATAAAGCTAAAATTCACAAAATATTTGAAGGGGAGTTGTTGTATGGCATCTGATCAACATTTCTCCTTCAAATATTTTCCAGAAAATACTTTTGTAAGCAAAATACTTTCAAAATTGCCAGGCCTTTTTTGGCCGCTCTGAGTGTAAATGGGTTAAGAAATCCAGAGGGAGGACTCTGAACACTGATCAGGTGTCATGGACCACACTATATGTATTTGAATCTATTTACACAAAACAGTACATAATCTTTAATTATGCTCTCATTTATTAGTTGGATGGTAATTTAAGTCTGATATGTAATTTTCTCCTCAGGAAATAGTATTGTAACTTATCATTTAGCTTTCATATAGCACCATTCTGTGTGCATTAATTTAATTTTGCATGTCTTATGAACCTACGCATGGTGTATGGGGTATTAAGTGAATATCCCAGTTTACAGTGGGAAAACATAGATGAGCTTGTGTAGAAACAGCTAATTGCCTACGGCCACTCCAATTTAATTACTTGTCTTACAAGCTTTTTTTGGAAAAAACTCCTGTCAGACTCAAAAAAAAAAAGAAAAAAATGTCAACTTTGGTGTCTTACGGACGAAAGTGGTTTTGAAATTTTCTGTCAGACTCCAAAAAAAAAAAAGTGCAAGTTTTAAGAATATTCATTGTAAGGGTCATTTTATCAACTACAGGAAGTTATCAATGCTGTAGTAGAGCCTCAGACGTGAGGATGTATATCTCCTACCCTTCAGGTAACAGGGATTAATTGATTGATTGATTTTATTTAGTTGAGAATAGGCTGGTAGAAACATATCGCTACCAGTCCTAGTCAGCAGACTCTAAAAAAAAATTTAAAAATAAAAAATTTCAACTTTTTTTTTTATTCCAAAATGGCTCATTTCCTACCTCCGGAGCTCGGAAGACAAGTAAATAAATTGGAGTGGCCTAACCCATTCATGCTCAGTTTCTCCATGAAAAATATCTCCTTTTTGCTGTGTAATTTTAAAAATAACTTGTTTATGAGGCTTGTTAACACTTTTGGACCTACAGTGCCTCAAAAACATTTGACTATTTTGGTGATGAATCTTCCTCCAAAGCATCTTTTAGAAGATATTGGAAGGGGAAATTCGAATCAAAGCACTGAACACATCTCTCTTTCAACTTTTCCCCAAATCTTTGCTTTATTTCCAAAGTAAACTCATACTTATTAGAAATCGGAAAGATAATTTTTAGGAATAAGTGTGCATGAGAATGGGTTAAAAAGTGTATGAGTAGAAGGTGTAAATACTGCTGAAGCAGTGGTAGTCCAGAGCTCTATATTTACTACAATCAGTAGAATTATAAAAAGCTCAGTTACAGGGTAACCAAGGAATTTCAGAGGTCTGTGTCTTATCAGTGGGTAACTAAGTCATTTTACTGTTCACAATGATACAGGCAAGGAACCAGACTTCTAGATCTCCCATAGGGAAATTGTCTTCAAAGTGACCGTGTTAGTAAAGAAATAAATGAGGGTCTACTATGATGGGTCGCCTAACCCATCATGATTCACATGAGTCACACCACAAGCTGAATAAGGATGGTTGATCAAGATTCCTTCTGAATTTGAATGCAGAATTGCTGAGGGTCAGTATTGATATCATAAAGATTGAGAAGAACTGACTGACATAATCCGAAGTTTAAATACCTTGTGATGTTTGAATGCGATATATCTCAATACCAGCTTAAAAAGACCGCTATCTTCATCTTATCATATTCTTAAAATTCAGCCTTCAACACTGTACATTCATTTCTACCAATAATATGTGTAAGGGATCCTTGCTATACAGTTATAACAGCGTTAAAGTCTCCTCAATGTACACAATTATCCAAGATGTTACCTCAATTTTACTTATCTATTTAGCCTTGTATCAAAAGGACAGTTTTGATGTTATTTCAAGATGATAGAAGGGTAATATTTGACAGTATTGTTGCATGATTCTGCTTAACTTTAACACAGAGTCACCAAATTGGTATTTATTAAACGGGTGTGTGTATATGTATATATATATTTATATATATGTATATATATATATATATATATATATATATATATATATATATATATATATATATATATATATATATATATATATATTTATATATATATATATATATTGTCAGTCAGGTAACATAGTATATCTCATTTACAAGTTTACTTAGGATGAACATCCAGATGAAATGATCTATAGGAGAACTCAAAAGTAACACACTTTTCATTTTGATATTTTCTAGAGATTGTTTGATTGTACAGAAGTAGTTATGTATCATATTTGAGGGTGCTTGGCACATTTGAAGTTAAAAAGCTTTATCTACTCTCATTTATGTGCACCCTATTGCACCATATCATACTAAGAAATGGTATGTGTTCGAAACAGTCCTTGCCCTAATGTTTGGGTATTGGAAATGTGCTCTTGAGCATATGCTTTAAGCCAAGTATTCATTGAAATTGCCTAAATGATTGGTATCTTTTTACATTTATTGTAGAATTTTAAAATAGACTGTGATGCAAAAATGATTGATTCATGCAATTATAACAAGTAAGATCCAATTGTTTATTTCCACTATAAACATAGCAATAGGGAGTTTGTGATAAAGGAACTTCCAGAAGCTTGCATGATGATATTTGTATTAAATGCATGTTATTTATGTACATGGAATGAAACACTGTTTTAAGAATATTTATCCCAATAAAATATTTCCACAAAACTCGTTTTTGGAATTTGCTTTATTCTTTATAGAATTTGTTAAATACAGGATTGAAGTTAACAGGAAATCTTTCGCAAGGTTCTAAGAAACATGGCAGCAATTATTCATAATATAGACAAATGTAACTATACATCCTCAGTCAAAAATCTTTTTCACAATTTTCCGGTTCTTCTCCCAGTTTTATTCAGTAACTTAAAGACACATTACAAGTTTATCTAACCTGCACTGCTTACATGTAGAATCCATAAATCTTAAAATAGAAAGTTTAATACCAAGAAAGATTAGACATTTTGAAATTGTACAATAAAAAAATGGCTTTGACAAGCTAACATTAGCATGAAAGTGCGATTAACCGATTAATCTGTGAAAGTCGGTTGGCCTAACTGACTGATGATTGGTTGGGAATTTTAACTGGCTCCCACCACTTTGACTACCTCAAACATTTCAGGGTTGGAGATTGACATGTCAATTACAATAGAATATATGCAATAATAAGAAAAAGGCCACTATTTTGCCTCCCCGAAAAATCCTAAAATCATGGAAATGTCAGCCTCACATATTTAGTTTGATTTGATTCATAAATTTAATTTGCATTTTTGTTGCCTTCGTGCAATCTGCAAAAATCCTTTAGTTGACTGGATCTATAAGATCTATCAAATAAAGTTGGTATCATCCCATTTGTGATACTGCAAGATATTTTACCTGGCAGTAGTGTAGTGTTGGGACGATCATCGATTATAATCAGTAATCGATTGTTTGCCTCTTATACTGATTAATCGATTACGAAACTGGCAATCAATAATAATCGGAAAAGGTGACACCTAGTGGCACAATATAGAACTAAATAACAGGCAAGTTGTCAGCTTTCTTGCTATGAAACTAAGCTCCAAAAACACTTCAAAACAAAGTTAAGGTAGGTGCTAATAGCAAGTAATTGTCATAGACTATCACTTATTATTAGGCTCTAGACCTCTAGTACCCAACTAGTGCAAAAGTGCGAAGAACTGATTATGATCAATAATCGATCGGTTGGCTGCAACTGATTATCGATCATAAAATTGCAACCGATTCCCAACCCTACAGTAGTGCATCCTGGATAGAATCCTCTCCCAATACGAAATAGAGAAATTTTTCCAAAAATCAAGAATTATGTATTTCCTTGAGAAATTGATTGGTGTAGAAACTGTCCTGCACTGTCACTCTTCCCACCTTCACTTAAAGTCTCTGTCTCCTGGTGGACAACAGGAGAATTACAGAAGTCTGGTTCAGGCTCAGTTTTCTTGGTAACTTTATCACACTTTGTAGGACTTGTATCCACCATTGGGACATTTATATCAGTTGTTTCCATGGCAATTTCAATATTTTGTGTTTCAGTGTTTATTTCTTCTGAAAAAGAAAGAAAGACATTCGCGTCAATAGGAGAAATATCATACTAAACATATTTCCAAACAAAATCTGCTGCTCCCCTCTAGATATAGAGAGACGACCCTTTGACTTGATGAGTCAAGGGCTAAGAGTGGTAATTCCTTTGCATCAGAATTATCATACCTTCACGAAGACCCGAACAAAAACTTATTATCTATTTCTTGGCTTAAGTACTAGGCAAAACTACAATGGATTTCAAGATGAAAATGTAAAAAAGTTTTTATTCTAGTACAGCGGAACCTCTGGAAGTGCATGACTACCCCTCACATAACCCCTCACCATCCCTCTTAACCCTTCTAATGATGGGGATATTTTCGTCCAAAGCACAAGGTTGCAAAGATTTTTGAAAACCATTGAAACCCTGTCATGTTGGTATTCATTGGAAAGCTCTCGCTGAGAACTCTCAGATGGGTACTCATTTGCCAGGGTTTCTATCATTTTTCAGTTTTTTTTGCATCATTTTGTATTGGCCAAATTAGCCACCAGCAGCAAAAGGGTTAAGTGACCATATTTTGTCAATCCCATCTTTTGTTTTCCTATTAGTTTATATCAAAGGGAACCCTATAAGCTGACCACCCCTCTATGTTGACCAGTTGTGGCTGGTCCCACAGGTGGTCACTTCAGAGGGGTTCCACTGTACTTGAAAGTGCACCCTTTCCACCTATTATGTTTTAAAGTGCATGCATGATATTGGAAAAATAGCTTACTTGGCAAAGTGGGGCCAGGAGTTTCTTTCATTGTATCCGCTTGTTTTTTTTGTTTTCCTGGTTGTTTTTGTTGTTGTTTTTCTGGCTGTTCTTGCTGCTGTTGCTGAAGAGCCAACCAGGCCTCTGGCTGCTCACACCAAAGCTTGTAGTCCTTGTCATTTGGGAAGCGCTTCACTGTGCCGCAGTCAAGACACCTTATGCAGGTGTATTTCTCTGGTTTACCTGGATTTGAAATTTGAATTTCTTTTATTATCACTCTTCTTGCCACAGAGGCAAACCAGCTGTGCTGGATAGAACATACTAGTGACTATATAAACCTATTCATACATGGTTTGGAACATATGAAAAAAAACTAAAAAAACAAAGCAATACTGTAAAGTTCGAAATATTAACATGGAACTATTATTGGCGACTTTAACGAGTGGGTCAGATTCGCTTATATTATGATCCGTTCATATTTGTTCCATTTTTCAACAATGTTTCTATGTATAAATGTAATGTCCCTGTTGCCTTGTAGTCCAAAATATCTGTATTTAGTTTTAAAAAAACGGCAGAAACTGTGCACAGGCCTCCAGGTGCGTGTCTGTGTTTGGAGGCCATGTGCGCGAGCGTGGACTATATAAATGCGTATATATATATATATATATATATATATATATATATATATATATATATATATATATATATATATATATATATATATATATATATATATATATATATATATATAGATATATATATATATATATATATATATATATAAATCAGCAAAAACATGCCACCTTTTGACAGTTTATCAAATCCATGTCTAGTTTGAATGTCTGTCAGCAAATGGTGTTTTTTGAGATGGCTCACACGCGAATATTACGATTCGCTATTATGAAAAAATGGATCAATTCGCTAAATTTAATCTTGCCAATATTTCGAACTTTACAGTATACTGAATACTTGACTGAAAGTGGTTAGTCCTAATGGGATTTCAATCTACTTGATATGTTATGTTCAAAGGGGACAGACCATGTTTGCAAGTCAGACAGATGAGATAACTAATCAACAAACAATGATGTAATGAGCATTGATTCAGTACTGGTATTTAACTTCTAGCTCTTTGACATTATTCTTTGGCAAATAACTATAAACTTGAAAATAATCTTAATGATTTTTTAAATAATAGGTGCTAGTGAATAATTCTCTAGTAGTAAATGTATAACCCATTCATTTCTAGTCATGGTCTTAGCCAGCAGGGTGTCTGGGTGTCTTTTTGAAACATTTGAAACATGTGAGCATAATTGATTTTATCAAATGTGTATCAAACAAATTGGTCTTGCTTTACCACAGACATTTGAACGAATTACTAAAATCAACTGTCCAAGCACTAGTGGCCACATTGGATTTAAGAGTCAATTTTCTCATAATTATTGAAGAGGGACTTCTTTTAAAATCTAAAAATCAAGTGTCTCAGTCTTGTGTGGCCCTGTTTTTATAAAACAATTTTGTTATTGTCAGATCTTGAAATGTCTGCCAGATGATAAGACCCCTCCCATGTTATGGTCTACACAGTTGATATAGATAACATAGGTCCCTGGGATCCTGTTACTACAAATTAGTAAACCTTTGAATTTCATGGGTCTTTGACTCCTTGTGATATTGTTAAAGAATCCCTGCCAATAGCCCAATACTGTTTTAAGAAATGTATATACCTTTCATGCGAACACTTGCTGAGACACCAGGAATAAGAAGCATACTGCATTTCTTGCAAAGGGTTCTTTTAATACTTGGATCTCTGAAAAAGATGTTGAAATGCAATCAAATATTCATAATTAATCAGATAACGTTGAGCACAATAATAAGTAAACATCCCCTATTTTAAGCTCGACAAACTTACATAGACGTTGTGTTTGCCTGTTTGGAATCCCACAAAAAAATTGTTTGATTAATTGTACAAAATTATAAACACTCTGTCAATTATAACTGATTTTGTTTGGCTAAAATGATAAAAGAAAACCACTAACATGCAAGTCAAAATGTGTAAGCCAGCATGAAATTGTATCATGTAAAACGTTTTATAGCAAATATAAATGTAGCTGTGGCACTAACCACAATTACTATAGCTCTCGTATAGTCATCAGTCCTCAGTACAGACCAGACAGAACCCATACTTCCAAGATCGCATGTCAGGGGGCGGACTAGTCAGGGTCTTAGCCAGGAATTAGAAACTGGGTGCCTAAAACTTGCCATTGTAAAATTTTTGGGTGTCCAAATTTATAAGGGGGACCACAATATACTTAGATTTCAACCATAAACATGTTCATATTTATCACAATAAGGCATGATATCCTTATACAAAATCATAGGAATTATATGACAATGAAATGATTTAATTATATGCTTGAATTTGACATTTAAAGAAATTCCTCACAAAAATAATTTGGGTGCCCTGAGGGGTGCTTTTTAAGGGTTTGGGTGTCCAAAAAGACACCCAGACACCCTGCTGGCTAAGACCATGGCGGACCTAGAATTTCCGTGTAGGGGATTGGTTCTGTATGGAGGGGGTTCATTTTAACAAAGAGTTATATCTACCTCATTGGTTCCAAGCAAAACTAAAGTGACAATTCTTAACAAGAAAATTAACATTATGACTTGTGAACCATAAACCCCCTTATACAGGTGAACTTGGATATGACGGACCACTGTTCGACGGATTTTTGCATATGACGGATGATATGTTTGGTCCCAGTCCGATGCATATCAAGTATTCGTCATATGTATACGACGGATTTTGCATATGATGGACCAATTTTCCTGGTCCCATTGAGTCTGTCATATCCAAGTTCACCTGTATACGCAACTGCATCATATTCATTCTCATTTAAAAAATGATACACTACATGAAACATGTAACAATATCTAATGATTAGCACAACATCTTTATGGATAGGAGCCAGTTTAAATACAAATTAGTATGGTAATGTACAGACTGGATATACAGCACCTAGGTGAAACATTTAGTGACTCTTCTTGCAGTTTTGATTACTAGTAAATGATTAGGCCTAAAAAAAAAGTTGTTTGTTTCCTGTAACCCTACCCTTAAAAGTTTTTATTCAAAAAAATCCCTACCCCAAAGTTTTTTCCGCCCTCCCAACTCCCAATCAACGTAAAACATGCATAAAACACACATTTTTGACCAAAAAGATAATGCAAAAAAAAAATTACCGACCTACCTACCCTATTTTTTTCCGGACCGTTACAGGAAACAAACTATTTATTTTTTTAGGCCTTGCAACAGAGTTGATTATTTCTAGAGACTTACATTTTCAGGAGATGCCTTTTGGCTATAGTTTTCATAAGGTGTGTATAGAAACGAGCTTGCTTGATGTTGTGTGGGTTTATTTTAAGCATCTCATGGGCTATCTGAAAAAAAGCAGAGGTGAATGCTGAATGAAAGGTATATAGCTACATCCAGGGTTTTAGCCAGGATTTCAAAAATGCCTGTCCAAAAAAGCATTCTCAAAATTTTTGCCCGTCCAGATTTAGCTACTTATCTACTTCAAATCCTTGTACCAGCTACATTTGATAGCCTTAAGTGTGTCAAAAAGGGCAATTTACACTTCAGCTATGTCTTAGAAGATGGTTTGTTAGGAAAATATTTGGTTATTACACCCCAAAAGTCAAAATTGAAAAATCACCATAGAAAATTTTGCCTGTCCAAACAGGAGGTTTTTAGTAAACTACCTGTCCAAAAGACAGGTAGGACGGGTCCTGGCTAAGTCCCTGGCTACATCACAGGGATTGGCATATGTTGTGGGATCGACTTTAAGTACTTGCCATGCTGGGCATTTGATTCAAAATTTAGTTGCCACAAAAGTGCACTATATTTTTCAAGTGTCCATAAGCCGGTTTAATTATCTACCATTTATGAGTTTCATACACTTTAAAATCATAACATAGTGGAATAATTTGAATTTTCACATGCAGGCGATCACTTAAGTCTTATCACTTATGCATCATACCAGTTATTCAGCTGCTGATGCATGCTATTTACCTAGAAGATAGATTTCCATCGCTGTAGAAATATGATTACAAATTTAAGGGAGGGTTTTTACTGACAATAATAAAGATCTATGGAGCATTTAATATATTTTGGCCAACAATGTATAGCCAACTTTCTTTTTAAACATAAACAAAATTAGTTTTTTTCATAGTACTAGTTAAGACATATGGAGGGTAGTGCATGTGTATTTGAATATTTTGGATGACTAATTGGTCTACATTTTCTAAACCCATTAATGCTTAAGAGTTCCCATAGAAATTGTCGTCTGGACCTATGATACTTTTGATGATAACTTTGGAATTGAGAATGATCTTGAAAGGTATTTGAAGGAGTATTCTTGGTAATGTTCTGAATAACATTTTTCCTTTAAATAATTTTCCACATTAATTTTTTTCTGCAAGATTTCATCGAAATTGTCAGGCTGTTTTGGCTGCTGTGAGCATTTATGGGTTAATTTATTTCAGAAAAAAAAGATGGGAAGGCTTTTTATCACAATAACATTTGTATGGAGGTCAAACCCTTCTTCTACGGTGTCTTCATGGTGAACATACTAGCAAAGGGATAGCTGGCCTGGTGGTGGGTTCCCACAAATTGAGTGCAACCATGGTCAGCAAGGCGTCTGGGTGTCTTTTTGGACACCCAAACCCTTAAAAAGCACCCCTCAGGACACCCAATTTTTTTTGTGATGAATTTCTAAAAATGTCAATCTCAAGCATATAATATAACTTTTTTCATCTCTATGTAATTCCCATGACATTCTATAAGGATATCATGCCTTATTTTGATAAATTTATACATGTTTATGGTTGAAATCTGAGAATATTGTGGTACCCCCTAAAAATTTGGACGCCCAAAAATTTAACAATTGCCAATTTTAGGCACCCAGTTTCTAAATCCTGGCTAATTCCCTGAGTGCAACTATATGAATGAATAAGGTCAATAAGTGCAGGTTTAGGTTTGTTAGTATTCATGTTGCTTTCAACATTTTAGGTCATATATAACAAGATAGAAAAGCACAACTAAGATGAAATTGACTTACTCTTATAAATGTAGTCCCAACTCAAGGATCTATCAGTTACAAAGGTACCATAGGCATGGACATGCCTCTCATGCTGCACATTTTTCAAGCCACCAGGCCATCCCACCAATTTAAATTCTACAGTAATAAATGAAATTTCGTTTTTTCATCTCTTTTTCTGCCATATTGCGGCTAAGTCGTGACTATAGCCACTGTAGCCAGTTGTAACTGGTGGAGAAAACCAGAGGACCCTGCGAAAACCACCACCTAACCCCAAGTCACTGTCAACTTTCTCACATGCCCCATCCGGGATGCTTGGCAGGGGCAGATCCATGATTTCAGGTTAGGGGGGGGGGGGGGGGGGGGGGCCATAAATTTAGATGGACAAAGTCTCCGAGTGCCATAGCACAACGCCATTTATATCAAAACCATCTGAGAGTCTGTCAGACACTCTCACTCTGTTCTGTCTGGTGGTTTTCTGTTATGTTGGCCTCAGAGGTGAACTGTTCTATCAACTCACTTTATGGTACTCTCAGTCAGGGCCTGGGAGCATTAGGGAGGGAATGCGCCACATGTGCCCCCCCCCCCCCCCCCCCCCCCCTATGCTCAGGAGCCAGGCACCAGAACCACCAGGTCATGACAGATCCAAAGAACTACTTGGATTTCCATCTTTCAGCTCTTACCTGATACAAATAATTCATTCTTTGGAACACACCTCTGTCAGCACCAGATTTCCCCATGATTTTAATATTTTTCCAAAAGTTTTAAAGTTTAAAAGTATTGGTGTCACTTCCCTGCCCTTTTTACTGATGAATATAACGTGGTGTCATATTCCAATAAAATATGTATAGCCAAATCCACTGTGAAAATGATTTAACGTTTCAAATATGGAATTATTGGTGCCACCAGGAGAAATGTTGACTGAACACATGAGAAAAAATTGACCTACATCCGGGCTATTCGTCCAAGAGAACACGTCTGCAGCCGAAGCAATTGCTGCACATGTGGAACCGTGGTAAGGTTTTACCTTTTAATAATAGTACCTTAGCGTATGCGATGTCTGTTAAAAACTTCATTAGCAGTCAAAGATAAACGGAATACAACGTTTACGTAATTTTTGGGATAGGAGATGCATATGTATTTTAACAGACTTCATTTACATTTTGATTACTCAATTATCGCTCAATGATAGTTTTCCGTGCCCGTGGTGTTCTAAACCATTTCAAAGATCGAAATATCTGACTGACACTCTACTATGACTAGTGTTGATTCTCTATGTTAATTTGGTTAATTGGACGTTTACTATGATGATGGCATGGCCAGAAAGCGAGCGAAGCTTTGTATGTTTTTTGTGTGTTTTTTTTTACCTCTGACCAGAGAGAATCTATTATTGGAGTGTCCCTGCTCTGACCAAAACACAGCATTGATTGACAGAAAATTAATTTGCATACAAATTATTATGATTTCAAACTGTCGCAAAATATACATTTGGCAACAGATTTTAAAGAGAATTCAATTATATTGGCCAGTAGAATGAATTCTGCCGGTTCTAACGATTTAAACCGCATTAAAATCGACCCACGGACAGGCAAGAAATTCAGTTTTAACGTGGATTATACTGGATATACTTAAAGTAGCGGCCACGGCGGGGCATGTCCAGAAAGCGAGCCGATTTTAAAGATAATTCAAAATGGCCAGTAGAATGAATTCTGGCAATTCTAACGTTCTAACCTGCATTAGCATTGACCCACGGACGGGCGAGAAATTCAGTTTTAACGTGGATATATAGTAGCGGCCACTGCGTGGCAGCACCCACAACCCAAGTGCACTTTTATTCATTCACGTTCATTTATACATTTCATACAATGGGAGGCGTTTTTGTTATTGAACTGTACATTACGTCATTGTCGACCAATGAAATCGTTCGTTACTTAAACTAGGCCTAAAAAAAAAGTTGTTTGTTTCCTGTAACCCTACCCTAACAAGTTTTTATTCAAAAAAATCCCTACCCTGAAGTTTTTTTTGCCCTCACAAGTCCCAACTCCCAATCAACATAAAACATGCATAAAACACACATTTTTGACCAAAAAACTAATGCAAAAAAATTTTTTTTACCGACCTACCTACCCAATTTTTGGCCGGACCGTTACAGGAAACAAACAATTTCTTTTTTTAGGCCCTACATACAAAAACGGAAGTCGCCTGCGCGTGGTGTCATGCACATGGTGTCACTCACGACGACTTTCTGGGTCCATGTATGGATTTCTTGGTGACGTCATACACTCACACTATATTGCATGACTGCGAGGCTAGTTATTCTCATAATTACTTTATTTTGATTATTATATTCAACTATTTATATGGATAGAGCTATATTCAGAAAAATATTTGAAGAAGAAATTTTGATCAGTACGTAGCCAACAACTCTTCTCGAAATAGGTGAAAATTAATACTCGAAATTTACCCTTATTACCTTTTACTCCCATTAGTGTACTTATTCTCTTTTGCTAGCTAGTTATTTGTGTTCATAAAATCATAATATAGACAAATATCATAGGGGAAAAAACATAGCTAGAGCCAGAAAGCGCCGTGGATTCATTTTACTCGAATTTGACACACTATCACATGTGGGCACATGAAGCACTATAGTATGACTATAAAGCAAAGCTCGATATAATTCTGCATTCCCCTTCAAATGCAGTCACAAAGTTACAAATTTGTTATGGTGACATCTTCTTTGCTTTAAGTTGTACTTCACGGAAACATATTTGAAACCCGCACAGTAAGAGTAGCGATTGAGCAAAAATATGGCATAAAAATTTAAACAAATTCAACCTGTTGCAAAATCATTATTCCGCAACAGATTTGAACTAGAATTAAGAGTTAAACATAATGAATTGAAGCGGTTCTAACGATCCAAACCGCATTGAAATTGATCCGCAGAAAGGCAAGTAATTTATTGCTTGATTGTATGGACGGCGACGGTAAGTAAATCTGTTTGTCCACTCAATGTTTATTTATTGGTATTGGTGATGTTGAACATTGATTAAGCATACATTCTGTTTGTCTCGTCTTGTTACAGATTAGTGTTTCGTTTTGGATAATGGTTCTGTAGAAGTGTCACAACAACATTATGGAAGAGCAAGCGCCAAGCAAGGGACATAGGAAGCGTCAGGCCGGTCCAAAGGCTCTGAAAAAGAAGGCAAAAAATCCACATGAACAGGAGCTGACTGCAAGGCAGAGGAACCCCAAGGCATTTTCTTATCAATCCATTAATAAAGTTGCAAAGCAGGTTAGGAGGTAAGTTTCAGCTGGTGTCGCGCCAATTACTTCTATAATTGATTTATTGCATGAAAAACAAGAATTTTACTTTTTCCCTAAATTTTACTCATAGATAACCAATAACTGCCTAGAAAATCTCACAAAACCTGTTTTTGTAAGTGTTCTTGCTTTCTTCCAGAATGCTTAATTGCTCTGGCACCTTTTCTTGGTACACACATTCTCATTAGGAATGATTGATGATTTATTGAGTTCATTAATTGATTAATTTAATTCTTTTTATCAGTAGGTTTTAAGATTGTTTCAATTTCATCACTGGCACACATACTTAATTGGATGAAATAATTATATACCACGCTTGGTGAGGATATTGTACAGTCAAACTAGTACAAATGCCCACTTCCTTTAAACGCCCATTTGCTGTGAACGACCACTTTCAGATCCCCGCAAAGCTATTCTCTGTATATTTTAGATTGATTAAATGGGCAATTGCTTTATGCGACCAATGACCATGAAATCCCTAACAGTAAATGGCCCTTCATTCAATGGCCACTTGAATGCCTAGATGCCTTGTCTAGTGGAAAGGGCACAATTAAGTGAAGAAATAATCTATAAGATTGAAAGAAAATATTATTTCTGGGGGTCCTCAATTAATGTTGAAGTTCATCTTTTATTTTTTTCGGAATTGTTTATTCTTAAGATATTAATGAAGAAATTTCAACAAATGTAGCTAATCATAATAACCTCGATACCTGGTCATTATAAGAAATTCTTTGTTTTTTGTAACTTCACTTAGACCCCCAACTGCTATTAAGAGACCAACTCTTTAAGAGACCACTTTTCACATTTCTCTTGAGCGGTCGTTTAATAGAGGGTTGACTGTATTCCCAAAAGCCTGGAGACTTAACAAATACCACTATCCATAACAACACCATGTGGCAGAAGACAAGTTACAAACGCATAAACACTATCTCTATTAATCATGAAATATGTTTTATCACTTAGGACTCTTGACATCAAGGAGAGAAAACATCATGTGCCTGAAGTGGATAGGAGACCAGTGGAGCCTCCACCTATTGTTGTGGCCATTGTTGGACCCCCTAAAGTGGGAAAGACAACCCTTCTCAGTTGCCTCATCAAAAACTTTGCCAAACAGAAACTGAATAATATTCTTGGGCCAGTCACAATCGTTTCAGGTTAGAAATTGTGTTTTAGAGTAATGCATAATAATACTATATAAGGGAGGAGAAATGTTTTTACAAATAAACATGCATGCTCAGGAATGCATGTAAAATATCATGTGAACATTGTTACAGTGGAACGAGTCTGTATATATTTATACCCAGTATCTTTTTATTTGGTATATATTTAAATGCAATAAAATCTATTTGATATCTAGCAGGAGTTTACCAAGGCTCCATCCTTCTGTTTTTAAAAAAAATTCAATTCTTTTGAATCCCTCCTGTGTGCATTTGTTACCTGTATTTAGAAACATTGGAAATTATATTATCTTTGTCTATTGCATGACCACATATAAGAAGTGTCACAAAACTTTAAAGGAATTTGAAGATATGGCTAATTGATGCTACCTCATGTTAAATAGATATGCCCTGCCATAGCCTATCACTCAGGATGATAGGCTACACACCTTAGTTTAATTTCTGGATTTTGCATAGATTAATTGTTTTGTTAAATTCTAAGCCATTTCAATTGATCAAATAACTCTGTACCTATAGAGTGGATACTGTTTGTTTGCATGCATCATGTTCATTGCTGGAATATATAATCAATGCAATTACGTGAAGCCTTTGGCTGTAGGCCCTGTAGGATGCCTTGACCCCTAATTTCTTCTTCCTTCTTGCAGGAAAGAAAAGGCGACTAACCTTCATGGAATGCAACAATGATATCAACTCTATGATTGATATTGCAAAGATTGCTGACTTGGTTTGTACATTTTGCTGTATATTCAATCAGCATGCAGACTTTGTACATAACGGATAGGCTATCGGCTACTTCAATTAAATAGAAATGGAGCACTTATTAGAAATTCAGCATGTGGCAGTCTGATTGATTATCATGATTTTCTTAGTCAACAGGGAATTTATAATATTCAAATTAACATTTTACCTAATAAGTTATACCTTTTTCATTTTATGTATTTTAGTGATATGTGTTCTTGAGATTCACTTCATTAATACAGAGATTACAGTTTCATACATAACCCAAGAGAAACTTACATCGTATTGAAAATTAATGAGCCATCCTACACAACAATATACTGTTCATCAGAAGATGCCTACAATTATTTTCCACAGCTTCATAAATCTTTTGTGGGTTTCTAGTACGGGTATGTAGAAGACCACCACCGTACACCATTTTGGCCCTATGATGACGAATACAGAAATCTTATTATTCTTTTATTAATACCATTAGCAGTCCTTCAGTTTGCCAGTGAGTCCCCATCAATGGCACATTATCAAATATGAAAACACATTACGATATGCATCAATGGACCAAATGCTGCATATATATGCACCATTTGCCATATATATATATATATATATATATATATATATATATATATATATATATATATATATATATATATATATATATATATATATATATATATATATATATATATACATACATTACCTAAAAGGCAGAAAAAAAATAATGTTGAAAATTCTACCCTATGAAAAATATATTCCATTTCATATATTCTACCTACCCATACACCGGACACATGATCGTTTCCCTAAGTCGTGACGTAACCATGCTTAGAAACTGGATTGATACTGACCTGGTCAAATCAACTCCCCTCTAATTTTAGCTCCATTGTTTAACCTGTCTGCTTGCACATGCGCAGTGCAACGAACCCATGCTGCTGGCGAACCACCCTTTACTCTACCTATTTTTTCTAAGCAAGCGTAACCGTGCAGACGTTTTTTCGTCTATTAGAGAATATTCAAAAAAAATGAAGAAGAGTTTGAGCGGAAAAGGTGCTAAGAAGTCCTTACCTAAAGGAGCATGTCGAGTATGTGCTACGAAACTACGTGCTGATGACCCGCACTCGCTGTGTTGGGAGCACATCGGCCAGTTCCACACATGTGCGAAATGTATGACGCTCGCTCCATTTGGCGAGTTTTCGTCATATCAGGACTATTTGGCGGCAGTTTGGGACAAGGAAGAGTCGAATGCTGCTACTGGGACTGCCCCAGTGATTAAAATCTCTTCGACGGCGTTCGAAGAGACCGGAGCGAAAACCGGAAGTCGCGGAAACGACCGTTCGGCCGCGGAAGAGAGCCAACATGGCGGCTCCAGGTTCGACCACGACGGCGTGGAAGACGGTGAATTGACAGAGGTAGCAGAGCATAGCTTGCTATTGGAAGCTATACCTGAGGAAAAGGGCGAAGAGGGCGACATCCAGCCCATGTTTTTCCAGAAGTTGGTGGAGATGGAGGAGACTAGAACCCTACAGCACGCCCAGCATCAACAGGACATGAAAGACATGAGGGATGAATGCAGCAAGGAGATAGCTGGCAGCTTTAAGAAGGTACAGTCCCTACTTTCTAGTTTATTTTCTGGTTTTCATCAGAAACGCGATGCCAGTGAAGCTAGGTCTCGGTCTAGCGATGATATCGAGCTTCAGGAAATCCCTATGTCCAGGTCTAGGTCTGGCAGGAACGATGAAAGGACTGGTGTTGACCGTTCTCCACCAGCGTTATCTCCTCATAGGAGTGAATCCAGGCTTCAGTCTGGGAAAGAAATGGATGGTGATGTTAGTGTCAGGACTGATATGTTGGGGTCTCCTAGGTCTAGGGATGGAGACGGAGAGGAGTTGGACTATGAGGAGGATGAGTTTTGTCTCATGGAGGAGGAGAAGGATGATTTTTCGTCCAGGTTGGACAGGATTCAGGGTAGGAAGGAATCCCCATCCAGAGTGTCTAAACCTAAAGAGAAGGATCCGGTGGTCGTACAGGTCATGTGTTGCCATGAAAACAAAGGGCGTGGTGAGAAGAAGAAAGATGATGATGATGATGATGACGATTTTGACCACTCCAGCATTCCCTTGAGGGATATAGTCAAGTCATGTTTGCAGGAAGACAAGTATGTGTCTAGCATGTGCGATGAGGCATGTTTGGACCTTAAGGCGACAGGACCTGATATCTCGGCGGCGGCGGTTGACTGGGCCAAAACTTGCCTTAACCCTAAGGTACTGTCAAAATCGCTTTTCGAGGAAGGAATGTGGGCGCAGATTGTGATGGCGGATGAAGAACTTTACAAAACAGCCACGGTGCCTGGTGTTAAGGATCAGGCCAAGTCGGGCATGAGATTTCCCAGGATTCACATTGCCGAGAAGGAAGTTGAGGCTTGGAAGAGATGTGTGAAGGATACGTTGGGCCATTCATCCTCATCTAGTCAGGCGCCTAGTGCGACTGTGGCCGATATCAACAGAAATTACCAGTTCATCGATGAGGACTTTAAAAGAGTAGGCATGATGCCGGAGGTTGACACGTATGTCAAACAGTTTTGCTTGCAGCAGCATCGTCAGGAGCCGAAGATAGATAAGCAGTCGCTGGCCTTTAAGACGCAACAGGCGACCAAGTTACAGCATAGAATCTTAACCTTTATCAGGACTGCCCTACAGGTTGCCAGCAAAAGCCCCGAAGCTAGTGGGGAGGGGTCCATCCTACCCATGATTTTTACGGCGATGGAGAAGGCCACGGAGGACCTGCGGAAGGTTACAGGCAGATTGCATGGGGCCAGCCTTAGGAGAGTAAGGACTCAGGTCTTGAATTCGTCTGGGTTGTCTTCTTCGGATAAAGAGGCTTTGGCCAAGGTTAGCTGTTTGCCTGCAAAGAGTCTATTTGCGAGTAGGGTTCCAGGATGTACGGGTGCCCAAGATGACAATGCTCAGACGGCTAAGGCGAAAGAGGAAGCTGCCAGAATGGACAGGGCGAAGCGCCGTCCAAATGACAACTACAACTACCAAGGTTCCAAGAGGCCGCGTTATGACAGAAACTCTCAGAGACAGAGCGAGGGAAGCGGACGCGGATCCGGCCGGTTCAATAACGCCTATAATAACTACAACTCCAGAAGAGGAGGGAACCAGGGTAGTAGCAGTGATAGGGGGAGACAGACTGGAAGGCAGCAGTTTGGTTCCTTTCGAGGCAACTCAGGAAACAGATGGAACAGATCTGATCAGTCGAGAGGACAGTCCGGCAGAGGCAGAGGAAATTCAAAGTGACAGTTTTCAGATTCCTTTTCCCAGCCTCCCAGTGGGGGGTCGCCTGGGTCAATTTACAAGAGAATGGAGAGATTGGTGTACCGACAATTGGGTGATGGAAACTTTAGAGAAGGGCTACATGATAGAATTCGAGCAAATACCACGTTTCAGAGGGATCATCAACTCGCCGATTCCCCAAAACGAATCCGGACGTATAACATTATTAAAAGAGGTCCAAGGTATGTTAGACAAGTCAGCTATACAAAGAGTAGAGGGGAATCCCCGGGAAGGTTTCTACTCCAGAATCTTCCTAGCACCCAAGAAAGGAGGAAAGTGGAGACCGGTAATAGATCTCAAGCCTCTCAATCAGTACATAAGGAAGCAGAAGTTCAAAATGTCGACGTTGGGCAACACTATACAGGACGTCGACCAGGGAGATTGGTTGATATCAATAGATCTAAAAGACGCTTATTTTCACATTCCCATATACCCTCAACATTGGAAGTATCTCCGATTCGCAGTGGGGAAAGATCTATACGAGTTCAGGGTTCTCCCGTTCGGGATAACGACGGCTCCCAGAGTGTTCACCAAGATGCTGGCACCGATATCAGAGTACATCCGGAGGAGGATCGGCCTATACAACTCACCATACCTCGACGATTTTTTAATGAAAGACAGGGAAAGGTGGTATTTAGCATCAAAATCCCAGGAGGCCATCGACTTCATGCTAAAAATGGGCCTGATAATCAATTGGGAAAAGTCCGAGCTGGAGCCGGCGCAGGACAGGGTCCATATAGGGGCACGCTTCAGAACGGTGGAGGGAATTGTGACTCTGCCGGAGGACAGGATCATCAATATCATCAACCTTGTCAAGACGATTCAGAAGTCTTTTCAGATATCAGCCAGAAGCTTTCTCAGACTGTTGGGGCTACTCAACAGCAGCATATATCAAGTGGCATGGGCGAGATTATTTGTGAGGCCGATACAGCTTTACCTGCAGGCCCTCTGGAAACCGAGCAAAGGGGACCTAGCGGACATGATTCCCGTCAGGGGGGTGTTAAGACTACATCTCAATTGGTGGAGGTCCGAGGCCAATCTGAGGACGGGGATTCCACTGGAAGTGGTGAAACCGAGGTTCACGTTGGTAACAGATGCAAGTTTGTCAGGCTGGGGAGCCTTCCTGGAGTCCGGGGAGGAGACGAGTGGAGGATGGTCAGAATTGGAGTCCCAGAATCACATCAATTGGCTGGAGTTAAAAGCGGTGTTCAACGCGCTAGTCTACTTCCGGAGGTATTGGTCGGAGAAGATGACAGTCCTGGTAAAGAGCGACAACAACACGGTGGTCTCGTATATCAACAAACAGGGCGGAACGAGGTCGTCATCCCTGTGTTACCTGACATGGGAGGTGTTGAATTGGTGCAGGGACAGGCAGGTCTCACTGATAGCAACTTACATACCCGGGCAGGAGAACACACTAGCGGATCTACTGTCGAGAGAGGGTCACCATCACGAGTGGTCCCTGTGTCCAGCGGTGGCGAAGGATCTCTTTTGCCTGTGGGGAACTCCTCACATAGACCTGTTTGCCAACAGTCAGAACAACAAGGTTCCGATTTATTGCTCCAGGGAGAACGATCCACAGGCCTACGCGGCAGACGGCCTCAGCCTGAGTTGGGACAATCTAGAAGCGTATGCTTTTCCCCCGGAACCCTTAATTCAGAGGGTCCTACAAAAGGTAAAGGACAGCAACGCAAGGGTGACCCTGGTGGCTCCAAACAGGGGCAGGAGGCCCTGGATGTCGACCCTCATCGACCTGCTGGTAGACATACCACGGGTTCTTCCAAACAAAAGAAGGCTTCTAAGAATGACAGGGTCGCAGAAGTATCACCCGGAACCAGAAAATCTAAGTTTAGTTGCTTGGAGAATAGAAGGAGGAAGCTCCAGGGGAAAGGATTTAGAAGAGAGGCTGCGGAATTGGCAACGAACGATGTCAGGGAATCAACCGTTACATGCTACAATAGTAGGGTCCAGGCCTACATTCGTTGGTGTGACAAGAACAGGGTTAAAAATCCCATTGCTTCATCTGTAGCGTCGGTCTGTAATTTTCTATATGAGCTCTATAATGAGGGCAAGGCAGCGAGGACAATTGGTGGCTATATAGCTGCTATCAGCAAGTGGCATGATAGGGTCCACGGAAGGAGACTATGCAATGTGGCGGAGATAATTGGAGTGAGGAAAGCGACAGCCATTGCTAGACCACCTAAAAAAGTCCATTTTCAGACCTGGAATCTACCGCTGGTGTTACAAGGCCTGACAAGGGAACCTTTTGAGCCCCTAAATAGTGCAACTCTAAAGTTTTTATCACTCAAGACAGTGTTTTTAGTGGCATGTTCTACGGCTAGAAGATGCAGTGAGATCGGGGCCTTATCGGTGGAGAAGGATAAGTTTTTCATGAGACCCCAAGGTGTGGAGGTCGGATATGTGGCTGGATTTATTCCGAAGAATGCAAGAGTGAATTACGCGGGGAAGACGGTATATATTCCGAGATTTAGTGATATGGTTCGTGTGAGGAGGAGATTTATCTTTGTCCGAGAAGGGCAGTGAAGATATATAAGGACAGAACTGATTTGTATAGGAAGAGTGGTGAGAAGAGACTTTTTGTTACATATGGTGCAGGGGAGGAGCAAGGAAAAGGAGCTTCTAAGAAAACATTGGCGAGGTGGATTGTGCAGACTATTCAATTTGCTTATGCTAACTCTAATTTGGAGGATAGACAAGTTACAGGAGTGAAGGCACACTCGGTTAGATCAGCAGCTACTACTTTTGCCTTTTTGAAGGGAGTGAGGGTTCAACACATCCTAGAAGCGGCAGACTGGGCGTCGCCGACAACATTCATCAATCACTATTTTAGGCCAGGAGAAGGGCCAGGACAAGAATTTGCTGCATCAGTGCTGAAGGGGTCGAAACAGTAGTGTTATATGTTTTTTGAGTTGTATATTACAGTGTACCATGTCAAAGCCAACCCATGTTGCTGCAGCATGCTCCATGATGACTATGACTTCCACTTGAGTCACCTCCTTGATGTAAGACGATGCTTTAATCCATGTTCTGCAAGAAACTGATGTTCTAATTGGTCCCTGGTTCAAGGATCTGAAGATGCCGGATGGCCCACACCAGGATGAGGATATGCAGGTATGTGATGGCGTGAGAAGGCGAAATGTTGGAATGTCGAATTAGCAGAATGATGACTATTTTGTCTAAGCAGGAAAAGTGAAGACCCACCACACCATCCCCCATCCTCTCCCAAAAAGTGAAGATGAGGTTAGAAACTGTATTGATTCAAGGGGTAATAAGGGGTTCTTCTAGGTACATATGTCGACAGTTATTGGCTTCAAGGTATTCAGAGGACTTCCGGCTGGTTGTTTTTCCTCAATGGACCTACCCATACACACATGATTTTTCATGAATTGAGCTATATCTGGTTTATTCCAGGACACTGTACAAGTGAGATTGCTCTGGTATTCTGATCATGTGTCCGGTGTATGGGTAGGTAGAATATATGAAATGGAATGGAAGGATCACTGGACAGAGGATAAGTGATCCTCATTCCATTAATATATGAATACCTACCCATACACCGGACACGAACCTCTCCCTCCCACCCTACAGTGTCCTGGAAGGGCGCTTGGTGAAAAAATAGGTAGAGTAAAGGGTGGTTCGCCAGCAGCATGGGTTCGTTGCACTGCGCATGTGCAAGCAGACAGGTTAAACAATGGAGCTAAAATTAGAGGGGAGTTGATTTGACCAGGTCAGTATCAATCCAGTTTCTAAGCATGGTTACGTCACGACTTAGGGAAACGATCATGTGTCCGGTGTATGGGTAGGTATTCATATATTAATGGAATGAGGATCACTTATCCTCTGTCCAGTGATCCTTCCATTTCAGCCTAATAAACTAAGATGAAAGTTAAATCTTAAAACATCCACAATATTCCATGGAGTAAAGTTTAATCAATACATCATTATTGGCTACTTTCAAAGGTATTATATCTTCCATATACTGCTTTTATTTGGGAATGTGTATAAATAGATTTAAAGGACATCATGATCAAGTTAAGTTTTTGTGATTGTACAGGATAGCCTGAAATCCACTCAGATCTTTGAACCAGCCATGTCAGCTTACATCAAAATGTTCAACTGATCTAGGTTAATTTGACTTAGGATGCAATTTTTTTTATTGATTCAAAATATACAGATGATAAAACAATCCAATACAGATGTTGATAATACTAATATTTAGATTTGTAGAAGCCCACCCCTTAAAATACAAAGTGGTTCTCTTGTTATATTTCTTATACTATTTTATTCTAAAGGTGCTCCTCATGGTTGATGCTAGCTTCGGCTTTGAGATGGAAACCTTTGAATTTCTCAACATCTGTCAAGTCCATGGTTTTCCCAAAGTTATGGGTGTCTTAACCCATCTAGATCACTTCCGCAATGCAAAACAACTCCAGAAAACGAAAAAGAGGTTGAAACATCGTTTCTGGACTGAAATTTATCAGGTAAGTTTAAGTATTCTGCAGTTATAGTTTTTTTTCCTAAAGTAAAGTTCTTGTCTTCAGTAATTATGTTTGTCTTTCTTATTATTTTCAATCAAGTAAATGGCATGTTACAAATTTGTCAAATAGGGGATTTGTGCAATTATCATTTTGCAGATTTCTCTAATCAAATAAAATCATTTAGTTTCTGTCAATGGCACTTAATACAAGGTTAATTTCCTTCCATATTCGGGTCTGTGTTTTTTTCTTGTGTAGATATAGCTTGACAATCTTAACTATTCCCTAATTTACCTGTGACCTTGAGTTTAATTCTTGACCTTGCAGGGAGCCAAGCTTTTTTACCTGTCGGGCATGAGTAATCAGGAGTACCAGAAGACAGAAATACACAACCTGGGAAGGTTCATCTCCGTCATGAAGTTCCCATCCCTCATCTGGCGAACCACACATCCCCACCTGTTGGCTGACAGGTACGTTCATCATGTGCATCTTTTTAACCCATTCGCACTCAGAGATCCTCTATGAAGTATCGTCTGCTACTTTTATACTTTTCGAAATAACTTTGGAATAAAGCAAAAGTTCACAAAATAGTTGAAGGAGAGTTGTTTGACTTCTCTCTAACATTTTACCTTCAATTAGTTTCCAAAAAAATGCTTTTGTTAGAAAAATATTTCCAAAATTGTCAGGCCTGTTTTGGCCGCTTTGAGCATTAATGGGTTAACCTAATTGCATAGAGTGCATACACTGGTGTCAGATCTTTGGACATCTATGAAAAATTGCAGGGTTTGAAAAATAAACAACTTTAAGTGGTATATTTCTCAAAGTATTGCTTTGTTATTAAGGTACTTCTCTAAGTGTCAGACCATGTCTTAATTACATGTATATACAGGTAGTGATGGGATGATGATCGACTGTAGTCGACAGTCGTCAGCAAGTTAACAGTAACCAATTAATCGGCTGGAGACTTTACACCTAATTGTTAGTCGGTTAAATAGCCCATTAAGCCAGCCCACATCCTTAAGGTCAAAGGGTTCCTTGTCAGATATCCCACAGAGAAAGTTGCTTGTTTCATCTACTGACCCACTTATAGTCCTTGGGCCAGGACCCCAAATTTGGACATATTGGTACCAGTCAGGGGTACAAAACTTAATGTATATTTTTGATTAGGGTAGGTCCCCTACTTCAATTTTTTGTATGATGGACATCTGTGGATGGTAGCTGATACTGTTATTTTCAGCCTTGTTTCCGGGAACTCCATGTTCGGCAGGATAAATAATAAAACACAAAGTAGTATAGAGTTTTGGCCGAAAATTTGACTAGACACCACTTTATTGTCAACAGAATGCTTCCTTTCAATAGTTAGGACCTATATTCAAGCAACCGAAACACATGTATGTATAATTATGCGAAAATTCTTAAAAAAATCATTTTTCTTATGAAAAATGACATTTTTTCGTTTGAATTTTCTACTCAAATTGGGAAGTTTTTCAGTCCTGAACGTGCATTGCACATGATGTGGACATTATACTTATATAATTGTCATGTCACATGTCCTGTTGTTGATTTGAGACCAAATTCAAGACTTTCAAACACTTTATATGGAAAAATATCCTCCTCCTTCTACCCCTACCATATATTGGAAAATATCTAAAAAAAACAGCTAAAAATGAGAAAAAAATAAACAAAAAATTCTCATTTGAATTTTCAACTGTCAAGTTGTACGAGTCCACACCTTATAAAGAGATAGCATATTTTGACCTTTAATGGCCCTGAAATTAAGGAGGAAAGACCAGACTTCATCTCATATATGTAAAACGATACTGTGTTACACACTATTTAATACAACTTGAGATTGACCCCCTCTTGTGGGATAACCCTAGTGGATACACCAGCTTCTTTAATGTTAATTACCTTCATTGTCAAACCTTGAGTGTTTATATGACTCAATCATCATCATCATCATCAATTTCCAAATCATTGTCCTCAGACTTCATGTTGTCACATGTCTGCAACCGGCAGGCATCTGTACATGGTATTCCATGCACAAGGCACTGACAGCTTGGAAGCTTACAGACCCTCAACGGGTACAGGACATGAGTTCTAAGACTGCATCAGGTGCCCGAGAACCAGTCATCCAGTTGATAACAAGGTTTTGCTCATCATCTATATTCCTGGTGGGTCGAACTCCTCCTCGTCCGACAGCGATGGAGGAGGTAGAGGTGCCGGTAGAGGCCGTGGCAGGGGTAGAGGCGGAGGCGCCAAAAAGGACGCCTACTCCGCTTACAACACCCCAAAACCACCAGGCCCCAAACCTGATGCAGAATGATCAGCTTTGTCCGGTTGGGGGGGCGACTGGGATCATTCGCCCACCTATGGCCCCTGGTCACGTCATATCAGTTTGTGCTGCAGACTGTAGCCAAGGGCTACAGGATAGAGTTCACGGGCAATCCTCCAAGAACAACGGAGGCCCGGTGCACTCCGATCCCTCGAAACCAGGCAAGATGCCCGGATCTCGAACGAGGCCTCGAGTCAATGCTGGAAAAACGAGCGATCAGGGAAATCCCCCTCTCAACGGACGTTCCCGGGTTCTATTCCCCGATCTTCCTGGTGGCCAAGGAGTCGGGCGGTTGGCGCCCGATCCTCAACCTGAAAGTGTTCAACAAATTTGTAAAGCCCCCACCCTTTTCGGATGGAGACATTACGTACGGTGATGAACTGCTTAGGGGAAGCGCACCAGCAGAGGCTAAAGACCTCAGAACATTTGAGGGACTATTTGGTGGAACGTCAGCGCGATCTCATGCTGTTTTGGGTAAACAAACTAGGCTTCCTCGTAAACGAAGGAAAGTCTCAGTTAATACCCACACAGTTCCCAGCCTTCCTGGGATCGACCCTCGACCTCATCAACATGCTCATTTTTCCGAGCGAGAAGAGGGTTGTCAAAGTGTCGCGTCTAGCGTCCTCGCTCCTAGCGCGGAGCCCTCAGCCGGCAAAGACCTGGCAGAAGCTCTCAGGACATCTGTCCAGTCTACGCGAGTTAGTCCCCATGGCGGTGACTCACACTCGTCATATCCAGCTTATGCTCCACAGCCAGTGGACGCAGGTCTCGGACAGCCCATACCTCCGAATATACCCGGACCACGAGAATTGGAGGGAATTGGAGTGGTGGGCATCACGGGCCAACCTGACGGTAGGCCGCCCGTTCCTCAGGCAAGATCCGACTATGACGATAGTTACGGATGCCTCCATGGAGGACTGGGGAGGTCACCTAGGCGACTGGGTGATCTCGGGCCAGTGGTCGTCGGCCTGGGCCAAACACCACATCAACTGGCTCGAGCTCCAGGCAGTATGGCTGACCTTGCAGCATTTCCTGCCTCAGGTGCGGGACACTGCTGTGGATGTCCTTACGGACAATTCCACAACAGTGGCCTATATCAACAAGGAGGGTGGAACTCAGTCCCCCACCTTGTGCTACCTGGCACTGGACCTATGGGCCTGGTGCAGGCAACACGAGATCTACCTGGTTGCCAACCACATATCGGGAGTCAGGAACGTCCTGGCGGACGCCCTGTCCAGGGGGAAACACAACCACCCCACGGAGTGGTCCCTCCACAAGACAGTGGTACAGCTCATATTCGAGCACTGGCCGACCACCCATGTGGATCTCTTCGCATCGGGGAAGAATCACAAACTTCCGGTGTTCTTCTCAGTGCGCCCCTCTCAGACGTCGAGCGTGATAAACGCTCTGACGCAGAATTGGGAGAGTCTGTACGGGTATGCGTACCCGCCGACCAACCTCATTCTGAGGGTATTGAGGAAACTGAGGCTGCAGTGGTCAGCCCGGATCCTCCTGGAAGCCCCATTCTGGCCCAGCCAGCCGTGGTTCCGTCAGCTGACCAGCATGCTGACCGATCTTCCGCGAGTGATCACACCCAAGGACTACCTCCTGAAGAACTCGGTCACAGGGATGTTTTACCCCAAACCGGACAGAATGAGACTAGCTGTATGGACGCTGTCCGCAAATCCTTCGTTGACCGTGGGTTTTCACAGGGAGTTGCAGAGACGACCCAGGCGAAAGTCGACTTGCCGGCTTTATGATTCCCGTCTTCTCCACTACATACAATGGTGCGTGGAGCAAGGTGTGGGTCCCGCTGAGGCCCCTGTAGCGGAGGTTGCGGAATTCTTGAATGTCCTGCGAACGGTGGAGCACAAGGGTAAACCCTTAGCCCCTTCTACCATCGCAGGATACAAGTCTGCTGTCGCAGCCATTCATAAAGGTTTTCCAGATGGGACAACTGTGTCGTCCAACACAGATTTGTCGACCCTTATTAAAGGTTTGTTCGTGGTTTCCGCCAGACCAAGGACGCTCAGTGAGACATGGGATCTTCCAACGGTACTCAAGTACCTTGCGGGTCCTCCCTTTGAGCCGATTCATACGGCACCATTGAGGTCGGTGGCGGTCAAAACAGCTTTCCTCGTACAACTGGCCTCGGCCAGGCGGGGAGCTGGGTCCATTCTTGCAGGATAGACGCATGTCATCTGCGGTGGGAAAATGGAGGAGTTCGCCTTCTCCCATCCCTCCTATTGGACAAAAACCAGTCAGTCTCGTTCACTCCTAGCGAGGTTTTTCTCTTCAGCCTAAAGGAGTTCTTGCCAAAGTGCATTGCCCTGTGCGGGCCCTCAAATGGTACTTGGAATTAACTAAGCCTTTGCGAGGGGGTGAAAAAGCCCTCTTCATTCGGTCAAGGGAGCCTTATACTAAGGCTACCAAAATCACAGTCGCTGGTTGGGTAAAAGAGGCTATCGCAGGGGCATTCTCGCACCTTCCTAAGGAGCGAAGGCAACGCATGGGCATCAGAGCCCACGACACCAGAGGGTTCGCCACTACTTGGGCACAATGGCCGGAGTGCCATTTGAAGCAATTATGGATGCTGCAGCCTGGAGCCGGCCGCAAACCTTCGCGCAGTTCTATCTCAAGGATCTCCCTGCAACAAAGGGTAGGTTCAGTAGAGCAGTGTTGGTTACGGCTGGCACAGCGTCTAGAAAATAAAGAACAGATCCTTCCACAGCTTTCTTAGGCGGTGGTACTCTGCTTCCAATGTGAGCAGGTAAGAATTTAGATATAAAACAGGAAATTAGAAGTAATTTCTTTTTTATGATAAATACTTACCTGCGATCATTGCCCACTCTTCTGTATCCTCCCCTAGAATCCGTTCTTCCATGAAGGTATTACGCCTAAAATGAGAAGAGGATGAAGGCGCATGCGCCAACTGTGACGTCACGACCGGTATTTAGTGCGGCCCCTAGCGGGGATCACGCAAACTACGGTCTATTTTAAGTTTTGAAGGCTATATTTAGATAGCCCTCCTATGTTCATCGCGAGGATCTTCCATAGGGAGAGACTGCCACATGAGAGCCTTCCTTTTGGGTGACCAGAGCAAGCCCTGGAGATAGCTTCCCACCTTGTGGTGAAACTTTGAACTATTGACCTTCTTTTCAAAATACCAATAAAATGGCCTCTGTTTACTCCAACAGTGATTTCCTGGTCAATTTGTAGTCATATATAATTTTGGAAGAATTTTTAATATTTTTTTCTTATTTTGGTGATTTTTTTGTATATATGACATAGCGAAGTCTAATTGGTCTCATTTCTCAGTATGGGCTACCATCCCAGAAGGTCCATCATGGATAAATATGCTCAGGGGGGATAGGGCTTTCAAAAAATCCATGTTAGGTTTTGTACCTCTGAGTGGTACCAACCACCCCCTCTGGCCCAAGGACTAACTGGCCTGTTTATACCTTCTAAGAGTCAGCAGTGTAATAGGTCTGGGGTGGGTCATGCAAGTAGTGAGTAATTTAAGTATACCAAGTAGTATACCTACTGACTGATACAAACTGGGGTACTGAGCAAACTAGATATTTCAGATTCCTTCTAAATGTAGTTCTCAACATGAGTTGGATGAAATGTGTTCTATGATGTGTCTTTCATTATTTTTCTAAAGACATCTTTTAATGCCTTCATACATATTGCAATAAAAGTATATTGATTTATTAGAATACTGGTAATTTGTCTCTAAGTTACTGAATAAAACTAAGAAAGAAGACATACAAGTACACCTAACCTGCACAGTTTACATGTAGAATCCTTCATAGCATAAATCAAAAACACTTGAGAAGGTTTGATACCAAGATAGAATAGAATAGAAAAGATAATTTGAAATAGTACAATATAATAACAAGTGTAAAAATGCAGAACTTAAGCTTCGACAAGCAAACAGTCTCATGAAAGTGCGATGAACCGATTAATCGGTGATAGTCGGTTGGCCTAGCTGACTGATGATCGGTTAGGAAATTTCAACTGACTCCCACCACTACTGTAAAACCCTTTATTACCACGCACATTTATTTTCACGCAACTGCCGTCTGAATCTGATCGCGGCCACTTAATTACGCGCATCAACTGGATCACCGCTGGATGGGCCATTGTTATGCTGTTTTGAACGTATATCAGCGCCAGTAATATACGCGTTATCATCACCTAGCGCGAAATGCGTGAAATTAAAAGGAGCGCGGTAATAATGGGTTTTACAGTATATACAGGTGAACTTGGATATGACGGACCACTGTACGACCGATTTCTGCATATGACGGACGATATGCTTGGTCCCAGTCCGATGCATATCAAGTATTTGTCATATGTATACGACGGATTTTGCATATGACGGACCAATTTTCCTAGTCCCAGTGAGTCTGACATATCCAAGTTCACCTGTAATAGTTTTACAGTTTTAACTGCACTTGAGGACTCATGGTTAGAAACCTTTTTGAGCTTGATGAGCAACTAATGAATCATTTAAAATGAAGTGTCACAAGCAGTTTTAGAATGCACCTAATATGCCTTCATTGAGTGCACAGATGTTGCAAATTGCACCTCTTATTATATTTGTCCTGCTGATTGTTGCCATAAGAATTTTAACCCACTGTCACATTTGAACAATGGAAATACATTTTTCTGTCAAAAACTTTTGTCTAAAATATTGTAGTATTTAAATATTTAATATTTATGGTTGAAATAGTCAGTCACCCATGTTGATTCGCCTATTAAACTACACAGTCGTTTATGATTGAGTTTTAAATGTACTGACTAATTTTCAAAATTTTCTTACCTTCACCATGAATATTATCACCCATTTGTACCTTGAGTGCATACACAGTCTGATAATTCTGAACATGAGTCATCAAATAAAATAGTCTTTGAAAACAGTTACCTTTGATTCCTATAGGAACATCAATCTTTATTCAAATATTCATCAAAATATTGCTAAGTTATGAGGATATTACTATTTTTGTCAGATATTTCTATATTTGTGTGTGAGCTTGTTCCAGTTGTTGAATTGTTCGTTTTATCTTTAATTTTAGAATGGAAGACCTTACGGACCGGGAAGAGATTCGGCAAAACCCCAAGTGTGATAGAAAAGTGTGTTTATATGGCTATGTAAGAGGTACACACTTCATGAATAAAAGCAGTATCCATATTCCAGGTGAGTTCCATAGTAGAAGTCTTGATTTGGGGGAAAATATCCGATACAGGGCTCAACAGTCCCCAGAAGGAGCAGGTAGGCTGGCGGGGCTACCTGAACCCAAGATCAGGTAGTCCCGCCAGCATTTTAGGTAGCCCCGCCATTTATTCCAAAAAGGCAAAATAGTTCTTTTTCCCCCTTTTCATGTTAGTAATGGTACTTATGCTTTTTTCTTCTATTTTGTAGGTTGCATGATTAAGGGATGCTATATTTTTCTTTTTTTTTGCTACCATTTTATAGCATTTTAGTGATTCCCAGGATTCAGGTAGTCCAGCGGGACTACCTAAATCCAACTTTAGGTAGCCCGACGGCTTTTTTTGGAATTCAGATCTCCCGGGAGATGGGACTATGCTATATGTTGAGCCCTGCGATATAAGCCAAAGGATAAGAATGGGTATTAGGTCCTGTCATAGTCTTATCCAGGATTTGGAAACAGGGTGTCCAAACAGAGGTTCCATAGACTTTTGGGTGCCCAAAGTGTGGTACAAAGTTCACACTACTAATGAAATAAACCCTATATACCGTATCTACAGATTTTGCCTTTTTAGGCCAGTAACTGCTTTGTTTGTATTGTAGGAGTGACACTACATGCACTGCCTATCTTCGAGGAATAGTCATCATCAGCAATTCCTGACATGAACTTTTGGGTGTCCAAACTGTCAAAAAATAGTGTTCTGTGTGTCCAAATGACATGCTGGACGCACAGGTGGCTAAGGCCCTGGGTCCTGTGCCTTGACATCATTTGGACACAGATAAAAATACGATTAAAGTCTTGTGGGAATATAATGTGGGACGATAATGAGAATTTGCTTAGACCAGATCAGGTATTGATGACAATCACAATCTTAAAGACAAATGGGTCTTAATCAGTATATGTAGGTGATACTATCTGTTGTTCCTTGACCAAAATCTGATTTGAATACCCTTTTGATTTAGATGAAAATTCATTCATTTTAAGGTTGTGGAGATTTTCGCGTCAAAGATATGAGTTACCTGCCAGATCCATGCCCTCTACCAGACAAAGAAAAAAAGCGCTCCCTCAACGCGAGAGAAAGATTAATCTATGCTCCCCTGTCAGGAGTAGGAGGCATCGTGTACGATAAGGATGCTGTGTAT
>OZ012685.1:46669645-46717145 GCA_963942565.1 Maea johnstoni | reverse complement strand
ATATATATATATATATATATATATATATATATATATATATATATATATATATATATATATATATATATATATATATATATATATATACATATATATATATATATATATATATATATATATATATATATATATATATATATATATATATATATATATATATATATATATATATATTGTATATTTATTCGGTGGCTTAACAACTCTGGACAATTTAAGCATCTAATGTCAAAAGTGTTTCCTTAAAGATGAAAGTTTTTTATCATAAAATGCCAAATAGTCAGATAAAATTATGTTTGTATTCACTTGTTTATTCATACAAAGTCAGACTGCTGGTTTTCACATTCCTACCTTACACTTCAGAAGAGCGATGACCAGTTGGCTTTTGCTGATAGTGACGATGACTTAGAGAACGATAATGTAGCACTCTTCGGCACTGGAGGTAAGATCAAACAAAAAACATCCATCTCACAGAGTAGATCCCCCAAAGCTTTGTCTGATGGTCAGAGTCAATCACTAAACTGTTTACATTTCATACTCAATTAATAATAACCTTCCCCTTATGAATTTCTAACTTGCCCTCTTCATATCTGGAGCATATGTATGGTGTGACACTTATTCAAAGATTTTGATAAAAAAGCAATGTCTTTGAGAAATGTGGTATTGCAAGTATTTTAAAAATGAGTTGAACAATTTCTCTGTTAATATTTCTTTCAAATCAGTTGTTTGAAGTTGCCAGACCATGTTCAAACTCCAGATGCATGTGAATTGAACTGTCAAAACACTTTGATATGTGAGCATGCTTGTGTTCTTATAGGAAGATTGTTTTTAGGAATATTGCAATAAAACCTGACAATTCGCAAATTGAATGGATTTACCATGACAAAAAAGCTGTTTTAGTTAGAAACTATTCATTCACATTTAAACATATTGTGAATTCCCTAAGCTTGAAATGAACTTCATCTTTGACATTTTAACACTAATTGATTTCTATCATTTATGAAAGGGGATGAAAGTGATGAAGATGAGGAAAGTGATGAAGATGAAGAAAGTGACAATGATAAAGAGGAAGAGGAGGAAGATGATTCAGAAGAAGAAACTGTCTCATCAGACGATGAAAACACTCAAAGGACTACAAAGTTGAAAGAAAAAATCAAAAGTGACAAATCGACAGGAAAAAATAAAATGTCTCTCAAAAAGGAACTTATCAGTGTTACGCCTGGAAAACAAAAAAAATCTGAAGAGTTAGGTAAAGAGTCTGTGCCTGGGAAAAAAATGAAAACAGAAGTTGAGGATGCCAAGACTGTAAGTAGTGATGATGATGATGCGGAGGAGGGTGATGAGGAGGAGGAGGAAGATGATGTTGAGGAGGAGGAGGAGGAAGATGATGATGAGGAGGAGGAGGAGGATGTTGATGAATCAGGAGATAGTGGAAATGACAGCGCAGGAGAATCAGCTTCAGAGGAAGGGGAAAATACTGAAGAAACAGAAATGGATACCAATGAAGGTGAAGAAGAAGTTGGTAAGTGATGCAGACTTGATAATAAAGCAGACCAGTCTGTGTTAATTAAGGGGATCTGAATATAACAGAGCAGTCAAACTTATGGAAGTAAACTTTGGGAGGGGCACTCTGAGGCCTGGTATATATGGCAAGACTGGCTGTACCTGCCTTATCATTAGGCTCTTTTAACCATTAGATATCCTTCAAGTCTAAGTTCTGTTGTGATCGATGTGTAGTTTTTTTATCATCTTCAGGGGTAAAAAATCAAAAAAATACTTTTTATTGGGCATAGTCAATGATATCCCTAAAGTAACTATGAACCTGCAGTAACCATCACCTGCGTAATTAATGAGAATATGTCATTTGAAAAATAAGTTGTAAATTTTGAAATAAAACAGAATATGGATTGAATAATGACAGGTGGCGATGATATTCTCTACCTGATAACACTCAGGAACCTGGAGATACACCTAGTTATAGGATTATGCTGCTTTGAGGTGTGTTTTGGGACAGGGCTTTTAACTGGCTTGCAATGGTACCCATCACCTTAAATATTTTCTAATAAGAAGTATCTCATCTATTAAGTTTGACCTTTTGGACTGTTCCTGTTTTACATATCAATCTCAATAAAAATATAGTAATGTATTTTATGTAGGTAGTTGAGAATAATGCATGCATCTTGATCCGTGGTTAAGATATAGCTTCGGTTTAGAAGCATATGCTTTAATGTCTATGTTTAAGAACTAATTGAAGAATATAAACTAATGAGTTGAACCCAGCTGTTTAAAAAAGTGTTTTGCACCTGTATCAGGGCTCTGACTAACAAGCTGGTCACAAGTATTTATTAACTTAACCCTTATGCGGCTAATGGCTAACTTGGCGAATACAAAATAATGCAAAACAACAATAAAATGACTGAAACACTGGCACATTGTTACGCATCTGAGAGTACTCCATGAGAGCTATCCAATGAATACCAACATGACAGGGTTTAGGTGGTTTTCAGAAATATTTGCGATTTTGTGTTTTGGACAAAAGTAGCCTCAGAATTGGAAGGGTTAAAGAGATGTTGAAATTGGCAGATTCCTCTGTTTGTTGTGGTTATGTTGAACTTGATTGGAATGTGACACACTGCCTTCTCTTCTTTAGGGTTGTTGAAATGGAAGGAGAATCTGGCAGCCAAGGCATCTGCGGCCTACTGGCAGCGACAGAGCAACATACACAGCCTTAGAAAACTCATCTATGGAAAAGGTAGGTTCCTTACTCTTACGTCTTTAATAAATCTTTCAAACTTAAATTGTTAGGCGAAGATTGAATGTGATTTCTCCTATATGTGTGTGTCTCCTGTAGGGCTGTACACCGGTACACGGTACCAGCACCGAACCGAGAACCGCTTCAGGAAATACCGGGGAATACCCATTTCAATTTTAAACGGTACTGCTATCGGTATTTCCTGAAGCGGACATGGACGAAACACGCACAAAATTCGTTCAGAAGTTGAGGAGCAAGTCCTCAAACACGGCCAGAACTGTCGGACGTGACAGTTCGAAAAGAAACTTACGTGATTGCAGCGAGGCTATGGGCAGTGCTTTGCTATTGCAGCGCCGCCATGTTGGACTACGTAGTTTATTCTCCAGATCGTGGTGGCGCTGCAGTAGCGAACTAGCTGCTATGATCATTTTCGCGTTGTCCATGATACCGTTAACAGTACCGTTAAAATACCGTACCGTTTCATGGGTATCGGTACTGGTACCGTACCGTTTCATCCTTAAAGGTATGCAGCCCTAGTCTCCTGTTACATCTGATATCAGTTGTATTTCCATGTGTTTGTAGTACTGAGAAGCTAATGTCGCCGTCATGATTTCAGAAGCTGAAGTGAAGAGTGACGATGAAGAAGATGAGGTTGGCGGACTGTTCAAGATCTCCTCGAAGAAGCGGCGTCAAGAGCGGAACAAGAGCTCCTCCAACGAGCTGGACTGTAGCAAACCCTTAGGAGAACCTCTACAGGACTGGGATGTGGAAGAGGTCAGTCAGTCCTTCACACCCCATCAGCTCTCCTTGATTTTGACATCTGAATGCTGGATATGTTTGCATGTAACTTCAAAGTAAAGCATAAACTAGCAAATATTTGAAAAAGGGTTGTTTGTATGATTGTGATTGATATTTCTCCTTTGAATATTTTCCAAAGAATTGTGTGACAGATCAGGCCTCAACGCTAACTCAAAATGGTACTGGCCCTGTAGGACTAGTAACACCAAGGATCTACTGGTCCTGCAAAATTCTTACTGGTCCTACAAATTTTTCTTTTAACATAAAAAGATAAAAACATTGCATAATATTCACAGACAACATTTATTTTTATTCATTCTGTCTTCATTTATTTCAAAAACATTTTGGATATTCTTGAGGGGAAACCTGTTAATAAGAATGTCCCCAAATGTTCACTGGCCCTGTAGGACCAGTTGAAGACTTTTTACTGGTCTGAAGCCGTTTTTAGGAATTTTTACTGGCCTTGGGCCATAGGACCACTGTAAGCGTCGAGCCCTGCAGATATCACCAATGTAGTAAGGCCATTTGGGGGCTCTGTATATATGAATGGTTAATGGCTACAGCGCCCTTTTGAGATTATGAAAATGTTTTTTGAATGCAGATTGTAATTGATTGTGGGCCTCTTATCAGATAAGACTACCACCTTTGTAATTATTGCTACCAAACAGGGTTATCATACAAGTAGATTTATTTGTAAATAAAATCTTAAAATTCATCTCCAGCCATGCCCTTGATCTCCATTTTATCAATGGAATCATATCTTGCATATATTTCTGTATCTGTGTCTCATTGTCGCCCACACCTAGGGGAATTAAGATTAATTATGTTATTACCCTGAAAAGGAGTTGACCTCGTGACCTCTATGAATTGACTGTTTTGACTGTTTTTTAGGTGATGGACAGCATCCGTGACTGTTTTGTGACGGGCAAGTGGGACAAGAGTCAAGATGCTAGAGCTCTTTTAGCACAAGATGGTAACTAACCCTGTTATTTGAAATGTATCTTACAAATAAAGCCTTTGCAATGCATTTTCAAATTTCATATTTTACTTAACCCTTATGCTGCTGATGACTAATTCAGCCAACACAAAATTATGCAAAAATCCTGGAAAATGACCGAAACCCTGGCAAATGGGTACTCATCTGAGAGTGCTCAGCAAGAGCTTTCAAATGAATACCAACATGACAGGGTTTCGATGGTCTTCAAAGATTTTAGCGTTCTTGTGCTTTGGACGAATGTAGTCTCAGCATTAGAAGGGTTAAATACTCTATAATCATGCATATCTGTCATTTTTATCTGTCTTGTTTGTGGCTGAATTGATATAATCAAACAATAAGAGTTATTATTGTTCATTTGCACTAGGAGTTATTCACCACAGAATACTTAATAGATACTAAAATTTAACTTCAAATAACAAAAAATACAACAATTGACATTTAACCAAACAGTCATGCTCATTCTCATCCAGTATAGTTATTGATGTAGGTTGTAGTACAGGGGCCAGTGTAGGGCTCGGTGCATGGTCTTAGCCAGCAGGGCGTCTGGGTGCCTTTTTGGACACCCAAACCCTTAAAAAGAACCCCTCAGGACACCCAAATATTTTTGTGTGGAATTTCTAAAAATCCTAATCTCAAGCATATAATTGAATTCTTTCATCTCCTTATAATTCCCATGACATTGTTCAATGATATCATGCCTTATTTTGATGAATTCATACACCCTGTTTCTAAATCCTGGGTAAGACACTGGCTTGGTGGATCTCATCTAACCTTCCAGTGTGCATTTCAATTGAACCTCCCTTTTCTAGAACCTGTGACCACCGTATGTGAGAAAGTTGACTGTGATTTTGGGTTAGGCAGAAGTTTTCTTGTGGTACTCAATTTCCTTCAACTTGCTAGTCAATAGTTTAGGCTCTTCATGGCTAAAAAAAAGTGATGATAAACTTTCTTAGAAATCCTTAAAAAAAAGTGATGATAAACTTTCTTAGAAATCCTTAAAAAAAAAGTGATGATAAACTTTCTAAGAAATCCTAATTCCACCCGGTGGATGATTGATGCATATGATGCCTTGTCTTCAGATGAAATGTTTGGGGACTTTGAGGACCTAGAAACTGGAGAGGTCCATGAGGCAGCTGACGAGAAGGAGGACGGCAGTGGGGACGAAGAAGTCGAGGAAGATGGCGAGAAGGACAAAGAAGGAGAGGAAAACAAAGGTAAGGAACCAGTTTCTGTGAACCTTTTTCATCTTTGCTATAACATTTGTTTTTTTCTCTTCGTAATTCCTGATATATAGATATCATCATGCAACTATTATGTATGTTACTCCTGTTTTCTTTCTTTTGCAAGAACTGAATAAAAAAGTTATTGAAGGCTATGAGTATTTAATTGGGATGATCTCAATATCTAAATATCTATCTTTGATTCATATACATACATATGTGTGCATGTATGTATGTATGTAAGTGTGTATGTCTGCAGTTGTGAAGCTTTGAGTTTTGAATTGACGTTCCTTTGATATTTGTAATTACCAATTTTATGCCATATCTTTTTAAAATGTCAGATGAAGAAGTGAAGAAGACGAAGGCTCAGATGACAGCCCGTGACAGGTACATGGAAAAGAAGAAGCGTCTGAAGGCCATGTTTGATAATGAGTATGACGACGCCGATGGTGGCAGCACTTACTATGATGAGCTAAAAGCTGCCGTCACTGAACAGGCTGAGGTGAGTAGAAAAAGAACGCACAGGTCTCACCTGTCATTGGAAGGGGTCTTCTATTGAATTCATAGATAATATGAGACTACAGGGTCTTAGCCAGGAATTAGAAACTGGGTGCCTAAAATTGGCCATTGTAAAATTTTTGGGTGTCCAAATTTTTAAGGGGGACCATAAAATATGTTTATATTTATCAAAATAAGGCATGATATCCTTATACAAGGTCATGGGAATTATATGGCAATGAAATCATTCAATTATAAAATTATAAAAAAAAAAAAAAATTCAATTATATGCTTGAGATTGACATCTTAAGAAATTCCTCACAAAATATTTTGGGTGTCCTGAGGGGTTCTTTTTAAGGGTTTGGGTGTCCAAAAAGACACCCAGACGCCCTGCTGGCTAAGACCATGTGAGACTAGCTTGGCATATTGACCTTGAATTTATGTAACTATCTATAATCATATGCTTGTCATCAACCCAAAATTTGCCTTTTGCATCATTGCCATCCATATCCAATATGGTGAAAAACAAGGAAAATCAATACTACTTTCATAATAATGGATGTACAGTATCTGCCACTTTTGAATAATCTGAACATTCAGATTACTTATTTCACATCTTATCAAAATGACCTTGTTATCTAGTTGAACAGGAAGGAGTTTGAGAACATGGAAGATGACCTGCGTATCCAGTATGAAGGATTCCGTCCGGGCATGTATGTTCGTGTGGAGGTGGACCAGGTGCCATGTGAGTTGGTCACGAACTTTGACCCCACCTACCCCATCATCGTTGGTGGCCTGCTGGCCATTGAGGAGAATATTGGTTGTGTGCAGGTATGATATCTAATATCTAGAGTAATATATGATATACCATCTAATGCAGTAATACAGTTAATGGAATAGGCAAGTGTTTTTTACTTTTCAATGCTACTTATTGTGTATGGATGCATGAAATATACACATATAATGTATATCTTTATTGTTCACCTTAATATAAAATCAAGTTTTTACATATCAATTTTTTTTATATTTTTAGCCTATTAATAAAAAAGTTTTGTCAAAATAGGCAGGCTATTTGTTTGGCCACTACAACCATGCATAAGTACTTTCTGATTGGACCCACTAGTGTTATAATGAGCTCATGATATAATTACCTAAAACTTGGAAGAGTACTTGAAGTAAATGTGTTCATTCAAATCTGAAAGTATCTATTTTGTCTTTTGCAATAGTCTGCATATGTATCAGAAAACCACTTGATGTTTGTGCATAGAAATGTTATATCTTTATTAACTCATTCATATCCGTAGTATGAGAGTTGCCTCACAACTTTGAATATAACTCATTAAATAGTGCAAGAGTTAGAAATGCTTGAAAAGGGGTTGTTAACCCTTATGCTGCTGCTTGCTATTTGGTCCACACAAAATTATGCAAAAGGTTTTTAAAATGACTGAAACCCTAGCACATAGGTACTCATCTGAAAGTGCTCAGCGAGAGCTTTCTAATGAATACTAACATGACAGGGTTAAGAAGGTTTTCAAAAATCTTTGTGTCCATGTTCTTTGGGCGAAAGTAGCCTCAGCATTGGAAGGGTTAAACCCATCAGAAACAACAACTTTCAGTCAAATGATTTTAAAAAACATGACATCGTCATCAAAATGTTCCCATGTGAGTCGGAGTTTGTGTATGCTTTGTATGCATAATGTGAAAGGATCAGGGAATTGCCAGAGAGGGAAGTCATTGTTGATTTGTATATTCTAGACGCGTGTGAAGAAGCATCGCTGGCACAAGAAGATCCTGAAGACCAGAGACCCTCTCATCATCTCACTTGGCTGGCGGCGCTTCCAGACCATGCCACTCTACTCCATTCAGGACCACAACATGCGAAACAGGCTCCTCAAATACACACCTGAACATCTGCATTGTCACGCTTCCTTCTGGGGTAAGTAAATACACACCTTAACATCTACACTGTCTCGCTTCCTTCTGGTGTAAGTAAATACACACCTGAACATCTACACTGTCTCGCATCCTTCTGGTGTAAATAACTACGCACCTTAACATCTACACTGTCTCGCTTCCTTCTGGTGTAAGTAACTAAGCACCTTAACATCTACACTGTCTTGCTTCCTTCTGGTGTAAGTAACTAAGCACCTTAACATCTACACTGTCTCGCGTCCTTCTGGGGTAAGTAACTACACACCTTAACATCTACACTGTCTCGCTTCCTTCTGGTGTAAGTAACTAAGCACCTAAACATCTACACTGTCGCACTTCCTTCTGGGGTAAGTAACTACACACCTTAACATCTACACTGTCTCGGTTCCTTCTGGTGTAAGTAACTACACACCTTAACATCTACACTGTCTCACTTCCTTCTGGGGTAAGTAACTACGCACCTTAACATCTACACTGTCACGCTTCCTTCTGGGGTAAGTAAATACACACCTGAACATCTACACTGTCACGCTTCCTTCTGGGGTAAGTAAATACGCACCTGAACATCTACACTGTCGCGCTTCCTTCTGGTGTAAGTAAATACACACCTGAACATCTACACTGCCTCGCTTCCTTCCGGGGTAAGTAAATACACACCTGAACATCTACACTCTCTCGCTTCCTTCTGGTGTAAGTAAATACACACCTGAACATCTACATTGTCTCGCTTCCTTCTGGGGTAAGTTAATACGCACCTGAACATCTACACTGTCACGCTTCCTTCTGGGGTAAGTAAATACACACCTGAACATCTACACTGTCTCACTTCCTTCTGGGGTAAGTAACTACGCACCTTAACATCTACACTGTCGCACTTCCTTCTGGGGTAAGTAAATACACACCTGAACATCTACACTGTCTCACTTCCTTCTGGGGTAAGTTAATACACACCTGAATATCTACACTGTCTCGCTTCCTTCTGGGGTAAGTAAATACACACCTGAACATCTACACTGTCACACTTCCTTCTGGTGTAAATAACTACGCACCTTAACATCTACACTGTCTCACTTCCTTCTGGGGCAAGAATATACTCTCCTGAATATCTACACTGTCATGCTTCCAAAGCTTCTGGTTGGCAGGAGATGAGTTTGAGACTGGAGGTCAAGTTGGGTCCAGGCTGACATGTTTTGAGAAGTTATTTGATGAGGTTGTAATCGCAACATTTCTTAAAGTGATCTTTTGTTGAGTGAATGATTAATGATGTGATGTTTTGTTTCCAGGTCCCATCACTCCACAGGGCACAGGTTTCATGGCGATACAAAGCGTGGCTGGAATCTCAGTAAGGAACTTCTGTTTATCTAGTGTCTACTGTAGCATGCTTGATTTTGTACTATTCACACTCAGGGGAGGTGTGGAAAAGCAAATAAGTAACAGCACCAACAGCTTTGAAATTGGTAATGTGTGAACCGTGACATGCAATTTCAAAGCTGCCTAAAGTACCTCATATTGATATACCATGTTGCTCATATTCAAATCTTGTACATATTACTATTCCCTAATGTATGCTACACATATTATCAAATGTACCATAAATTCTCGGAAACATATGTCACTCTCAGAATATCGGTCACTATAATTATTTTACAAAACGATTATTAGGGAATCTTGGACACCATCAATCTTCTGCTTGTGGCTTTAACACCAAATGTGGGCCACTCTGGAAATCTCGCTAATACAACAAGTCAATGAAAAACATAAGATTAGTTGCAAAGTACATTATAATAGAAATAAAAATCAAATTATGTGCTGATTACCTACCTTATGACCTTGAAAAATATGGTTTTGTCTTGATGTGTCTCAGCTCTTATCGCTATTTTCTGCAAACGTGGGGCCGCCATCAACCAACAAAAATCGTAATTAATAAAAAGTGTCCTAAATTTCCGAGAATTTATTGTATACTAGAAATAACCCATACAATATTCTTCCCCGGAACCTCTCCTTTATTTGTGAAATAATTTTATTAGTGGCCTTTTATCTTCAGGTTTGTTGTCCTAATTGTTTTACTCATTGGCCCATCAACTTTTTGCTCTCACTGGTCGAATAATTCATGATCAATTGTTTGATAGGGAAAAGGTACTGATAAATTTGTTTCATTATTTTGTTTTTTCAGAAAGACTTTAGAATTTGTGCCACTGGTGTTGTCCTTGCACTTGACAAGACAGTTTCTATTGTCAAGAAGCTGAAGCTCACAGGAACACCATTCAAAGTCTACAAGAAATCTGCTTTCATTGAGGTATGTAATTTGATAACATGGACATACACAATTGATTTGTATCCCTCAAATGTAAGCTTCAGACATAAACAACTGAATGTTTGTGTTGGTTGATTTCTTAGTCTGTGACAAAACAAGAATAAAGAGTTATTACCAGTAAGTGATTTATATTTCATTTGTGAGAATCAATAAATTCTGATAATTTCTCCAATTGTACTCTTGGGATTTCCATCAGAAGTAAATATTTAATTTGGGAAATCGGGTTAGTAAAGATACATATCAGTATATTGTTTCTTTTTGCATTTAGGGTATGTTTAACTCGTCATTAGAGGTTGCCAAGTTTGAGGGTGCTACTCTGAAGTCTGTGAGCGGAATTCGAGGACAGATCAAGAAGGCGGTGAAGACCCCAGAGGGCGCTTTCAGGGCAACCTTTGAAGACAAGATTCTTCTCACTGGTGAGGCCTTACACTTATTTCATAATCTCTTCTTAACGAGAGCTTCTTTTAAAAGATATTTCAATGAGAAATTCTGTATTTCAATAAGAATTCAACCTAAACTTTTCCATATTACATTTGTTCGGCTGAGTTACAGGCCTGAGTGGTTTAAGATTTAATTGTTAATGTAGTTTCTATTCATAATATTGTTACATTCAACTAGCTATTTGCTAACTTCCCTACAGATGAATTATCATCTGTCTCCTACAGACTGTGGCCTTAATTAGACAAGGTATTGATTTGATTATTATGTCTCACCCCCCCCCTCATAAGGGGAGAAGTATTGTTTTTGGCACAGCTCCTGCAGGTGTCGGCGCCGATATCCTGAATTGTGCGCAAGATATCTGAAAAAAAAATGTTCGATGAAACCTTTTCAAATTTTCAGGGATCCTTTTTTAGGGTGATTACATGAATTGATTAGGCTTTGGTAACCTTTGACTTATTTTTAAGGTAATTTTAGGACTTTTTACAGCCAGCAATTGGCAGCTGGTGTTAGTGGAGCTGTAAATTTATAGCATAACACCTGTCTCACTGTCACTGAGGCTTGCCTTGCGCTGGCTCATTTAGGTCACAGTAGACTAGGCTGCTAGTCCCCAAGGAGTTTCCTTCTTTTTTGACCAAGCAGTGTGGTGTAGCACCAGCAACGTTAGATTGATTGCACCACCCGGTCCTCCTTTCTCTCGATGGTGTAGCATAAACTGAGTCCTCTATCCAACTGATGAGATAAACGTGAACTAATCTAGACACTCAAGCCACCTTGACCACTTGGTGCCCTGTAACAAAATAAAACAGAAAAATACATTTGCTACGGTGAGACGCAGGCACATGCTGACATTTAAGTTGATTGTTTTCAGATATAGTGTTTGTGCGTACTTGGTACCCTGTTCAAGTGGTAGAATACTACAACCCTGTTACGACTCTGCTGCTGCCACAGGCCGAGAAGAACAGCTGGCAGGGAATGAGGACCACCGGGCAGATCAAAAGAGATGGCGCAATACGGGCAGATGTCAACACAGACTCACTTTACACGGTACTACCTAAAACATTTAATACATAATAACTTCAAACTTACAAGTTTCATTGAAAGTAGGAATTTCCTCTTGAAAATTGCCAATGCCTGTTTAACTCATTCATGACCATTCCTCCAAAGAGGTCTCATTACTTTTGTATTTCATTTCTTTTCAAGGCATTTTTAGGAAAATATTTGATGAAGAAAGAATTGAATCAGAAGATGCCCAACTACTCTCCTTAAAATTTTATGAAGTCATTTGCTATTGTTTAGTTATCTTTCTAATTATAATGAATCCAGATGATGCATTTCATGTGGAATTGCAAGCATGAATAAGCTAGTATGATCTAAATCTTGGTATTTTTGATTCATTTCATTTAACTATTGTCTAGAATTTCTGAAAATGTGAATCCTTTTTCATTCCAATCAACCAATTTTTTGTCTTGTCTTACATTTCAGCCAATTGAGCGAAAGGAGAAAGTTTACGGCAAATTACACATTCCTTCGAGGCTCCAGAAAAGCCTGCCGTTCAAGGACAAACCCAAGGAGGCTAGAAAGAGGGTAGATACCGTGCAAGGGGAACGAATAGCCGTTGTCAGGGAACCCAGGGAACAAAAGGTGGGTTGACGTTGCTTGAAGGATAGAAAATTAAAAGCTTTGCAATGTGTTTATTGTTTATGATCATATACATTTTTATACAGAGGTATGACGAATTAATCTAATATTTTCCTAGAGTTTATTGATATATATTCTGGCACCTTTTTTACCTGGCACTGAGTGTTTTAGGTTGTTTGATTACCTTTATTCCACCAGGTGATGCTAGAAGGGGTCTGTCAATCAATTCATTGATTAATGACGGTCTTATTTAGATATTTCCTTTATCACATCTTACACTCACCATCAAGTCTGTGTTAGGTGGAAATATGAATGAGCAACACACGTTATAACTAAGGTAAAGGTTAAATTGTGCCTGTTTGGTAAGTACAATACCAATATCTTAAGATACCATCAACAAGTCGGTGTTAGGTAAAAGTATGACTCTGAGAGTCTGAGCAACTTAAGTTGTGACAAGGTTTAAGGTCAATTAGGGTTAGTTAGCGGACTACTTTATTTTTTACTGATTTTCACAGTGCTGCCAAGGTAGAACCCATAAAGAGCCTTTGGCAGGAAGCAAAGCCCAAAACAGCTCTGGGGTCTGGTCAGTAAGAGGCACCAGTAGTTCATGAGTTGAATATATGGAATCCCTCTTAACCCGTATGCTGCTGGTGGCTAATTTTGCCTATTCACAATTATGCAAAAAAACCTGAAAATGACTGAAACCCTGGCATATGGCTACTCATCTGAGAGTACTCAGTGAGAGCTTTCTAATGAGTACCAACCAGGGTCTTAGCCAGGAATAAGAAACTGGGTGCCTAAAATTGGCCATTGTAAAAATTTTGGGCGTCCAAATTTTTAAGGGGGACCACAATAACCTCAGATTTCAACCATAAACATGTATATATTTATCAAAGTAAGGCATGATATCCTTATGTAATGATATGCTTGAGATTGACATTTTAAGAAATTCCTTTCAAAAGAATTTTGGGTGTCCTGATGGGTGCTTTTTAAAGGTTTGGGTGTCCAAAAAGACACCCAGACGCCCTGCTGGCTAAGACCATGGTACCAACATGACAGGGTTCAGATGTTTTTCAGAACTTTTTGCATTTTTTTCTCACGGACGAAATTAGCCTCAGCATGGAAAGGGTTAACATTTCTGTGACGTGTATTTTCCAGATGGCACAGGTGATGAAGATGCTGAAGACTCTCCATGAGCACAAGATGAAGAAACGGCGAGTGGAAATGCGTGTGCGGGTGCAGGCTCACCAGAAGGTGATGGGCGTAATTGACCAGAAGAGACAGAAAAAGCACAAAGAGCTTAAGAAAGAAGCTTTCCGCGCTCTTGGGCAGTTGGAAAAGAAGAAAAACAAAGGACGGAAACATTAAATCAACTTCGAGACTTATAGTTCAATAAATGGAATATTTTTTGGTGGAGAAATTTAAGTACAGATATTTTACATGAAATAGGGTTTTTAAGCGTGGGAATTATAGCCCCTAGGAGACGTTCTGTGTTTGAACTGGACCAATGAGAGGTTGTCGTCAAGATTAGTGTATTTAACCCAAGGGTATGTGAATGGTCTGAAACTTAAGTATAACCTTAATGTGATGATTTGCGGAGTGCAACTGTACATGTAAATGCATCTTCATATTTAACCCATGGTTATAGCTCCCTTTATTAAGTGTCTGGGCTGGTGTAGACTTTAAAAAAAGATATGTAATAAATCTTTACCTGACAAAATATTTAAAAGAATTATTGATGAATAATGAATAAAAAAATTCCCCTTAAAAAATTTTTAAAATGGTGAATGTGTTAGAGAGACCATAATGAATAATAGCCAAGCCTTTTTGACCACTACATTCATGAATGGGTTAAACCATGTGTTTGTCAACCTTAGGTGTTCTATAATCATTGATATCATTGTAATATGTATAGTCCGACACATATTGAAATATTTTGAGAACCAAAGAGGTATTTTGAAAAATGATTGACTAAGTTATAGTTAATGGTGGGCTTTTTTTCACTAAACATTTTTGAACTTCTTTCCCATTGATGAGTTAAGCTGCTAGACCATGTGCCCTATCCAGATGCAGGAGTTAAGTATCTGTTTTATGGCCCATGGAAATCCTAGTCTTACTTTCTAGCTCTTGAATGAAAGAAATGATAACTGGAATTTATGTGCATTACATAATGTCTGGTATTACTGCAAATGTGAATAAAATAATTGTATGATTAACTTATTTTTCTTCTTTCATTACTGTATGAGCTTATGCCAATGAGAGTGGTTGTTGTTTAGTTATATTGGATCAATTGTTTATATTTGACTCAGTACACAAGATTGAGTCCAAAATATCTGAACACAATTCAGTTCAATTAAATCTATTATTTATGACACAATTAGAATGATATGAAATTTCAAATATTTCCTATTGCCTTATGGAATCTGAATTGCATTGCTTATTGCGTATAACAAATTATCATCTACTAAGTGCAATATCTAGAATAAAAGACAGAAAAATACACAGTTAAAAGTTAAATTGTTTATTGTGAAAATAGCAACATATCCAGTAATCTGCACTGTACCATTTAGGCATACAATTATACAATAAACTTTCTGACACCACCACTACGAACCAGTTGTACCAAACATCAACTATTAATACAGAGAGCATTAGTATAATAAGTAGTATTCAGCTGTTCTGATGACTTACAAGTAATGTTATATTCAGAGATTTTTCAGACCATTTATGTAAGTATTATTCTGCTGTTTGAAGACTTAAAACAGAACAATTGAGTATTGTTACATTCAGAGATTCTTAGGTACAATAAAAATGGTAACCCATTCATGCTTTAGCATCAGTAGTAATGCACTTAACATTTAAAACATAAATTCATAGCTCTTGAATAAAATTCTCTCCACTTGTACCTCTAAAGCTATCTTTTTGAAATTAAAATCGAAGTTGAGACCAATGAGATTAGATTTCACCCCACATCAATAAAATCCATTGAAATCTACATTGTTAGAGGAACAATATAAAATAACAAATTAAGGCAACAATATTTGCCTTAAGAAGATGACTGAAATTTGGCATACATAAGTATGATATCTAACCATAGAAAGTAAATACAAGTTCAAACTATCAATCTTTGCCTTGTGTCCACAGTAAGAGATTCCTGTTTTAAGAACAAACATAACATTAGGGTAATTGTATCTATAACAATGACTGTGACACTTGCAGTAACAATCTTAGTAGATTCTTTGAGATTCTTGTTAAAAATATGACCGCAAATAATTTTGCATAAAAAGTATAAAATTCAAGTTAGCATATGTGGCCATGTTACAAAAACAAATATCGCCAAGAGAGATTAAAATGTGTTAAAATGAAAATTGTTAGGTGCTTATTTTGAGCATAAAATGTTGTACATCTGAACAGACATATCTCAAATATCAGTTTCATACTAAACAAGAGAGTTAATGTTTCAAGAAATGTAACCAACTGTACAAAAATTGTATTCAGCATAAGAGGAATGATATTTGAACATGTTTCAAAAACAACCTTAGTATTTTGCCAAAGGCATACTCTAATACAATAAATACTTCCTATTTTCACTGCAAAATATCAACAAAGTTTAAGTTTTTCTCGGGTATGGTAATAGTGGAAGAAATATACCATTGATACTAGGGATATCTCTCAAGGTTCATTTTGGGTCAATGAACAAACCTTAACCCAGACTAACAAAGAAAAGGAAGACATCCAAAATGGTCTTGGAAGAAGCTTTCACCCATCCATTCAGGCATGTAGCATCTCAAAAATTTACGATTAACTTAGTGATTTCTTTTTGGTTGGTGCACTTTTATTTGAATGACTAATTTTCTGGCTTCTTTATGATTAGAGCACTTTTTATTTGAAAAACTTGAAAAGTAAACGTTGATGAGAAATTCTCTCAACTCTCGTTTGAATATAATTTGAATTGACGCTTAATTCCAAAGTTATTTCTGGAAGTATCATAGATGCAGATAACCATCTCCAGGCATGATTGGGTTGAAGGCTGATCTATCAGGTTCCAATGAGGTTTGAATAGAAAGCTGGAAGCTACTGGATAAGAGAGGTCAGCTAGCACTAAACATTCTATTAGGCCTAAGAAAATAAATTGTTTGTTTCCTGTAACGGTCTGAAAAAAAATAGGGTAGGTAGGTCGGTAAAAATCTTTTTTTTTGCATTATTTGGTCAAAAACGTGTGTTTTATGCATGTTTTACGTTGATTGGGAGTTGGATGGGTGATAAAAACTTTAGGGTAGGGATTTTTTGGAATAAAAACTTGTAAGGGTAGGGTCACAGGAAACAAACAACTTTTATTTTAGGCCTTAGCTGCTTGCAGTACTGCGGATTCTTGCATGTCGCTCCTGGTCCGGCATAAATCGGTTTCTTTTCCAACCAATTGATGTCAATGAACCTGCAAAATAAATGATCATGTTTTTAGTTAGCGAGCACATATTTCCAACCTAACTCTATACAAAGGAGATTGCTTAACCCATTCATGCCATCAGTACCAAAAAAAGATTTAACAATTAAAGGGATACCTCCTTTTCACTGATAATATAAGCTCTTTTGTATTCAACTCTTTATTGACCATAAGGAGTCAAGAGCTGAACTGAGGAGTGGGTCCCTTGCAGTGCCTTAAGTAAGCAGCCCCTTGGTGGGTGCACACAGGATTAACCAATAGGAGTAATCAACCAATCAGAAATATTGTCACAAAGCTAAGGCACTGCACCACCCTCTGTCCACTACTTGACTGAATATAACATATAGTAGTACAATAGAACTCAAAAGAAGTGACTCCTTATATACAAGACTCACTCTAAGATTTTTATGATTAACTAGATAATATATTGTACAATGTATATAATGAATGTCGTTTTAATAATATTTATAAGTAGATTTATGTTTGTATTTGGTCCATTATAAGCCTTCGTGGCTGGCCGGATTTTTAACACTTGGTATTGTATGTAATGAATGTCATTATCTGGATTGGACAATAAACTATTTATCAACAACTCAATTATATTGCTGAGTTAAAGTTCAGCATTCAAGGCAGGTGATCAACTGTCAGCCAGGTGTTCACTCAGTGTCACCCTAATTGCATTCATAACACCCCACTGGCATGCCTGAGACAAGAGAGCTGGGCAGGAGGATTAAGTCAATTGGATTGCAATAATCCAGACAATGGTGCCTGCAGGCAGAGCTCACTGGAGTACCTTTGAGTTACATAAACAATAGAAGTAATACATAGCTAGAGATAACTAGCATTATTCAAGTACTTTTGATTACAACAAACTGCTACCCTGTGAAATAGTGTAAGTACTTGACAGCCTGAATGTGGGTAATTGAAGGTGGATTCTAATGGGAAAGTCAAGGTAGAAATTGATATGATAAAATGAATTATTATTTCTTTATTTGTTATTGCATATTGAGTTATTTAATGAAACAGATTATGGTAGTGAAATGAATCACTACCAAAATATATTATTTAACCCATTAACGCTTAATGAGGCCAAAACAGGCCTGACCATTTTGGCAATATTTCTCTAACAAAAGAGTTTTTCGAAAATAAGTGAAGGAGAAATGTTAAGGAAAAGTCAAACAACATCTCTCCTTCAAATATTTTGTCAGCTTTTGTTTTATTCCCAAGTTATTTTGAAAAGTATGTTTCATTAAAAAAAACTCAATATGCAATAACAAATAAAGAAATAATATATTTTGGTAGTGATTCATTTCACTACCATAGAATGAAAAGGAGGGGGCTAGTAACTTGCCTATGACTTGTATACATAGAATCCCCCGCCTGTCTTCCTTCCAAGCTTTCCAGCAGCAACTTTCTCATCCAGCAGAGAAATGGGCTTGAATAAAGGATTTTCAGGATCAGTTTCATGCCAGCCTTGAAAGATAAAAAAAAAAATAATAATTTATGCCATCACACAAAAACACAGAATTTCTTCCCATGAACAATAACCAACAGTTGAAACCTGAAAATGTGTGTATTGCACTTTCAATGAAATATGGTGAAATAATTACAATATATCATATCCTTTTATGAATACTTGACATTTATATTTGCACAATGCATGCACAATTTTTTAAAAGAGTGAGAGGGTGAATATGAATGGCATTAGTATACCTCCTCAATGGCATGTGGTGCATCATTTTCCTAATAGATAACTTCCAATGCACATGAAATAATAGTTGCTATTAGATAATATGAGATATCATGAACATTACAGGGATCTACAATAATACTCTTATTTCACAAATCATACCCATTCTACAGACCCACAATGAGAGTAATAGCAATGGTCAGCATTTACCAGCTATATTTGTAAAACAGGTGAACTTGGATGTGACGGACCACTGTATGACAGATTTTTGCATATGACGGACGATATGCTTGGTCCCAGTCCGATAAATATCAAGTATTCGTCATATGTATACGACAGATTTTGCATATGACGGGCCAGTTTTCCTGGTCCCATTGAGTCCGTCATATCCAAGTTCACCTGTACCAGAAACTTACCATCAAGAACAAATTTGACAACATCCAAGCCAACAAAGTCAGCGAGGGAGATGGGCCCCATGGGATGACCGGCTCCGAGCTGCATGCCTGTATCTATATCCTCAGCCGAGGCATCACCTGGCAGCCAATGGAAAATAATACGATGATAATTGGGAGAAATCAAATTGCCATTATTGCAGAACTCACTTCAGTACACACTCAGATACATCATATTGAGCAAGATAAGAGTTAAGTTATAAAATTGTTCTTGACATACAACAAACTTAAGCATCATTCTTTATCCACTCATTTTAAGAGTACCTCATGTCCAGTGATGCCTGGATCTGTAATATGTTTGAAATTTACTTGGCAATAAATGTATTGTTATGATTGAGTGACTAATCTATTAACCAATCGCTTTGCGACAATCGGTGGGGTAAGTGTTAATGTCAAAAATAGATGTCGCTCTAAATTTGATTATTACCCAAAAAAACAAAGACTATTTTTCACTTGGCTTTACTCCTAGATAATCCTAATCAGTTATAATCAATCAATTGATCGAAAAATCTGCATGGTTTAATAATGGAGTTGAAAAAATGGACAATTGCCATCACCACTGCCAGTATAAATCAAATATACAGGTGTATTAGAATTGAAATACTGTTCTTAATAAGTAGTTTATTGTCCAGTCCAGATTATGACATACTGGTACCTTGAGGTCTAGCGACTTCTGGGGTACATGCACTTAGTGACCTATGTACAAGGTGACCTACCTCTCTCTAGCATTCTGATGGCTTCTCCTATATAAGTCCAGATTATGACATACTGGTACCTTGAGGTCTAGCGACTTCTGGGGTACATGCACTTAGTGACCTATGTACAAGGTGACCTACCTCTCTCTAGCATTCTGATGGCTTCTCCTATATAAGTCCAGATTATGACATACGGGTACCTTGAGGTCTAGCGACTTCTGGGGTACATGCACTCAGTGACCTATGTACAAGGTGACCTACCTCTCTCTAGCATTCTGATGGCTTCTCCTATATAAGTCCAGATTATGACATACGGGTACCTTGAGGTCTAGCGACTTCTGGGGTACATGCACTTAGTGACCTATGTACAAGGTGACCTACCTCTCTCTAGCATTCTGATGGCTTCTCCTATATAAGTCCAGATTATGACATACTGGTACCTTGAGGTCTAGCGACCTCTGGGGTACATGCACTTGGTGACCTATGTACAAGGTGACCTACCTCTCTCTAGCATTCTGATGGCCTCTCCTATATAAGTCCAGATTATGACATACTGGTACCTTGAGGTCTAGCGACCTCTGGGGTACATGCACTTGGTGACCTATGTACAAGGTGACCTACCTCTCTCTAGCATTCTGATGGCCTCTCCTATATAAGTCCAGATTATGACATACTGGTACCTTGAGGTCTAGCGACTTCTGGGGTACATGCACTTAGTGACCTATGTACTAGGTGACCTACCTCTCTCTAGCATTCTGATGGCCTCTCCTATATAAGTCCAGATTATGACATACTGGTACCTTGAGGTCTAGCGACTTCTGGGGTACCTGCACTTAGTGACCTATGTACAAGGTGACCTACCTCTCTCTAGCATTCTGATGGCTTCTCCTATATAAGTCTAGATTATGACATACTGGTACCTTGAGGTCTAGCGACTTCTGGGGTACATGCACTTAATGACCTACCTCTCTCTAGCATTCTGATGGCTTCTCCTATATAAGTCCAGATTATTACATACTGGTACCTTGAGGTCTAGCGACTTCTGGGGTACATGCACTTAGTGACCTACCTCTCTCTAGCATTCTGATGGCCTCTCCTATATAAGTCCAGATTATTACATACTGGTACCTTGAGGTCTAGCGACTTCTGGGGTACATGCACTTAGTGACCTACCTCTCTCTAGCATTCTGATGGCTTCTCCTATATAAGGGACTAACAGTCGGTTGACAATAAAGCCTGGAGTATCTTTACACGTCACACAGGACTTGCCCATGGCCTTTCCGAACTCCATCAGAGCATTGAATGTCTCATCACTAGTCTGCTCTATTCTTACTACCTGAAAAACAAAGACAAATTCATCATATTAACCCTTCCAATGCTGAGGCTACTTTTGTCCAAAGCACAAGGACGCAAAGATTTTTGAAAACCATCAAAACCCTATCATGTTGGTATTCATTGGATAGCTCTTGCTGAGTGCTCTCTGTTGAGTACCCATTTGCCAGGGTTTCAGTCATTTTACAGATTTTTGCCTCATTTTGTATTGGCCAAATTAGCCACCAGCAGCATGAGGGATTAACAATAGTAAAACTCTTTTTCTACCAAGCAATGCAAAGACATGGTCCTAATACTCACAATGGTCACAATCGTAATGAGAGCATTTAAAAACGCTGTAGTTTGCTCCAGGGTCTTAGCCAGGATTTAGAAACTGGGTGCCCAAAATTGGCAATTGTAAAATATTTGGGCGTCCAAATTTTTAAGGGGGACCACAAAATACTCCTATTTCAACCATTAACATGTGTGAATTTATCAAAATAAGGCATAACATCCTTATGTTATTATATGGAGATGAAAGAAATCCAATTATATGCTTGAGATGAACATTTTAAGAAATTCTTCACAAAAATTGTGAGTGTCCTGAGGGGAGCTTTTTGGGGGGGGTGTCCAAAAAGACACCCAGGCGCCCTGCTGGCTAAGACCATGGTTTGCTGTATTCTTACCAAGAGAAGCACCAAGACATTTTCCATATGTAATCAGACATCAGCTACTTACTATTTCCAATACTACTAGTAAACGAATCTACCATCATATTAGGCATTAATATTATTACAATTACTGCTATTATCATTATTTGCATCATTATGATCGTCATAATCAAAGTTGCCATAGCTGTTACCTCATCATCAACATCAGACATCTTTATTGCAATCATCATTATCATTATCATTGCTGGTATTATCTTAATTATTCGTATAATTTAAACATACCTCAAGAAGCCTCATGACGGGTACAGGGTTAAAGAAGTGAAGACCGCCAAATCTATCCGCCCTAGTTGTGACACTGGCAATATCTGATATTGGTAGTGAGGATGTATTACTAGTAAAGATGACATTCCTGCAAAAGTAAAATAACACTTAGCGATGTCTTGCAACCATAGCAATTTCTGTTTACAGAGAACTGATTGATCCATTCAATTTGACTCAAATACATCAACACGTTTTGCTAATAAAGATGTTTCCCAAAGATAACTGATGACCACTCTACTTATTATAATTCACACTAATTGTGCAATATACAAATTTATTAGCCAGCCTTGGCACTTATATGATGCTACGATTAAAGAGAGACCTTTTAATTCATTCATGCCTGTAGCAGCCAAAAATGCATAACAATAAAGGTCATATTTTCTTCATAAAAGCTTAGATGACCAAACACAAGTGGATTCGAAACCAGCCAGTCAACCAGAACATGCTAGCCTCAACCAATGTCAACTAATAGCCACTAATAGGCCAAAAATTGGTGCTCTGGGCACCTCCAGATGGTGGTGGAAATAAGGTTTCTCAGTAATGTAATCGATGCGAGAGCCCTGATTGGTCCTTGTTCCCTCGTGACCTCACGCTGATGGCTTATCTGGTACTCCTGGCATGAGTCTACTAGCACTTAACTATAGGGCATATATTTATTGGTCTCTCGCTACATATCCATTCTTTACTTCATCCAAGATAAAAGTATCTTTTCGAAAATGTTTGAGGGGGAAAATAATTTTTAAATGTTTGAGGATCAGCTGGCCATTTTGAGTCGTCCTTACACCCATTTCTTGGTCTGGAAACCTAGGAGCCTAAGCATGGTCTTAGCCAGCAGGGCGTCTGGGTGCCTTTTTGGACACCCAAACCCTTGAAAAGAACCCCTCAGGACACCCAAATTTTTTTGTGTGGAATTTCTAAAAAATCTCAATTTTAAGCTTGTAATTGAATTTTTTCATCTCCTTATAATTCCCATGACATTGTTTAATGATATCATGCCTTATTTTGATGAATTTATACATGTTTATGGTTGAAATATGAGTATATTGTGATCCCCCTTAAAACTTTGAACACCCAAAAATTTTGAAACTGCCAATTTTAGGCACCCAGTTTCTAAATCCTGGCTAAGACACTGCCTAGGAGCCTAAGGCTTGACGAATGATACATAGAATGCTCAGTGGTACTTACTTTGGTGCTGCTTCATCAAGACTTTTGAAGAGCTTCTGTTTTATTCCAATGTTCTCTACAATAGCTTCTATGACGAGGTCAGTATTTTGGACCTCTTTGATGGCATCAGTTCCAGTGCTGATTCGTCCAGCAACAGTAGAGACAAATAGCTCACCTGCCTTCAAACAAAGAAAAAGTACAAAATCAGGCAATATCGTGATAAGCATCTTAATGCTTGAACATAACGCGACCATATGCTAAATAAACTAATTACATTACTATGTAAGTTAGCTCACCTTGGACAAATAGAGACCAAGCAAAAGTGTCTGAGATAACCAAAATATGAGTTATGTTATCAACACTGAAGATAGGAGTGATTTGGGTCCAGTGCCCTTGTACAGGATAAGTGAAAATGTGAGTTAACCGAGGTTTTCTTTATATGCAAGGGGTCTCACTAAAAGACAAATGCCAACAAAAGCCACCGAACGCCAACAACAAACGCCAACAAAAAATGTAGATATAAAACAAATGCCACTGAACGCCAACAAACTCCACCAAATGCCACCGATGGCCAGAACAAATGCCACCAAGAAATGAACTTATACAACAAACACTAACAAAAGCCAATAAACAAATGCAACATCTCTGTGGGGTTGCCAACATGATTGTATCCCCCGAGGAAGCATTGTCACCTGAGGGCTTTGATTCTGAAAAACATTTTACAGATCACATACGACAAACAATTGAATTGGACTGGACCCAAACACATTCTTTTTTCTAAAAGGCCTAAGTAGGATGTTTGTTATTGGCCAACAATGGCCTTTGGTGCCACTTGGTGACATTTGTTATTGGAGTTTGTTGGCGTTCGGGGCGTTTGTTGGCGTTCGGTGGCATTTGTTGTATATCTACATATTTTGGTGGCATTTGGTGGCGTTTGTTGGCATTCGGTTGCGTTTGTTGGCGTTTGGTTGCGTTTGTCTTTTAGTGAGACCCTATGCAAGTGCATGTATACGTTTTAGTTAAAACATTAACCCACTTGAATATTTTCTCAGTGTAATTGCACTTAATAAACTCAATAAAGGTTAGGGCTAAAAAAAAAGTTGTTTGTTTCCTGTAACCCTACCCTAACAAGTTTTTATTCAAAAAAATCCCTACCCTAAAGTTTTTTTCGCCCTCCCAACTTCTAATCAACTTTAAACATGCATAAAACACACATTTTTGACCAACAAAATAATGCAAAAAAAAATTCTATACCGACCTACCTAGTAGTACCTACCCTATTTATTTTCAGACCGTTACAGGAAACAAACAATATTTTTTTCTTGGCCTTAATTTCAATTTCTAATGTGACCATGAGAGTAGCATATATTTACTCTCCACAAAACCAGTGCCATTTTAATTCACTACAAACTATTGAAATTGAAAATCACCGTCTATGTGTCACTTTTGAAAATTCTAAAGTAGTTCAACTTTTACAAAATTTTGTATTTACTAACCTTAGGATCGTCCGAATACTTCTTTTTGGCTACCCTTGCCAAACTCTTATTAATGCTACTTTGAGATTTCTCAAGTACTTTTTCATCTAAATCGACCACTGTCACTTGGTGGCCTGTCTGGGCTGCTACCTGTAATAGGAAAGTAACAATTATAAGCAGATTCAGGTACACAGTGCAAAGGAAATACTTTCTGAGGTTCTAATAGCTTTTTATACAATCATTGACTACATGTACTTTCTTTTCCTTTTACAAACTTAGAGAGACCCATTTCTCAGACCCTAAGCTCTAGATATGTATAGGTTAAATTATTGCTGGACATGAATATGTGAGATATATCACACATTCAGCCCAAGCAGTGGTCTAACATACTTTTATCAATGGACGAGGATTGGTGCAGATTTATAGCCAAGACGAAGGTGATTATTGCGAAATCTGAGGCCGCCAAAGCCAAAACTTTGCAACAACATCCTCGGCGAGACTATAAATCTGCACCAATACTCAGCGGTGTATCTTAATGGCTATCATAGCAGGTTTGAGTGATAAAAATTTATCATACAACTCTGTAAAAATGATACAAAAATCATGTTTTCTTATGATTGTTGAGCAAGAGTTTGATCCTGGCACCACTTTAATGCCACATTATAGCTCACTGCTATGAAAATACCTAGGCTTGAAAAACACATTATGTACAGTGAGAAGCTGTTTATGTGGCTTTAAAGTGGTCCCGGTTCACAGCAGGGAGTCGGGACTAAATCCAGAATGAGGCTCCAGAGCCGGGACCAAATACAGGCTCAGCAACCACTACAAAACATGATTTTTTTGTCATTTTTACAGTTGTTTGAATTTTTTTATCACTCAAACTCGCTATAATAGCCATTAAGACCCGCCACTGAGCATTGGTGCAGATTTATAGCCTCGTCGTGGGTGTTTGTTGCAAAGCTTCGGCCTTGGCGGCCTCAGCTTTTGCAACAAACACCTACGTCTCGGCTATAAATCTGCACCAAGGCTCAGCGGCAGATCTTAATCCCTATATAAGAAACAAGTCCTCACTGAACATTATGTAAAATCCCAGCCCTGTTATTGCCATAGCAACGAGTTATCATTTATGGTCGTCATGAACTATAGTAGTGAGTTGAGCAACTATTATCAGATTGAGCAACTATTATCAGATTATCTTATCAAGTTGATCACTTTCTGGCTTAGTTCGAGCAACTCTAACAGTGGCACCGGCCGATGTTTACTATATGCTATGTCTAATGGCCTACACCACCGTTAGAGTTCTAAGCATTTAAAAAAGTGAACTTGCGCCAAGAAAACTGGGCGCTCACATTTCTAGCCCAGTCTGGCCCCCCAAACCAACTGAATTCGTTCCCTACCTTGTTAATTTACGTTGTGACGCTTTTACAGCACTCAAATCCGTCCAGAGTGCGAGAAATGAGAGCTTTTTGGCTGGAAGCGATAATTTTCACTGTGTCCGTTCCGCCATTTAATTTGAAATAAGACTAGTCGAGCAGCACACGTGTGAGAAGGTGATAGGTTTTATACGGGAAATGCTGGACAGTGCTGCTCGACTAGTCATGCCTCAAATTAAATGGCGGAACGGACACAGTGAAAATTATCGCTTCCAGCCAAAAAGCTCTCATTTCTCGCACTCTGGACGGATTTGAGTGCTGTAAAAGCGTCACAACGTAAATTAACAAGGTAGGGAACGAATTCAGTTGGTTTGGGGGGCCAGACTGGGCTAGAAATGTGAGCGCCCAGTTTTCTTGGCGCAAGTTCACTTTTTTAAATGCTTAGAACTCTAACGGTGGTGTAGGCCATTAGACATAGCATATAGTAAACATCGGCCGGTGCCACTGTTAGAGTTGCTCGAACTATTTCTGGCTCACTTTGACCAAAAAATAGTATAGATGATTTTACACTATATCACCTTGAAAACACAAGTTATAATATCATATTATGCAAGTTTGCAACTTCCAATGACAAAGCAATTTTTTCTAACGATTTCTATGATGAATATACCTGAGCAATTCCTGCGCCCATCGCTCCACCTCCTATTACAGTGACATGCTTGATCGCCTCTCTCCTTGCCGACGTACCGAAACTCTTGCTGATGATGCGTGATGCGAATGCCATGATTGGTGATTTTACTGTTCTAATGTCGAGAAAGGATGGGTCGAATCTCTTCGAAACCTAAAAAAGTCAATAGGTTAAAGACGATACACACCGAGCAATTGGCTTGAAGATCTAAACGATTGAGAAGATATTGTGGTACTTACGCGATTGTTATCGTCTGCCACTTGGAACCGGCGATCGGCGAGTTAACAAGCTGTGGAATGACCCTGACCTTGGCTGCATGGCGCGACTAAGCGATCACCGCGTAACACTGGAGCAGTCGCAACCAATCGAGCAGCAGCGTCCACCAACTCGGTCATGTCACTGCTTGCAACAGCCGGGTTGAGTATGTTTTCAGGGACATTCATGCGTAAAGCTGCTTCGTTGAAAATGGGACTTTTTTTTAAGAACTTTGGATAACCCATAGTTCATTTACTTTCATTTCAAAATATGTAAAACATAAACAAATATTATAAACGAGTAGCACAAATATACAGTATCTCGTATATATCTCAAATCTTATCTAGAGTTTTAACAAGTGATACCTGCCTCCTACTTAAGAACATTGACAATATTGGAGGACTATCTAAATATATATATATATATATATATATATATATATATATATATATATATATATATATATATATATATATATATATATATATATATATATATATATATATATATATATATACACACATTCTCAATTCTCTCTCTCTCTCTCTCTCTCTCTCTCTCTCTCTCTATATATATATATATATATATATATATATATATATATATATATATATATATATATATATATATATAGACGTGTTTTATCCTAAGTATTTGTATGCAACTGTTGGCGCTTATTACGGACAATTAAAACCGTACTTTGGCGTAACCCGACGATTTTTCAGGCGCACTCTTTATCATTTAAGGTTTAAAAGTGTGATTTTATCCTGAAAGCCGATCAATGAATTTAGCGTGCCCTATTACATGATAGGTTGGGTAGACTCTTTATCCGCGCAGTCCTCAGCAAGGAGGTTAAGAAAACTTATGAGCTTGGAATACCCTAACTAGTCTTAGGGTCGGGTAATCCTAACCCTAACCCTAGACCTGATTCCTAACCCTAACTATAACCCTAACCCTAGTTAGTCAATGCTGTGTTCCGACACAGATAGCAGATATAATATCCTATTATATATAGCAGATATGATATATAACGAAGAGGACAGACAAATTAATGGACAGGGGGATGCGGGGCGGGGAAAGAGGGGAGATGTTGGGGTTGTAAATATATCGTCGATGGGCCGCGACACTGTCTCAATTCTTTTCATGTGCACGCATTGCCGTGCATGTGTGCTACATTGTACTTGTATATAATCATCATTTTCCTCAATCTTGTGGGATTTTCAGAGGATTATTTATAATAAAAGAATGACTTTTAATGAATTAAGATGAACTTAAATATGATTATGATTATATATGTTCATGTCAATGTTTAGCTAGTTTAAATGATTTGACTATACAGGTGAACTAGGATATGACAGACTCAGTGGGACCAGGAAAATTGGTCCGTCATATGCAAAATCTGTCATATACATACTCAGTCCGTCATATGGAAGTGTGTATGTTATTGCATTAGGGACCTCATTTGATATATACATAAGTCAAAACAGCGAAAGAATATACCTGTCTGGACTTTTATTATTCATGTATTTGTTTGCTGAGAAATACCAGTGCGAACTAAGTGCAGTCTGGCCGAACGTAACTCAGCACATGTGCCGGGCACATGTGTTAGTCTTGGAGGGAATAAGCCAACTGCTAGACACGTGTTTGTCCGGCATACACAATGTTATTTACATCGTAAATAGTATCGTGTGTGTCGTAATATTAGTCCGTGGTAGTCGAGTTTCGGCATACAGAATCGGGCCTATGCATGGTCCAATACACATACTTGATATGCATGGGACTGTATGGAACGCCATACGACCAAATATTCAACATTTAGAATGTACGATGCAACCTGACTGATTACGCATCAACCTGCATGCAACACGCACCAACATGGCGAATACGCACCAACCTGCATTCGTCAATATCATTTGGCCAGATATAGAAGAATGCATGTTGGTGCGTATCTGCGTGTGCATGTTGATGCGTATTTGCCGTTCACTTCCGTCGCATTTTAAGGGGAGAACCTATGGTGAAGGGGAAACTCCTTGCCATGTTATCCATACAAGGATGGAATCTGTGTTTAATGGACGTACGGGAATTTAGGTATTTGGACCATCGGACATGAACAGAGAGTCATGAATACATTTAAGTACAAATCTGAAGAAATTTAGGGTATTAAAAAAACGAATAACATAAATAATAGGGGATAAGAAGGGCACATATGACCAAAAATAACGCCTTCTAGGTCTATTACTTTGAGCATCGGACTTGAAGAGAGAGTGATAAATATATATAATCACAAATCTGAAGAAATTAAGGGTATTATAGTCTGTCTGACTTGGTTGGGCTAACAGCTTTTTCCTCTTTTTTCCCACAAAATTTCGTTTTTGCTATTCAAACTTGGCAAACCTCTTAGTAGCACTACCGCGTGTATGTATGAACGTATTTTTTGTCTTAACTCTACAAAATGTTGATTTTGGGGCTTGTATAGCCAAAAATAACGCCTTCTTTTATAGGCCTAGGAAATAAAATAAAATAACAAAGAAAGAGAATACAAATGAAAGAACGTTATAATATATTCATATTTAATCAATTTCAATTTTCAATATTTCAATCAGCATGCTGTCGAGGTGCGTTTAACATTGTTAGGCATTTGATGTGACGAAAAAGCATGCACAATGTGGGGTGCTCCAGGAGAAAATTTAAAACTGTGCAGCATTGCTCCAGTTCACATAGAAGGTATTCAGCACGGTTTAAATCATATGTATCCTTGATTTCCACAAAATTGTGTGCTATAAGTGGGAGAGACTGTACAAATAAAATATGCTCTTCTGTCTCAAAGCTTCTGCTTGAAAGCTATTTAGAGCTACACCGGACAGGATATGCAAACCCAACTGGGGCATTTATGACCCCCACACAGAGTAGCATTGTCTCTGAAGGGGGCAATTAGCATGTGCTTCAGAATGGTGGGTCAGGAGTGCCGGTGTAATGGGATAAAGCGACCCCAGAATCTGTGGACCCCCAGTCACTGAAAATTAGGGTTACATTGACCCCCTGGGATATTGACTCCTAAGCACCCGTTGACTAACCCCTGAATAAAATGACACCTAGTCCTAGTCACTTACCCCTAGTGTATCAAGGCTTTATTGTTTTCTAATAAAAGCATTATTTTGATTTTGATTTATTTGCTGTTCTTATGATAAAAGCATTAAATCTATCATTTTAAGCAGACAAATATCCTAGGATACAGTAAACAATAACTAAAATAAGAAATTCATTTTTCAATATTCATAATTCAAGGTATTTATTAATTTTGAAGAAAGGAAAAGTAACTAAAATGAACTATAAATATTCAAAGAATGAATAATGAATATGAAAAAAGTGTTACAAATATCAAATATTAACTTGAATTTTCTGTATTCAGAAATGATTCTTTAATATTTATATTTATTTCAATATGTATTGATTATTTAAAAATATTGAAAAGGTCTTTTTGCATATCATTGGTAAATTGAATTGCGAATATTGGAAAATCATTATGATAATATAAACTTTTTCAAATATTCATAATTTCGTAATATTCTTAATTCATATTTTCATATTCATGACTTTTCAATGTTTGTAATTCATTACTCCATATTCCTAATTTATTTTTCATTTTTGTATTAGTTTTTCAATATTCATGATTAAATGTTTTTCTGCATATTGAAAAATGAATTAATGAATATTAACAAATCATTAGTGAGTATTGAAAGATAACCTTGAATTTCCAATATGAGTAATTTATTTTTCAATATTCATAACTCATTATAACTCATAATAGGGTAGGTGTTGGCTAAAAGGCCAACCCAACTGATATTATCTCGCACTACACCCTACGTGTAGAATATGCCTCAAAATATTGATCTGTACATAACGGTAAATAGACACTAGCCTATGTTGCCACTAGGCTATTGAATTAAGTGTATTGTGTAGAACATACTTCAGAGTTCATACTACGTGTAGAATACGCCTCAAACTATTGCTCTGTATATAACGGTAAATAGACACTAGCCTAGGTTGCCACTAGGCTATAGAATTAATTGTATAGTGTAGAATATACTTCAGAATTTTGATTTGTGTATATACCGTTGACTAGACACTAGTCTAAGCTACCACTAGTCTATAGAATTAAGAATACTCTATGTATATTAATTTAAATAGACGACAGTTATAGGCTACCTTTAGGCCTCAAGAATAAGGTATTCTCTTAGATTTATTTCTTATCTCCTCCTTTTCAAACCTCTCATCTCTTTAATGTATAACTTATAAAATCGCATGTAAATACTACCCTTGAAAAACTCATTCACGGTATAGCATTGTGAAATACGAATGTTTAATTTATATTTATGTAATATATATATTTTAGTAATATACTATGCATAGTATGCTTTTGTAATGTAAATTACAGTCAATAAACATACATACATACATTACTCAATATTCCTAAATTATTTTTCATATTCTGTATTAGTTTTTCAATATTCATGATTAAATGTTTTTCTGCATATTGGAAAAGGAATTAATGAATATTAACAAATCATTTGTGAGTATTGAAAGATAACCTTGAATTTCCAATATGAGTAAATTTTTTTTCAATATTCATAACTCATTTTTCAATATTTGTTATTGATAGTCATTTTTAAGAATTATTAAATATATCCATTACTCAATATTCTTAAATCATTTATTATCTATAAATGATATTTTAAAATTCATGTTTTTCCAATATGGGAAAAATCATACATTTTATGTTTATTCTGAGCACATTATTCTACATTGAAATTAAAGTTCTAAACTAGCTGTCATTACCAGTCCAAGTGACCTTGTTAACTTAAAACAGGGAGGTCACTGTCATCTGTTACACCGGGGAGGTATTTCCTGAAAAACATGTTAAAACACTAACTTTTCCCTGGCCTGCCCCTCTCAAACCTGCCCTTGTATTATTATGATATCACTTTACAAAAGTACGAAAATATTTAGCAAAAGTGTAGTTAAGGGTTCGTGTAACTAGAAAAAATCATTACACTGGTTATGTACATTAACAAATAGTGATTATATGCTTAATTCTTCAAGAAAAGTCTTTCGTAATATTTTGAACTTAAACCTTTTATAATTTTAACTTGCAATTAGTATTTTATAAAAAGCAGACCAAAATCTAGGGTGTCTTTTTGCCTAAAATAAGGTATTTTTCATGAACCAGGGAGTCCAATAGACACCCAGACACCCAGCTGGCTAAGACCCTTATATATATATATATATATATATATATATATATATATATATATATATATATATATATATATATATATATATATATATATATATATATATATATATATGTATGTGTATTCTGCTGATATGATATTGAGCTGGGATGATGTTGATGTTGTCGATGGAGAAGTCTGTTTGCACCTTTTTGTGACCAGGGGCAAGGAAAATTGCCTGAAATTTCTGAGGGTTTGCTTGCATGCAGTTCCTTTCGAACCAGTGGATAGCAATTTTAGTCATACTTACTAGGTGTGACTTGACATTTTCAATATTCTCATCACTGTTGCAGATTGTATTATCATCTGCGTAGTTATAAAGAGTTGTTTCATTTAAAGATGCAAAAATGTCACTTAGGAAAATGTTGAATAGAATTGGGCCGAGTATAGATCCCTGGGGTACACCTTTGGTGATGTTTTGCCACTCACTACAGTTATTACCAATCTTAACCCTTTGCTTTCTGTTTGGTAATTTCTCAGCAAATTGATTGAGTGATCAGTTAGGCCATAAGCTTTTAATTTAGCCAGAAGTAGATTGTGAGGGAGGCAGTCAAAAGCTTTCGACAGGTCCATCAGAATAGCTCCAACATATTTGTTCTGAACAAGGGCCTGCTTCCAGTCTTCAATAATTTTAATCAAAATTGACTGACAGCTATGGTGTTTCCTGAAAGCTGCTGTAAATGGATTATACACTGTTTCTAAGAAGGTAGAGAGTTGATCTGCCAGTATGCTCTCAAATATTTTGGACATAGTTGGGAGTACACTGACAGGCCTGTAGTTACCTTTTGACATGTTGTCATTTTTCTTATAAACAGGGCTAACGTTAGCCATCTTAAGAAATTGGATGTGATAATGCCATAATTGACCACCTTGGTAATAATAGGAGCGAGTACTGGTGAATCCAGCTTTACAAGCTTTGGAGGAATATCATCAGGACCAGTTGCCTTTTTGGGTTAATTTCTTTAAGTTTTTTATAGACTTGGACTTCATCAGAAATATCAAATTGAAAGGTATCTTGTGAATGGTTATTAGCCATATATTCAACATCTTGGTGACAGATCATTTAGTGCCTGTGCCCCAAAACTATGGAATCAGCTCCCAAATAATATTCGGGCAGCTGGGAGTGTGGCAATCTTCAAACGACAATTGAAAACACATCTGTTCAAAGATGTATTTATCAAATAACTATGTGGATATCAACATCTATCCTCTGACAATGAATGTAATGCGCCTTTGAGCATGTTTATATGGAAAGGGCGCAATATCAAATGACAATATTATTATTATTGGTGCTGTGCAATATCATCCTCTTCATTTTCAATGCCAATATTCTTTGCAATGTTAACATTGATACAGAAACATGAATAAAAAAGTTCATTTATGAACAAATTACAATCAAAAAGTTTTTATATTAGAAAAAAATGGATGTAGTGCAATTTATCAAGAAAATATGATGGATAAAACAGACTTATGAGCCAAAAGTGATTTGTTTTTTAGTTTTCTACTTGAGTTACACAGCGCCCCCTGAATGTTGATTGATGTACGATTCCTAATCTTAGACAACTTTGAGAGAAAACATCCCGCGATGATGACAGGACATCAGAACAGCCAATTCATATCAAAACTTTAGCAATATCTATATATATATATATATAAGACAAACAGAGATTTCTTGGGTGTAAAAAACAATAGTTCATTGTAGACGTTTCGGCCATAAAGCCTTCTTCAGTACAAATGATGAATATACAGAGATTCTCGTGATACAACCATGCACAACAAATATGGCGTGCCGAATATCTCCAAGGTGCTCCCGGAGACGTTCGGCCAGCATTCTGCCTGTTTCACCTACATAAAGTTCACCACATTTAAGACACACATTGACATAAACCACATGTTTAGAGGTACAGGAAAAGGAGTCTCTGATCTTGGTACTGCCACTGGGGCCCACAATCTCAGTGGTGTGGAGGATGTGCGGGCAGGTGACACAACAGGCACGACCACAAGGGAAAGTGCCCGGTATCAACCCCTGAGGAATTCTGAGCCTCAAAAGTAAATCTTTGAGGTTGGAGTACGTTTATAAGCCATGATAATGTGGCTGTCAAAAATGGAACCAACATTCTTGTCCTCAGAGAGAATCTTAGCATTTTTGTGAATGATAACTGAAACTTTACAATGTGGTTTTGATGTGATCAAAAGGGAGGACAAGAGGAATTCTAGAAGAATGAGTGGCAGAACCCCCAGAGCCCAGTGTAGTTTGGCAATCCAAGGAGGCAGCACACCCACATGCATTGTGGATAATGTGAGCGGGATACCCCCTACTAATAAAAAAGTCAACCATGTGGACAGACTCTCTGTGGAAGTTCTCGTCACTAGAACAGTTTCTGCATAAGTGTAAGAATTGGGAGAAAGGAATGTTATTTTTACAAAGCTGGGGATGATGCGAATCATATCTGACATATAAATGGGAGTCGGTAGGTTTGTAATGAATTTTGGAAGATATTTTGTGGTCAAAAATGGAGAGTTCTAAGTGAAGGAAAACCACAGAGGTCTCTGAAATAGCAAATGTGATGTCAACGGTACTAAGAAAATCATTAAAAGCTTGTATATGATGTTCAAGGTCAGACTAAGGCTTGGTAGAGGCACCAACGCCATCATTGATGTATCCTTTGTATAGTTTGAGTGTTGGTCGATCATAGCTTGAATGGAACAGGTGTTCTTTGTGTCCCGTGTAACGACAAGTATAATCACCACCCATCGTCGTATCCATTGCTACTCAAGTCTTCTGAGTGTAAAAACCTCTGTCAAACTCGAAATGGTTGAGCGTTAGCACCAATTCAGCCAAACAAATGAGCGTTTATATATTTATATAATCAACAACAAAAATGTTTATCTAGAATAGCCTGATTAAGGCTAGGGTGCTGATTCAGAAGAGGATGGCACGCAGAGTAAGTGTTCTCTGTAAAGCTTTTTTTCACAGCATGCCTTGGCATTGACTGGGAGGTTGCCTAGGCAAACGTGGTTCCAGCATAACCAACATCCTGCGCCTTGGCATCATGGAAAGAGATGTAAAACCTGCAAAGAAAGGATCAAATCTGAATATACCGGGTATATATATATATATATATATATATATATATATATATATATATATATATATTAAGGTAGAAGTAATATTAGTGACTTTAACGAGTGGGTTCATTTCGATAATATTACGATCTGGTATTATTTGTTCTATTTTGTACTCACAATTCGTATCTAGTCACGATTAAACATGGTCAGTTGATAACCATACGTGCATACATAGACACACGTACATGCGTGTTGTGATATATAAATGTCTCACGTTGTACAACCAAATTCGAATGATACACATAATCACGGTGGACATGAGTTTCTCAATTGCAATATACCAATCAGGATGGACATTTAATGACACATGAGTTTGATAAACAGCAGCATGGCGACGCTTGTTTAGCGCGTAATCTGCACAGTTCTAAGAAATTACGATTGCAATAGACTCATTTTGACGATCACTGTTGTACCATTCTTAGCCCCATCTGATTATCTTGAACCCTTAGTTTCACTTGTTAAGTGGTTGCGTCGTAATGAAACAAGGTCTAGTTAGGGCATGAGCGGTAGATTAGTACATGAATTAGAATACCACTACTCAGATGGCGCTTTTGGAGATGGTTCACATGCGAATGTTACGATTCGCTATTATGAAAAAATGGATCATTTCGCCATATATAAACTTGCTAATATGTAGAACTTTACAGTATATGAATATATGTATATATACATATAATATATATATATATCCATCTCAACAATAGCCAAAAATATTGTAATAAAGTATATACAACCGGCATCTGAAGAGGAACAGTTTCTTATTTATCTTAGCATAATCATCAAATCCAGCATTCATGTTAACTGTCATCATAAAGGAGGGTTTTACTGTTAAAATAAGTTGTTGAAAGCATTGCACTATCAGAGAACGGTAGAATTCCCTATTGCTTTTGGAAGAAAAAACATTTTTCATCGCCAAAAACCCCAACTATACTGCCGCTTATAACATTTTCCTAGAGTTTTTTGAGGGAGTGGACATGCCAGTTGCTTGTTGCCGAGAGGAGACTATGAGAATGATAGTGACAACACTCACAATATAATGCAAACGCTCACTTAGGAATCATCAACCACTTTCAAGACATGGTTTTGCTAGTTTTTTGTTGAGTAGTGAGTACAGCAAAAATTACCCAAAAATTAACATTTGAAAAATGCGAAATATCATGTCAGTATTTCTCCATTCTCCTCTCGAAGTACCACAAATTTGAGGCTGATTCAATCATTTTTGATGTAATGCAAATGAGTTGAACTCCCACCATTTTCCCCTTGTCAAATTTTTTCACTGTATTTTAGCCTTAAATTGCTCAGCTCAGTGTGAACAGGCAATGATTAGAAAAAGCGCTGTTTGGTTACGTCAAACAATGGTCCAGGAAAAGCTGCTGTCCTACTGGCCCGTTACATGCCTATTTAAGGGCCAGGTTCCACATCTAGCTGGTTCCATTTTTTGCAAGAGTTCGGCAATTCGAAATTGAGGTTGTTTTTGGCGCGGAATTAAAATTCAAATTATCTGAAATCGATTTGTTGAATGCATGAAAAGGGCCACTCAATCGGTTTGAGAGGCCCTCGTCACTTTCTTGTCGAATGCAATTGCGTTTTCATATAGCATTATCCAAAATGAGGTTTCTTATTTGCATAAAGTTGAAAATCGCATTCGACTTATTTCTTGTTGAATGCGGGGTAAGGCAAATATCAAATGCGACTTCCTAAGTCGAATTTGATTTTTCATGACGCATTTGCCCTAACCTGTCAATCAAATGGATCATTTACAAAAACTCCAATGCGACAAGTGTTTTTGACATTCCAAAAAGGCTTTTCGTGACGTGAAGCGGTTCTGCATCATATTCGACACGTCTAAATCAGTGTTTTATTTGCCTAACCTGCTGACATTTTTCCGTGTCGCATTCGACTTTTAGCCACTTTTTCCAGACTCGTTGAATTCTAGCCAGCTCCATGTAGAGCCTGACCCTAAGGCTGTGGCGCTGGTGACTCACTCAAAATAACACATCTCCCAGTTATAAGCATACCTGTCTATTGCATTCCTTTTGCACATTATTCAAGATGTGCAAGGGAGAACCAAGATGGAGAGAAAAAGAACCAAGATTTTGAGATTGAGAGACAAGATGCCAGAAAGGGAGACAAGAGCAGAGAGATTGAGAGGCAACATGTCAGTGAGGCAATATTTCATAAATATTCATGAATCCAGTTAGGTTATGCAATCGGCGTCAAATATATCCGAAAGTCACTAGTGCCTGAGACTTGACCTTTGACTGTATGTCTTCGACAGGTACTCTAATCGGACATCCTTGATTTTTACCGGACAAACTCCGGCTAGAGGTGGCTTATATACATTAACACACAAATGTCACACACATTTCAGTACCCAGTAACCAAATGTGACCAACCCTGAGATGTTTTCATATACATTGTATTGTGAACACCAACCCACGTAATTTTGTGATATTGTGATTCCCCATGTCTCATTTTGAGTGTGTCACCAGCATCACAGCCTTAAAACGAGCCATACAGGCCCCTTAGCTTGTACCTGTGTACCTTGACTGCTAGCGCTATTCAAGATGTTGATGGCACTGAATTTTCAACCTCGATCAATGATAATGATATTCAGTGCTTTCTTGGCATTGTCACCGGAAGAACTGGCAAATATTTGGCTGATAATGTGGTCGGAAGAAATTATGATTTATTTGGGTATGTAACTCGCCAACCCAAGCGAGAAATCCTCTGCAATAGAAATACAGCAGAACTGACAATGGCCCACGCGCAGAGTAAAACACGTTTCGAGGTCATTACAATAAAATACATGAACAACAAAGATTTTGAAATTATTTAAAACGTTTTTGCTACCATTTGATGAATCTTGACAGATTTGTCTCAGAACATTTAATATTAGGTCTTTCATAACATGTGACTAATAATGTGATGGCTGGGACGCTTTATGTATGTATGTATGTATGTATGTGTTTGTGTGTGTGTGTGAGTACACATAAAAAATATGGGGCTCAAAAACTTGTCAAAAGTTTGTCATATTGACAAGTTTTGGGTCGTCATTTCGATGGTGCCCAAAACGACGAGTTTACTTTTGTCAAGACAAGTTTCTGTGGCAAAACTTGTCAAAAGGTCGTCAAGTAGAACAAAGCAATATATGTCAGTTTCAAATCATTTTTATTTCTTTTCCCAAAAAGGACACAATAAAAATTACTGACCCAAAAGTTCAATACTGGATCTTGCAGTGGCGAATTGGAGATATATGCACATTTATAAACTAATTTTGACAAAAAAGAAAACAATAATTCCACATTTAAAAATATGCTTCACATTGCACTCTAAACATTCCTAAAATACCTGCATGTCCAAAATAGTCAGTTTGTTTAATATGTTATTGGAAAAATAATGCAAGATGGATCATATTTAAGTAGATATTGAATGGATATGAAATACAGTAATTACTTTGATTCAGCTCCTTTGTCCTTCATTAGAGCCTCGTTCTGAGTTGAGCAGTGCATTATGGAATACGTACTTGACAACCTTTTGACTAGTTTTTGACAACCCACTTTGCAGAGTTGTCAAAAACTCGTCAGCGTACTTGACGAGCCTTAACTTGTCAATATGACAAGGTTTTGACAAGAAAAAGCTTGTCACATTTTTTGTGTGTATGTATGTATGTATGTTATATGAGCATCTTTAAAATTGTACCTATCAGATTCAATCCCCAGCTTTTCCTTCATGAATGGAGTGACGAGGGCAGTATGGCTCTTGTTTTCTGGCAGGCCTAGTTTACCGATGCATGTTATGTCCACCATTGCACAGGGTTCTTTACTTCCACCAAACATCATCATTTGATCTGGCTTGACTTGCACGCAAAAGTACTGAAGTAAACAAAACAAGAAGAGAAAGGTCATTCCTGCTCTCAATGACAGTTTGAGCTCTGAGGTTAATGAATGAGTTAAATCTCCCACAATGATATATCACGTTACCGATCAACTTGATACAAAATATTTAGGTATACTTGTTTTAATAACATCTCTGCAGCTACGAAAACACACCTTCACATTGGCAGACCTTGTACAAAAAAATATACTGTGATGTCCAAACAAAGACCACATGCATGTCCAAACAACCCTATCAATACTAGAAACGTTTATTTATATGAATATCTATCAATATCTATCTATCAGTATTTCTATCTATCTTTGTGTGAACACACACAGACAAATATATATATATATATATATATATATATATATATATATATATATATATATATATATATATATATATATATATATATATATATATATACATACATATATATATATATATGTACATACATGGGTCGATCCTGGCAATGTAGTGGTGGTACTACGACAGTTCTACAGGTAATCGTGGTACCTCACTGCTGAGATGCAGCAAACGTGCGGCTTTCCGCGACTCACCGTAGACTAGACTGCGTCGGTATTAAGGTTTGCTGTATTATCTCTCTGACAACGAGTGTTTGTCTTTTGTGAACAATTTAAACATGCGAGATCGTATTGTTGGCAATGGGCACATTTTAAGACGGGACCTTATGAGCAAACTCATCATTTTGCCGAGTTGAGACAAAGGGTATGGGGGATCCGCCGTGGCCTAGTGGTTACGATGCTAGGCTCCCAAGTGTGAGTTCCTACAAGTGTAGGTTCGAATCTCGCTGGATCCCCAAGCGGGTTGGCCTGGTCGCTGTATAAATGTGTGGCGTTGTGGAGAGCTGTCTATGGTCCTTCTGCAACTATAAGACCCCTTTGAACGATTCGTAAAGAGTAGGGAATTTCTTCTTGGTTCCGGGTTTCTATCTCGCCGCGATATGACCTAAGCTGTTGAAAGCGACGTAAAACCCAATTCCTTCCTTCCTTTTACAAAAGGTATGTTTACACATACACTCGGAAGTGCTTCAAAGAGGTTTGCCAAACTCAAACATTTTGTCACAAAAAAGTGGAAAAAGCGGTTGCCAAACTCGGGTCAGACAGACTATATAGATATGGCACAATTTGAAAGTTGAAGCGAGCAGAAATCGCGAGAATCATGACCGCGTCCCCTCACCAGATGGCGCCTACATGCGCGGCGTCGCAGTTAGGAACCCTGGGTAAATGAGACCCGTCGTCGGTCCATTGTAATTGAAATGTATGTTCTAATCAATATTGAATCATTATTCTGATTCATGTTGAATTTTAATTGTAATTGATATATGTAACATAGAGGCCCTAAGCCCAGGGGGGGCACTCAGGTACCGAGGGGGGCCGCACCCGCGTTACATATTTCGCGGAAGATGGGGTCTTTTTTTAAGACCTCCGCATGTCCGCGATTTTGTAAAAGAAGGGTACTTTTTTGTACCCAGGTACGAAGTTTGGGGGTCAAAATACCCTTACAATCCACGAAATATACGCGTCTCTGACGCCGAGGGACTCCCGAAGTGACTGGGCTTCCGAGTTTGCTGCCATCACTTTCTGCCGCTAAACACGCAGAGGATTACAAAATCTTAAGTTGAAATATGTGTTCCCGTTCATCCAATGTCAGCGTTTTGATAAAAGAAGGGGTGTTTATTTCGTGGAAAAAGTCAGCGTTTTTATTAAAATAAGGGTGCTTTTTGGCCTGAAATAAGTGCTTTAGGGGTATTTTTTTATTTTGATAACGAGCGTATGCGCCCCCCCTAAATACCCAAGTGCCCCCCCCCCCCCCCCAGGGGTCCTAAGAAACAAGGCGGGAGTAATCCCTAATACACTATTTTTGAATTGATTAAAACATCATTGTCTGTGGTGCTAAAGTGGCCCACCTTACCCAACAGACATCCTTTCTAACCAACACCTGCATACAAAGAAAAGACTGGCTGACCTTAAATGCCAGCTCTAATCAGTTACCAATCCAATACACATCCATTTCCTGTAGCTTTGATAAGGAGGTGGGAGGGGCTTATCAGCTAACTGGGGTCACATGACCATAACATTGAAGCATGCAGTCTGTCCTGTCTGTCTGTTCATACCTGTCAAATCAAGCTTTTTCACAAATTATGAACTTAGGAGTGGAGTAGAGCTATGGGTTTTTTTTCATATGGAGGGTAAGACCCGGTTCATTAACATAATACATAAATCTCAAAACAGACTTCCCTGAGGACGAAACGTTTACGGCCACCTTAAGTGTCAGCTACGACACTGTTCGCATCGCCCTGATGTGTGCCATGATCAGATCCCTAAATGAGCTGGTGAGTCAGTCTAAAGTATGATCAGGTCTGCAAGATAGAGAAAGCTAACGTTGGTTTGACTCTCGCAGCTGACCATCACTTGTTTGAACACGATGCGCATTGGTAGGCGAGCTGTTCGTAGGTCCTCCCTTGCGAGTTGACCCCGTGGGACAAATGCGGTTACAGACGGTTACAGATCCAAAACAAACAAACAAACAATATATACTAAAGAAATGCGTTGATTTATAGGCAGCACAGGGCACTGAGGATTGTGTTTAGTACCAGCATAATTATCATAAAGGAAGTGCAAGTACGCCACTTTAAGCTGATTTGACAATTTTAAATTGGATAGTCGTTCTTAAATCATTGCAGCATTCTGAAATCTGTCCATGTTCTACAGGGAGGATCAGTAACACATGTTTGCAGTGATTTCTTGAATTGTGCTCTAAAAATCACCTTTCCAATGAAATGGATAATTCATCAAATTTCTATACCGTGTTTGGCATTATGCACCAGTTAATCGGATCCCTGCTTTAGGGATGTGGTTGGAACCCTTTCAGCCATATTTAGTCGTCACTAGCCAGTCGTAAGTGATGGCGGAAAACATAGTACCTTAGATAAATAAATAAAAAATTTAAAAAAGTGGAAATAAATGAAACCAGCCGGTCAACCTGAACAGGCTGGCTGCGGCGAATAGCCCAAAATCATGTTCTGTGCATGTTGGTGCGCAGGTTTCTCTGTAATGTAAACGATACAAGAGCCCTCATTGATCTTTGTCTCCTAGTGACGTCACATTTAGGCCAGATTCGAGACCACTGGCATAGCCAGGCATTCACTATAGCGAATATAGTAATTGATCTCTCGCTACATATCCATTATTTTGTTCATCTAAGATAGTACCTAGTGTAAACCGACGCCTAACCCCAAGTCTCAGGCAATTTAATTTCTCATATGCCCAGCTAGGATTTGAACACGGGCAGGTATATACACTGTGGCCTAGTGGCTACCTTCCCTGGCCCCCAAGCGTGGGGTCGCAGGTTCGAGTCTCCAATGGATCTGCGTCAGTGGGAAAGCCTGGTTGCTATATATGAATGCGTGACGTTGTGGAGGGCTGTCTGTAGCAACTGGAAGCCCTATTTATAAAAAGAAGGGAATTTCTGCCTGTTTCCGGGTTTCTATTTCGTCGCGATATGACCTAAGCTGTTGAAAGCGACGTAAATGTAAATTTCATGTCAACCCCGGGGGGGGCACTTGGGTATTTAGGGGGGCGCATACGTTCGTTATCAAAATTAAAAAATACCCCTAAAGCACTGATTTCTGGCCAAAAAAGCACCCTTATTTTAATAAAAACGCTGACTTTTTCCACTAAATAAACACCCCTTCTTTTATCAAAACACTGACATTGGATGAACGGGAACACGTATTTTAACTTTAGATTCTATAATCCTCTGCGTGTTTAGCGGCAGCAAGTGGCGGCAGCAAACTCGGAAGCCCAGATACTTCGGGAGTCACAAAGCGTCAGAGCTGCGTATGTTTCGTGGATTGTAAGGGGATTTTAACCCCCATACTTCGTACCTGGGTACAAAAAAGTACCCTTCTTTTACAAAATCGCGGACATGCGGAGGTCTTCAAAAAAGACCCCTTCTTCCGCGAAATACGTAACTAAGGTGCGGCCCCCCTCTGTACCTGAGTGCCCCCCCCCCCCCCCCCGGGATGTCAACCAATGGACCATATTGAAGATACTTTTATAAAATGCCTTAACCTCATGAAATAAGGGCACTCTGCTCAAATGTGTATATGTAAATATTTCTCCGAGCTATTATAGCCATTAAGACCTTGCCAGTTAACTGCTTAAAACCCCAAGGGTCTGGGAGATCTGATGCACCTCACAGCCTATGGCCTGCAGCCCTCAGCTGTGAGTTACGCCAGTCCTTTGACCAAGCGACAGCTTCCTGGCACGATCTAAATCCATATATTACCTCTGTCCCGGTATTACTGGTGGCTTTACATGCCCCCCCCCCCCCCCCCCCCCACCACAAATAATAATAATAATAATAATAATAATAATAATAATAATAATAATAATAATTATCATAAAAATAGTATCAAAATATGACAACTTTGTTGGCCGGATGCTTAGGAATAGAAAGCGAAGTTTAAGTTAGGCAAGAAATTAATGATATGACCTTCTTTGGTTTTTGTAGCATCTTGATCGCCAAGTCAGTGACATCCTCCAGAAAATTATCTGGAATCGCAGTCCTTGGGAGGTTGGTGGATATGATTATAGTCGGCATGATGACATCTAAGTGTGAACTTGAGCTTGAGCTTGACGTAGCCGGCGAGACGAGACAGACTGAACTGAGCAGACTATAAAAATGTAAGTTTCCACGCGCCAAGATATGTGCCAATTCAGAACTACAGACGAACTGGTAAGTCAGTCTAGCTCAAAGCATTTGCAGGATTGAAAAAGCTACCGCTGTCGCAGACTTTTGCAACTGACAATCCTTAAAGACAGACCTAGAGGTCCCCACACGAGCGAGGTACAGAAGCTTCAGGTGTCTGCCACAGTCTGAAAAAATAAAGGATAAACGAATAAAAGGCGTGTTTTGTCTGTGTTTTTTTTATCCCACCCCTTAGTAGGCGGGCGGCCAAATGTTAAAAATTAGACTTTTGATGGCATCTTCTATATATAGCGGGCTATGGTGTGGGGGTGGATGACAAGTCTGATTTTGCTCCATAAAAGAATTCGGGTGATATTTATTCTAAGCAAAGAAAATCATCAAAAAGGTGTATTCTCTTTTTTTTTTGGAGGGGGGGTTCGCTTTTTGAAAATTCATTTTATTTTAATGGCAAAAACCTCGAAACTTGCTAGAAGTGTGTTCAACAAGATGTTTATGGCCTCAGAAAATGTGATTTATTGTTACTCTCACTGACCTCCTGGGGTAAGTGTTCTGGGGCAAAATTGAGTAATTTTTGTGACATTCATTATGTTACAGGGTGACATTCAAGTTGTGGGAAATTACAAGGATTACTCAATTTTGCCATGGACTTTCCAAAAGGAATCCCAAAAGACACACTTCTTGTGATTCTTTGCCTAGATATATATATATATATCACGTTGAAAGACCTGTTTTACATTAGATTTAAACTGCCTGAGAGAAGGAACTTTTCCTTATAATTTAGCTTCGTCATCAGGGTGCAACATAGGTTCCAAAACATTACTTGCCGTGCGGGACAAGCTGCCCCTAAAGTTTGCTTGCCCCGCCAGCACATGTTACTCTTGATCTGTTAAATAAAGATGAGTTACATTACTTGCCGAGCAGGGCAAGTTAGGGTCTTGTTCGGCTTCTCCATTGCCCTTTTTTAACAAATTGACTTGTAACTTGCAAGTGGTTATGTTGCACTCTGGTCATTTTTGTGTGTTCTAAACTGAATATATTTAAGATAAATAGCATCGATTATAACCAAAACATTTCCTGCTTGTGTGGAAACATGTGGGAGCTTTTGTAATAGATGGTCTCTCACTCTGCTCCGTAAATGCCTAGCCATTCACAATTGATCTGATTATGAGGTAAGGGATGTAGGCTTTAACATTAGTAAAAACATCTCGAATTGACCCTATATTATTAAATGATAAGATCAAGAACATGTGTTGTTGTGTATCTATGCCCATCAACATGTTACAGCATTAATGCTTATTATTTCTCGCGCAAATTTTGTATGCATTTTGAAGGCGGTTTGGAATAAAATGTAAAACCGCAAAAGCAGAATAGTTATAGGCGAGTTTGTTACCATGTTTTTAGCGTTTTGAGCATTTCGATGTACAAAGTGCGATGGACCAAGTGTTAAAGAGAAAATATTTTTAAAAAAATTTCACCACCGTATTTTGTACGATGGACCAAGTGTGAAAGAGCAAATATTTAAATATTTATTTTCACCACCGTATTTTGGGGGGAGAAAATATATTTAAATTCATTTTCACTCCCGTTTATTGGGGAGAGAAAATATATTTTCACTCCCGTTTATTGGGGAGAGAAAAAATATTCAAATATGTTTTCACTCCCGTTTATTGGGGAGAGAAAATATATTCAAATATATTTTCATTACCGTTTGTTGGGGAGAGAACATATATTCAAATATATTTTCATTGGGGAGAGAAAATATATTTAGATATATTTTTTTCTCCCGTTTATTGGGGAGAGAATATATATTTAGATATATTTTTCCCGACCACTATAGAAAAGGAAGGAAAATATATTTGAAGCAATGACTTGTTGCCTGGCTCATTTTCCTATTTGGTATGGGGAGTTATTGTTATATCAATGTAGCGAAATGACACTTGGAACCGTCGAGATAGGTGAAACAAGTTATAACATGTTGACAATTTATCCGATACAAAGTAACCATTGCGGGAAAGGTCTTCTGATTATGGATACGTTGTGGCCTCACAGCAGGATAGTATAGGATTTTTTGAGAAACGCAGCTCCTACGTACGCCCACAATTATGGGTGTCGGGGACCTTCAAAAGAAGTCTAAATTGGAGAAACTGCGGTACTCTTCCTCCCGAAGTACCATTAGCTACGGGTATTTACTATAGTCTAATAGGGGATCTTCTATATGTATTATAGTCCAGCAGATTTGAGAAAAAGCATGCACTTTGTATTAATAAGAGCATGAAATTAGATATGTTGGTACAACTCGCCAAGGGGAACTTTTCAGGTATGAAGGTGTCGCACCCGTGACCCCACCCCTAAGGGCAGGTGGCACTCTAGCTCATTTAAAATAAATGTTTTGGGGGCTCCACGTTTCTGTCCAGATTTGATATATCACCCCTTACCTGGAGATATGACCAACAGTAATAAAAAACAACCAGCAAGGAGGCTAATTCATTGGACTAGTGGCACACCTATTGGTCAGCTGCTAGGTCAACCTAACCTTGCCTAATATAAAGGGTCATTGGTCTGCCTAACAATGACGGGCACTTTGGTATTTAGGGGGGCGCATACGCTCGTTATCAAAATTAAAAAATACTCCTAAAGCACTGATTTCTGGCCAAAAAAGTACCCTTATTTTGATAAAACGCTCATTTTTTTCCACTAAATAAACACCCCTTTTTTTTTATTAAAACACTGACATTGGATGAACGGGAACACGTATTTTAACTTAAGATTTTATAATCCTCTGCGTGTTTAGCGGCAGCACGTGGCGGCAGCAAACTCGGAAGCCCAGTCAATTCGGGAGTCACTCGGCGTCAGAGCCGCGTATATTTCGTGGATTGTAAGGGGATTTTGACCCCCATACATCGTACATGGGTACAAAAAAGTACCCTTCTTTTACAAAATCGCGGACATGCGGAGGTCTTAAAAAAGACCCCTTCTTCCGCGAAATACGTAACGCAGGTGCGGCACCCCTCTGTACCTGAGTGCCCCCCCCCCCCCCCCCCCGGGCATATTTAATATTGTAGGTACAAGGAAGTAGAGTTTTAGTGAGTTTGATTGAATTTTAGCTTTTAATGGGTAGATTTAGGTGGCGCCACCATTAAAATGGGTAGTTTTGGCCTACCCGGTGTATTATTTCTATCAATAACTAGGATTTACAGCAGAAATACATTCAAACCAATATACAATGTTCAATAACTACATTGTGACAGTCATTGCCCGTGTGGTAGCTGGCGCCAACTGCGGTTAAGGCTACTATGCCAACTGATATTTGCCTAATACAAAAGGTCATTTGTTTG
>OZ012685.1:46428096-46669445 GCA_963942565.1 Maea johnstoni | reverse complement strand
TCTAACTGCGGTTAAGGCGACTATGCCAACTGATATTTGCCTAATACATAAGGTCATTTGTTTGTCAATCAATGAAGCATTTAATCTTGTATGAACCAGCAAGTAGAATGCTATTAAGCGTTTTTCTTGTTATGCTTTGAAGGTTTGATATAGGTGGCGCCATCATAATATGGGCATGTTTGGCATAGCAGTAGAACTAATTCTATCAACATTTCTCTTAAGTAGGCCTTTTTTTCAAAAGATCATATATATCCAAAAGAATAAATATTGCAATGGGTAACATTTCCCGGTTGTTACAGTCATGCCCCTTGGTGGCAGTGGCCCCGCCTATTGGTAAGCTGAGAGGGTGACCTAATCTTGCATAGTGGAAAGGGCATAAGTCTTCCAGTCAATGCGATATTGTAATTCTGTATGAACAAGGAAGTAAAATATTTATAAGTTTAATTGAATATAGTATCAAATAGAATTTATTACTAAAAAGAAGATCCCCTGGTAAAAACCTGTGTCCCGTAGCTATTGCTAATGGTAGGAAGAGTACCATGGTTTCTCCAATTTAGACTTCTTTTGAAAGTCCCTGACACCCATAATTGTGGGTGTAAGTAGGAGCTGCGTCTCTGTAAAAATCCTATATCTTGCTGTGAGGCCACATTGTATTTATCATCAGAATACCTTTCCCGCAATGGTTACTTTGTATCGAATAAATTGTCAAAATGTTACTTCTTGTTTCACCTTTCTCGGTTCCCAGTGTCATTGTCCTATTTGATATAAAGATAACACCCCATACCAATAGAAAAAATGAGCCTGGCAACCAGTCATTGCTTGAAATATATTTTCCTTCCTTTTCTATAGTGGTCGGCAGTGAAAATAAATCTAAATTTATTTTCTCTCCCCAATAAACGGGAGTGAAAATAAATTTAAATTTATTTTCTCCTCCAAAAATACGGTGGTGAAAATATATTTAATTATATTTTCTCCCGCAAAAATATGGTGGTGAAAATAAATTTAGATATATTTTCTCCCCCAAAAATACGGTGGTGAAAATAAATTTAAATATATTTTCTCCCCCAAAAATATGGTGATGAAAATTAATTTGAATATATTTTCTCTACCCAATAAACGGGAGTGAAATATATTTAAATTTATTTTCTCTCCACAACAAACGGGAGTGGAAATATATTTAAATTTATTTTCTCCCCCTAAAATACGGTGGTGAATTAAAAAAAATATATATTTTCTCTTTCACACTTGGTCCATCATATAGTGCTGCCATCTATTGTGTGCTTTTCTGACCATAGGCCCAGTTCTGTGTGTATGATTAATAGATGGCGCCAACAGTTCCAAAATGGCAGCCTCCAACCAGAGAATGCAATGAGTGCCTGCATGTGACAGTCATGTGTGTTTCTTGACTGGGACCGTATCTAACCTTTTTAGAAAACGTGGATCCATTAAGTTTTACTTCAGGTTGTTAGAGACCTATCAGTTGGATACATCACTGTTCTTTCAGTAAGTATATGTCCACAATTTATCTGACAACACAATCATGACAATGTTATCTGCCCATGCCATGGCATGATGATATCTGGATATGTACACTGTACACACATTTCATCAGCAGTCATTCGGCTAGTTCGTGCAACTCTAGGTTTGGTACATGGCAGTTGTTTACTATGTTATACCTTAGATAAATATAAGGTTATATATATATATATATATATATAATATATATATATATATATATATATATATATATATATATATATATATATATATATATATATATATATATATATATATATATATATAATTATATATATATATATATATGTATATATATATATATATATATATGAATATATATATATATATATATATATATATATATATATATATATATATATATATATATATATATATATATATATATATATATATATATATATATATATTATATGTAATATAGTAAACAGTGGCCATGTACCGGATTAGAGTTGGTTGAACTAGGGGAACTAAAGGCTCACTTACATATTAGCTTATATGAAAGTAATACACTTCAAGAATAGGATGCTGTCCTCCTTTTTCTCTCAGTGATCCCATGAGGGGAGAATTCTGCATATTGCCACCAGCCTGCCCAGCCCCTAGCAGCCCCTGGTAGCAGCCATGTTCTTCAATTGCTATCAGCTGTGACTCACTGAGTGGCACCATCTTGAAGGTGTTGAACATGCACAGTAATCATTTATAACTTTTACTTTGTATAGCTCATGAATGTTGGTGTTTGCCAATAGTTATAAAAAGTGATGTCATTTCTCAGTAATAAAGATATACCTTTCGCAACCCCAAGATCAACCTGGGCATTTACCCCAAGATCAACCTTGGCAGTTATAAGGTGAAGGGAAATTACTTATTTTTGCACTCATGTATTGTGAATTTGTCCCTGTCTTAAATATGTATTTATTGAATGCTATCTCAATATGATTTGCTTTGATTTCATAGAGCAGTTCTTGCGGCTAGAAGATGGCATCCAATGACCCCCCACAAAACTCAACTCCTAACCCTAAAACAGCCAGTCTCCCGAGGGGTTTGATAGGGAGACGAGGAACACCAACTACTAAAACACAGAGGTACTTGCAAACAACTCAGTTTTGGAACTAAATCAGCTTTATAAGAACCTCTAAATAGTCTATAGATCTGTCCCTTGACCCATACACTGGTGTTGGGACGATCATCGATTATAATCAATAATCGATCGTTTGCCTCTCTTTTACTGATTAATCGATTACAAAACTGGCAATCGCTAATAATCAAGGTGACACCTAGTGGCAAAATATAGAACTGAATGACAGGCAAGTTGTCAGCTTTCTGGCTATGAAACTAAGCTCCAAAACAGTTCAAAACGAAGTTAAGGTAGGTGGTAATACTAATAGCAATTAATTGTCATAGACTATCACTTAATATTAGGCTCTAGACCTGTAGTACCCTGTAGAGCAGGTTTGTCTAATATTGCACCTGTCCTCCAACACTTTCATTCAACCTCAAAAGTCTGTTTACTGTTGGAGTCATGTTCTTCCTAAGAATATATTTTTACCCTATGATCAGATGTCATTGTACTCTTACTTAAAGTTCTCATTTTTGCACAACTGTGTCTAAAAGAAGCACCTATATAGCACATATATTTGACTGACAGCCTTTTTACAATATTCACTCATTTTCACTCATTTCAAGGAGGAGGAAAGGGTCTTGTATCTAAGATATTGGTCATAAAAATGTTCACAGGTGAAATAGGCAAGGTCTCTGAAAATTTTTATTCATCGAATTATTATGCTGAGTCTGAATTCTTGAACTTTTAATACATTGCTGTTTTTCAGGTTACCCTCTATAAGAGCCCCACGGGATTTGACGCTAGGCGGGGTACGCAAGAAAACTTTTGCACCAAATATACCAACTAGACGAGACAAACCTAAGGAAGGGTAGGTGATTATATCAATTCTGTGTATTTTCATACCAGCATATCTGTAAACCAGAAAATGTTAAAGTTGTATATTATCAAGCAAAAGACTGATTTTTTGTGATGGGTTTACACCATGAACATGAAGTCTCACTATAGATATATTTCAGTTCATGCATCCTAAGTTCATGTTTCTATTGTCATTTCACAGATTTATGAATAAAACTTCTCCTGTTTTACAGTGTCTGAACCTATTACTATTATTATTTTACTAGACACATGTGAAAAGTAATTGGTGCCGAACTAAACTGGTATTTCTCAGTGTTAACCTTTCCCAATATATCTGAAACTTTGAGGATTGTAAATAATGGTATTGAAATTTGATATTTTTATCACAAAAAAGTAAAATGTCTTGAAATGGTTAAGTGACCATGCAGGATTTTCCCGGGGGTTTCCTGTCTCTGTGAATGAAATCACATGAGTTCATACAGCAAGCCGAATGGCTCAGTTGAAATATGTACTTTTCTTTGTTACAAATAGTTGGCTCCATTTCAAATTGAACCTACTCAAAGGCAATTTCTCTTAGTAAAAAATATTGACCAAAAATATGCTACAGAAAATGAAGCTGGCCTTCACAATGTTGCAATACTACGTTGTTGCAATATGACAGGGAATACTCATTAAATTCACTGATAATAAGGTCCCATGTTGTTATATCAAAATACATATTTAAGTGTGGGTATCAATTATTCGTCACACATCTCTAGTGTTATATAAATCAATAATAACCTTTTTAGGGCTTGCTATTTGCTATTTTTTCATTAACCCTGCTCTTGCTAACACCGGATATATCCGGTGCTACATATCTTGCCTGTGTGACCAACACCGGATATATCCGGTCTTTGGGCACCCTTGCACTTAGCAAAATAAAAACTACATAGGTCGATTAAGGGGTATTGAATTATACTAGATATCAAAGTTTTACCTTTTACTATGTTCCTATTTCAGTTTGTGAGGCACATTATTGAAACAGTAATAGAAATCTATGAAATCCTTCTGTTTGGTGAATAGACCCACAATATCCCTGGTCCCAGGGGATAGGTTCTCCCATATGGGGGTTTAGCATGACAAGGGTTAATATAAAAAATGAGAATATCACTAAATTTAAGTGTGAACATTTGAATGGATTTCAATCATGCCTAAAGTGACCCAAAAAGGAGTGAACTGTAGTGCAAAAACAAATTCCTTACTTTGACCTGGTGTAACCATCACTGTACCTTGAAATCGTTGCTGTTTTCAGGGCAACACCAGAAGCTGGTGGATCAGGAGAGAAGCCTCCAGGAGAGAAGAAACATGATCGCTTCAACAGAGGGGAGGGAAGGGGGAGGGGTAGGGGACGTGGAAGGGGGAGGGGGAGAGGACAACCAGAAACCATTCAGATGCATTCAATATTCGAACAGGGTCCAACGGAGCGGCTGGCCAGGAAAGGTAGGTACTGTAAATGACATAGTCTCATGTCTTTTAGAGAGACCACCTGTTAAGAGAGTGTCTCTGTAGACACATGTCATTTTTCTTGTTAAGATACAGATTATTTTTCTCATCCAAGTAAAGACCACCTATCTGTTAGACCACATATAGGTTACATTGAATATTGTCTCTCTTAGAAGGATTGATTAAATTATTATATAAAGTTACGAAGTTTTCACAAAATTTTAAGCAGGGCTTGTTCTTCAGCTTGACAAACGGTAAATATTTTAGTCCTCACAATTATTTGCCTGATTATATATGAATATCCTTGACAAAGAAATTCTTTATATAGAGTGTTGCTAAGTTCTGCAACTAAAGGGCGTAATTTCATTTTCATACAAGAGGCAAAGAGTAACTTGTCATCAAATATATATTAAGAAATATTTACAAGCATTAACTGAAACTAGGATCATCCTTTATATTGCTGAATTTACGGTAAACGTTTTTTCATTGTTTTACATCCTTTCATTTTTTATCTTCAGCAGGCACAGGGTACTCCGTTGAAGGTGGTGGTGGTGGTGGAGGAGGTGGTGGTGGTGGAGGAGGATTTGGCGGTGGAGGTGGAGGTGGTGGCGGAGGAAGTGGTGGAAAAATCAAAATGGAAAGACAGACAGACCAGAAGACAAAAGACATTCTAGATTATCTTCTCCGAGATGATGTAAGACTTTTGCATTTTCATGTGTTGAATATATTTTGCAAGAAGGTAGCAAGGGGAGAAGCGAGAAGAGTTTTTCTTAAAGAATGGTTGGAGAATTTTGTTGTGTAGTGGCATTTTGAAAATAAAGCATTGTCAAGTATATGTGGAATGTATCTTCACAAAGTGGCAGGATTTATTCTGATATTTGCTTGTGTTCTATTAAATATTGTAAAAAAGTAAACACTTTTTGTGTGTCAATCTAAATCAGTGGCAGATTAATATAATGGGTTAACTGCCTCTAGGGGCCAAAAAACAGGCTGACTATTTTGAGGCTATTATATAAAGAAAATCATCATTCAAAAATACTTATGGAAGAAATAGAAATTAGAACCCATCCAACTACTCTCTCTCTTTCTGCAACTATATGCTTCATTAACAAGTTAAATTCAAAAGTATGATAGCAGTAGACAACACATGACAAAAATAATCCAGGTATGATTGAGTTAATAAGTATATGTATATTCACTAGCAGCAATGTCAAATATCCTGCCGATTATTTGATACAATCTGCAATGTTTCCTTACTATTTTCTTCTCTGTTCTAACTAATTTCTGTTAATTGGCCAGATCATTGTCCAGAAAGGTATTGAGGAAAGTGTTGCACCCAATCAACAACCCTCCATGAAATGTTTCGTGTGAAATTATACCCATAAGTTTCAGAGATCCAGCCAACAATTTGTAACTAGTCTGAGTTGCAAATGCGTTAATATCACATTTTTTCAGTTGTTATCATTATTGTATACCGTGTTAACCCTTGTCCTGCTGAATTGCTGTTTGTAACCTACCCAGCCAACTGCATTATTTTTAGTACCTGGGACAAAATTGACCATCAGGGATTGAGGGGTACAACTTGAATTTTCAGGAGTAACCTCCTCTTTGCTATATGTCAAAATGAAGGTCTAGAGAGGGTCTTCAAAATGGGAGCTGCTTTGGGTCATGTACAGGCTCTGTGGAGGTCCTACAGACCAACTCAGCCAAATGATCCTTAGGCCTAAAAAAGTTGTTTGTTTCCTGTAACCCTACCCTAACAAGTTTTTATTCAAAAAAATCCCTACCCTTAAGTTTTTTCCGCCCTCCCAACACCCAATCAACGTAAAACATGCCTAAAACCAGAAAAGTTCATTAGAGTTCTAATGAACATTCCTGATAAAACACACATTTGTGACCAAAAAAATAATGCAAAAAATATTTTTTTTTGGACAGTTACAGGAAACAAGCTATTTCTTCTTTAAGGCCTTAACAGGTCAGCAAGTCCAGACAGATATTTCCTGGCTATGCACAGCAGGTTAGTCAGGGTCAAGTTTGCGCTTAAAAGGCAAAAAAAAAAGAAATTGTTTGTTTCCTGTAACGGTCTGAAAAAAGTTAGGGTAGGTAGGTCGGTAAAAAATAAATTTTTCAATTATTTTTTTGGTCAAAAATGTGTGTTAATGCATCTTTTACGTTGATTGGGAGTTGAGAGGGCGAAAAAAACTTTAGGGTAGGGATTTTTTTGAATAAAAACTTGTTAGGGTAGGGTTACAGGAAACAAACAACTTTTTTTTAGGCCCAAAATAATGTGCCTGGCAGTCAGCTGCCTTTGATGCTCAGTCTTATCAGAGAGTGAGTGTAATATATATAATATCAACACTTTATACTAGTGGTCGGACGATTAAGCGAGAACTCGAGCATTTGGTTGCGGTGAGGCCGACTTGACCCGTTCGAACGGTATTTGAAATAATTGATTATTTCAAATGTGAAATTTCTGAATAAATTTTGTGGAATTGCGCGGCCAAAACAAACGAAAACAATAGAACTTTCGTTTAATTGACACGGAATGGTTCCGTGTCAACGCTCAAGTGTAAACAAATCTATTGCGCCATATTTGGTGCACCGATTCATCAAGTACCGCAGTACACCGCATGTGTGTCTGTTATGTGCCGGCGCATGCTACGGCACAATTATGTTCAAAATCGTTTTTACCTTAGAATTACGACAATGTGACCGTAAAACTCGAACCGAATCGATTAATTTTATACCAAAAATCTCTTCGCATCCGAACCCTACTGTATACAGTACCTATTTGAATGGTTGAAGGGTACCCAATTTGATTCCTCTTGTGTACATTTCAGTTTGTGGATGAGGATGTCCAGGAAACCGAGGATGGTATGAATCCTATTGTTCTACCTATGAGCGCCAAGGTCAAGGCTGAACTTAAAGTGGATCCTGAAATCAAAGGTAATTGGCTTGCAAAAACAATACTGGACTTAAAGGGGCAAGTTTATGTGAGCATCCTGTTGGTCTTAATTGCCTATTTATATACTTTGGTGTGAAAATAGGATGAGTTGATACAAAAGTTGTCTTTTACTTCATAAGGGCAATCATAGATTGTAATAAAATGTTGATTTCATTTTCTATTTAAAGTTATCTTCAATTTTTACTCTTAGAATGAATATAACACCGCAAGTTTCAGACCATCTACTAGTACTAGTATATAATCATGTTAGTCTAGGTCAAGGTTGGTTCTTTGAGTATGTATGTATGTATGTACGTACGTACGTATGCATGTATGCATGCATCAACATGTTTGTTTTTTATGTCTGCATATAGGTGGATTTATCATCTGCTCCAGTCTGAATCTTGCTGCTGATTTGTCAAATTGTTTATTGTACTGGACTGTAGTGGGATCCAAACAATGCTCTTCACAACATTCATTGTTAGGAGCCCAATATTTATAACTACTTCTGGTAGTGCCATGGTAATCGTTGTTGGGCATACCAGAGCAACAGGGGTATTTCAAAATGGCAGACACTGCTGTATTGCAACCCTCTAGAAATTGTTTTTATGTGTTAAAACACTATTTGCATGTTATAATCTGCCAACATGGTGTAAATCTGGAAGATAAGATGGCAGAAGAAAGTAATTAAGATGTACTTAGATATGTAACTCGTGTCGCGACTTCAAGTCAGAAATTCTTGCAGGTCGATCTGACCCATCCAGCTTAGTGTACATTGAGCGCTGCTTGGAGGTGGAAAAATGAAATGAGAGTGAAACTGCTACCCAGACTGACTCCTGAGAGTGAAACTGCTACCCAGACTGACTCCTGAGAGTGAAACTGCTACCCAGACTGACTCCTGAGAGTGAAACTGCTACCCAGACCGACTCCTGAGAGTGAAACTGCTACCCAGACTGGGTCCTGAGAGTGAAACTGCTACCCAGACCGACTCCTGAGAGTGAAACTGCTACCCAGACCGACTCCTGAGAGTGAAACTGCTACCCAGACTGACTCCTGAGAGTGAAACTGCTACCCAGACTGACTCCTGAGAGTGAAACTGCTACCCAGACTGACTCCTGAGAGTGAAACTGCTACCCAGACTGACTCCTGAGAGTGAAACTGCTACCCAGACCGACTCCTGAGAGTGAAACTGCTACCCAGACCGACTCCTGAGAGTGAAACTGCTACCCAGACTGACTCCTGAGAGTGAAACTGCTACCCAGACCGACTCCTGAGAGTGAAACTGCTACCCAGACTGACTCCTGAGAGTGAAACTGCTACCCAGACTGACTCCTGAGAGTGAAACTGCTACCCAGACTGACTCCTGAGAGTGAAACTGCTACCCAGACCGACTCCTGAGAGTGAAACTGCTACCCAGACCGACTCCTGAGAGTGAAACTGCTACCCAGACTGGGTCCTGAGAGTGAAACTGCTACCCAGACTGGGTCCTGAGAGTGAAACTGCTACCCAGACTGACTCCTGAGAGTGAAACTGCTACCCAGACTGACTCCTGAGAGTGAAACTGCTACCCAGACTGGGTCCTGAGAGTGAAACTGCTACCCAGACCGACTCCTGAGAGTGAAACTGCTACCCAGACTGACTCCTGAGAGTGAAACTGCTACCCAGACCGACTCCTGAGAGTGAAACTGCTACCAGGACTGGGTCCTGAGAGTGAAACTGCTACCAAGACCGACTCCTGAGAGTGAAACTGCTACCCAGACCGACTCCTGAGAGTGAAACTGCTACCCAGACTGACTCCTGAGAGTGAAACTGCTACCCAGACCGACTCCTGAGAGTGAAACTGCTACCCAGACTGACTCCTGAGAGTGAAACTGCTACCCAGACTGACTCCTGAGAGTGAAACTGCTACCCAGACTGACTCCTGAGAGTGAAACTGCTACCCAGACCGACTCCTGAGAGTGAAACTGCTACCCAGACCGACTCCTGAGAGTGAAACTGCTACCCAGACTGGGTCCTGAGAGTGAAACTGCTACCCAGACTGGGTCCTGAGAGTGAAACTGCTACCCAGACTGACTCCTGAGAGTGAAACTGCTACCCAGACTGACTCCTGAGAGTGAAACTGCTACCCAGACTGGGTCCTGAGAGTGAAACTGCTACCCAGACCGACTCCTGAGAGTGAAACTGCTACCCAGACTGACTCCTGAGAGTGAAACTGCTACCCAGACCGACTCCTGAGAGTGAAACTGCTACCAGGACTGGGTCCTGAGAGTGAAACTGCTACCAAGACCGACTCCTGAGAGTGAAACTGCTACCCAGACTGGGTCCTGAGAGTGAAACTGCTACCCAGACTGACTCCTGAGAGTGAAACTGCTACCCAGACCGACTCCTGAGAGTGAAACTGCTACCAGGACTGGGTCCTGAGAGTGAAACTGCTACCAAGACCGACTCCTGAGAGTGAAACTGCTACCCAGACTGGGTCCTGAGAGTGAAACTGCTACCCAGACTGACTCCTGAGAGTGAAACTGCTACCCAGACTGACTCCTGAGAGTGAAACTGCTACCCAGACTGACTCCTGAGAGTGAAACTGCTACCCAGACTGGGTCCTGAGAGTGAAACTGCTACCCAGACTGACTCCTGAGAGTGAAACTGCTACCCAGACTGACTCCTGAGAGTGAAACTGCTACCCAGACTGGGTCCTGAGAGTGAAACTGCTACCCAGACCGACTCCTGAGAGTGAAACTGCTACCCAGACTGACTCCTGAGAGTGAAACTGCTACCCAGACCGACTCCTGAGAGTGAAACTGCTACCAGGACTGGGTCCTGAGAGTGAAACTGCTACCAAGACCGACTCCTGAGAGTGAAACTGCTACCCAGACTGGGTCCTGAGAGTGAAACTGCTACCCAGACTGACTCCTGAGAGTGAAACTGCTACCCAGACTGACTCCTGAGAGTGAAACTGCTACCCAGACTGGGTCCTGAGAGTGAAACTGCTACCCAGACCGACTCCTGAGAGTGAAACTGCTACCCAGACTGACTCCTGAGAGTGAAACTGCTACCCAGACTGGGTCCTGAGAGTGAAACTGCTACCCAGACCGACTCCTGAGAGTGAAACTGCTACCCAGACTGGGTCCTGAGAGTGAAACTGCTACCCAGACCGACTCCTGAGAGTGAAACTGCTACCCAGACCGACTCCTGAGAGTGAAACTGCTACCCAGACCGACTCCTGAGAGTGAAACTGCTACCCAGACTGACTCCTGAGAGTGAAACTGCTACCCAGACTGGGTCCTGAGAGTGAAACTGCTACCCAGACCGACTCCTGAGAGTGAAACTGCTACCCAGACCGACTCCTGAGAGTGAAACTGCTACCCAGACTGGGTCCTGAGAGTGAAACTGCTACCCAGACTGACTCCTGAGAGTGAAACTGCTACCCAGACTGACTCCTGAGAGTGAAACTGCTACCCAGACTGACTCCTGAGAGTGAAACTGCTACCCAGACTGACTCCTGAGAGTGAAACTGCTACCCAGACTGGGTCCTGAGAGTGAAACTGCTACCCAGACTGGGTCCTGAGAGTGAAACTGCTACCCAGACTGACTCCTGAGAGTGAAACTGCTACCCAGACTGACTCCATGCATCATCAAATTTCGCTGCCTCTCACTATGAGTCATAGATAACCTGTGTACCCCAAGATTAGCTGCCTGCTGACCCCATCTCCTTGCCAACCTATCTGACCTAGATAGGATGACAGTCTGAAATCATACAATCCTCTTCATGTTTATTTATTTTGTCCCTTGCTTTTTGAAAGATGACAAATATTATCATCAGCTCCCCCCTGAATCTCACTGCTGGTTGCTCAATTTGTTTGTTTTACTGGACCGTTTTGAGATATGACATTCTCCACCGATAGAGGTCGCTTTACCATAGCAGCAAAATGGCGGGCACTGCTGAGTCACTACCTGCTAGATATTGTTTTTAGATGTTCAAAACACGATGATAATTGTACATTTATGACTATATTTTCCAGTGAAAACTGAAGATGGGAAAGATGTAGAAATGAAGGATGCTGTGACTGCCTCAACAAGCATAGAAAAGGCCGTCCCTCACGTAAAGCCGGTAACCTCACGCATCTCAGCAGCAGACCTCTTCTCTGCGCCCACAAAAACAGGTTGGTGGTCAGTCTAGGGATGTCATCGATAGTCGATAAATCAACATTTTCATTTTGTCAATCAAATCGAATCGAATGGTTGGGTATTGAATCAAAATAATTGATATTCTGTACCCCAATAATGGCGTATGATTATTGATAAAAAAAAATCACTTTTCCCAGACATTTTTCTGGTTAACTAACGCAAAGTAAATCTCTAACTAAATATTGAAGTATTTTCTATGGCTTTTGTGAGAGAAATTGGAAGGAATGGTGTACTTTACTCAGGCATATGGCCAAGACACAGGATATCAATAACATTCCTATAAATAATTGTGCCCTACGAGCACATTACGGCGTATTGAATCGAAACGAATTGTATCGAAAAATATATCAATTAATCGAATTGATAAAATTTCATATCAATGACATCACTAGGTCAGTAGCCTTAATATGGCAGAAAAAATAACCATGAATAAAATCCAATCCATTCTAATCTTTGGACTTGTCTTTGAGCACAGAGCTATGTACTTTAATGTACTAAATTTATTTCAAGTATGACTTATAGAATGGCCAACGGATGGGATTGGAGATACATTCCATATTGTAGCATATATCAAATATTTATCTATAAATTTCTGTTTCTATTAAGTTCTAGTAAATGTATGAAATATTTTATTGAAGCCTGCAATAATATCAATCATCGCTGAGAAAATCAATACTACTATGATATAGAGAACCAGAGTCTCAGAGAATCATGATCTCCTTTAACCCATTTATGCTTAAGGATTTCTCCAGAAATTGTCGTCTGGATTTCTGATACTTATGACCAAAATTTTGGAATTAAGATTAATTTTACAAAATATTTGAAGGAGAATTGTTATTAACCCATTCACACTCAGAGGTGCCCTAGAAGTTATCGTCTGCTACTCTTGTATTTTTGAAAATAACTTGGGAATAAGTGAAAATTCACAAAATATTTGAAGGAGCATTGTTAATTTGCTTCTGATCAATATTTCTCCTTCAAATGATTTTTCAGAATATGCGTTTGTAAATTAAATATTTCTAAAATCGTCAGGCCTGTTTTAGCCGCTATAAGTGTTAATAAGTTAATATCCTGATAAACATTTCTTCATCAAATATTTTCCTGAATATGTTTTTGCCTGCAATATTTCATCAAAATTGTCAGGCTGTTTTGGCAGTTGTGAGGATTAATGGGTTAACACTATTCATGCTCGCAAAAACCCCAGACAATTCCATGAAATCCTTTAGAGGAAAGCTCAGTTAGGAAGATATTTGAAGGAGAAATGTTACTCAGAACACTACCATCAACTCTCCTTCATATATTTTATGAAATCATTTATGGTTGGCCTTGCAATATATAATACAAATGTGTGGCGGGCGTTGTAGAAGGCCCTGTGGTCAGTAAAATGCCCCTCAGTACTTTTTTTTTTTATAAAGATGAAAGAATTTCTCTTTGGTTCATGGTTTCTGACTCATAGTGAAATGATCCATTAGCTGTAGAAAGTGACATAGATTTTACAGTAATGGTTCAAGATGGCCAGAGTAATGCTCAGCCAACATTAACCCTTCCAATGCTGAGGCTTCTTTCGTCCAAAGCACAAAGATGCAAAGATTTTTGAAAATCATTGAAACCCTATCATGTTGGTATTCATTAGAAAGCTCTCGTTGAGTACTCTCAGATGAGTACCCATATGCCAGGGTTTCAGTCAATATTCAGCTTTTTTACATGATTCTGTGTTGGCCAAATTAGCCACCAGCAGCATAAGGGTTATTGTGAAAGCCGAGTTATGATGTTTGTGTCTGACAAGCAGCTGTTTTCTGGTGGATGCTGATCTTGCTGTCAATAACTCACGTTACCTTTATATCCTTCTGTTACTGGCCTTCTTTATAGAGACTGTGGAAAAAATCTGTAACTAAACTTCATACTTTTTGTAGAAAATGGAGAGCTTTTATTTTTACTTCCTTCTGTTACTGGCCTTCTTTATAGAGACTGTGGAAAAAATCTGTAACTAAACTTCATACTTTTTGTAGAAAATGGAGAGCTTTTATTTTTACAACTTCCGGATTCCCTGCCTGGCATCCCAGCCTCTGCAGACGATGACAAACGACCAAAGGTGAAAAAAGAACCAGGCAGCGATTCTAATCAGGGAAAGGCCCAGCAGGAGACAGACGAGGTCAAGGTCAGAGCCATTTCTATTAGCCAATGAATGGGCTTGCTTCTGTGAATCAGTTGGTAGATTGGAAGAGCTTATTGAAACAATCCGTAGCAGGACTTCATTCATATATTCTGTCATGTTTGTTTGTTTTTTGTTTTTTGTTGCATCAGATTTGCTCTAAGCTATTTTTTGATATCAGTTCTTTGAACTTTCACAATTCACGCAATTTCAATTTAACCTATTCATGACTGAAGGTCTTGATAAGTTTTGTCTGGATTTATGTGAATTTTGAAAATAATTACGAAATTAAAACATAAATTCACAAAATTTCAAGACCTTGTGAATTTTTTTCTTTCATAACAACAAGGAGTTTTTTAATGTTCCGATCAACATTTCTCTTTTACACTAACATATTTTACTTATACACTTGTCACCAAGATATTTTCAAATAAGAATATATACACTTCTACTGGCACTTTAGGAATAAATAGATTGATCAAATTTTCGGCTTACCACAAATTATATCATTGTTACCAAACAGTGTTTTTGTTGTAAATACATTTGTACTTTTTTCCAACTAATTTATGTGGGTTAAGTGTGCTCATAACTTCTGGTGCATAAGCGTATTAGTACTTCTAGTTTAATTTCATGTAATAGTATTTCTATTGTTTTCAGAAAGCTGCAGAGCGTTTGGCTACTATTAGTACTTCTAGTTTAATTTCATGTAATAATATTTCTATTGTTTTCAGAAAGCTGCAGAGCGTTTGTCTACCTGTTGTCTGAGTGACTTTCCAGAAGGTTACGTAGGGAAGTTGCAGGTGATGAAATCAGGCAAGGTCCGCCTGGCACTGGGCAATATTTCTCTTGATGTCTCCACAGGTGTGCCTTGTGGATTCCTACAGGTGAGAAAAATCTCTCTCCCCCCCCCCCCCTCCGCCTGGCACTGGGCAATATTTCCCTTGATGTCTCCACAGGTGTGCCTTGTGGATTCCTACAGGTGAGAAAAATCTCTCTCTCCCCCCCCCCCCCCCCTCCGCCTGGCACTGGGCAATATTTCCCTTGATGTCTCCACAGGTGTGCCTTGTGGATTCCTACAGGTGAGAAAAATCTCTCTCCCCCCCCCCCCTCCGCCTGGCACTGGGCAATATTTCCCTTGATGTCTCCACAGGTGTGCCTTGTGGATTCCTACAGGTGAGAAAAATCTCTCTCCCCCCCCCCCCCCCCCCCCCCCCTCCGCCTGGCACTGGGCAATATTTCCCTTGATGTCTCCACAGGTGTGCCTTGTGGATTCCTACAGGTGAGAAAAATCTCTCTCCCCCCCCCCCCCCCCCCCCCCCCCCCCCCCCCCCTCCGCCTGGCACTGGGCAATATTTCCCTTGATGTCTCCACAGGTGTGCCTTGTGGATTCCTACAGGTGAGAAAAATCTCTCTCCCCCCCCCCCCCTCCGCCTGGCACTGGGCAATATTTCCCTTGATGTCTCCACAGGTGTGCCTTGTGGATTCCTACAGGTGAGAAAAATCTCTCTCCCCCCCCCCCCCCCCCTCCGCCTGGCACTGGGCAATATTTCCCTTGATGTCTCCACAGGTGTGCCTTGTGGATTCCTACAGGTGAGAAAATATCTCCCATCATGTATACAAGTTCCTGATTTTCTAAAGCTATTGAGAAATCTAGTTAAATCAGCCTCCAATGTCTAACGACTCCACTGTCTAATGTAATTCATCATCTGAAGTAGATATCCTCCTGGAATACCTGAATAGGGTTAATATGTACCTTTGAAATGTAGAAATCAGGAAATACTGCCAAAGCAGTTTGATAAAAGGTAGATGTAGTTGTATTTCTAAGGTTCTTTACCAACCCCATAGAGGAAATGTCGAAGGGTTTCTACTTCAATCAATTTTTACCCTAATTGTTACATAAGTATCACTTGCACTCCAACTGAGTGATTGCGTCTTTACCAGTTCTTCTAATGAGTTAAGCATTTGGCTCATGGGAGCAGATTCTTAAGGACCTGGACATTGCTTGTTGCAGAATGTCATATATATTTTACCTGTCACACTATTTGACACTTCTGTCGCAAAACTATTCGACAATGTGAGAGCCTCGACAGGCCTGTATATGATATCATTCTCATGGAACATTTCATTTGCTTGCAGGACCTTGTGTCGGTCAAGACGGATATGGAGAGTGGCCACATGACAGTTTTAGGACACATTAACCATAAGATAGTGTGCACACCAGACTTTGAGAGTCTCCTGGAGGCTAGTGCTAGCTAGCACAGACATACATACTAACCCTTTCAATGCTGAGACTACTTTCGTCCAATCACTAGGACACAAAGATTTTTAAAAACCATCTAAACCCTGTTGTGTTGGTATTCATTGGATAGCTCTCACTGAGTACTCTCAGATGAGTACCCATTTGCCATGGTTTCAGTGATTTTTCAATTTTTTTGCATCATTTTGTATTGGCCAAATTAGCCACCAGCAGCATAAGGGTTAAGATTTCACTTTATTGTCATTCAAAATTATTTATATACACTAATTGTGTAAACATATGTTTTAAGGTCTTACGATACTCGCAACCGGTGATACTTATTGGGTATTTGCCAGACTAAAATAATCTCTTACATACAATTTACCTGACACTACTGCCTATTTTGAAAAGAAATTGGTACAAAATACATTTTTAATGAATATGTAACATTACGACTATATCTGCCTATTTTAAATAGTATCCTATGAAACAGTTTTGAACACTTTGTCTTCACTACAGTGATTTTCATATTTATTGAATTTGATAATTTGACATATTTTCGGAATATATGTATGATCATTCATTTATGTTTAAAAGGGGCTTCCTTGCTAACCAATATCTTATGGGCAAATACAGCACCAATCCTATGTACCATTTTTATGAAATTCTGCCAAACAGTCCTATTTCACAAACTTTTACCGTATGTGGTTTGAAAAAACCAACATCATTGGATGACCTGCCATTTTCTTTATGTCCTCTTGTTATTTAAAGCTTTGTGAAAATGGTTAGACATTTTTTGGTGAAAATAAAATTATGATATACCAATTTTGGGTCAAAAACTTGTTTCTTGAATTCCTTGATTTTGTCCTATGATTTCTTTATAACAGCAAACAAATGCTTTCATTATAGCAAAACAGTATTTCAGGTAGTTGAGTATGTTAGGAATATAATTTGCATAGAAAGTAACCAATTTTGATGAATGAGATGTTCATAACATATATTGGGTTATTTTTTTCAAAAATCGGTGAAAAAAAGGACCCCATGAATAAAAGTTGTTTTGATGATTACCGTGCTTTGTTCTTTAATCATGCAAAGTTTCTGGAAAATTGAATTGAAATTTCAAAAATTATTGTAAGACCTTAGGTGGAGTATTCTGAGTTTTTTTCTCAATTATTTTATGGTAGAGCTGTGACAGCACTAAAACCAGAGAAATACATCCCCTTGATCCCCAACCCCATTGGCACTGCAAGCTAGCATCTGGCATCTGCGCCTCGGGTTACGCGGTGTTGCCCGGGAAAGTATTGGTCACGTGATTTATTTGTAAGCATGCAGCAGATAGACTGGCTGACCGACTGGCTGGCTGGGGGATGTCATCCTATCTAGGTCAGATAGGTTGCCAAGGAGATGGGGTACACAGGTTATCTATGACTCATAGTAGTGGGAGTCAGCGAAATTTGATAATGCAAGCCCAGTGCCCACTCCCTGTCTACTACTCTCAGACTAAAACAGAGCTTGATAAGTGTGGTGGTGCCCCAGTTGGCCAAGGTTTAAATGTTACAGAGCTCTGCAGTGGAACTTGTCGGTTCATCAAGGAAGACAACAATAGTTCTGTCAGTTAAAGAGAAAAAGTGTGGTAGTGTGACAGGAACTTCAGACTCACAATTTTTAAATGCAGTCTGCTTCAGCTAAACATCAAAGAAAAACAGGGTCAAGCAAACACTCAAACTAATCTGCACTTTGACGTCGCTTTTGTTTTCTATTTATAGGATGTTCTTCATCTTCCTGACTCAGAACATAGATGGCATCTTATTGTAAAATGCCTGTGAGAAAAGACGTTGACTTTAATGGGTACATGGTAGTTTCCTAAGCATCAATTTAACATTATCACAATGCCAGGTGCATTGAAAATAGTATGAATTGAGTGGTGACACTAAGCACTTAAAGGACAATTCCACCATGTATAAAACAGAGGCCCAAATAGCCTGCTTAGAGGCTATTAACTGGCTAAGATGGCCGCCCCAGGTGATAAATTTGTTACACCCTGTTGGAAAGTGCGGTCGGGCCTGCTTTCCACTCTCAGTCATCCAGATCCCACTCAGCGGATGACTTCGGGTGGATATCAGGCCAGACCGCACTTTCCAAAGGGTGTAACTAATAATATTACATTATTCTTACTAACCATGAAATGATTTTGTTACACCCAATAATTCAAAAACTTTTTTTAAGTTTAATAATTCAAAAACTTATCCATTCACACCTGTAGTGCCTAAAATTTCCAGATTACTTTGGTAATATCGTTTTGGCCAGAGCAAATATTTGAGAGAGAAATGTTGATTAAAACCCATCCAACAACTCTGCTCTAACCCTTATGCTGCTGGTGGCTAAATTGGTCAATACAAAATGGTGCAAAAAACCTGAAAAATGACCGAAACCCTGGCAAGTGGGTACTCATCTGATAGCACTCAGTGAGAGCTATCCAATGAATACCAACATGACAGGGTTTTGATATTTTTCAAATACCTTTGCATCATTGTGCTTTGAACAAATCTAGCCTTAGTACTGGAAGGGTTAAATAATTTGTGAATCTATGCCAAACTGCAGAGTTATTGGCTAAAGCATCTTATATCCAGAGGACAATAGTGAAGGTCTTCAGGAAGGAATGGGTTATTTCCACTATATGGACATAATTTTTTTTAGATTGTTGGATTCTACAGATAGGCGAGCCTGTGGTTTACCTGTTTCATTGTGGAGTGCTGTGAAACACTATTGTTCTTTAGCATCATGACTTGTGAAAATATTTTGCAAATAAATGATCATGCAAACTTTGTTTGAATGCTTTAATTCTCCACTGAACCTGGTATCATCAATTAAAAAGGATGTGCATTTTATGCTTATTTCCATGATCAGTATTACATATGTGGGCAATGTAAACCTCATGAGATTTCTTTACTAGTCTGCCTGTATGTTATTGGCTAGCTGCTTTCACTGATTGTTTTCAGAGCCGTAGATGTTTGAGATCTCTTTGATAAGACACCTTGCTATTTGGCACTTGTCCCTGCTACCTTTTGTCAGGAACTATATATTTCAAATATAAAGTTCCTGCTCTGTTCATACATTACAGTAACTCAGACTTTGAAATTTCTGGTAGGATAAGGTCAATGACTAAGAAAGGTATCTTGAGGTGCTCGCTGTCTCTCACCACTGCCTGGGTTTGAATCCCGGCCCTGGCATGTGAGAAAGTTGCTAGTGACTTGGGATTAGGCGGTGGTTTTCACTGAGTACCCCAGTTTCCTACATTTCTTATAACTGGCTAGTCACGGATTAGCCACAACATGACAAAACTGTGATGAAAAACAAAATTCCAAATTCCCAATTTGTATCAGATTTTGACCATTACCATGGCAGTGTTTGAGTGAGAGATAATATCTGCACTACAAATAATACCCAAGTAACCCAACACTAGAAAATAGGTGGGCAATTTTAGTGTTAGTGAGAATAGGAGGGTAAACCCCTTATCAAGCTTTACAAAAACAATAAATACACATGGCCGGTGGTGCTTATACAGTTTATTCATACTTCATTACTAACATGCACAATAATAACAAAAATTGCATTTAACCCTTCCAATGCTGAGGCTACATTCGCCCAAAGCACAAGAACGCAAAAATCTTTGAAAACCATCTAAACCCTGTCACGTTGGTATTCATTGGATAGCTCTTACTGAGTACTCTCAGATGAGTACCCATTTGCCAGGGTTTCAGTGATTTTTCAGGATTTTAGCATTATTTTGTATTGGCGAAATTAGCCACCAGCAGCATAAGGGTTAAAACTATCACAAATGGATGAGAGGTCAACCTCAACTTCTCATCCCAGGATATCATCTAGGTCTATGATACTTTTGAAAATAACTTCAGAATTAAGAATAGATTTTTAAAAACATGCAACAAGAGTTGCTGGTTGGAATACTAGTATGACCGACATTTCTCCCTCCAAATATATTCCGAAAAATGCTATTGTCAAAAGATATCACAATAATCAGGCAATTCTGGGCACTGCAGGCATGAAAGGATCAATAGACTTACTCCCATGGTCTTAGCCAGCAGGGTGTCTGGGTGTTTGGACACCCAAACCCTTACAAAGTACCCCTAAGGACACCCAGATTTTTTAGTGGGGAATTTCTTAAAATGTTAATCTTAAGCATATAATTGAATTTTCTTATCTCCATGTAATTCCCCATGACATTGAATGAGGATATCATGCCTTATTTTGCTAAATCTATACATGTTTATGGTTGAAATGTGAGTATATTGTGTTCCCCCCTTAAAAATTTAGACACCCAAATATTTTACAATAGCCAATTTTAGGCACCCAGTTTCTAAATCCTGGCTAAGACACTGCCCCCCATGGAGGCCAGATCAACCCTGGACCACAAACTGCTAGGGAGTTCTCCTAGCTACGCCTGTGGTGACTACACCCAGTAGGGGGGTTGCGTGAACCACAGAAGCACCCAGGACTTTCTCACCCTGCTTACTCCTATGAATAGGAATGTTACCCTACACTATCTTCCTCCATTTCATGGGAAATCAGAAAAGAGTTTTCACCATATGCCGTTTTGAAACTATCCACCCTTCTGCAAACATTTGTCAAATCTTTGGATCATCAGTGAATCAAAAATGCAAGAAATTACCAAGAAGCTTGCTTGCAAGCTATGCAAATAATGTTCGACCTGAAGACTTGTTGAAATTCTTGAAAATAGGAATCAATTATGGTCTACCATGATAGGTTGCATAATCCATCATATTTAGGTGCAAAAAATGTCTGTAGTCGCAATACAAGCTCAAGGGAAGTGAAGGAGGAAACATTTCTTCACCTAACCACAATGATCATAACCCAATTCATTTCATGAAAACACGGGCCACCATCAACCGCAAAAAATAGTAATTAATAAGAAATGTCCCTTATTACCAAGAATTTTTTTTTTAGTTATTCAACAAGCCAAAACAAAGAAAAAAAGTATTTCCAGACAACATGGAGTTACTCCAATATGGCTTAAATAGTACAAATGGCTGATAGTGGGGAAAACCATTGAACATATCCTTAAGTCATTGACAACTCACTCCCATGCCATACAAATATTATGGCTATTTTCTATAGAAAATCAATGTTTAACATTTGACTGGAGCTTTTTGATGCCTTCATGGTCACCGTCGTCCACCATGTACGATGTAAGGTTCCGCTTTATCAATATAGTCAGAAACATCTACATCTGGAAAGAGAAATGACAAGAGAAAATAAGGCACTTTAAGTGAGGTATTAGGAGTAAACAGGTGAAATATTTTGAAGAATTGGGTTTCAATATGGTAATGGTAACAATACCCTCCTTTAACTTAACTTTTAATTTCTGTTGGCCCTGGTCCACCGAACAAGTAAATTTAATCAAAATTAAACTTAACACATCTTTCAAGATACAATATTTCTATTCATGAAGAATCCTCAGTCAGTGGTTAATCATGTTGCCATGGAGAAATAAGCCTGAACTAAGCAGTTTAGGATAATGTGTAGGCTGCACTAAATCCTTCAACAGTCATGATAAACATCACCTTAATGCTGGTACCAAACGTGAACGATTTACCCATTTTCAAAGCTGCTTACAAAAGCATTAGAAACAGACTTTTTCTGCTCCTACCCCTGCTATTTGTATTGTATCTGAATACCCCTTTCACATACAACTCTCCAAGATATCAGCTTCTTGAAATAAAAGATGCCTGCCACATACTCTGCTCTTTATATTATTTCTGGTTTCTAACGCTATAGTTGAAAAGAACACCTCTTTAGCCCTTTCCCTGCTGAGACTACTTTCGTCCATGGCAGAAAAATGCAAAACGTTTTGAAACCATCAAAACCCTGACATGTTTATTGGAAAGCTCTCGCTGAGTACTTTCAGGTGAGTATCGATGTGCCAGGGTTTTTAGTCATTTTTCAACTTTTTTGCATCATTTTGTATTGGCCTAATTAGCCACCAGCAGCATAAGTGTTAATACAACTGTCTAAAATCTTAAATATTTGAAACAGAATTAGTCTGTCTTCCTATCCCTACTATCTATGTAGTTCCTGGCTTCTACTCTAGAATTGAGAGGAACACCTCTTCCATGTAAATCTCTCTGGGATCTTACTAGTCCAGGCAATCTAGCCCAAAAATGGGCATTTCAAAAAACTAATTGCAACAAATTTTTTTTGCCACAATGCATTTCTCTGAGGTCCCTAGACCAACATACTAAATGTCCAGAAAAATCCCGGCACAGGAAATATGCTAATTTGCATAAATCCAATATGGCCGCCAAAAAAAAGGAATGGCCATATCTCTGTGACCGAATCATGGTTTTAAGTCATGTAAAAACCTATACTAGGGTTTTCAGGTACAAGGATTCATTTGGGATACCATTCATAATTATTTTCATATTAACTCATTTACATAAATCCAATATGGCCGCCAATAAATGAGAAATGGCTATATCTTAACAACCAACTGGCTTGATATACAGAGAACCAAGCTGCCTCTACCATGACATGCTATTCACGATAAAAGTGGATTCTGCCAAATAAAAGACCTCTGCACAATGAACACCTGTATACATTAACCATTTTTCAATTCCCACAGGTGTTCCATGTATGTCCAATGTTCCTCTCTTACATGTACAGTTCCCTCCCTTCAGTGTCTTAGCCAGGATTTAGAAACTGGGTGCCTAAAATTGGAACTGTTTTATAATTTTTGGGCATCCAAATTTTGAAGGGGGATCACAATATACTCATATTTCAACCATAAACATGTATAAATTCATCAAAATAAGGCATGATGTCATTAAACACTGTCATGGGAATTATAAGGAGATGGAAAAATTCAATTATAAGCTTGTGATTGAGATTTTTTAGAAATTCCACACAATAAATTTTGGTAGTCCTGAGGGCTTCTTCTTAACTCTGCTCCTGCCAGGTCAGGATAAAGTTGGATCGTAAGATCTGGGGCTCAGCTGCCAGGTCTGACTTTATCCTGACCTCCCACAGAAACACTAGAAAAGACTGGCTTACCAGTCTAAACTACCCTCTTTCCCCCACCCCACAACCTACGTGCCACTAGTCTATTTTGAAAGCCCCCTCTTCTAGCTTTATTTTGATACCAGACATGCGGGGATAGCCCCAAGTTTTGTTAGAGTATGGTGTCATTGAATTATAAGGTACTTAACCACCAGGCATTCTGCTGAATGTGCTGGTTTCAGGGGCATATAGAGCCAGCAGGGGATCTGGCAGGACTAGAGTTAAGGGTTTGGGTGTCCAAAAAGGCACCCAGACGCCCTGCTGGCTAAGACCATGCCTCCCTTCGTACCTGCATGAGAAGATGATGGCTCCAGAAGTCTGGCTCTGAGGTCATCAGATGGGCGTGGCTGATGAGATCTGTGTCTGGATGTTAGTGGAAGACTTGCTTGGTTACGGTTTAAAAAGTGGGACAAGATCCCATACAGCAATGGCCTGAAACACATAATGTACGTACCATGATTCATGAATGATAGACCTTTGGTTGAAGTAAGCCAATTTATGCTTTCCAGTTCCTCCACAAATTGTCATCTGCAACCAGGTTCTTAACCCAATGGCACTCACAGCAGCCAAAACAGGTCTGGCTATTTTGTTGATATTTTCCTCACAAAAGCGTGTTTATAAAAAATATTTGAAGGAGAAATGTTTATCAGAATATTACCAACAACTCTCCTTCAAATATTTTGTGAGAATTTGCTTTATTTCCAAGTTATTTTCAAAAGTGTGAAAATAGCAGACGATACTTTCCTGGGGAACTCTGAGTGTGAATGGGTTAACCAAAATCTTAAAAATGCCTGCCCAAAACAGCATTCACAGAATTTCCGCCCTTCCAGATTTAGCTACTCAGCTTCTACAAATCGTAATACCTAATACCAAGTCCTTTAAAAAAGGAAAAATTACACTCAATCCATGTCTAACAAGACAGACAGGTTTTTGACAATAACTTTGAATTTAGACATACTTTTACCAAATATTTGAAAAAGAGTTGTTGGTAATACTCTGATTACCATTTGTCCTTCAAATATTTACCCAACAATGCTTTTGCCTGAAATGATTTTACTAAAATTGTCAGGCTGCTTTTACCACTGAGAGCATAAATGGGTTATGCGGGTTGAACACATTCGTGCTTAAGAGCTTCCCTTAACATGTCTGGAGCTATGATATTTATTATATTAACAAACACAATTATGCAAAGAAGTATAACAAATTTGAACTATGGTTTAAGGTATAATAATGAACAACATTTATGTAATTTAGATATATATATATATAATTATCAAACCTTTCGTTATGAAGATATCACGAAAATAGTGAGATGGGGTTTGGGAGTTTCAGCCATGAATGGGTTTCAACAAACATGACCCAAATCAAAAGGACTGTCTGTTCTGAAACCTAGAACATGTGATGCATGCAAAATGAGCTTCTCAGGAATGCTTCTCATTTAAGGCCTAAAAAAAGTTGTTTGTTTCCTGTAACCCTACCCTAACAAGTTTTTATTGCCCTCCCAACTCCCAATCAACGTAAAACATGCATAAAACACACATTTTTGACCAAAAAAATAAAGCAAAAAAAGAAAAATTTTTACCGACCTACCTACCCTATTTTTTTTCGGGCCGTTACAGGAAACAAACAATTGTTTTTTTAGGCCTAAGGATTCAGATACATGTTGACACAACTTTCAAATGGCTAGAGGTAGGATAAGAAAAACTTGGACAAGAAATATACATCATTTCCAATTTTGAAAACAAGTCAGTAGTTTTGTTAAAATATGTAAGCTGAAATGAAGAATGTTTGATGTTTCTCCAATAATCTTTCCTGCTTTTATACCCTTTTCATTAGACATGTCAGTTTATCAATGAAACCTTGTTTCTTATTTCTTTTTTTTCCTTTTGCGATGCAAAACATGTCTGTGTTGTTTTACACAGTTTACATCATTGCACATAAAGATACAATACAATACAAAAAACATTGCTTACACAGTGGCTGTGTCTTGATCTTCCGCTATGTTTAGCTCATTGGTCAAGAATTCTCGATCCAGGGGAGTCTTGGGCTGACCAGACTCTACAAACACAGTAAAACATGGCAACATTTACCTTTTGATAGTGGACTTGCTTTACTCAAGTGATCAAAATGAAGTTTCATTATCTACAAATTAGTTCAGAAATTCCATGGAATACATATGTTCATACCTACAGTCATCGCAAGGGACACCTATTTTTCATGGAGGCTACATAATATTCAGATAGCAACCATGAACATGTATTTTCCTAGTGGGAAAATATTTGTTATCTATGAATAATAACCAAGCATTTACTTAAAATTTGTTTGAAATTGACATACATGTACATATTTAGAAATAATTGGCCAAAACATTTGGGTGTCCCAATTTTTGATTTTCAAGATTCTGCTTTTCTAAAAAATGCTAGAATATCCTGTTGGCTAAGGCCTTTCACATATATGTACATATCAGGTTTATTTAATAAGTCCAGCATCCAACATACAAGGTGGCTTGACTAGAACACTGAGTTAGTAAAATGTGAAAAGGGTCCAGTAGGGCTAGTAAATTCCAGACTGTTGTAGCCCTACAAGACTAGTCCTGTAGTAGTCCAAGTTTACCAGTCATAATAAGATAGCTAAGCTGAGTCAGCTGACTCATGTGATAACATCTTGATTGGTGTTTAGGCCTAAAAAAAGTTGTTTGTTTCCTGTAACCCTACCCTAACAATTTTTTTTCAGAAAAATCCCTACCCTAATGTTTTTTCCGCCCTCCCAACTCCCAATCAACGTAAAAAATGCATAAAACACACATTTTTGACCAAAAAAATAAGGCAAAAAAAATATTTTTACCGACCTACCTACCCTATTTTTTTTCGGACCGTCACAGGAAACAAACAATTAATTTTTTTAGGCCTTAGTAGATCTAAATGAATAATATATTCTTGTACATATAGGAAATAAACTGGGTTAAATCATAATAAACTTATCTTTATTGTGAGGCAGGGCTAGTACAGTTTAAAGTAGGGCTAGAATATTCCAGGCGCTACTAGTCTACCAGGGGCCTATTTCACGAAAGTCGGATAATGGGTTAACTAGCTAACTGCAAGCTTACCACAGGCTAGCCAGCTAAATTTGGTTTCACAAAGAATCCTAAGCCAGCGGTTATCCTGTTGCCATGACAAAATAAGTCTGAACGGCCTGCGAGCAGGCTAGCCGTTCAGGATAATGTATAGGCCGAATTTACAGGATAAGAAAGATCTAGGACAAACTTAAAACTAGCTAAAAGTTTAGCTAGCTAACTGATTACCCCACTTTCGTGAAACAGACCCCCAGGCTTGTATTGTGTTATAGCTGAGATGAGTAGACCGGGATCGGGCACTGTCCATGCATCATCAAATGTCGCTGCCTCCCATCTCCTTGGCAACTATCTGACCTAGAAAGGATGCTGCATGCTAATTGCACAGATCAGATCACGTGACCAAGGCTACACCGCGTAACCCGAGGCGCACATACCCTAGGTGCTAGCATGCTGTGCCTATGGCGTTGCGGTTCAAGGGGATGTATTTCTCTGGTTTATATAGTTATTGTCAGATCATGTCAGTATTTGCACAGTCATCTACTTACCTGCCATCAGTACTGAGGAGGTGTACTTGTACTTGTTGAACTCTAAGTACTCTCGTATAAGTTCATTAATAAGCATATTTTCGTTGCTGAGAGTAGGCTTGGCATCTGATTGGTCATCTAAGGCACTGAACACCTCTGCTCGGATCCTTGCTTTGATCTGGCTGAGAACCCCTCTGTTCTCAAGCGTTTCTTTGACAACTGAAAGCAAAAGTCATCAATTAAGCACCCACAGCTAAACATGTATTTACTATATTGAAATAAGACACAATATCCTTATGTAATGTCAAGGGAAGAAAAAGTTCAATCAGTCACATGCTTTAAATACAAAAAAACGTCTTCACATCTGAACCCTGATTATTGGGTTTAAGTTACGCCTGAAGACTTGGGTGGTGGATAATGTCAGCTGAGGCCGCTGGTGTTGAGTGGAAGCTGAGGGCGGAGCGCAGCGTAGCCCGAAGCTTTCACGAAAACACCAGTGGCCGAAGCTGACATTTCCACCACCCAAGTCTGAAGGCGTAACTTAAACCCATTTATAGCGGGTTTTATGATATATTTTACTTATATTTCAAGCGTTATTCGATCATATTTGCTTATACTAGACTGTTGACCTACATTTTGAATAACCCGGGTGAGAGCAGAGGCTTCTGGGTAAATTTCAGGTCAAAGGTCACAGGGTCACAGAAGCTAAGAACACCTCTTGGACACTGAATCCTGAGTTTTAATCTTTTAAAGATAGAAAGGTTTAAGTACCACAATTAGCTAATTACTCTGTAAACAGTTTCAATGAATGTTTTGGCAGGAAACATTTATTTATGTAGCCTTTCTGGTTACTGTCAGGGGTCATGTCAGGGGTCATGTCAGGGGTCGTGACCTTTGGAGGCCGGGTGGATTAGCCGGGTGGATTGGCCGGATGAGCCTCCAATGGTCAAAATGCACTTGGTGGCAAATAATAACACTAAATCACCTTGACAACACGCTATAAATTGTATTATAGCGCACTCGCCGCACTGCTATGAAAATACCTGGGTTTGGAAACCATACTATGTTCAGTGAGAAGCTTTTTCTGTGGCTTCAAAGTGGCCTCCAAATCCAGGCCCACTGCCCTGAGCCGGGACCAAATGCCGGCTCAGCAACCATTAGAAAACATGATTTTTGTTGTAAGATAAATTTTTATCACTCAAACCCGCTATAATAGCCGTTAAGACCCGCCACTGAGCATTGGTGCAGATTTATAGCCTCGCTGAGGGTGTTTGTTGCAAAGCTTCGGCCTTGGCAGCCTCAGCTTTAGCAACATTTGAACACCTACGTCTCTGCTATAAATCTGCACCAATGCTCAGCGGCAGATCTTAATCCCTATAACAATTAAGCCAGTAAGACCTCGCCAGGCATCTGTGTTAGAAAATCCAAGGCCTCAGGAGGTTTGATGCATCTCACAGCCTCTGGCCTGCAGCCCGCAGCTGTGAGATGCATCAGACCCACTTGGCCTTGGGTTTTCCAACTCGGCTGCATGGCTTGATCTTAATCCCTTCAACCAGAAACTGGAAATCATGACTATTACAGGTAGTGCTGGGACTTGGCCTAGAAAATTAACTCGAGCGCTCGGCAAATCTAGTGACCAAATTTTGAGTCCATATCAAGTTTTACGGCCACATTGACAAGATCTCAAGGCGAATGATTTGAAACAACATTATGCCTTGACCAGTGTCTTAGCCAGGATTTAGAAACTGGGTGCCTAAAATTGGCAGTTGTAAAATTTTTGGGTGTCCAAATTTTTAAGGGGGATCACAATATACTCAGATTTCAACAATAAACATGTATAAATTCATCGAAATAAAGCATGATATCATTAAGCAATGTCATGGGAATTATAAGTAGATGAAAAAAATTCAATTATAAGCTTGAGATTGAGATTTTTAGAAATTCCACACAAAAAATTGGGTGCCCTGAGGGGTTCTTTTTAAGGGTTTTGGGTGTCCAAAAAAGCACCCAGACGCCCTGCTGGCTAAGACCATGCCCTCGGCATACGCCGGCTCATGACAGACACACATAAAAGTGTACCGCGGCAGTGAGAATCGGTGAACCAGAAAATGGCGTAGTGCGCATTTGACACGAACACTTAAGAAAACACATATGATTTCATTTCTAGAAATGTGCTGCAAATGCTATTAAATTTTAAATGTCATCAGCTCTTAATTTCTATTTTTGGACTCGAGCGCTTGGATCGGGGGCCCCAGTGACCAAATGCTCGAGCTTCCGAGTACTTGTCCCACCACTAATTACAGGTGACAATCCTGCATTCCTGGAATGTTCACTGAATTGTATTCCAGCTGAGAGAAGTAGACAGTGTGTTTCTCTGATTCCAGCAAGTGCTTTATGTTAAGACTTCCTTCCAAAACACAATTGTTTAAAAAAAGCTAATCACTGTCTATTCGCAAAATGCTCGTGTGTTGAAATCAAACATAATGTACACTTTGAACAATGATCCGTTCATTTATTTTGGAAGAAGAACAAATATTAGAGAAAGCAAAGAAATAGAACTTAATTAAAAGGGAGGCTCACCAGCTTTGAGCTCTTGCACTGTTGACATTTTTGAATACCCGCTTCTGGTGACGTCATCTTCGATGCAGAAAGCGATGACGTACTACGCTGAGGCACTCCTCCAGTCAACTTGTAAACAGTCAGCCGCAGTGATAACAGTCCCAGTGGTTCTCCCTGTACCTCCGTATACGGGGTGTGACTCGACTGACCAACACAAGTGAGTATATATATTTGATGGTTGGAGCAGTTTGCCTGTCACAAATGAACTTCCAATAGTTTTGGTAGTTTCGTCATCAGGGGCAATCCAATGGCAGTAGTCTTGGTTCCTGGACTGGAGTTGCACTTGATAACCTGTTTAAATAAGGAAGTCACGGACAGAACTTCAGAAGAAAAAAAGGCAAAAGGGGGTGGGGGGGGATAGGTGGGGCGGTAGGTGGGGCAGGAAGTCAAGGGAGAGAGTTGACATGCAATAGATTCTTCCATTGGAGGTATATCCAGCTAGCCGGGGCCGACTCTAATACTCATCTTATATACTGATGCTATTTGGTGTACAGAGGGGGGCCGCACCCGCGTTACGTATTTCGCGGAAGAAGGGGTCTTTTTTTAAGACCTCCGCATGTCCGCGATTTTGTAAAAGAAGGGTACTTTTTTGTACCCAGGTACGAAGTATGGGGGTCAAAATCCCCTTACAATCCACAAAATATACGCGGATCTGACGCCGAGAGACTCCCGAAGTGACTGGGCTTCCGAGTTTGCTGCCACCACTTGCTGCCGCTAAACATGCAGGGGATTAAAAAATCTTAAGTTTAAATACGTGTTCCCGTTCATCCATTGTCAGTGTTTTGATAAAAAAGGGGGTGTTTATTTAGTGGAAAAAATCAGCGTTTTATTAAAATAAGGGTGCTTTTTGGCCAGAAATCAGTGCTTTAGGGGTGTTTTTTTATTTTGATAACGAGCGTATGCGCCCCATAAATACCCCCCCCCCCCCCCCGGTGTTAGAGTCGGGGATAGCCCATATACCTTCCTGTGGTAGTATTCGTCTTTCCCAAATTTCTCTGTCGGTGTCAAATTTACTTCATACCTAACTGCACTAGGATGACTATAGTATGCGCTAGCAATGTGTGCCGCTAACTTCATGTGTCGTTTAAATCACTTTTAACGTAACGGTAGTCCAAATATTTCTTGAGAAGGTTTTTTTATCAATTGGGGACCACCATCTTGCCAAGATTGCGAGAGGTCAGCGCAAGCTTTCATCAAAGAGTGACTTCTATTCGAATTCGGCACATGCGGCAGGCCCAAGACCATTTTCATAAACAATAGGCGGCATATGTGCTGAATTACAAACCTTCTCAAGAAAAAAATTTGGACGCCCAAAAATTTAACAATTGCCAATTTTAGGCACCCAGTTTCTAAATCCTGGCTAAGTCCCTGCTGATTACTCATTCAATTCACCCATTCATTCATCTGTTTTATTTATGATTGCAACTGTTATTTTCTCCTATAGTTACCAGGGGTGTGACCTGTTTCCCTAAAGATGGATGTTGAGCGTTACAAGGCTGCCATGGTTCTGAGCGGTGTTGGGGATGCTCTGGGATACAAAGGAGGAAGCTGGGAGTTCAACCACTCAGGAAAGGACATTCATAAGGAGTTAAAGCAACTAGGAGGCCTAGAGAAAATACAAGTCAAGCGTAAGACAGATTTTTAACATTTTGAAACAAAATATATTCTATTATCTGAAAAAGTTTCTTAGGTAACTTTTTTTTTTTGGACACCCAAACCCTTAAAAAGCACCCCACAGGACACCCAAATTTTTTTGTGAGGAACTTCTTAAAATGTCAATCTCAAGCATATATTTGAACTTTTCCATCTCCATATATTTCCAATGACATTGTATAAGGATATCATGCCTTATTTTGATAAATTTATACATGTTTATGGTTCAAATCTGAGTATTGTAGTCCCCCTTAAAAATTGGACGCCCAAAAATTTCAAAATTGCCAATTTTGGGCACCCAGTTCCTAAATCCTGGTTAAGATCCTGGTCTGAAGGGTAACCGTTTTCAACTTCTTTTTATTGTTTTTGTGTTTTCTAGTCAATATATTGGCGTTTTTTGTCAGTTTAGTGTCTGTTTTCTGGCCGGTGCTGGCCTCGTGGATCTTTCCTGGGTACTTCTCTGGTTATTGTGTAAGGTGCGGTCAGTCCCGGCTGTGGTGTGGTGGACATGGGCTCGTCATGGTTCTATGTTAAGCTGTCCAAGTGATGGTCCAAGTGGGGATGGGTCTGTTTAATGGTTATCTACTCATTTCTTTTTGCGGAGATTCCCTTATTTGTTGGTCGCTCCCTTTGGCACTTTGACGTCGCTCTTGTTTTGTCAATATTGTACTTTATTAACGTCATGCTTTGTTTTATTTTGTAGTTCCAACCTGGCTGGTGAGTGATGATACTGTTATGCACTTAGCAACTGGAGAAGGTAATTAACAATCATATCATACAGTTTTCTTGCCCTACCTCAGGTTTTAGAATACTTCATCATAAATATCTCAGAAATTAAGCATAGATTTGCGAAATATTCAAATTACAGTTCAGTTGTATTCTGTGTTATGATTAACAAGTCTCCTTCATATAAATTGAAACCAAATCTTTGAAATTCGTTTCTGTTATGTCTCTTTTATGGTGCTGTATTAAAGTTACATTACCTGAAATGGAGTCCTTATGTTACCAACCTTTACTATCAGCCTACAAGCACTGTTGCTACTTGATGAAGTGATAAGGCCTAAAAAAATTAATTGTTTGTTTCCTGTTACTGTCCGAAAAAAATAGGGTAGGTAGGTCGGTAAAATCTTCTTTTTTATTGCATTATTTTTTTGGTCAAAAATGTGCGTTTTATGCATGATTTACGTTGATTGGGAGTTTGAAGGGTGGAATAAACTTGTAAGGGTAGGGTTACAGGAAACAAAAAACTTTTTTTTTAGGCCTAAGCTACTTGATGAAGTGATAAGATGGCTTCCTGCCTAGGTCTTAAGAGGCTCATATCTTTTAATTGCAATTTGCATTTGCGCTATTTCTGGGGTCAAATGAGCATCCAGGACATGGGATATATGTATTATTTAGTACACAAACAGTTATATAAGAATGTAACCTGCCCAAAATTGAGTGCCCTTTGAAACTTGGTATGAGGGTGGATTCATCTTTTAGAGAGGTTATCTTACAGAAACCACTCTCATAGAATCACTAATTCCGTATCCAACTACAACTTACACAACTAGCCTTCTCTCCACCTTTTCTATTGGTCCATTCATCTTTTTTATCCTATTGCTAACACTGTGTATTTCCTCTTCCAGCTCTGGTTATTCATGGTGACAGTCAAGATAAAGATAAACTTTACACCAAGATCGCCTCCAATTACAAACTGTGTATGAGGGATATGATTGGACGAGCTCCTGGTAAGTACAGGGTCGATAGAGAAAAGCCTCTAATTTTCTATGATTCATTCATATATGGATATTAGCCAAGCGTCTTTTTATTGGTCAGATTTACCTCTGAACAGTAAGGGTAGGGCTATCATTGATAAGAAATATTTATCGATTCGATAATCAACAAAATTATTCCTGATTATTACTTCGATTCGATTCAGCGAATCGAGTTCAAAATGAATGAAAACCAGCAATGTGCTTATGAGAAATGGTTGTAATTCACGTGTGGGGTGATTTGTTGACCTATTGATCACAGCCCTAACACATACACATTCATCTGTGTGAATTCAAGGATAAATGGAATGGACGCACACAGTTGTAGTGGGGAGTTTATGTGTTGTTCAAGCTGTGCTTTCCTGAAAAATAGTTTATTTACCTAATTTGCATATGAATCGATATGTTGTGCCTTCTTTGATATCGATAATCGATAATTTTTTTTTGTTGATTTATCGATACGGGCGTTGTCAATGACAGCCCTAAGTAAGGATACCCAATGAGCAATTTATTGCTATTTTGAACTCAATCAAATGAAAAAATGGAAATGAAAATCCTTAATTTGAAAGCAACAATTGAAAAAGTTTCTTGATTCAGTTTTCCATCACTTCAGATACTCTCTCTCTCTCTCTCTCTCTTAAAAAAAAAGAAATTCACATGCCGATGCAGACATACATATGTACGGGCAGACACACCCAGCTTCCTCTTTAATCATATTTATGAAGTGAATGAATGGGCTAGGGAGATAGGACTACACAGGTTTTTGGCTCTAGAGGAGTGAAGTTCACAACCAGGCACTTGTCACTATCAATTACGATTTACCCTCGCAAGCAGTCAATCATATTTTACCGATCTTGTCTGATCCGCAAGTTTCTGGCAAATTGAAACATTAGTTAATTAACAGGATTTGCAGTACTGTAGGTGTTACCTGCATGGAATTTGCCAAATCTTAACCCTTATGCTGCTGGTTTCTAATTTTGGTAATACAAAATGATGCAAAAAACCTGAAAAATGACCGAAACCCTGGCAAATGGGTACTCATCAGAAAGTACTCGGCGAGAGCTTTCCAATGAATACCAACATGACAGGGTTTAGATTATTTTTAAAAATCTTCGCATCCTTGTGCTGAGAACGAAAATAGCCTCAGCATTGGAAGGGTTAACATTCCTCAAAACGCACAAATACAGTCAAACTTACAGACAGATGCACCACACTTTCTTTCATGTATGTTTGATTACTGTAGGTGATACCTGCATGGAATATGCCCAATCTCTAGATCCCTCAAAATCGAAAGGTCATCAGAGTGGTTTTAATCCCAGGTAACGAATGTGTGGTGTGTGTACTTACTGACCTAATTAACCCATTCACTTCAGGCCTCAATGCTAACTCAAAATGGCACTGGCCCTGTAGGACCAGTAACACCGAGGATCTACTGGTCCTGAAATTTTTTTACTGGTCATACAAATCGACATTAAAAGAAAAAAAGATTGCATAAATTTCACAAAAAACATTTATTATTATTCATTTTATCTTCATTTATTTCAAAAACATTTGCGATATTCTTGAGGGTAAACTTGTTAATCTGAATGCCCCCAAATGTTTACTGGCCCTGTAGGACCAGTTGAAGTCTTTTTTTACTGGCCCGAAGCCATTTTTGGGAATTTCTACTGGCCTGAGGCCATAGGACCTCTGTTAGCGTCGAGCCCTGCACTTACAAATATTTTGTTGGGTATTTTGGATATATTGATCACTATGATATTGGTGGTTGTTAGTTTTTATTTAATTCAAATAAGTTGATAGCCTTCAAAATGCCACAAACCTAACTGACAGACTGGGCGTATTGGCCATCATAAAAATACGTCCTTCTAATTGATCCCATTTTAATTTGAATTTTTGGAATTTAATTTTCACAAGCAAAAATTGACATTCATATTTCTAAGTTAAGAATGCATTTTGATGCAGACTATTCTTAAACTAGAAAGAATGTCTGAAAAATAACATGTTTCCGATGTTAAATTTTTTTCTCCATTTTTATTTTCCCAAACATCAAATTAATGGCCTAAATCAAATGACAAATGCCTCTGATATTGCATCTAATAAGTACCTCAATGCATGGCTAGAGCTTTCCTAAACACATTTTGTCTGGATCTCTGATAATATTGAAAATGGCTTTATATTACAGTTAACAAAACAGTTTTAGGTCAGTTTTAGCCTGATATTTGATTCACATTCCTTATTTTCAAAATTACTATTTTCAAAATAGTCATTTTTATTAGACAACATCAAAATAGGCATTTTTTTAACCCTTCCAATGCTGAGGCTACTTTTTTCTGAAGAACAAGGATGCAAAGAATTTAGAAAACCATCTAAATCCTGTCATGTTGGTATTCATTGGATGGTTCTCCCTGAGTACTCTCATGAGTACCCGTATGCCAGGGTTTCAGTCAGTTTTCAGGGGTGTTTGCATCATTTTGTATTGGCCAAATTAACCACCAGCAGCGTAAGGGTTAAAAAGTTATTATGCATGAAAAGGTTACCCATTAATGCTTCAGAGTTCCCATAGTAATCGTGGTCTGGAGCTATGATACTTTTCACAATGACTTGGGGGTCAGGAATGATTTTACGAAAGAGTCAGGAATGATTTTACGAAATGTTTGAAGGATCGAGAGTTGTTGATAGTGTTTTGATATGCATTTCTCCTTCAAATTTTTTCTCATCTATGCTTTCTCCAAAACAATTCCACCAATATTGCCAGCAGTGTTTGGCATCCATGTGTGTTAACCCTTATACTGCTGGTGGCTAATTTGGTCAGAGCAAAATAATGTGCAAAAAGCCGAAAAATTACTGAAACCCTGGCAAATTGGTACTCATCTGATAGAGCTCATCAAGAGCTTTCTAATGAATACCAACAAGACAGTGATTGGATGGATTTCAAACATTTTAGTGGTTTTATTTCTTGTGTAAAAATAGCTGCAGCATTGAAAGGGTTAATGGGCCGACATCTGCCTTGGTATGTTGCCATCTCCATGTGCTAGTTTTTTTAGTAGTTTGTTTGTGTGTGATGCGTTGCTGTTCCCTTGAATTGACATTGCATGTTTTCAGTGCTGTAGTATCACAGCCTGTATCTCTCTCATGTCTAGAGGTTCCTTACCAAATGTCTCCTTTATCTTATGTACTTTTAAAAGTAATTTGGCGAATAAGCTTAAATTTGCTATATGTTTGAAAGAGCGTGTTTAGTTTGTTAATTGATAAACATTGTTTGTTCAGATGTTTTCTATATAGTCTTACATCTGGTACCTCGCCGATTCCTTTCAGTTTTATCAAGTTATCGCCCCCGATCCAAATATGAGTACCTACCTGGATAGATGAGATCCTCATCTATCTGATTCAATCATTTTTTAATTCCAACTCCAGGTTGGAAGCGAAAAAATAGCTATTCGCTACAACCGGAAGTTGATTTTTTTGACAATGGCGAGGTTACGGCTTCCCTTCGATATGCATTTCACACAAAAAACATACTATTTTCAAAAAATTGTCACGTCGCCGTTTCTGGGTCAAAAGTTACAAATGACCCATCAAAATGTTTGCAAGAAAGAGGACTTTTACCCTATTATCATACCCTGTTTGTTATGTTTGTTATTTTTGGAAAAAAATGGCGTGTGGTGTTTCGTTCTGTTATCCAATCGTGTCGGTTGGCATATCTAGTTGCCTTTGTTTGAGGCTTTGCCACGTGGGGTTGCTATTTTTGATTGGCACGTGGGGGCGTGCTTGTGTTGTGGTGTCACGCACTGGGATCCAATCATGTTGGTCTTGTTCTGTTTTGATTGGCACTTGTGGTGTGTGCATGGCGATAAGTCCATTTTTCATGGTACCTCGCCGATTCCGTTCAGTTTTATCAAGTTATCGCCCCCCGATCCAAATATGAGTACCTACCTGGATAGATGAGATCCTCATCTATCTGATTCAATCATTTTTTAATTCCAACTTCAGGTTGGAAGCGAAAAAATAGCTATTCGCTACAACCGGAAGTTGTTTTTTTTGACAATGGCGAGGTAACGGCTTCCCATATGCATATGCATTTCGTACAAAAAACATACTATTTTCAAAAAATTGTCACGTCGCCGTTTCTAGGTCAAAAGTTACAAATGACCCATCAAAATGTTCGCAAGAAAGAGGGCTTTTACCCTATCATCATAACCTGTTTGTTATTTTTGGAAAAAAATGGCATTGATTTTTTTGACAATGGCGAGGTTACGGCTTCCCTTCGATATGCATTTCACACAAAAACATACTATTTTCAAAAAATTGTCACGTCGCCGTTTCTGTGTCAAAAGTTACGAATGACCCATCAAAATGTTCGCAAGAAAAAGGGCTTTTACCCTATTATCATAACCTGTTTGTTTTGTTTGTTATTTTTGAAAAAAAATGGCGTTGATTTTTTTGACAATGGCGAGGTTACGGCTTCCCTTCGATATGCATTTCACACAAAAAACATACTATTTCCAAAAAATTGTCACGTCGCCGTTTCTGGGTCAAAAGTTACATATGACCCATCAAAATGTTCGCAAGAAAAAGGGCTTTTACCCTATCATCATAACCTGTTTGTTATGTTTGTTATTTTTGAAAAAAAATGGCGTTGATTTTTTTGACAATGGCGAGGTTACGGCTTCCCTTCGATATGCATTTCACACAAAAAACATATTATTTCCAAAAAATTGTCTCGTCGCCGTTTCTGGGTCAAAAGTTACATATGACCCATCAAAATGTTCGCAAGAAAAAGTGCTTTTACCCTATTATCATAACCTGTTTGTTATGTTTGTTATTTTTGAAAAAAATGGCGACTTTGGAAAAAAACGGCAAAAACGGCTTTTTTAAATGTTGATTTAGGAACCCTGGCGAAATTCTCAATTTACTTACTAATTTCGCCACTAGAACCGAAAAAGAAGTTTCAACTTCAAGAAAACAGACTCTAAATAATACATCCTGCCCATTTGTGGAATTTCTTTGTGCCTCACAATCGTAAAAAATGAACTTTGAAAAAACTGGAAGTAGTAAATTTCATTTTCCTTCAAAACCAATGTTAAGGTAAAACTTTGAGATGGTTCTAGGGATAATAACTATGTAATGAGACAACTGCTGTATCTGGTATTGTCATTGCATCTGTCAGGAGAGTAATTCAAGTTACTCCCAAAATATCACCGAAACAGACCAAGATAATTTCATTGTCAACACACCAATAAGATATGATAATTAGAAACGTCTGATTGTCATAAACCCTCCATCAGGAGGTCAAACGCAAAGGCTCAAATAGCTGAAACCCATGTCTGTTCTGCAAATGGGGCAAAACAAAATCATCTTTGAACTTATCAAAGGCTATAATTCATTTGATACTATTCTACAATTTGAAATGATTTTCATCTGTAGTGATATATTTTGGAGGACCAACAAAAGATAAAATGAGCATTTGCATTCTAAAATTATATTCAAGTTGAAGGATGATCTTATGTGACTATCAGAGTAACAGAATTGATTGAATTTACACACCTAACAACTGAGCATGTACACAGCTGCTCAGCATCCTCCACTTTACAAGATAAATACTCAAGTGGCCAAAGATGCATTTATCTGACTGAGGTCATCATCTTGACAATTGACTTGAGCCTACTCACCTTATAACTGACCAAAAACCTTTAGATGTATGCTGCTGAACCATTCACACCTGATCACATCTCCCCTAAAACTGACCATGAATGTTGATGGTTGAAGTGAACAAGTTACTTGACAAACACTGCCTCATTTCTGGCCACACACTGTGTTAGAGGAACACTGCTGGACCATGGTAACCAAATTACATTACTCCCCCAAATGACCATGCATTATGGCAATTGGGGTTCAGCCATCAAAGAAAAAAGGACAGATTGCTTATGCTCTAGGACACACTAGGACATCCCATCTTTCAAGTCAGTAGGGGCAATGGAATACAGAGTTATGTGGTAGCTCCCTCAGTTACATGGATATTATGTGGTTGTTCAGTTAATAAAATAAAAAAAGATCAGTTTAGTATAAATTTACATAAAAATGGTATTAACAAGTCATGTCCCTTTTATTATAGGAATTTCATATTGATATTAAAAAGGAGCTTCTAACCACAATAGCATTAATCAGCATGATATATATATATATATATATATATATATATATATATATATATATATATATATATATATATATATATATATATATATATATATATATATATATATATATATATATATATATATATATATATATATATATATATATATATATATATATATATATATATATTAGAGCTGCACTCACGGAGGGAGATCAACTCATGAGCTCACCACCCGTTTGACTCGTGAGCTCATGAGCTCGCCGACGTTCCGATTTTCCAAAAAAATACTTATTTTCCAGCCCAGCTATTAAGAAATAAATATTTATTGGCAGACATTTATTAACATTGCCATGTTTATTTAATTATAAAACGTGCTGGCGAGGTACAAAGGTCAACAACACTTGAATGTATACATTGGAGATTGTAAAGAAGACATGACAGCGATAAGCAGTTATGTATGTTGATAATTTGTGTTAGGTGCTCTGTGTTACGTGTGTGTTCCCAACATAGACGAGCTCCCGATTAGAAAATTTCAGCTCGAGCTCGGCGAGTTTGCTCCAGGGCTCGAGCCACTCGAGTTTGTGAGTGTTGAGTGCAGCCCTAATATATATATATATATATATATATATATATATATATATATATATATATATATATGTATATATGTTCTACCATCCCTATTATTTGATTCGGATGACATGTTGTCAGAATGGGGTCAAATGACAGAGAAGGAAAACCAGAAGGTTGAATGACCGAGAGGTATTTTAATTATCTAAGTATCAAGCCCCTGTACAGGAAATGGATTTTCGTGTTTTATTCGCTTTTTCTGCCATATTCATGTCTACACCAACATGACGACCGCAACCGCCACAACCATCCCAACATACTACTCAGACCACGACTTAATAACAGTCTTCAACAACTAGAACCAAAAGCCCCAGCACAGACCATCAAAAGATATCATCTTGACCTTCAATATAAAGCAAAATCGGTATGTAATATAGCTTTATTAATACTTCCTGAAATACACCTATGACGCTATTAGCGTCCTTCTTGTTATTGGACCAGTTGCTTGGAGCATTTGCTGTTTAGCTTCTTTCTGATATACTGTTCCTACTCTCTGCAGGTATGACCTGTGTCAATGGCTGCCATCACCTCAGACCCCTCATCCAGAAAGGGTATCAGATCCCCTTTAATCCAAGGTGAGGCTGCATGGAAATATAATAATAATATAATAATGATAATTGGAATTTATATAGCGCCATTTCCATTCATAAAATGTTCAAAAGCGCTGCACATTGTCAGTTTGAGTCATAGTCAACAACACCTCAATGAGCGAGCCTCAAATATCAAACCGTTTAGGACCCCTGACTAAAGGCTCCCAATGGTATATCTTTATCCTATTTGGCAGATTTCTTTGCCACCAGGTTACACAACTGAAACTATGCGCAATCTTTCTAATGGAAGTATGCTCATTAACACTCAGGGCGGCCAAAAAAGGCCGAATGATTTTGGAAATATCTTACTTACAAAAGCATTTTGTGGGAAAAATTTGAAGGAGAGATGTTGATCAGAAGCCATACAACAACTCTCCTTCAAATATTTTGTGAACTTTTGCTTTATTCCCAAGTTATTTTCAAAAGTATGAGAGTAGCAGACGATAATTGCTAAAGGAATTCTGAGTGTGAATGGGTTAAGGCTGAATCTACCATCTGTCCCTGCACTCAGTGCACTGTATCTTTATGTTAGCGACGGTAGCCGCCGCCGGCAGCGCCAAAGTACAGAAAAAAAAGTACAGCGTTTTTATAGATAGTGAAGTGGAACCACACGCTATGTAAGCTATATATAAACAGACGCGTACATTGTGTGTTCTACAGTACTCTCAGCGGTCAAAACAGCCTAATAATGTAGATGAAAACCTACCTGGAAAAATATTTGAAGGTGAAATGTTAATCAGAACACTTACCAACAACTCTCTTTCAAATATTTGGTAAAATCATTGACAATACGCAAAGGTATTTTGAAATATGTATATATATATAATGTATTCCCGGCCTGGACACTTTGGTCTGTCCTTGGGCAAAATGGGTACCTAGCATAAATAAGGCAATGCTTAGAGCGTGTGCGCTATATGCTGCCAGTTGCTCTGGAATATCCCCCGGGGGATTGAAATGGTTTCCGTGCGACCTCTTTTGAATGATACCATTAATTTTCGTATGGGTTTAATATATCCTGTTGAAAAGTTGTCATAAAAAGTCTAAGAAAATTGCAAATCAAAAAACTCATTCAGTTTTTAGGATGATAACTAAATTATTGACTTCTTTCATTTTAATACATGGTAGAACAGATGAAGTATAAATGCCACAGAAGTCTTAAGAAGGGTCTTGTTGTACGTTGCTCCCCTTTAAAATGCTTAATGTACTCTTCTACTTCTAGCACTGTGTCCTGATAATACTGTAAATTTTTAGAATAATTAACCATAAAAGATTAATTCACAAGTTCTGATCATTGAATGGAGTTATAAAAAAATGCTATTTTCCACCACTATTAAGCTGTGTTTATCTCTCCAGGGGAGGTGGATGTGGAGCAGCCATGAGAGCCATGTGTATAGGACTACGCTATCCAAGGTCAGTTATTTATCTAGCTATATATTCATATTGCAACCTTGAATAGATTCAAACAAATATCAGTTTCATAAAATGTAAATAGGCCCACACAGTTATTAGTTATGCAGCCCAAGGCAACTTTCCTAAAACTGAAGTCTTCTCTATTGTCTGTCTGACTTGCGTTTGGCACACCGCTTTTTCCACTCTTTTGTGTCAAAACGTTCGAGTTTACCATCCAAACTTGGCAAATCTCTTTGGAGCACTACTGCGTGTATGTATAAACATACCTTTTGTCTCAACCCCACAAAATGTAGATTTTGCTCATTAGGTCCCATTGTCAAATGTGCCCATTGCCAACAAAACGATCTTGTGTGTTTGTATTGTACACAACAGCCAAACACGCGAGATCATATTGTGGGCAATGGGCACATTTTACAATGGGACCTAAGACCTAAAAAAACAAGTTGTTTGTTTCCTGTAACCCTACCCTAACAAGTTTTTATTCAAAAAAATCCCTACCCTAAAGTTTTTATTGCCCTCCCAACTCCCAATCAACGTAAAACATGCATAAAACACACATTTTTGACCAAAAAAAGAATGCAAAAAAATTATTTTTACCTACCTACCTACCCTATTTTTTTTCCCGACCGTTACAGGAAACAAACAATTTATTTTTTTAGGCCTAATGAGCATATAATCAACATTTTGCGGAGTAGAGACAAAAGGTATGTTTATACATACACGTGGTAGTACTCCAAAGAGATTTGCCAAGTTTGGATGGCAAACTCAAACGTTTTGACACAAAAAAGGTGGATTAAAAGCGGTGTGCCAAACGCAAGTCAGACAGACTATAGTCCTTGGTATATTTTCAAAACAGTTATATAGAATCAGATGCATAAAGTGTTGTTTTTTGAACAGAGGAGCACCTAGAGATATCCTTGAAACTTGTTGCTTTTGAAGATAACTTTTGAATTATTACCTCACAGAAAATTGTCAGGGGAGTTTTTGATTAGGTAATCGACAACATGTCTAGGGATCGGCACCTTTAAGATTTTCACAATGCAATACAATATCAATATTGTACTGCACTATCCGCTCCAGAAATATCGCTAATGAATAGCGCACTGCAGTCGTGCAGAGACATCCAGGTAGGACTGTCATTGACATCCATTTTTTTTTCGATTCGATCATTGACATTTTATTTTTCGATTCCGATTATTTCCATTCGATTTTGAAGAACTGCACTAATAGAATATTTTCAAATTTCCACACTATTTTTGTGGCTAGGATCCTTAGGTTCTCACAATGCAAAGACAATGGAGGTTTCCTCACCACTTTTTGATTGAATACCTGAGTTTCTCTTCAAAATATTCATTAGCGTTGGCTAAAAATGGCGTAAAAGGCTGAAAAAATGTGTTTCGATTAAATGACAAAACAATTGACATAATATTTTTTTTCGATTAATTGGAAAAATTATTTCGATCGATCGATACTTGTCATATCAATGACAGTCCTACATCCAGGTAGCAATATTATATAAGTCAGTTTCATATATGTTTTTATTCTTTTTTCTGATATCTGTATTTGGTATCATATTGACTTACCTGTAATTATCCCAAAACATGTCTCCTTCAAGTATTTTTGAAAAATACAGCAGTAGGAAAATCCCAATTGTTAAAACGTATTGTTGCATATTACCCAATAGATACTTCTTATCGTTCCATGTTTGTTTTCCTCTAGGGAAGAAGATTTGGATGATTTGATTGCAGTGAGTATTGAGAGTGGCCGGATGACTCACCATCACCCCACAGGCTATCTAGGGGCCCTGGCGAGTGCCCTCTTTACCGCATACTCCTTGCAAGGTAACTGTAGCCTGCCTCCCAGGCCATATTTCAATTTCCTCCCTTGTGGATATATCCATCTATAGATGGGTCTGCGGTATACTAGGATTTTTTCAGACTGAAATATGTGATACAGACTAGAGCTCAAGTGTGTCCCCCTTGAGGATTTATTCAGAACTAAACCTGGAGTGAAATCAACTCAGGTCAGATCAGTGAAAGAGCCAGATATCACAGGCTTGTAGCAAGTCTAGGTAACTGCAGCTCTACTCCTCCCTCCAGCCAGCCTGCATGGCTCCAAGCTGTGCATGCCTGTAGTCACCCAAATAGGGTTCACTATTTCAATGATACTTTTCTGACCAAAGTATCTTTATGAAAATACCTGTAAAAGAAATGTTCATCGGAACCCAATCAGCAACTTTAAATACATAGTGAATTCATGCTTCATTTACTTAGATATCTTAAAATATTATACTTTCACATAACACTTTTCAATCATGAATGAGCTCACATTTTCATTAGGGATTGGCACCTTTAAATTTTTCACGATACGATACGATACAATTATACAATATCTTAACAATATTGTTAACAATATTTTCTGCATCCCAGCAACTTGGAATTTGTTAATTTTAGCACATTCAACTTCAAAATCTTCCCTAATAAGTAGCGAACTGCCTTAGTGTGGAGACGGCCAAGTAGCAGTTAAGTCAATTTTATATCATTAACTCATTAATGCTCACAGCGGCCAAAACAGGCCTGACGATTTTGGATATATTTTTCTAACAAGGCATTTTTTTGGAAAATATTTGAAGGAGAAATGTTAACCAGAGGTCAAACGACAACTCTCCTTCAAATATTTTGATAACTTTTGCTTTATTCCCGAGTTATTTGCAAAAGTATGAGAGTAGCAGACGATACTTTCTATTGGAACTCTGAGTGTGAATGGGTTGAATGATACATTGTCTTTTCCTACTCAGTATCAATATTTGTATCATATCTAATACTGGTGCCATTGCCTTAATTGTTTTCTCTTTAAGGCCGGCCTGTGAAGGAGTGGGGAGCTGCTTTGATGAAGGTACTGCCTAAAGCCAGAGACTATGTAAAGGATAGTGGACATGATGCCAAAGAAAACCTTGAAGCTTGGTTAGTCTTTTAATAATTAATCTAATCGATTAATGCCTAGATATGTTTTTTGGGACATATGATACTTATAATACATACATTTGAATTGAGCATTAATATGCAAATGATATGTACATGAGGCTTCTTGGTTAAAAGTAATAAAAATTAGCCAAAATGGTTTGTTTGCCAAGACGCTTACTTCAAAGAGAACTTTTGTCAAAATGCAACCAAAAATTCTCTAAAATCTTATGCCAAATAAATCATTCTTTATTCCTGAGTTATTTTCAAAAGTATTATAGGGACAGACAACAAGGTGCACTCTTAGCACAGACAGGTTAACCCTTCCAATGCTGTGACTGCTTTTGCCCAAAGCACAAGGATGCAAAGATTTATTAAAACCATCAAAACCCTGTCATGTTGGTACTCATAGGAAAGCTCTTGCTGATCATTCTCAGATGAGTACCCATTTGCCAAGGATTTCAATGGTTTTCAGGATTTTTTGCATAATTTTGTATTGGCCAATTTAGCCGTCAGCAATATAAGGGTTAACTTGCCGTCTCCAGAGAACTTTCACAACCATGACCGCTAATGGTGGCTTATGGGCTACACTCCTCAACATAGGAGTTTGAGATTTGAGATTGTTTTACTTATGGTAAAGCCAGCAATATTTTCCTCATAATCCAATCAGAGACCAACTATCAATGAACCTTACATAGGCTTGCTAGCAAGCAGAAAAGGATTCTGACTTTTTCCTGGTTATTGAATTTCACCAAAACATCACTTCAAAAATGCATTAGGGGCTTCAAACTTTTATGGATTTGCTCAAAATTATGCAATTTAGAATTTGAAAAATGCACTTTTCTCTCATTTTCAAAAACAATCTGATTGAAATAATTTGTGAAATTATGAAGTTATTTTCAAAATAATCATAGTATGCAGGGTAACTCTTTTTGATCAGGAATTACTTTACGGACAAGTGGACGTCATACCTGGAGCTGCGGAAAATCATTGACGGTGAGACAGAGCCAGAATTCCCAAAGGATTATGGGATAGCGGAGAGAGATGCTTTCTATAAGAGTGTGAGCTCTTCAGGATGGGGTGGTGCTAGCGGCCATGACGCGCCTATGATTGCGTAAGTAACTCACATATCAAGTGGGCCAAATATGCCTTAACCCTTTCATGCCCTCATTGGCCTAAGTATTTTGATTAAATCTGATATCAGGAAGATTTTTTTGAGATATCTGATGGAGAATTGTTACCGAGAACCCAGCCAATAAGTATCCCTTAACCCTTCCAATGCTGAGGCTACTTTCGTCCAAAGCACAAGAATGCAAAGATTTTAGAAAACCATCTAAACCCTGTCATGATTGTATTCATTCGATAGCTTTTGCTGAGTACTTTCATATGAGTACCCATATGTCAAGGTTTCAGTCATTTTTTAGGTTTTTTGCTTTATTTTGTATTGGCCAAATCAGCAATCAGTCGCATAAAGGTTAACCCATTCATGCCTTAGAGACCTATTTGACCAGTGTCGTCTGGGCCTGTCAAACTGCAATTGAATGAAGCATAAATTTGTAAAATATCTGAAGGAGAGATGTAGGTAGAGTCCAGTTGAACAAATCTCCTTCAAATATTTTCTAATTGTTTTTTTTAAAGAAAAATATCACCAAAATTGTCATGCGTTTTTGGCTTCTACAGGCATGAATGGGTTGATAGATTATCGCAAAAATTTGAGTTTTGAGATGGGAACTGTTATTATACTTTTCTGGATTAGGAACATTTGTAGGAAAAGTCGCATTGTATATGGCTGTATGTTCAAATATTATATTTCTTGTTCATTTTAATGTTTGAAGAGCAATAACAAAACTCCTGTTGTAAGACTACAATTAGAAACTTTTAAAATCTAAGCATGATTGACAAATTTTCTGACACATTCTGTATACCTTTACTGGAAGGTCACTCGTATTGTCATTTTTTGCCAGGTATGATGCATTGCTTGGTTGCGGAGGTTCCTGGCCGGAGTTGTGCAACAGGTACGAACATATTGTATACCAGTAGCATTAAGTCAGGGACCTAGCCACCACCTCTCCTGCCTGTCTTTTGGATGGGCATATCCCTAAAATACTCCTTTTTATACAGGCAAAATTTATAATGGAGAATTTTCTATTTCTACTTTTTTTGACTGGTAATCATATCTATTCTTAACAAACCATCTTCTAAGACATAGCTGAAGTGTAAAATCCCCTTCTTTGATACAATAGGCTATTAAAAGTAGTTGGTGTAAGGATTTGAAGAAGCGGAGTAGATAAATCTTGATGGGCAGAAATTCTGTGAACGCAGTTTAGGACAGGCATTTTTTAAATCCTGGCTCAGAACCTGCACCAAGTGTTATTCCATTCACCCCAACAGCACTGAATAGACAAATGTGGCATGATGAATTTGGTTGCATCTTTCTACCAAAACATTCTCTTAATTAGCTGAAGGAAAATAGTAATATTTAATCAAAATCTAACTTAAGCACTTTTCAATGTGATGGGCACTATCTAATGTGTTTGAAAAAATTAGTAGTATTTGATGTCACTAGATGTCACTAGTAGCTGTTGCTCCATGGCAAGGTGTGTGTGGGTGAAAACACTAATCTCTATTCCTTCACGATATGCAAGGGAAATAAATAAATAGTCTTTTAGTGAAAAACCTATTGGTATTTTTTTATAAGTATCTTTGTTTAATTAATTTGCATCTTGAGTGCACACTTGGTCTGATAATTTTAAATAAAACTCATCAAATAGTATTATTTTGAAAAAACAAATCGAGAAGGACAGTTCAACCCAATAGGAACAACAACTGTGAGTCAAATAGTTTTTGATAGATAACTATTTCAGTTAGACATAACAATTCATGTCAGAGCATGTTTATGTCCCTGATGTTAATTGGTTTAACCCTTTCAATGCTAAAGCTTCTTTCGTCCAATGCACAGGAACGCAAAGATTTCTGAAAACCATCATAACCCTGTCATGTTGGTACTCATTTGAAAGCTCTCACGGAGAACCTTTCACATGCGTACCCATATGCCAGGGTTTCGGTGTTTTTTCAAAATTTTTGCATTATTTTGTATTGGCCAACTTAGCCACCAGCAGCATAAGGGTTAAGCTGGTGTTATGCATTCAATAGTGGTCCATATCTATGGTAACATTCCTGGTCGTCATATTTCAGGTCCATGTTCCATGGTGGCGATAGCGACAGCACTGGGGTCATAGCAGCTTGTTGTTATGGTGCTATGCATGGCTACCATGGAGTATCAGAGCTCAACTATAAGGTAATTTCTTTATTAACCCTTCCAATGCTGAAGCCGCTTTCGCCCAAAGCACAAGGATGTAAAGTTTCTTGAAAAACATCTAAACCCTGTCATGTTGGTATCCATTGGATAGCTCTCACGGAGTACTCCCAGATGAGTAACCATGAGCCAGGGTTTCAGTCGTCTTTAAATTCTTTTGCATCATTTTGTATTGGCCAAATTAGCCACCAGACGCATAAGGGTTAACAAAGGTGTGTTTTGTTTACTAGATCTATCATCTAAATTATGATAGTTGGATTGATGTGATGAAAGTTAACATTGATACTGAGACCTAATGTTCTAGAAAGAATTGTTCATCGTTAGTGATGCTGCTTTCATAAACGAGCTAAATTGGAGTCAATGAAAAAAATCTATATAAGTTGAATTGAATGTTTTTAACACTTATGTTAATATTAGAATCATCCATTGAGAACCATTTAACCCGTTCGTTACTGGAAGTCTTCTTGAAAAGTGTTATCTCGATGTACTTTTGAAAATAAGTTTGAAATCGAGCCTAGATTCATAAAATTTTCAAATAGGAGTTGTAGGTTGGGATGCCAGTTCACAATTTTGCCCACAAGGTCTATCAATTTCTGTCCTCTGTATTGCAATATTTTGTTTTTTTCTATTACAGAATGTGGAGTACAAAGATCGTCTTGAGAACGTTGCAGAAGGACTCTACAAACTTTCTCATCCAAGTGTCTAGAGACATCCAGATATATTTGACCCAAGGAAAGAGCTTCTTTTCATGCCTTGCATGCCTCGTTTATCTCATTATCTGTTAATACTTCATAAATATTTAACCCTTCCAATGCTTAGACTATTTTCGTCCAAAGCACAAAGACGCAAAGATTTTTGAAAAACATCTAAACACTTTGATGTTGGTATTCATTAGATAGCTCTTGTTGAGTACTCTCAGATGAGTACCCATTTGCCAGGGTTTCAGTAATTTTTCAGTTTTTTTGCATCATTTTGTGTTGGCCAAATTAGCCGCCAGCAGCATAAGGGTTAAGTTGTTCTCTTGATACAGGGTAACATATAATAGGTTAACAAACTCCCTTCACAATTTCCCGCATTTTATCTACATCTGCAAATAGTAGTAGTGAAATGGTTATTCATTACTCGATCTGGAGTTATTGTCTTATTACATAACAGGATGGCGGGATATTACAGACATGCATTAATAACTGCAGCCTCAGCTAATGGATTTTTACATGTTAGAAGATGCAATCCTCAGAGCATGTAATGCTATCAGATGGGTCTTTTTGAGTGGTCCTTACTCCCATTCTTTGGTCTGGAATACTCGGAGCCACTCTGCATTTCTGGCAAAAATGTTTCTGGAGTGATTTTTGCTGCTTGTGTGAAGATGTACCTTAATTGATTAGTTTTGTTGATTTTGTGTTTATTTTCTGAGATTTTGAAGTTTTTAGTGGATTTGGAAGCTGGTTTATTCTTCATCTGAGGTGGCTAGACAGCTGATCACATTCAGGACATTTTGATAACCCTTATGCTGCTGGTGGCTAATTTGGCCAATACAAAATGATACAAAAAACCTGAAAAAAACCTAAACCCTAGCAAATGGGTACTCATATGAAAGTACTCGGCGAGAGCTTTCCAATGAATACCAACATGACAGGACTTCGATGGTTTTCGAAAATATTTGCGTCCTTGTGCTTTGGATGAAAGTAGCCTCAGCATTAGAAGGGTTTTAAGACGTAGCCAGCTGAGGTGGCTCAGATATCCTGTGTGATTTGTGGCATAAGGCCTAAAAAAAGAAATTATTTGTTTCCTGTAACGGTCCAGAAAAAATAGGGTAGGTAGGTCGGTAAAAAAAAAATTCTTATTATTTCTTTGGTCAAAAATGTGTGTTTTATGCATGTTTTTTGATGATTGAGAGTCGGGAGGGCCGAAAAAACTTTTGGGTAGGGATTTTTTTGAATAAAAACTTGTTAGGGTAGGGTTACAGGAAACAAACAACTTTTTTTAGGCCTAACTGCTTGTGGTCCATTGTGACTCATGTTTTCTATGTGACCTCAACATTGCTAGGAAGGTCTGTGAATAGAACCTGCTTCTTTGATGTGCCCTTTCTGTTATCAGAAGGAGGTCACATTACAGTGAAAAGGCTGTAAACTACTACTCTGAGTCAGACTTCTCACTCACTCAAATGTGTGAATCCTCTGTAAAGAAAGAACCCTGAAATTTGAAAAACTTCATTTCAGGAAATGTGCAATAGGGTACCGTCGGCCAGACTCAACTTGTGGAGTGTCCCCAACGCCGCCACACTGTGCTTCCGCTGTGCTTCCTGTTTAGTCGCCGCCCTCTATGTTCTCCCTTCGCTCCGTTGATCGGGGTCAAGTTCCTCCTTAGGGAATGCTGCCTCTGGCAGGCCCGGACGTTCTGGTTGTTATGTGTATTGGAGGGGGTGTCACACAAGGAGTGACAGCTTTACAGATTTCCACTCGTTGAAGAAGATTGAGTATAAAAGCAATTTTATTGGAAATGACTACCAAACAGTGGGATACTTCGGTAAGGAAGTATATAATACGACGGCTTACAGCTTAATATATGATTTTAGCGTGCTCTTGAGGGTTGAAAGTTGTATCTAATGACATACAGAAGTTCTATGTGACCATTTCCTGTCATGTTGTACCGAGACTCTGTGGTTCATTGAACACTCGGGGCATTTAGAGGCTTGCATGGGAGGAGAGCAACAATGATAGCTGGTATCATTTAAACAACGCATGATTAATGTTTAATTTTATCCCTCTCCTAAACCCAAGTCAGATTCATAGGTTTGTGGCACAACTACAATGATGTTCATCTGTTTTTGTGACAGTTCTTCATGTAGTACATACTTAACATCTTAAGATAAATCCACTAGGAGTTTTTTTATTCTCACTGGTGATAGAGAAAATAGTCCTAAATCGGTCTATTACTCCTGTAAAACGGGACATCTCACACTTTAAAAACATCAGGTAAATCTGGCAGAGAACATGAAGTGAGTGCTTTCATGTGACTTGAATCTATTCTTTAATAATATTATGTATGTTATATTTAGTACAATTTCTATTAGCTCTTTAAAGATGCATCCATTCCAACCTTGATAGCAATTCCAGTGCTATGAGTTCATATGCCAGGTACACAGCTTGGTGATGTGAGGCAAAAGGGTTGTGAGATTAACTGATTTCATGTCTTAAATATACCTTTAACCCTTCTGAGGCTGAGGCTACTTTCATCCAAAGCACAAAGATGCAAAGTTTTCTGATAACCATCGAAACCCTGTCATGTTGGTATTCATTGGAAAGCTCTTGCTGAGTACTTTCAGATGAGTACCCATTTGCCAGGGTTTCAGTCAAATTTGCCACCAGCAGCATAAGGGTTAAGTGAGGGGGTCTCTAGTTATTTTGATACTCACTCTGTCTAACTTTGTTCTGATGGTATCATGTACTCAGATATTAAGGCTGGCATGCCACTGTAGGTAGAGGAGATCTAAAGATTACAGAGCGCCCCGTTTTACGTGGCAGTCATGTTAGAATTTAGGCATGGGAGAGGTGCCCCTAGCAGCAGTAAATAAAGCCAGACATGCAGCATGTAGGCTCTCAGTTGCAGTATGACTGCAGGGCAGGTAGCTTGGTAGGCACCACTCCTGTAGTTCACGTTGGACTAATATAGATGCCAGGTACAAGGGAGCCCTCTGTAATCTTTTGATCGCCTTAGTTTTAATTGTCAGGTCACCTTTAAGATGCTGTAGGTGAAGAAGTTTCTAAAGAAGCAGGGAGTTTAAATGTCTCTGCAGTGTGACATCTGTTTTCAGATATGCCTTTTAATTTGATATGACTGCTACTAGGATATGACTATAAGAGCGTGGTGAGGTTGCTGCTTCTTAAGTGTATTAATGTGTCCATGGCAGATGTTATTAAGTGATCTTTATTATTTTGAGGAGTGGATGGAAGCTGCATGGGTATTAATCCAAGTTGATATATATATATATATATATATATATATATATATATATATATATATATATATATATAAATATATATAAATATATATATATATATATATATATATGTATATATATATATATATATATATATATATATATATATATATATATATATATATATATATATGTGTGTGTGTGTGTGAAACCTGCATAAATTGAACAAATGTACACATAATACCATTTATGGAGATTTAAATTTACTTTGATAGAAATTTTATTTTTGAAGGCAAGAAGAAAGCATTCAATTTGTCGAGGTTCTCAACTCGTAGTCATTCAGGTTGACTTATTTTTTTTACCAAACATAGTCTTGCTGTGACCATTTATACTCTTTATTGTTATACTAAATGGAATATGTAGGGTTTATAAGTTTGACCCTGTACTTTATATGGAAACTTAGTGGCTCTAATGTATTGTTATCTGTTTTCTACACATGTTCATATATTAAAGGTCCATATATAGGTTGCAGTGTTTTGTCCTTATTACCACTTGCCCTTTGGGTAAACTTGATGCCTGATTAATCCACTTAGGTCCAGAGTTCCCATTTAAAAGTAGTCCATGATATTAGTAAGTATAATTTGGTCTACACTGGTAAAAATTGACATTATTTTGACGGGCCCGGTGGTCTACACAGGTAAAAATTGACATTATCTTGACGGGCCCGGTGTGACGAGTAATTGGTGCCAACACTTAAATGCCATGGTAACCGTTTTTGTCAGTCTTGTTGCCATGGCAACCATCTCAAGGCATTTTACTTCTTTTCGAGGTAGAAAATTCAAAACCATATTTTACAATCCTCAAAGTTACAGAAATATTTGGAAAAGTTTACACTGGGAAATAACAGTTTAGTTAGGCATCAATCACTTGTTACACATGTGCCCAATTCTGGTAGCGGGGGTAAATTTAAAGAGGGTTAGAGTTGTGGTATGGGGTTAGGGTCAAGTGAGGTATCATTGGAAAGGGTTCAGTAAAAAAAAATGTTTGGTATCACCCATGACCTTCAGGGGTCAAGTTATGATTTTTTGAAAAGAAGTCGGTAGCGTGGGGCAACGATCAGAGGGTTAAAGTTAGATGGGTCTCAGGGGTGACCTTGATATTTCTGAAGGTCATTTTTAACCCTCTACCTGTATGACCGACCAGGATACCGAACCCCATACCCACATGTTTAGGCATCTCTGAATGCTGGCAAATTAGGGGTAGGGGTATAACAGTGTTCACCATCATACCACCTTGAAGATCTGCCGAGCTAAAATCTTCCCATACCGTTTAAAAAGTAAAACATGAAATAAGGATAGAATTAAACAAGGAATTGCAACAGATTAGTTTCAGGCTGAAAAAATAAAGCCTTCTTATGTTACAAGGTCATTTCAAGGTGAAATCTACTGATGTTGGTTCTTATAGGCCTATATATTTAGAATCAACAATAATTAGCTAATCAATGTATTTAGTGATCATTAGAGAATGGAATTCCCTACAATTTCGATGTATAGAACATGAAAATCGGACACAAAATGGCTGAAAAACTAATTAGCAAGTCACCTAGGGTTAGGGTTAGGGTCTTCTGATTTTTCTGACCCCCTGGTGTTATTTTTCCGGGAGTTTTAAAGTGGATTCTTGCTCTCCTAGCTGATACAGACTTCCATAGTTACTTTTGGAATATTTTGAGAACTTTTCCGAAAAATCAATTTTTGGAAGCAAGGGGTACCCCTTACTTCCAAAAATTGGTTTTTCAAAAAGGTGTTTATTTCTTTCAAGTGAAGCATGAAATAAGGATAGAATCAAACAAGAAATTGCGGAGGATTAGTTTTGGGCTGAAAAAATAAAGGCTTCTTATGTTACAAGGTCATTTCAAGGTGAAATCTACAAATGTTGGTTCTTAGAGGCATATTTACAAAACTAACAATAATTTGTTAATCAATGTATTTAGTGATCATTAGAGAATGGAATTCCCTGCAATTTTCTGTATGGAACATGAAAATTGGACACAAAATGGCTGCCGTATGGCTGAAAACCTTATTTACCATTATGTAGTATATGGCAGACCGCCTGGGAAGTGCTTTGATTGAAAGAAAAAAACTGTCTGTACAAGCTGATAGTATGCCTACTTATTCCTTATGACATGTTGTTATAATTTCCAGAAGCATACTACCTTAGTTTTCCATTAAAAAGTTATGGATCACTTAACATTGAAAAAAATGGCATGTTTCCTTCTACACCATTCTTTTCTGAGCAAGTTAGCAAAAACAGATTGTAAATATAAACTAAAACAAAAAAATTCTGTCAAAAAAGCAAATGATTCTCACGGTTAGACCATAACTGGGGTTATTTTTGACAGTTTTCAGGACATAAGTCAGCCATTTTGTTTCCGATTGTCATGATCTTGGTAACAAATTGAAGGGAATGGGATTCTGAACAACTTTCTAACACATTACTATCTACAAAAATGGATGTTTTTTAAATTATAAAGCAATTAGTCATAAAATGGTGTATATCTCCTTGAAATGACCTTGTTACTTGAGAATGCTGCATTTTTCTGCCCCCAGACAACTCTCATACAATTCCTCATTCTATTCTAGCCTTAGTCAATGTCTTGCTTGACAGAAATCAGGAGCTTTTGGTTTTTGAATTACTATTTTGTGGTTTCCAGGCATCATTCTCCATAGCAACGAAAGCTCAAATATCAAAAATGAAGGTGTTCCCTGTTACGTCTTTCTATTGAGCAAGTTAGCACAAACAGAATGTAAATATAAGTTAAAACAAAAAAAATATGCCAAAAAAACAAATAATTCTCATGTTTAGCCATAATTGAGGTCAATTTTGACAGTTTTCAGGCCACAAATTAGCCATTTTGTTTCTGATTTTCAAAAATGAAGGTGTTTCCTGTTATGTCTTTCCATTCTGAGCAATCTACGGTAGTGTGGGGTAAATCTTCGGTAGCGTGGGGTAAGACGACCATAACCCGTCAACTTTTACCTGTATAGTACAATTTCATATAATACCTGGCAAAAGTGTTGCAATGAAAATTTCTTATCTCTCTCATAAATTACTAATTATACCATTATAGAGAAATCTGGACATGAAGAGGGGCTGATTCAGATACTAGTATCTTCAGTGGGGGAAACCTTACCCTATTTGCATCTGTAGCCTATCCAGGGTCTGACATATATGGAAATATCTTGTCAATAATTTGACTAAAACTTGTTGTTTTTCAGTAACAGTTACTCTTCACTTCATTCCAAAGATTTCTTCTAATTTAAAAGTTATATTTAATGTTTTAGATCTTGTTCATGCACCAGATGCTAGTGGGTAAACCCTTTCACACCTTGGTCTGACGTGTATGAAAATATCTTATACCTAAGCAATTATATTGAACAAATTTTGACAGAAAGATGTTGATCCTGTTGGGTCTGACAATCCCTCTTTTATAATAACCCTTTCAATGCTGAGACAACTTTTGTCTAAGGCACAAAAAATCTAAACATCTTGAAAATCATCTAAACCCTGTCATGCTGGTATTCATTGGAAAGCTGTCACTGAGTACTTTCAGATGAGTACCCATTTGCCAGGGTTTCAGTCATATTTTAGGTTTTTTCGCATAATTTGTAAAAGATTAGCCGCCAGTAGCATAAGGGTTAAATGTTTCGAACACTACTTTATTTGATGAGTTATTTTCCAAGTTGTCAGACCAGGAGCGCTCTGCAGATGCACATAGGCTAAGAAGGTTTTTTTGTCTATAAAGAACAAACAAACATATTTATAGGGTTCTCATCAAGCTTTTAATGCAACATGAATATAGAGGTTGACATTTGCACAGACTGATTCTACATCTAGCTAGTTGGTGGGGGACAAGAGGGTCAATTTCCGTCTTGCATCCCACAGCAAGTTACAGCATTGTAGCGCACTTTCTGGCCAAGTCGTGCCCCAGTGGGAGGTCGTCTAGTGCTGCCAGCTCCGTCAGCCAGCCACTGGGGGGCGCCATATGACTAGTTATGTAAGACTTGTGAAAGCAAGAAAACTACTGTACTTATTATAATTATCATTATGAATATTATTATTATTATCAATCTGGCCAAGCCAAGAGGAGTCTGAACACAACAAACATGCATTTTTTTGCTATATGAACCACATCTACATTTTTAAAACTACTGGTAGGAGGCTACAAGTCTTGAGATTCAGTTCTGTGCTGCTAAGAATAAGAGAAGCTCCATCACCACAGAACGATTCTTGGCTCTACAAGTGTCGTTGTCTACAATGAATGATAAAATACCAAGGCTGGATCATGGCATGAAAGTTAGGATCTCAGCTGACAAATAAAGTACTGTTATTATCATCATTATTATCAATTTCAATGGCTTGTGGCTATACAAAGAGCACTAATAAACGCCACCCACATCAAATCATTCTTAACCTCACCAACTTGTTGACATTCAAATACAATCTAAGGGAGGTTGGTGGTGGACTTTGGAAATGCTACAAACAATACAACCCAGTATTAATATTCACATTTCTCATACCTTAAAAGAAAGAGTTCTTAATGTGCAGTATTTGAATGCCAATCACCTGTTTAACCTTTAAGTTAAAGTACCTGCTTATAGGCAAAATCCCTTCCAATGTGTAATGTTTAAAAATTGAACAAAACATCACTAAAAAGCCACCAGGATAATGATGAAAACCTGACAGATTGTGTACAAAAAAGCCATTAATATGTTAATCAGCTAGCAGAGGTCACTACTGATTAATAATGTATGCAATGATGGTCAAAATCTGGTGATGTTAAAACTAGGAAGAGGCCCAATCACACTTGAGTTACTTTAAAAAAGTGAATTATGGTTATAATAGTTATCATTATTATATTCTGTCTGAGTGAATGAAGTGCAGCTAGGCAGCTTCATTGTATGGTAGTGTATAGCAGAGATGAGGGCTGGGTCTCGGGGCACGATACCAGCCCATCAGTGTTGATAATATAGAGTCCTGGATTAGATGCTCAGTATTGGAACTGAATGGTCTTCCCGCATCTTGAGAGTGAGTTCTTGTCACCGTCTAGTGTTGTTCTAGACCGTGGTGGTCAGCTGTAGGCCATGGGGCACTAGACCTACCTCTAAGACCACAGTTCTGGACACCAGTATAGTGACTATAATGGGCACTGCTCTGAACACCAACCATGACCTTGGGGCACCTTTGTCAAGGTCAGTGGAGCTAGTTTTCGTTTTCATAGACGAATCATTTGTCACCATCAGGATTGCTTTGAACTTCTGTCTAGGTCTCGCCACATTAGGGCACAGTGGCAAAATCTGACAGGGAATCAGAGTCACATTCATTGCCTGCACAGCTAGACTGATTCTGGGGCATTAGAACCAGACAGGGAGTGCAGATCATCTTTCAACATCAATAACTACAGCAAATCTAAGTCACAATTGTGTCTGCATGCATCCTTTGCAAATGAGCAGCACAGCCAGTGTGACTCTGGGGCATTAGAATCATTCAGGGTGAGCTGGTCACCTTTCAACATCAATTACTACACCTTATTAGTGGACACAAGAACATCCAAAAACACTGTGTCTAAAATAGTTAAAAGAAGGTTGCACATTTCATTCAAAGTAGCACGACTAATCAAAGTCTGTCAGTAGATCTTAAAATTCAATTCCAGTTTTGTTAGCCAAGTCAGGTTGTCTTGTTGTAGAATCCTACAGAGATTGATTCTGGTTCAGTATTCATTGTTACATATAGAGCTTCGTACACAGACATTGGAATTTTGCCTATATCTTATTAACACGACACACAGACATCGCACAACGGCCACTCACATAGTAACCAGTGTAATATTATAATCCAACACCTTGATTTCAAATTTAAGACATCATTTGGTAGTAATTTCCAAGCAGAAGTATAGCGATACATATTTCACTTAAGGCTTCCACTGAGGAGAATCAGGGGCCTGTTCTTTTCTCAGGTTTTTGATCTAGTCTCACGTAGAGGGTAAATAAGTTCACAGCATTAAGTTTGTTAATTCCCAAGCACTTTGCTCTATTAGATTTGATCATATGAAGGAGCCTTGGGAAGTAGTAGTAGTAGTAGTATGAATAGTAGCATTAGGAGGAGTGGTTGTATCATTATAGGGAATAAGCCGAGGGTTGCACACCACAATTCCTTCCCCTGAGAGAGAAGAATGGCGTGCCCTGAGGTATGGGGGCGAGAGATCCAATGGGTCATATTCCATAATTCAATGTGTATTTCTTCACGACTAATATCCTACGTACATCCACTACTAGATCACACAAAGGACTGACCAACAACTACCAGCAAGACTTGTATAGAAAAAAAAAGAATACTCCTCCCGATAAACAACACTACCACCCACTCACTGTACTGCAGTGCTATAAGAAATGTACACCAGCGACCTAATATCATTACTACTAGAATACCCCTGGATCTCTCCCCCCAACCAACATCCTGCAATAACAACACCCTCGAGGCAAACAACAACAACAACAACACTGGCAAAACATGCAGTTAGTACTCAAACTTAAGTAATGTAATCCAGTCTTCCAAGATATCATAAGTTACAACAATTTAATTGCTTATATATTTATTAGTTTATAAATATGCTTCCGGTTGAGTGTAAAATGTATGAATATATATATATATATATTTGGCCAGTGGTTGTATGCTGCTGCTGCTTGTGAGTGGTGTGTTTTTTGACACACTGAGGGGGTAGCCGGATCTAGTGCTTCTCTCCCTCCATGAAGTTATCGATGATGTTCTGGACGTCGTCGCGCAGCTCGCTGGGCATGTCGTCATCCTGCTCCACCTGCGACTGTTCCGTCACCACGGTCTCCTCCTTCCCGTCCTTCACCACCGTCTTCTTGTGGACCTGCTTCACCATGTGGATTCTACAAACACACAAATGGATTATTTGATTATAGAATTTAATAACATCTTCACTTATGTTGCCAAAAATGGGTATGCTCAAAATGCAGAGAGAAGATAGGAAAGAGGACAGTCAGGGCACACAAACAAAAAGAATGAATGATTCAGCTAGTGAGTCTTAACCCTTCCAATGCTGAGGCTACTTTCGTCCAAAGTACAATGGCGCCAATATTTCTGAAAACCAACCAAACCCTGTCATGTTGGTACTCATTTGAAAGCTCTCACTGAGTACTTTTACATGAGTACCCATATGCCAGGGTTTCGGTGTTTTTTCATGATTTTAGCATTATTTTGTATTGGCCAAATTAGTCACCAGCAGCAAGAGTCTTAATGGTTCATGAGTGTGGGTCTGCTGCTGCAGTGAAATAGCCAAAGAGTCAAGGAAGCTGCAAAGCATGGGGCATAATGAAATAATCAAACCTGTAAAATTTGATCATAAGTAGCTCTAAAATGTTCCTTTAAATAGTTTGGGAAAAGTTTAATCATAAACATCACAACAGCAGATGTCTTTTTTTCTCAAAAAATTCAAAATAAACTCTGGTTAACCCATATGTTGGAATTGTAATTTGGAATTTTGCTTTTCATCACATTTATGCCAAATGTGGCTAATTCATGACTAGCCAGTTGTATGTGGTGGAGGAAACCAGAGTACCCGGCGAAAACCACCGCCTAACCCCAAGTCACTGGCAACTTTCTAACATGCCCAAGCCGGGATTCGAACCCAGGCAGTGGTTTACATATGTCGGTATCTGTAGTGAACACATGGTCTGACATATTTTGTTTAACATGGTATTTAAAACATTTCAAGGATTTTCCCAACCAAACAGGAACAACAAATGTAGGTCAAAATTTCTCAATACAATATATAGTTTTTTTTTTTCAAAATATTTCCATATACATGTATGTAAGACAATGTGTACGTTCCTGGCTGGACCTGGTTAAATGCCTAGCTCAACAATATTTACCTGCTACCAGCTTATAAGAGAACTCTGCTTAATAGATTGAAAGATTGCATGCAAATATTGTGTGTTAATGGCCATGTTTATTCATGAACAAGATGAGGAAATTTGGCTAGTAAAGAAATTGCAAATGCATGAGTGTAGTATAAATTATAGTGGGGCTACTTCCATAAGTGAGAATGTGTTTTTTTAATGGAAAACTCTGCTTTTTGGGGGGAGAGGGGAGTGGTAGAGCTAAAAACCTTCAGAAGTAGCAAACAGCTAATTATGATTGGCAAACATATAAATTAAAACAGATGACAGGGCAGTCCAAAATTGTTTTACTCCCCTCACTTCAATTCTGAAAAAAACCCAGAAGAAAAGAAGGAATACGAGAGAGAGAGAGAGAGAGAGAGAGAGAGAAAGCAGAGAGAAAAAGGTATTTGGATCCGGGTAGAAAGGAATCATGCTGTCAATATCATACCTGGATGATTTTGTGAGAGAGCGCCTTGTTCGTCTAGTTCTCCAAAGTCTGGAGAAGAGGCCAGGCACAGAGAGTTTTCAGGGGCACGTTTACAGTGAGAGAAATACCAGGAGGAGGAGGAGGAGGAGGAGGAAGAGGAGATGGTTAGTGAATAGAGATAGGCATGATGCACACATCACCCTGATTATGCACACCAGTTATATCTACCATACATCAAATATGTAACTATCTATTCATACATCTAAATCTATCAATATATCTACCTATCAATAAATCTATCTATCTATCTATATACACATACATATGCATATACATATATATCTATATCTATATCTATATATATCTATATCTATATCTATATATATATATATATATATATATATATATATATATATATATATATATATATATATGTATACTACTGTCATGAAAGGGTTTTATATATATATATATATATATATATATATATATATATATATATATATATATATATATATATATATATATATATATATATATATATATATACATATACATATATATGAGATACTACTGTCATGAAAGGGTTATCAGTAAAACTACCTCTAAACAAGAGTGCATAACCCTAGATCTAGTGAAATCCAATTTCAGATAAATCATGTTTCTATTCTCATATGCTAAGAGTATGGCAAACATTTACTGACCGTGTAGTTTGCATATCTGGTTCTCCGCCAGCGGCCTCCAGTTCACTTGTCGAAAATTCACGACCCTCTGAAATACCAACCAGGAAAATACATAAGATAACTGACTAATACTGCATGTTTTCGTGTGTTTTTTTTCAGGTATTAAAGATATAGCTGCAGATTCTGGTTCCTTGCAGGCTGAAAATGCGAAGATCGAATTATGGGATAATATCATCAGGATGGTATAGAATGAGGTAACTATCGTCAGGATGGTAAAGAATGAAATAAATAATAGGCAATATACACAATGATGATCAAAGACAATTCAAACAAACATCTACCAATATGATAACTATAAGGCATGTATCAAATTAATAAAAAGCTACTTCTCTAGTCTAGTATGGATATGTTATAATCAAGAAATTTAAACAAGTGGCTCTCTAGCATTTTAATATGAATGTAAATGAAGCAACAATATGAAGATGATGATGATGGTGATGATGATGATGGGGTTGATAAAATGATCATTTGTGGTTTTGCAAAAATATCCAGATTTCTTCTTTCTGTCGCTGCTGCAAACTGCTATGGAAAGGAAAATATGAGTAATAATAGTTTTTGCCACCCACTATCCAAGTACCATATATTAAGAAAGTTTGATATTTTGAAATAATAAAAGAATATTTTCATCGTCCTCCAATTGCTCTTAAGGAGTTGACTGGAAGTGCATGCCTAAAAGCTGCTATCTACATAGCCACAGAGAGCCGTTAGAACAACAGGGATATATGCAACCTCTACTTTGATCAAGTCACATTAGAATAGTGCAACACCGAGAATACTTATTCGCTACATGTGCAACACTGAAGGATATACAGTAAGCCCACTGCTCAGTACACAAATGCTTGTACAGGAACAGGTATGAGTTTGGTATAGGTACAACCGTACAAGTACAGGTACAAGTATTAGTATGAGTAGAAATACTGGTAAACATACCAATATAAGTATGAGTAAAACCAAGTCCATGTATAAGTACACATGGAGGTACAAGTAATCTTAGGCCCATTCCCTAATTTTGCCCACCAGCAAGCTCAATCCATCCAACCACTAATATCTGAAGTACCATCACTCTACTCCCAACCCACTGCTAATTAGCATGCATGCACCCAGCCCATATGGTAAATCCAGAGCACTATCTCATAGATTGTGTCAATCACAACTAACAAATGAGCTGTTAAATCACTTGCTATTCCAGTGCAGATGGAGCATCCCTCTTTGCCAAGGAATTGTCTGGATTCACCAAGTCTGCAGAAGAGTATAGTAGATCATGCAGTAGAGAGGACATCATCATGGAAGTTTTACCCTTAACCCTTTCCATGCTGAGGCTAATTGCGTCCATGAGAAAAAAATGGAAAAAGTTCTGAGAAACATCTGAACCATGTCATGTTGGTACTCATTAGAAAGCTCTCACTGAGTACTCTTAGATGAGTACCCATATGCCAGGGTTTCGGTCATTTTGCAGATTTTTTGCATCATTGCGCATTGGCAAAATTATCCACCAGCAGCATAAGGGTTAAACATCTCCCCTCGGAGGTCCATGAGCACAGAGACAGAGAGAGCGAGCTTGTCTAGCAGAGCCAGGGGGCAACCAGCCACAACAGCAACAACGACAACAACAACAACAAGCAGCAACTTCAGCTCACAAATATTCACACTGTAAAGGATGCAGGCATTAAGATAAAGGATTGTCAACATAAATAGAGACAAGGGAGAAGGAAGGTGATGCAACCAGTGTGGGAGTTAGGAGGCGGCGGCGGCGGTGCCATCTCTGTGGGAGATGAGTGTGTTAGGTACCACCACCTCTCCAGGAGACAGGTGGCGCCACCTCTCCAGGAGACAGGTGGCGCCACCTCTGCAGGAGACAGGTGGCGCCACCTCTGCAGGAGACAGGTGGCTCCACCTCTGCAGGAGACAGCAGCTCTCCACATTTGTACGCCACAAGCATTGCGGTTTCTGCAATAATATACTGAAGTATCAATGGTTGCATCACCAATACCTAACAACAGAGATAGCAGAATGACATGTGCAGCGCCACCTTACAACAAAATGACAAACAAAAATCTACACACTTGCTCCTACAAAATAAGAATCAGCGCCAAGGACAACAACTAAAGTAACTGAAATAGTTGAGAAACCTTCATCAGGCTGCTGGACCATGCCTGCTCCAAACTCCAATATTTGATCTTCGTCCGAGTCTAGCTCTGCGGGACCAACATACACTGGTCCTGATTTTTGTGCTGTCACAACCAAAAAGGTAAATATGCTTTAGTTACAATACTGGACTAATACAGCTGCGGGGTGCATTCAAACGGGAGAACTCTAGTGAGTTGTCATGACTGTGTGCGGTGACTAGAGGTGCCAAGCGGCAAGGCAGAGAGAGCATGCTGAAGATATTGAGCATCAGCCAGACTAGACTAGCCAACAGTTCACTACCTATATATGTGTATACATATATATATATATATATATATATATATATATATATATATATATATATATATATATATATATATATATATATATATATATATATGTATATGTCTATACCCACTGAAATCAACTAGAACAAACTCAAGAGAACTTGGAGGGGATAACATTAGTTTACTCCAATCCAAAGTTTGAAATCCAACAGTTCTACTTTCTCATATGAAAAAGTAGGGACTACCATGGTCCTAAATCCAATTGAGTATTTCAACCTTTTTTTTCGTTTTGAGACTTAACTATAACATAAATATTTAAAAATATCAAATTATTTTGATAAAAAAAAGCATCATATCCCCATGAATGTTTGGACTGAAAGACTACCACCTGAGAGTGTGTTATCTTATTTGATACTATAGTGAAAAAGTTTGGCAAGGTTTTATACAAAAACTAGGGGTATTGTCTTTGGGAGAATACTATTTTCGGCTGGTTTATCAAGTGCTCAGCACAACAGCCAGTGGCAGTGATGCTGGCCTTGTATATTTCTTAGGTTTTGTTGACTGTGAGTTGAGGTGCTGATACCTGTGTGTTTAGTCCACAGGCAAGTAAAGAAGTCAAAGGAGAGATGAGGGTGATCAAGTGTAGCCTCATGCAAAAGATTCATCAATTAGAGTGTGTAACCATTATGGGAAGCGAGTCTCCAATATACCCTTTGTCTATAAATATTAACATGATTCATAAGTGGGAAAATTGATCATTACTGTATTTTTGCATTGTGTAATACTAATATCATGTAATTACAAAGAAAATTGTTAGTTTCAGTTACCAAGTAGTGCTTTATTTTCCATGAAAGTATTTGTATCTTTATCAAGTTGAAACCAGGAGTTGCTATATTTTCCTTAGAAATTGTTCCTTTATAATCCTATATATCTAAACTGTTCTCCATGGAAACATTTTCATTTTTAATTATAATTCTACATTTTTCACAAAATATTCTTATTTGGTTTCATAACCTATAATTAATCATCAAAAGAAGTATTTCCTATGATAACTTGACTAGATAATGATGAGTGTTTGTGTGTGATATATATGCTAGAGGGTAAAGAAAGGGAGTGAATAGATCAGAGGTGCAGAGAATAGATAGCACACATTGGTGATTTATGATTTATACCCAAGCATTAATGATATTAATGTTCCCTCATTCATAACTCCTTTTGTTGCCACCTGGTGGTTCAAACTGAAACTAGCTATTCATATTTCAAAATCTTCTATCGTGTGCCCTCTATTCATACAAATCTTATTTGTAGAATATTAAAGAGGTAAAACCACAATTGCTCTAGTACTACAGTACCCATATGTTTCAGCCATTTAACATAGCTTTGCAACATCATGAAAAGTCTATGCAGCGCATAAAATACAAACAGTCATCAAATTCAGCCAGACAATATTGGCCTACAAGCAATGTTATGCAATTTGATCTGCAACAGCAGGCTTCTACTACTAGATATCAAATTGAAGGGATGCTGAATGTTTTGTTTGATTTCATAGCAAGTCAACCCCTGGCATGCAATTAAGATTTTATAATCACAGTGCCCCCTACTGTAACCTTTTGGAACTACCCTCTGCTCTAGCCACTTATTGGAGTAGCAATAAATGCATTGTCTGAGAAGCCCAAATTGGCTAATTATTGGATGCAATGACATGCTTTCATGCTCACTACGGCAGCAGAAAAACACCACGCCCTGCTGGGCACAATTTGAAAACCATAAAGAATAGTTTCTTCCTTTTTCTTTTAAAATATGAAAGCAATTTGTAAAATAGTTTGTTCTATTCACAGTAGAGGCATGCAGAGTTCTTCACCTCAAACCAGCCTTCATAGGTGTTCATTCAGTTAAATATTCACTCATAATCTCAATGGCACTTCATTTGATGTTCAGCAAAGGTTATGCAATCACTTTTGTTCTTCTTACAAGTAGTTTGCTCATAAAAAGTAACCAATCCCTAGGTTGTATATCCCTCCCCTGATTTTTAAGAAAAGATATCCCTCTCCATTAAAAAACTAAAAATTTGTTAATTTCTTAATTTTCCAGTGAATTTTCATATCCTCTCCCTTATTCAAGGAATTCTTTCCTAACCCTTTGCCCCCCCCCCCCTTATATCCTGAACATTACTTAAATAACCCCATCTCCTTCCTAGTTTCTACAGAGTCATCACAGACAAATCTGATTGGCTAAGGAGTTTTGAGAGCTGAGCTGAGCACAATACCATAATGCTCGGGTATGCCGTGTTGCAGGTCCTCAAAATGTTCCATGGTATCAAACTCTGCCATCTCATCATCGTCAATGGATGCTATACGCTGCTGCTGCTGCTGCTGCTGCTGTTGCTGATAGATCGTGGGGTCTTCTGAAACAGAACACAGTGCGGTGATTATATGCAATTGCTTAGTGCTTACACAACGCGGCGCCTGGTCTCTTGTCAGCCCTGCACATCCCAGATGTGACAAGGGAAATGTCCTGAGGACAGGATGGTGGTGTCTGAACATGTTGACAGCCCATGCACCTTACCTCTGGCACTCATACATACATATGTACATACATACATACACACATACATACATACACACATACATACATACACACATAAATATATACATACATACATATATATATATATATATATATATATATATATATATATATATATATATATATATATATATATATATATATATATATATATATATATATATATATATACATACATACATAGATCTATGGAAACCCTATAGACAACACCCATGGCAACAGAATTGCCTGATGGACTGTAGCACTCATGTAGAGGAAGCTCAGGTATATTTAATTATACCCTCTGTCATCAAATGAACTTGCAGTACTATACAGACAATCCATGTCTGTACATCCAGAGAGACCGACCAATTGGGCTCTTAGTCTACAGTAGTCTCTGTACATGTAGGTACATGCTGCATAAAACATGTATTTGGATTTGTACTTCTGTGTATCGCCACTGTTTCTGCTATCAGAGTTCATGCAGCTTGGAAGCCTGTTTATGTACATAATGATAATGGTAGCACATGCCCTGTAGGAAGTACTGGGGTAAGTCAATACACAGCATATTGCCTCTCTATTTGACTGGCAAGTAATGGAAATGGATCTGTACAGACTAATGAAATAAAACTGCTCTATTTGGCAATAGAACTACTGGACTAGTGTTTTTGTTTTTTTATGTTACTGCTAAAGTAAATGCTTGTTGAGAAATAAGGGGACCCATTCCTCCTTATGTTATTTATACAAGCTTATTGAAATAAATCGAAAAACATGTTTGATAGATTATAACTATTATAATACCATACCCGACTTACTTAGGTATAGGTACAACTACTGCTCAAACTTAGGCCTAAAAAAAAAGTTGTTTGTTTCCTGTAACCCTACCCTAACAAGTTTCTATTCAAATAAATCCCTACCCTAAAGTTTTTCCTCCCTCCCAACTCCCAATCAACGTAAAACATGCAAAAAACACACATTTTTGACCAAAAAAATAATCAAAAAAAAAGAAAATTTTACCGACCTACCTACCCTATTTTTTTTCCAGACCGTTACAGGAAACAAACAATTTCTTCTTTTAGGCCTTATCCTTATGTTACACACCTAAGAGGACACTTAATGTAAATCATGTTAATATTGCGGCAGTTTAATCAATGTGTACTTTGTACCCCCCTATAAACTGTGCACCATTATTTTGACACCTAATCCCTTATATAATGCTAGTATCAAACAACATGCTGACATGGACAGCAACATCAGTTTGCAAAAATTAAATTGTGTATCAAAGACAGCTGCCTGCCCAGTGCATTATCTTGTATGCGCACAATCAACATGGTGTACAGTAATGTACTGGTTTTATAATAACGATATATAAAGGTGAATGTACAATGGGCAACAGAATGACTTGATGGGATCAAAAATGAACAGAAAACAATGTAAACAAATATATTTAATGAAATCAACTTAAAGGAAAGATAAAAAAAAGTGAGATGGTTTGGCATGCAACCATTATTCCTGATGAAGGAGGGCTTGAAATCAATTAATAATTGTTATTATTGGGTTTAACCCATCCAATGCTGAGGCTACTTTCGTCCAAAGCATGAGGACGCAAAGATTTTTGAAAACCATCCAAACCATGCCATGTTGGTATTCATTTGAAAGCTCTCGCTGAGTACTATCAGATGAGTACCCATTTGCCAGGGTTTCAGTCATTGTTCAAGTTTTTTGCATCATTTTGTATTGGCCAAATTAGCCACCAGCAGCATAAGGGTTAATAATTGTTATTATTGGGTTTAACACCTCTACAAATATAGCAACGTCTCTTCAACTGGAATTCAAATTCAACAGCTGGAATTCACGTATACCAATGAAATCTAATTACTGCCAAACGAATTTCAATCTGTAAGTATGTTACATAGATATCAAAGGTACCAGAACCTGAAATTAATTTCAGGCCCTCACTCAGTAAAATTCAACTTAACTCAAGAGGTGAACAGACAGTCTAGGAACAGACTTAAGCAAACGATGATCCAGTTCAAGAAAGAAATACAAGACAATGAAGACAGTCGAAATGGTGGGTAGTACCATACAGACTTAACACTATAAAACCAGGAGGGTAAATGAAGAGATACAACTGAATGAATGAATGGTCTTTATAACAACCTGTCAGGAGGGTGATTAGAAATCATCAGAACTTAGAAATATTTTTAACCCTAATGCTGCTGGGAATTAATTTGACCAATGCAAAAAGATGCGAAAAAACCTTGAAAATGACTGAAACCCTAGCAAATAGGTACTCATCTGAGAGTTCTCAGCGAGAGCTTTCCAATGAGTACCCACAAGACAGGGTTTAGATGGTTTTCATAAAATATGGCATCATAATACTTTGGACGAAAGTAGCCTCAGCATTGGAAGGGTTAAGGGCTGATTGAAAGAGTAAGATCTTATCAACACAATGGTGGAAGGATGAACGAAAACTCAAATACTTCACAATACCGAAGTCCAAGGTGGTGAAAATAACATATGATCTTTACAATACCTAATCCTCTACCACTTACGACTCCACCCAGTAAGTACAAACCAAGATAAAATACAACATCAAAACCACAACAACAACAACAATGATGGAAATGATGAGACTAGACATGATACTGTAATAATTAATTAAGGGAGGCTCATGTACAACATCAAGAAATAGGAATGAAAATGGCACCTGGCCTGTCGTCTGTGATTGCACTCTTCTCAGCTGTCTCTTCATCTGAAAGCACAAGACAGGAGGAGCACACTAAGTCTCGGCAATCACCACGGCAGCACACACAACATCACCATCACTAGTAGTAGGGAAATGACACAAATTTACTCTTAACCCTTCCAATGCTGCTGATGGCTAAGTTGGCCGATACAAAATAATGCAAAGATCCTGAAAAATCACCGGAACCCTGGCAAATGGGTACTCATATGGGAGTACTCAGCGAGAGCTATCCAATGAATACCAACAAGACAGGGTTTAGATGGTTTTCACAGATTTTTGCGTTCTTGTGCTCTGGCGATTGTAGCCACCAGCAGCATTTACTCTTAAGTGATCCCAAGACTACTAAATACTACTGGCTCAAGTTTTACTAGGTACTTGCATCATGTATTATGGTTGATTTCTGTGGTATAGTGACGTCACTTAAGGAGTTGACTGATATGGTTACTTAATGATTTAGTATGATCATAGCTGATTGGTGCTCTAAGCTAGCTTTTCAATTTACTGGCCGGTAGCCATAAGCTGGTATAACATTATCATATCATTATCATGCATGCACAATGGGAAGGATACCATCAAGAAATGTAATCCAAAGAAACCTACTGACTTCTCTCAAACACTTGTATTTAACTCCACATAAGTCAAAATGAATGTGTGGCAATCATTATATGTATAAAAACTTAAATATATATATATATATATATATATATATATATATATAAGTGTACCTTTTTCAGAGTTCTTAAGTACTTAAACTAATAAACATGATTATTGGTGAATTTATTGAATTAAGAAAAATAAAAATTTCAAAGAAGATATTGAGAATTTCAGACTCAATGCGCTTCTGCTTAAAGTGTGTTGAGAAGTAAGGGGTTAACCTTGAATCACAATTATAAACAACGTAATGTTTGTGTGTCAGTGTTGCATGTGTGTACAACTAAAGCCAAAACAAGAAGTTCCCAACTAAATGTATCGCCAGTACTGAAGGGACAGTAAAACCGACAGAGCGGAAGACTGGAAACTGAAGAGGACTGAACTGGGTAAGATTAACATGTCTATTTGGTGGGTGCCTGGAGAGAATGAGAAGAGAGAGAGAGCGGGGTGCAATATGGCATGCAGGAGCAGTGGAACAAAGGTGGCTGATAAGCTATGTATCATACAGAAGATATATAAATTAACCCTGCAAAGAAAGAGAAACAGGACGCACATTAGTACATCAAGAATACTTGGAATACATGGAAGCACAACAAGGACCCAAAACAAGGAGTAATAATAATACCTTGGAGCCAATACAAAAAAAGGTAGGCAGTACTATATATAAATATATATATATATAAATATATATATATATATATATATATATATATATATATATATATATATATATATATATGTATATATATATATATATATATATATATATATATATATATATATATATATATATATATATATATATGTATATATGTATATATGTATATATGTATATATATATATATATATATATATATATATATATATATATATATATATATATATATATATGTATATATATATACACACAACTGATCTGGAACAAAAGCCAAAAAACAACCAAAATTAGTACATGGATTGTACATGCGTGTCTGTGTGCTTCATGCGACAGTGGGTTAGGAGTTAGTTACTACCTCCGAGCTGAGAAGTCTCCATCGTAGTAGACGTGGATGTTGCGACCCCCGCCGCCGTGCTGATTTCGGCGGGCCCACAGTAGCAGGTTTCTGAGTGAGAAGATTCTGAAGATGGCGTGGAGTGGGAAGATGGGGAGCGATGCAGTGGATCAAAGAACTCTAAGCTCCTACTCATCACTTGTGGTTCTAGGGAGATATTTGTGACAGTCTCGCGAGACTGCTCTCGAGACGTCGCAGAGTCTATGGTGTAGGTAATTTTGCCTACATCAGGTTCTATTGTGGTGTAAACACGTTTTTCACTAGAATCAGAGTCCCTCCTAGTATGTTCTCTAGCTCGTCGTTTGGCCTCTAAGTCAGCCATGGTAAAGAATTTTTGTTCACTGGAGCTCGAATATTCACTACTAGTATCAGATTTTGCATAAACTCTACGGAAATTACCCTCTGAATCGACAGAGTCAGTTTCAATATTGCCTTCAGAATCATAAAATTGTTTGGACCTAATTGTTGGATCAAATGTCATATGTCGCACTTCAGCTTCTGTAAAATGACTGATTGTTTCACTACCAAGAGTCTCTGTGAGCGACTGCTTTTGTGTATCATACTGCTCGATTAAAGGTTGCTCAATTGTCTCTGGTGTTGGTGCTATTGGCTCTTTCTCAAATTCTGGTGACTCAATGGACATCTGCATGAAGTCCTGTTGCTTGAAGAGTTCACTGTCACCAGATTTGACTGTGCTGGCTGACCGTATTGAGCTGGTCATCATGGAGCTGGACTGGCTCCAGGCTCCGGACTCAGTGGACATCTCCATGATATTTTCCACTGGTCTCTGACGGTCAGAACCAAAAGACTCAATGGAGACTTCCATGACACCCTCCTGGCCTTGGAGGGAGTCAGTGTCAAATCTCTCCATTGAATCTGACTCAGGTACTCGCTGTTCTAAATCTAAGGAATCCGCAGATCTCACCATGATGTCCGGTTGTGGGACTTGTTGGTCTAGTTCTAAGGAATCTGTTGAACGGAACATGAGATCCGATGATTCTGGCTCCTGAAGGGAGTCCACTGATTTCACCATGATGTCCGGGACTGGCTCATCAGGCTGTGGCTCTTGGAGAGAGTCTGCCGATTTCACCATGACCTCGGGGACTGCCTCGTCCTGTAAGGAGTCGACAGATTTCACCATGACATCAATCCTGGGCTCGACCACTTGCTCCCATGCAATATCGGAGCTGGCTAACGTCACCAAGGTCTCGGCGGATGCGAATGGCTCGCTCGGCTCTGGCTCTTGTAAGGAGTCTGCCGACTTCACCATCACTTCTTCCACAGACGTTGGCTCGACTAGCTCAGACTCCTCTTGTTGTAGTGAGTCTGCAGATTTCTCCATCGCGCTCAACGTAGTGGGTGCTGTCAGCTCTGGCTCCTGGAGGGAGTCAGCTGAAGTCACCATCACGTCATGCGGTAGCTCGTATCCTCCGAGGAAAGAGTCACTAGATTTCTGCATGAGATCCTCTTGGCCCTGTAAGGAATCAGTTTCTAATTTATCACCATCACTTCTCACTGGTTTCTTATCAAACTCAATGGACTCAACTGACATGTGCATCACTGAATCAGGGTCCTGTAAAGAGTCAGTGTCCAGTTCTCTGGACTTGGTGTCACTTTCTTGTAAGGAATCGGTGTCGTGGTCATCATCATGTTTAAGGGTGACGTCACTATGTGGGATGGCGATGGCATGATCTTGGTCCAGGTCATCATCGTCCTGGCCGTCCAGCGAATCAATGTCCGCCTCAGCACCGGACGAGTGACCATGAATACTGCTTTGGGTACCTTCGCTATCAAAAGAGTGGCCACGCCTAGCATCACTTATTTCTTGAGGCATAAGTCCTGTCATTTGGGGGGCAGATTCCAGCCCAAAGGTTTCTACACTAATGGAAGCCTGGTGAATAATCATTTCAATATCATCGGGAACTTTTTCCTCAGATATAGGTTGATGGTACTGTTTGTCATCTACAGTGTCTCTTTCAGCTTCTTGTGTGGTCTCTGAGTGGTCCGGGGCCTCGGCACAGCTGCTGGCACTGTCAGCGCCCTCTGGTAGCAGCTCCCCAGACTCCAGCATTGACACCACTTTTTGGGCTTCCGCCTCAAGTTCATTGGTAATTTCCATTTCACGTTCTAGCCTCTCAAACTCATTCAATGAAGACATGGAAGATTTTTCACTACATTTTTCTAAGCGTGGTTGTTGTTCATCAGCTGATTCAGATTGAAGTTCAGTCTCCAATCGTTCAAACTCATTCAGAGATGACATACTGGAACCATTTTCTCCGCTGCTCCTGCTTTCTGGTGTGACTTTTTCTATAGATCCCGACTGCAGCAATTCCTGCTCCAGGCGTTCAAACTCGGCAAGAGAGGAAGCCACAGAGCCGTCCTTTTCAGTTTTTCCATATGCCAGGGGTCTGGAAAGCCCTGGTGCTGATTCTTGACTGGTACGATCTTCACGCTCCTCCAAAACTAGTTCAGTTTCCAGTTTCTCGAACTCAAGAAGAGATGATGTTACTGATATGTCATCTCGATCACCACTCTTACTGAAGAATTGTCCAGTTTTGAATCCAGGAGATATGAGGGGTGGGAAATCTGGAGATATTGTTGGTATGTCTACTTCTCCCAGACTTGAGAGGCTAGAATCTTTCTTTCCTAAGTCTGCTAGGAGTTCTGATGAACTCAGTTTTTCTATGGAGCTGAGAGAATCCATTTTCTCAGCTGTGAACACATCAGGTTTTTCTAGAATCATTCTTTCCTCCATGGGGGACAGTTTTTCCTCTACAGCTTCAAAGATATCTTTTTTGCTGTAGGTTACATCCTGCTGCTCAAATTGAAGTTGCTCCAATTCATCACGTCGTATTATTTCATATTTTTCTTCTTCTGGGGAATGTCGTAGAAAGGATGTAGTTTCAATATCTTCTGAGCCTACCATTTCAAATTTCTCACTAGATGGCGACTCTCCGAGATCCATTTCTTCGCGCTTATCACGAACGTCTATTTTGATTTCTGCCTGCTGCAGGTCGTCATGGTAGGAGCTCTGCATGTCTGAATGGAAGGAGGAGGTCATGGAGGAGACTTCGGCCATGCGGTCCTCCTCTTCCTCCTGATGGGCAGCCACCACCGTGGCAAAGCTGTCCACGCTGGACGAGTCGCCCTGGTCCTCAGGGCTCATCAGGTCTGCCACTTCACGAGCCTCCACGGCCGTGCTGATGCTGATGTCTTCTACCTCTTGACTAGTAGTGCTCTCTGCAGCAAACGCCTCAAAGCCTTCGATGAAGGTTGTGGAGCTGACCTCGGGGCTGCGCACCTCAGGAGTCTTCTCACCACCGCTACTCCCACTACTGCCCTCCTCTTCAGGGATATCGGGCATTGTGGGCTCCGTGTAGACCGTGTCATACATCGGCTCTATTAGCTGGCATGAAGGTCTGCTCTCTTCTTGTGCCTCGGACAGTTGAGATTCTAGGGAAGTTTTCTCACTTTCAGAGTATTCAGAGTCTTTGGGTTTTTCTTTTAGGGGAGAATCACGTGCATCTTCAAATGTTTCCTCAGGTTCGCAACTTGACTCCGCTGTTAGCATTTTATCTAAAGCAACAGCTGCGCCTATTGTAGCTATGGAGACTGCTGCAGTTGCTGCTGCCATAATAGGAATATTATCATCATCACTGTCTGACTCCACCCTTGTCTTGAGATCTTCAGTTTTTGGTGGATGCTCTTCAGCTTCTTTCACTTTAGGATCAAATTTTGATTCAACATCAATTTTTTCTTCCTGATTTTCTTTTTCAAATTCTTCCGCTTCGAAGAGTGCATGAGAAACATCGCTTTTGTCTGCACCATCTACAGACTTATCTTGAGACATTTCAGAGTCAGATTTTGGTTCTTTTTCATAGGGTTCTAAAAGTATGTCTGCTTCAAATTCCTCAGGTTCACCTTCAACCTGCTGCCATTTTTCACCCATGGAAGGTTGGGCAATTTGACTAGGAGAGTCTGTGTGGCTTTCTGATGACACTACAGAGGTCAGCTTTGTTTCTGAGTCCACAGCTATGGCCTCTGGTTTTCTAGTTTCAACAGGTTCTTCCCCCAGGTCCTTCAAGGTCTCCCCTGGTTCAGGTACCAGGGGCATGGCCTTCCCTGGAGTAACTTGCTTCACATCATCCTCACACTCATCTTGTTTTTGCTCATCAGACACCTCTGTGGGTAACAGGGCCTCCGCGTCTTCCAAAGGTTTAGTAGTGGTAAGTAGTTGACAGGGCGGTTGGTCTGGCAGCAGTATTTCAGGGGGAACTTCATGCACCATGCCACATGCTTCTTCCATCACACTCTCTACAAACTGATGGGCAGTCACATGCAAATCCTCATCACTTTCATCACCATCGTCTCTGGCTTCCGCTGTATCATCATCAGAGAGACAATGAGATGGGTCAGGTTCGGGGGAGCGAGGTCTCTCAAGATCAGCGGGATCAGGTTGAATATCAAATCTATCTTCCTCCTGTTCATCTGAACTTCTAATGTCTCTAAGCTGGGAGTCTGACCGACTGCTTGACTCACGTGTCAGGCCAGATTCTTCAGAAGTGGGTCTTTGGTCTTCTAATTCTAATAAATCTGTTTCATGGGTGGCCTCCGCCAGGGCCTGCAGTTCAGATTCTGGCCGATCGCCAGGTGATTCTAGGGGTTCAGGGAGTTCATAATGCATTGGATGAGTTGGGTATCCAGCCCCAAATTCACCAAGATCATCTCCAGGCTCTAGCACAGCAGAGAATTCAGCAGCAGTGTCAGTTTGGTACGTTGGGTAACATTCCAGTGTAGTTGTTTCTTCAGTGGTCTGGCTCGCAGAAACCAGCTCTTGCTCCTCCTGGTCCTCCTGGTTCTGCATGATGTCCTGGATATCATACACATCTTGTGCTCTGGTTCCAGCATCACTGTCAGAATCAGACGACCTGTCGAAGTGCTCTTCTTGTTCCGGGAACTGCTGCGGCACCTCCGCCACCACAGTGCCAGTGAAGGCATCAAAAGCTGCATCTGAATCCAAGGCTTCTTTGCCAGACCTAGGTGAGAGGTCAGTTTTAAGATCCAGTGTGACTTTGTCTTGTGAATGGAGCTCTTCTTCTATGGAGAGCACATGCTGCCGGGAAACTGCGCCACTATCAGTGCTTACGCTTACATCAGTTGTCTGCTTAGCCACTTGTTCATCATCCTCCGTCATAGATTCCCCGAGAGGGGGCTCTGTATAGCCAGACTCAATCATGGCATCCCGTAATTCTGCAGAGGTGCTCATGTCAGTTTCGGGAGCCTCTCTGCTAGCAGCTTGGGGTGAGATTTCTTCAGAGGGCATTTCAAAGTCATAGAGAGTTTGGTCGGAGGTGATCATGGCATCGGTGCTGTATGGGTGAAGGTCTTCGATGAGACTCTCCGTCATGACGGTTGGCTCCTCAGATGGCACATGGCCACTTGGGGAGATAGCGATAACCGGCGCCGAGTGTGTCATATCCGAGAACTGGGAGGAAGTCATCAGCGGAGGTGTAGCTAAGACAACTGGGCTAGCAGCAGCCTCTTCCTCTGGCTCAAAGTGCTCGTAGTGTCTTTGTTGCACCTCTGCCCTGATCTCCTGTGGCTCCAGGTCTGGCTGAGCAGGAGTGTCTGGGGCACAAGCCTCAGCCTCCTCCTCGGCCGATCCTTCCACCACAACGTCCACTTCAGCAACAGCAGCAGCACTAGAAGGGGCTTCAGGAGCCTCTCTAGGCTCCACAAATACTTCTAGGATGGGGGCTTCAGGGAGCAAGACTACATCTGGTTGGGGTTCTGGTTGCAATGATTCTGGTACAGGCTGGGGTACCTCATCTATCTCTGGCATGTAGTCTACTTCAGTAGGGCCATTGGTGTGGGCATACCGATCCCCAGTTTCTTCCTCCCCAGCCTCAGCTGGTGGTTCTATGGGTAGCTCTGCAGCCTCTTCTTGGACCTCAACCTGCTGCACTAGATCAGGGAGGACTGACTCAAAAGGGGAGACTGGACCAATAGAAGGCTCACTACTGCTGATTGGTGAGGATTGATCAGCTGATGGTGTCTCTGGTTCCTCTGCTGGTGCTGACGGTGTCAGAGCACCGATTCCTAATTCCATGGTAGTTTTCAGCACCTCTGTGGTTGTCTTGGCTGTGATATCAGTATCAGAGTCTTGGGCCTCTGCAAGAGCAGCCTCCAAAGCCGCCTGGTCCTGCATCGCTTGCTGGGTCACGGCCATGTACTCATCATAATCCACCAGATCAGCAGGCGAGACTATTTCAAAGGGGCTTCCAGGAGCCTCTGCTGCTTCTGCGGGTTGCACTGCCTCCTCAGGAGAGGCCTTGAATTCCAGGGGAGCCACTGACTCTAACATGTCCTCGGGAATCTTCGCCAGTTCAGAAGGGGCTCCTTCAGATGCCTTTTCTGCCATCACTCTTTCTTTTTCAGGGGTTTTAACTTCAACCTGAACGAGGTCTGGTTGAGGAGCAGATGCCTTCTTTTTGCCAAGTTCATGCTCCACTTCAAAGACCTCATCCTCTGGGCTAGAAAGTATTGCTTTGGGTTGTGTTGGTGTAGACAATGTTTTTTCCACAGTGTCGGGGGAAATGTCAAAAGTTGCAACAACTCTTGATACTGCACCCGAGTCAAGGTCATACGAGGCGGCAAGTATAGTTGGCTCAGCAGATGCATCCGAGGAAGACGACGTCTTCATATCTTCACTGGATATAGATTCTATTTGTTTGGGAACCAGAGGCGCAATATCTGCTTCCTCTTCAGATTTTTGGTCAGCCTGCTCATCGCGCACTTCTGCCTCTTGAACAGAAGGGGCTATTTCAGTTTGCATTTCATCCTGCATCTCTCGCATGGTACCATAGGTGGTTTCCAGCTCTTCACTGTCAATCGACGCAGTCTCTGCCTTTTCAAACTCATCCAGTGCCTGATCTTTTTCTGAACGATGCTCTTCCCGAGCTGGTTCAGTTCTGGCAGGTGATTTATGAGGATGTTCGTGCTCAGACACATCCTCTTCTTCTGTGTCATCTTGGGAGGGTTCAGAGGATAGGTGTCTCAGGAGTTGAACATGGAGATCTGTCTCCTTCTCCAGGATCTCTTCATCTGTCACAGGCTCAGGGCTGTCAGAGTCCTCCACAGCTAGTGTGTCAGTGTGTGGAGGAGGTATTGGAATCAACTCATCTGACTCGTCTGTATCCATCTCCTCTTCACCCTCAACCTCTTCTACTTGGACCTTAGGCTCAATTAGGTCTGTAGCAAATTCAGGATGACTTCCTTCTTTACTTAATACTGCCACTTCATCATACTTGTCCTCTGTTATTCCTTGTGTCTTACTGAATTCTTCAGGACACTCTGCAGGACTCTCTGGTCTGATGACATCTTCAAGAGTTCCCTCAAATTCTTCAGGAGACTCTGGCAAAAGATCTTCTCTCTGGACAGCAGCTATTTCCTCACATATCTCTTTATCATCAAATTCATCTTTCATTATTTCTAAAGTGTCTGAAAATTCTGGAAACTCTGGTGGACTTTCAGGCTGTGTATGCTCATCATCAACAATGTCCTTGAATTCTGCAGCAAATTCAGCATGAATTTCTTGCATAGTGAATGCTGCAATTTCAACAAGTTTATCCTCTGTTATATCTTCAGGGTATTCTGATGGACTCTCTAGTCTGATGACATCTTCCAGAGTTCCCTCAAATTCTTCAGGAGACTCTGGCAGAAGATCTTCTCTCTGGACAGCAGCTATTTCCTCACATATCTCTTTATCATCAAATTCATCTTTCATTATTTCTAGAGTGTCCGAAAATTCTGGAAACTCTGGTGGACTTTCAGGCCGTGTATACTCATCATCAACAATGTCCTTGAATTCTGCAGAAACTTCAGCAGGAATTTCTTGTGTAGTGAATGCTGCAATTTCATCATGTTTATCCTCTGTTCTATCTAGAGTCTTAGAAAGTTCTTCAGGGTATTCTGATGGACTCTCTGGTCTGGTAAAAGCATCTTCCAGAGTTCCCTCAAATTCTTCTGGAGATTCTGGCAGAAGGTCTTCTCTTGGAACAGAAGCTATCTCATCACTTATTGCTTTATCATCCAACTCATCTTTCATTGTTTCTACAGTCTCTGTATATTCTGGAAACTCTGGTGGACTTTCAGGCCGTGTATACTCATCATCTTCAATGTCTTTTAGTCCTTCAGGAAATTCAGCAATAATTTCTTTCCTTGTAAAGGCTTCTATTTCATCACTTTTATCTTCTGTCATTTCAGGAGTTTCTCTGAATTCTTCAGGAAATTCAGCAGGAATCTCTTGTCTAGTAAAGGCTTCTATTTCATCAATTTTATCTTTTGAAGTTTCTAGAGTTCCTCTGAATTCTTCAGGAAATTCAGCAGGAATTTCTTGTCTAGTGAATGCGGTTATTTCATCACTTTTATCATCTGTTCTTTTAGGAGTTTCTCTGAATTCTTCAGGATATTCAGCAGGGATGTCAGGGTATTCTGATGGACTCTCTGGTCTAGTAAAAGCATCTTCCAGAGTTCCCTCAAATTCTTCTGGAGATTCTGGCAGAAGGTCATCTCTTGGAACAGCAGCTATCTCATCACTTATTGCTTTATCATCCAACTCATCTTTCATTGTTTCTATAGTCTCTGTATATTCTGGAAACTCTGGTGGACTTTCAGGCCGTGTATCCTCATCATCTTCAATGTCTTTTAGTCCTTCAGGAAACTCAGCAATAATTTCTTTCCTTGTAAAGGCTTCTATTTCATCACTTTTATCTTCTGTTGTTTCCAGAGTTTCTCTGAATTCTTCAGGAAATTCAGCAGGAATTTCTTGTCTAGTAAAGGCTTCTATTTTATCACTTTTATCTTCGGTTGTTTCCAGAGATTCTCTGAATTCTTCAGGAAATTCAGCAGGAATTTCTTGTCTAGTAAAGGCTTCTATTTCATCACTTTTATCTTCCGTTGTTTCTTGAATTTCTCCAAATTCCTCAGGAAATTCAGCAGGAATTTCTTGTCTAGTGAAAGCCATTATTTCATCACTTTTATCATCTGTTCGTTTTTGAGTTTCTCTGAATTCTTCAGGAGATTCAGCAGGGATGTCTTGCCTAGTGAAAGCATCTTTTTTATCACTGTCATACTGCTTAGTTTCTGCAAATTCTTCAGGACTCTCTGGTCTGATGACATCTTCCAGAGTTCCCTCAAATTCTTCAGGAGACTCTGGAAGAAGGTCATCTCTTGGGGCAGCAGCTATTTCATCACTCCATGTATCTTCGGTTTTATCTTCAGTTTTCTCTTGAGTCATTGTATATTCTGGAAACTCAGGTGGACTTTCAGGCCGTGTACACTCATCGTCTTTAACGTCTTTAAAATCTTCAGTAGGAATATCTTGTCTAGTAAATGCTACTATTTCATCCTGGGTGTCTTTTGCTGTTTCAAAAAAGGCAACTTCCTCTGGAATCTCTGATGATTTTTCTGGTTTGGTAAGTGTGGTCTCAGCTAGCAATGGCTTTTGCTGTGTCTCAGCATCAGGGAAATCAGTGCTTGCTGATTCAAAGAGATTCTGTGGAGAGTCAGGTTTGTCTTGGTCAAGGGAAGATGGTGCAGTTTCGTAGGACGATGGACCAGTTTCAGGAGAGAAGACCTCGGTCAGCCTTGATTTATAATCCAGGGAGGTCTCTAGAGAGGTTGCTGCAGTTGCAAAGGAAGATGTGAGTGTTTCTGTGGACACTGTGGTATCCATGGAGTCTGCTCTGGATGTGTGCACTGGTGACTCAAAGGACACAGTCTTGCTGGAGGAATACTCCATGGAGCTCTCTCTCTCCTCCAGCACCTCATGTAATGTAGCTTCCTCCTCCAGTTCATGGATGTACATCTCTGCGCCCAGACGTGTCTCTAGCTCAGCTGTGCGTGTTTCCAAGATTGTGTCTATGACGGCAGCCTGATGATGCTCAGTTATGCCTTCATGGGGCTCAACGATGCCATCTGTGTCAACAATACACACTTCGGCTTGTTTTTCAACCTCATCAGGGACTGAGGGTCTTATCATGTCTGATTTTAATGGTTTGGCAGTTTTAGGCTTGATCTCTTCCTCTTCACCACTTGAACTATCCTCTGGCGCCATCTCCTTCTTGGCCCGAAGAATCTCCACTTTTGATGGAACAATCACCTCATCACAGGGTTCAAGCTCCACAGGAGAGGCAAACTTTCCAATTCCTGACTTATGTATATCTGGATCTTCGAGGAAGCTTGGCCAGACAATCTCAGATTTGACTGGCTTTACAGTGGTTGCCTTGATTTCCTCATGGACAGTGCTCTGTGATGATTCTTCATCACTTGACTCCTCTTCCGGAGCCTGTTCTTTCTTGGCCTCCATCTTGAGAGACTCCACCGGGATTATAGCTTCTTGGACAGGTTCCTTCTTAGGGACAATGGGTTTTTCAGGTTCCACCCAACCAATTGGCTCTTGTGGCCACATCATTTCTGTCAGTGGTTTTGCAACAATGGTGGGTTTAACGTCATCATCCGATGGACCTTCCTCATCATCCTCTTCATCATCATCCTCTGGTGCTTGCTCTCTGCTAGCCTCTAACACGGGAAGCATGGATTTTTCGATGGTGTCTTCTACAATAGCAACATCCGCACTCTCTTGTTCTTTCTCACTCTCCTCCTCAATGATATCTTCATGGAAGGACTCAGCTGGCGAGGACTCAAAGTCTAGTTGTGGACTTGGTTCTGGTGTGGGTTCTTGCTCGTCCATAAGCAACATGGCCGCTCGGTCTGAAGACACAACCAGCTCAGGAGGGCCGCTCCTTATCTCATGAGTATCGATGGCTTCCCTCTCAACAAGAACAAAGCCGTCATCTTCATCGTCTTCTTCAATAGCTTGAGGGTGTGAAGTTGCTGCATCTGTCTCTGGTTCCAGAGTGAAGTCTTCAGGTTCCAGTGGTTTGTCAGGTGGGTAGTCAATGGTCATGTCCTTCTCAGACATCACCATTGAGCTCTGCATGGAGTCAGCTTCCAGAGTGTAGTCTTCAGGCTCTAGAGGGAAATCCTCCTCGGACAGAGGGGAAGATTTTTCAGGAGGCAAATCCTTCATTCTCGTCTCCAAAATGGTGCTGAACTCATCTTTTCTGTCTATCACATCATCAGTCACAGACACTAGTTCTTCTTTAGGAATTTCAGATTGTTTATCTGCCTCATAAGTGAACGCTTCCATAACTAAAGGTTCTTGACTAATGCTTTCATGGGCAGTTTCTATTTTTTCCTGTGCTAACTTAATCAGTTCCTCTTCAAGAGGTGATTCTTCTGCGGTGTCTTTGAATTGATCATCAATCACGTCCCTGAACTCATCCGTCAGGGAAGGTTGTTGTGTGATAATGTCAAGTTTTTGACCAGCAACTTGGACCAATTCCTCTTCAAGAGCTGTTTTCTTTTCAGACTCTTTAGTTTCTGTCTTTTCAACCTTTTCAGAAGTCATTGAAATTGATTCCTTTTCAAGAGAGAGTTTTTCATGAATGTCACTTGTTTTCTCCTCCTTTTTAGAATAGAATTCTTCTCTAAGGGAAGAGTCCTGTGTAAGACTACTTAGCCATTCGTGGCTAACAGCACTAGATGTGCTAAGTTCTTCATCACAAGTAGATTTTACACGAGTTTCTGATCTATCATCTGTAGTAGAAATGATCTCTTTGCTTTGAGATGGATCCTGTGGTGAAGATATGATTTTTTCTTCTGAAGTTTTGTGAGTCACTGACGAAATTTCTTCTTCGTGAGTTGACTTTTCTCTGGTGTCTTTTAATTCTTCCTTAATCATGGAATGGAATTCTAGAAAAGATGGCTCTTCTGGAGCACTTTCAAGTTCTTTTTCTAGCATTTCATGAGTCACAGAGATGGATTCTTTCTCCAAAGTTGATTTTTCATCGGTGTATTTCACTTGCTGATCTAAGCTTGAGTGAAATTCTTCCCTTAGAGAAGGCTCTTGAATTGTACTTTCAGCAGTAGTATCAAGCTTTTCATGAGTCACTGACACAAATTCTTTTTCAAGACTGGACTGCTCATGAGTGTCCCTAATTTGTTCATCTAACATTGAATGAATTTCTTGTTTTATGGACGGCGCTGTTTCTACGCTGTCTTCAACCATTTCTAGCCGTTTTTGAGTCACAGAGATTAACTCCTTTTCAAGAATGGATTTTTCGGTAATGTCAGTTCTCTGTTCATCTAATATGGAACGGATTTCTTCCCTCATTGTAGCCTCCTGCATTGAACTGCTTTTTTCTTGTGATGCTGTTTCTTGGGTGTCTAGAAACCTCTCTACTACAATCTTATTGAATTCATCTTGTTGGGCACTGTCTTGGGAGGGCCTCTCCTCCACTATATCAAGGTTTTGTTCTGAGACCACTTCAGTTTCTAAGGAGGTTGGATCTCTCAAACTGACTCGCTCAATGTGAATTTCTAGTAGCTGATCAGTTTCTGGCAGGTAGACATCCTGTGTGACTGGGAGTTTTTGGCTGGTTTTAGGTATGTACTCTGCACCGCGAGGTTGGCTGCCGTCCTGGTAGTCATCATCTCCATAATCTTCCTCACTGCTGCTAGTATCTTTCCCATATTCCTTTGGCTGCCCTATCCCCAACATCTGCTCCTGGTTGGCATCATCATCATCAAGATCTTCCTCCTTCTCCTGTGTTTTATCATGCAGGATATCTAGAGTGTCAACCTGTGCAGACTTACCTATAGGCAGATATTCCTGCTCTGGGCTATCTGGCATCAGTTCCATCATTTCGGGCTCAGGGACCCCTTCTGGGATTTCCTCCGGTGTTTTTATCATGGCAAGTGTTTGGAGGTCTACTGAGAGTTCCTCTAGGGGGCTTCTGACAGTGACAGGTAAGTCTGAGGGTTCAGCTCTCTCAGTGGTTTGAGTTGTAAGGGTGAGGTCTGCTGCTGGCTTATCAGTAACTGGGGAGCCGAGTTTGGTGAGATCGGGTGTTGCCGTGCCTTCAGCATCGTCATCCACATCTATCTCCTGCTCCTGGTGGGCAGGCAGAGGAGTGGTGGGCGTCATCTTCACCTGGAGGTCCTCCATCTCATAATCAGCGTTCTTCTCACCGTAGGAGGCATCGGATTCTGATGAGATCTCATGCCTCTCCCTCTCTACGTGCACCTCCGGGGCGCCGGTGAACTTTGAGAGTTCTTCCTCCGAGGAACCCATGCCTCTATAACCCTCTATGGGGGATAGTTGACACAGCTCTTTAACCTCCTCGACAGGTTGTTCGACGGCCATCTCAAGGGCGTGCCACTCTGGTTGTTCTGGAGCTACCACCTGGACAAGTTCAGGGGTTTCTTTGACTTCAGGGGATTTTTTCTCATATGCACTTTCAGTGGGGGGCTCCTTACAGATTTCTGGGAGGGTTTGCAGTTGCTGCTCAATTTGTCGCTTCTCTGTGTCTGGCGAGGGCAGTATCTTAGGCTGTTCTACTGAGAGCGTTTCGGGCGTCTCAGTGGTGATCAACTCCCTCTCGGCCCTGGCAAATTCTTCCATCATGTCATCCTCCTCCTCTTCGTCTAAGGCTCGGGGACTTTCAAAGTCGTCAATGCGATCCTTACCGGCGAAGGCCATGTTATCAAAGGCCAAGTACTCCGTGGCAGCTGATCCCTCACCCGCATCCTCAATAGAAGACACTGATGCAGACTGCATTTTCACAACTGTCTCGATTGTTGCTGTGGTGACTGTCTCTTCTAACTTCTCTGGTATCTCTGATATTTCGCTTATGCTCACTAGAGACTCTGTACCCTTAGATTGAGGAGGGATTTCTATCTGGACGTCTTCATCGGGGGACTCTACTGGAGATTCTCCAACTAAAAGCACATCGCCTTTCTTTTTGGCTTGTTCTTTGGTTAGTTGGGCTGCCTCACCTTCAGCCTCGTCTTCTTCCTGTTCATCAATGGTCTCCTGTGCCAAGTCTGAGGTGAGGTACTCAGGCTCCTCAGCGATAAAGTCAGTGGGCGAGACACCTACGGCTAACTTGAGCTTTCTTATATCTGATGGCGCTTCAGTTACGGGTGAAATATCCTCCTCTTTTTTGGGAGAAAGTGGCTCAGGTGGGGTTTGGGTTACAGAATAGGAGGAGGCTTTGTCAAGCTCTAGATCGAAAGATTCTTTGGTGGTCGGGGAAAATGTCTCCTCCACATCAGTTTCTTCCGATTTTGCCTCGTCTGCCTCATGCTGCTGTGAATCTAGATAAGTGACAGAGGAAGGCTATTGTTAGTTGTTAGTTAGGCTTAAGAATTTCGAGAACTTTCCAAAGCCGAAAGAGTTCATCATCATAGCCAAACAAGCAAGGATGTTACAAGGATTTATTCTAAAGTTTAGTCAAGTCAGATCCAGTACATTTGTTAAAAGAAAGAAATGAATCAAGCTAATCATTTTGGTTAGACTAAAACCGCTATTGAGATAGAAATATAGTGAGCTACGATGGCCGGTATCGAAGGTGAAACAATTTTGCAGCAGTGCCATGCATTTCACAAAACATGCATCCAGTAGAAGAATGAACGTTTATAAAGATCCTGCAATAAAATAAATGATCAATAATAGTAAACAGAATAATAGGAATCTTAATTAGAAATGGCAGCGAAAAAAATTGGAACCGCTCAACTGTGCGTTATCGACACTTGGGATGACATGAAGCATAAAAAAGCTTAATGAAAGGAAATATTTATGGATAATATGCTCTACCTTGGGGTATTTCTACATCCTCAACTTGTGCCACCTCTGAACTACTGGAACTGGCGCATTCAACATCTATGAGCTCCTCTGTCATACCAAGACAAAGACAAAACCATTATAACAATTTTGCCTCCTGCAGGCTAGAACATGAAGCGGGCTGGATGAGAGATGCAAGGCACTGCTTGAAAAATAACTGACTGCTGATTGCTGCTGATGCTGACTGCTAAATTATGTGGTACGATTAGGTACATTAAAAAACAGCTACAGAAAATCAACTCAATGAAGCAGATGCTGCTATTGAATGAACAATAAATCACCTGAGTGAGAAGTTATGTCATAAGCAAATTGTGTGCATCTTGATCAATATATATATATAACCTGGAAGTGTATTGGTGGTGACGTAGTATATGACATACTGAAACAAGTTGCACCCCACCCACCCTCCCCACAGAATATCACAAAGCAAAACAGGCTAAAAAAACTGCTCCTTTTCATTATGATGCCAACTTAATGTACTAAAAACTAATAATGAGAGCTATTACTTAAAGGAGGTTATGGTAACTGCAACTTAGAAATGAAAGCTTGGTGACAAACAAGACTGTTGGCTGGTCTCTCCCCTGTGGGTGGTGGAGGAGGAGGGTAGGGTGGGGAGGAGGAGGAGGAGTACTGGGTGTTGTCACTGGTATTATATAGTTTAAGCTATTTGGTTAAGGTTAGAGAACTGCACTGGTTCACCTTGCTGTTGTGTAGACTGCCTCGGTAGAATGCGCTCATCAGGGGAAGAATGGTGCCTTGGCCGCTTCTCGACTACAACCTCTTTCTCACTGACCTCCTGGTCACATGACTGTGAGCGCTCTAGCGTGTCCCTTTCGGAAGGGTAGTCATCGGCACCGTCTTGAGAGATCTGATCTAGACCTGACTCAAAGGTAACATCGATAGGTGTGGAATCGCTGAGATCTGCACTCAAGCGATGCTCGCTCCTTGGAGTCATGACCTCAGGTATGGTATCTACCTCCAGGTCACGGTCAAAGGTTGCCCCGGTGACATCTTCCGGAATGCGACCATCTAAGTCATCACCATCATCATCATCTAATTGAGGTGCATCTTCATCACCTTCTTCTATTATTGACTCAATTATTGACCTATCCATACTGGGGGATCTCACTTCTGGTACAATATTTATATCTAAAGAATGATCATATTCAGTGCCTGTTATATCTAATGCATAATTTATCTGTGGTTCAAATGCACTATCATCCTGTGCAAGGTTAGATGTGTAAAGATCCTCATAACTGGATGACCTTTCTTCTTTAGTTAGATGAGGCCCTGATTCAAACTCAAATTTTGATTCATCTAATGGCACTTGGTGTTCTTTTATACGCGATTCATCTTTGGAGTCCACAATGTGTTCTTCACAAGTAATTTTCACTTTGTGTGTGCCTTCCCCTACTGTCCGCACTGCATTCACTGACTTAGCATCTTCAGCCTCAAAGTTGTCTGAGCTGTTTGGAGATATTGTGGTATCCCCTGAATGTTCAAAGGTTTGCAAGAGAGCTGGCTCTGTGGACGTGGAGGACTCTGATTCAGTAAAGACTGCCGCTTCAGTAATAGTGACAACAGGCTCCACCGAGGAGGAGGAGGAGGAGGAGATGAAGGCATCCCTGCTTCCCTGGCTGCTGCTGCTGCTGCTGATGTTGTTGCTAGGAGGAGGAGGAGCAGAAGGAGCACTGGGCTCTGATTCAGCCTGCTGTGTGTCTGTTGGGGCAGGCTCCATGCTCTCTTGCCCAACAGTCGCTGTTAGTGCAAAGAAATACCAAACACCCAGTTAGGAATGCCATAAAGAGGGTAGAAATCAAAGGACAAAAAGCAATGGAAGAAAATATCAACAGAAATGGGCACTGACAAGAGTGCTCTTTGTTCGGAGGACAGAACTAAAACTGAGTACAGACTTACTAAATAAGAACAAAACACATAATCGTATTGAACCAACTATTTGTGATCTGTACCACTGAAGCTCACTTAACTGGCTTAGAGTGTTCATTGACTCTTGACTGTACTGAATGTATGGTGAAGTGTGCTTGGGGCATGCAGGTGGATCATGCAGAGTGAGGAGTACAATGAGTATGGGCGGACTAAGGGGCGGCAGGATAGGGGGGCGGGTGGGTTGGGCGACCCTGCTGAGAAGTAGTGATCTGATAAACCATAATACAACAAAATAACAAGAGCTGCACATGCTGAATGCTATCAAGGTATACCTGGTTTTCCGTCTTCCTGCGTAGGCTCATGAAGGGCAACTGTAGGAGGCACAGCAGGACGTACAACTAGGCTGCTTTTAAGATCCACAGTGAGAAAACTCTCACGATGATCAACTTGCATGGTTTCATCTTTGGCTAGAATTTGGTAGTGTCTGTGTTCAGAATCAGTGTCATGAGCGGCCTCTGCTTCAGGGGGGGACACTGCAGCCGACAGCAGCCTGCCTCCAGCACTGTCCAACGCATCAGCTTCATCCCTTAAGGTGGTCATAGTAGAGACTAGGCTTGTGGTAGCAAGATGCTGTGGCCCGGACAAACTGTCAGCTGCAGTGTCAGCTTCACCAGCAAGAGGTCCTTCCAAAAGAGGTCTGGCAGCTTGAATACTTTGCTCAATGAATATTTGCTGGGATGTATCAGCACTGATTCTGCCCTCAGGTTCGGCTTCAGCTCTAGTTTTCAGAGGGAATTCACTTGGAGACTGCAAAGACTGCTCATTCGCAAACTGCTTTTCATCTGAGGAATCCACAGAGTCTTCAGAATCAATATCGCTTGGGGTACATGAACGATCTTGAACCTCCAAGGAAGAAGAGAACTCTGGCCATTGCACTGATAGACGAAAATTCTGATCTGACCTGACATCCTGCTGCCCTAAAACAGGCAAGACCCATTCTCCATCTTCACCATTCATCTCAGCTTCTACGGTGTCTGTCTTACCTTGCATTAGACCAGCTTTCAATATATCACTTTCCTCTAGTGGCACATATTCTTCGGACACATCCGTGGTTTCGTCCTCTCCGAGTGCCAGTGCCTCTGCCTCGGCATCGGTTTCAGTGGTTGTCTCATCCTCTTGCACATCCTGCACAACTTCATGAGGTTCAGCGACGTAAGCACTGAGAGGCGGCGGCACTGACACATGCTGCTGCTCAAGCTCCTTGTATTTCTCTAGCTCCAGTTCATCAACGAGCACAGTGGAGAACTTTCTTGGCTTCTCTTCACTCTCGCTAGAGCTAGGTGACACGGTTGCAGGAGTTGGGCTAGGTTGAGCTAGGTCCAGCGTTACAAGCTCTCTCGTAGTCTCATCCTCTTCCAGTTTATCCTTTTCAAAGCTTTCCATCATTCCCTTCTCTATGATTTCTTGGGAACGCGTGGTTTCCAGTGATTCTTCACTTACATAAGCTGCCACAATGGTTACTTCTTGTGATTCGCTGTAAGCTTTCTCCTTCATTTCTTCGATCACTTTCTTTTCAATGTCCTTCTCTAAATCATCAATCAGAATTTTTTCCTTCCCCTCCAATTCTTTTTTCTCTTTAAAAGACTCACTTTCCTTTGGACACACTTTAGTGGCTGGAGCAGATTTTTCATCCATTTTGATAGGCACATCTCTTGGCTGGGAAGTGTCTTCAACTTTCTCCAACAGCAATTCCTGAAAAATTTCTGGTGTGTCAGTTGTTGAGCTCTTTTCAAGTTCAATGCAGCTCAAGTCAGATTCAACAACTGTAGCAGTATAAAAATGCACATATTTGGAATCACAAGAATCACTTTCCATGGTGGCATTATCTTCTGGTGTGAAGAACTTTACTTCAAAGGGAGATAACTCAAAAGCAACCAATGTGGAGTAGCAAAGTCTATCTTCTTCAACATCCATTTCCTTTAGAGGAGGCTTGTGCATTATAACCTCCAGTGGTAGCTCGATAACTTCTATTACTCTTTTCCCAGGTAGTGGACTAAAGAGGTCATCAACAAGGAACTGGCTCAAGTCAGCGCTGAACTGGGACACCCCTTCAGCCTCAGTCTCGTAAAATGACTCCTTAATCACCATTTCCTCATCATTGCCTTGATGCTGCAATACCCAAACCCCTTTGAAAACAAGACCACCATCCACAACACATAGGACCATCTAACTAATGCTACTGGCTACCACACACAAGGCATTACCTCACTCACAAGTGCCAACCACAGAAATCTCTCTGGATCAACAAGACCGTTCACCCAAAATTGCCCATAAAAAGATTAGCATCTCTAAGTAACTCTCTCCAAAAAGTATTCAAATTATTTCCAAAATGGTATCTATGTACACCGTAGGTGATGTAATTGTCAAGTAATTGAAAGCCATGCAATCTACTCACTTTCTCCTCAGAAACAAAAACATCTTGAGCAGAACCTTCATCAGGCCCTACTTCTGTAGACAGCAGAATTTCAGTCTTTTCTAAACCAGAAGGTTTTCCGACATTTTCAATCAGCTTATGTTTTGGAATTTCAGTCACTACAGGCTCTGCTTCAACTACAGCTTCTTCAGGGGCTTCTTCTTCCTCTACTTCAGCTGGCTTCCCTTCAATGGGCTCAGCAGCGGCTTCTACAACCTCTGCTTCCACCTCTGCAGGTTTCTCTTCAGTTGGCTCTGCAGGGGCTTCCTCAGCCTTTTCAGGAGCAATGGGTTCAACTTCTGCCTCCTCCACAGCTACTTCCTTGACCTTTTTTGGTATTTCAACTACCTCCTTGATTGGAGATACTGCAGTCACTTCTGGCTCTTCTAATGGGGCTTCTTCAGCCTCTTCACTAGGAACTTCAGTCACTACAGGCTCTGCTTCAACTACAGCTTCTTCAGGGGCTTCTTCTTTCTCTACTTCTGCAAGCTTCTCTACAATGGGTTCAGCAGCGGCTTCTACGACCTCTGCTTCCACCTCTGCAGGTTTCTCTTCAGTTGGCTCTGCAGGGGCTTCCTCAGCCTCTTCAGGAGCAATGGGTTCAACTTTTACCACTTCAGCAGCTGCCTCCTCCACAGCTACTTCCTTGACCTTTTCAGGGATTTCAACTACCTCCTTGACTGGAGATACTGTGGTCACTTCTGGCTCTTCTAGTTGGGTTTCTTCAGCTACCTCAATGGGAACTTCAGTCACTTCAAGCTTTTCTTCAACTACTGCTTCTTCAGGGGCTTCTTCTACCTCCACTTCTGCTGATTTCTCTTCAACAGGCTCAGCAGCGGCTTCTTTAAGCACTGTAGGCTCTTCTTCAGCAGGCTCAGCAGCGGCTTCTTCAACCTTCTCTGGAGCTATGGGTTCAACTTCTACCACTTCAGCAGCTTCCTCCTCCACAGCTACCTCTTTGACCTTTTCGGGGATTTCAATTACCTCCTTGATTGGAGATACTGCAGTCACTTCTGGCTCTTCTAATGGGGCTTCTTCAGCCTCTTCACTAGGAACTTCAGTCACAACAGGATCTGCTTCAACTACGGCTTCTTCAGGGGCTTCTTCTTTCTCTACTTCTGCAAGCTTCATTACAATGGGCTCAGCAGCGGTTTCTACCTCTGCTTCCACCTCTGCAGGTTTCTCTTCAGTTAGCTCTGCAGGGGCTTCCTCAGCCTCTTCAGGAGCAATGGGTTCAACTTCTGCCTCCTCCACAGCTACTTCTTTGACCTTTTCTGGTATTTCAACTACCTCCTTGATTGGAGATACTGCAGTCACTTCTGGCTCTTCTAATGGGGCTTCTTCAGGCTTCTCAATTGGAATTTCAGTCACTTCAGGCTGTACTTCTACTATAGCTTCTTCAGGGTCTTCCTCTTCCTCTACTTCTGCAGGCTTCTCTACAATGGGCTCAGCAGCGGCTTCTACAACCTCTGCTTCCACCTCTGTAGGTTTCTCTTTAGTTGGCTCTGCAGGGGCTTCCTCAGCCTCTTCAGGAGCAATGGGTTCAACTTTTACCACTTCAGCAGCTGCCTCCTCCACAGCTACTTCCTTAACCTTTTCAGGGATTTCAACTACCTCCGCAATTGGAGATACTGCAGTCACTTCTGGCTCTTCTAATGGGGCTTCTTCAGGCTTCTCAATTGGAATTTCAGTCACTTCAGGCTGTACTTCTACTATAGCTTCTTCAGGGTCTTCCTCTTCCTCTACTTCAGCTGGCTTCTCTACAATGGGCTCAGCAGCGGCTTCTACAACCTCTGCTTCCACCTCTGTAGGTTTCTCTTTAGTTGGCTCTGCAGGGGCTTCCTCAGCCTCTTCAGGAGCAATGGGTTCAACTGCTACCACTTCAGTAGCTGCCTCCTCCACAGCTACTTCCTTGACCTTTTCTGGTATTTCAACTACCTCCTTGATTGGAGATACTGCAGTCACTTCTGGCTCTTCTAATGGGGCTTCTTCAGCCTCTTCACTAAGAACTTCAGTCACTACAGGCTCTGCTTCGACTACAGCTTCTTCTTTCTCTACTTCTGCAAGCTTCTCTACAATGGGCTCAGCAGCGGCTTCTACAACCTCTGCTTCCACCTCTGCAGGTTTCTCTTCAGTTGGCTCTGCAGGGGCTTCCTCAGCCTCTTCAGGAGCAATGGGTTCAACTGCTACCACTTCAGTAGCTGCCTCCTCCACAGCTACTCCCTTGACCTTTTCAGGTATTTCAACTACCTCCTTCATTGGAGATACTGCAGTCACTTCTGGCTCTTCTAATGGGGCTTCTTCAGCCTCTTCACTAGGACCTTCAGTCACTACAGGCTCTGCTTCAACTACAGCTTCTTCAGGGGCTTCTTCTTTCTCTACTTCTGCAAGCTTCATTACAATGGGCTCAGCAGCGGTTTCTACCTCTGCTTCCACCTCTGCAGGTTTCTCTTCAGTTAGCTCTGCAGGGGCTTCCTCAGCCTCTTCAGGAGCAATGGGTTCAACTTCTGCCTCCTCCACATCTAATTCTTTGACCTTTTCTGGTATTTCAACTACCTCCTTGATTGGAGATACTGCAGTCACTTCTGGCTCTTCTAATGGGGCTTCTTCAGCCTCTTCACTAAGAACTTCAGTCACTACAGGCTCTGCTTCGACTACAGCTTCTTCTTTCTCTACTTCTGCAAGCTTCTCTACAATGGGCTCAGCAGCGGCTTCTACAACCTCTGCTTCCACCTCTGCAGGTTTCTCTTCAGTTGGCTCTGCAGGGGCTTCCTCAGCCTCTTCAGGAGCAATGGGTTCAACTTTTACCACTTCAGCAGCTGCCTCCTCCACAGCTACTTCCTTGACCTTTTCCGGTATTTCAACTACCTCCTTCATTGGAGATACTGTGGTCACTTCTGGCTCTTTTAATGGGGCTTCTTCAGCCTTTTCACTAGGAATTTCAGTCACTTCAGGCTTCTCTTCAACTGCAGCTTCTTCAGGGGCTTCTTCCTCCACTTCTGTTGGCTTCTCTTCAATGGGCTCAACAGCAGCTTCTACAACCTCTGCTTCCACCTCTGCAGGTTTCTCTTCAGTTGGCTCTGCAGGGGCTTCCTCAGCCTCTTTAGGAGCAATGGGTTCAACTTTTACCACTTCAGCAGCTGCCTCCTCCACAGCTACTTCCTTAACCTTTTCAGGGATTTCAACTACCTCCGCAATTGGAGATACTGCAGTCACTTCTGGCTCTTCTAATTGGGCTTCTTCAGGCTTCTCAATTGGAATTTCAGTCACTTCAGGCTGTACTTCTACTATAGCTTCTTCAGGGTCTTCCTCTTCCTCTACTTCTGCAGGCTTCTCTACAATGGGCTCAGCAGCGGCTTCTACAACCTCTGCTTCCACCTCTGTAGGTTTCTCTTTAGTTGGCTCTGCAGGGGCTTCCTCAGCCTCTTCAGGAGCAATGGGTTCAACTGCTACCACTTCAGTAGCTGCCTCCTCCACAGCTACTTCCTTGACCTTTTCAGGGATTTCAACTACCTCCTTCATTGGAGATACTGCAGTCACTTCTGGCTCTTCTAATGGGGCTTCTTCAGCCTCTTCACTAGGACCTTCAGTCACTACAGGCTCTGCTTCAACTACAGCTTCTTCAGGGGCTTCTTCTTTCTCTACTTCTGCAAGCTTCATTACAATGGGTTCAGCAGCGGCTTCTACCTCTGCTTCCACCTCTGCAGGTTTCTCTTCAGTTAGCTCTGCAGGGGCTTCCTCAGCCTCTTCAGGAGCAATGGGTTCAACTTCTGCCTCCTCCACAGCTACTTCTTTGACCTTTTCTGGTATTTCAACTACCTCCTTGATTGGAGATACTGCAGTCACTTCTGGCTCTTCTAATGGGGCTTCTTCAGCCTCTTCACTAGGAACTTTAGTCCCTACAGGCTCTGCTTCAACTACAGCTTCTTTAGGGGCTTCTTCTTTCTCTACTTCTGCACGCTTCATTACAATGGGCTTAGCAGCGGCTTCTACAACCTCTGCTTCCACCTCTGCAGGTTTCTCTTCAGTTGGCTCTGCAGGGGCTTCCTCAGCCTTTTCAGGAGCAATGGGTTCAACTTCTGCCTCCTCCACAGCTACTTCCTTGACCATTTCTGGTATTTCAACTACCTCCTTGATTGGAGATACTGCAGTCACTTCTGGCTCTTCTAATGGGGCTTCTTCAGCCTCTTCACTAGGAACTTCAGTCACTACAGGCTCTGCTTCAACTACAGCTTCTTCAGGGGCTTCTTCTTCCTCTACTTCTGCAGGCTTCTCTACAATGGGCTCAGCAGCGGCTTCTACAACCTCTGCTTCCACCTCTGTAGGTTTCTCTTTAGTTGGCTCTGCAGGGGCTTCCTCAGCCTCTTCAGGAGCAATGGGTTCAACTTCTGCCTCCTCCACAGCTACTTCCTTGACCTTTTCTGGTATTTCAACTACCTCATTGATTGGAGATACTGCAGTCACTTCTGGCTCTTCTAATGGGGCTTCTTCAGCCTCTTCTCTAGGAACTTCAGTCACTACAGGCTCTGCTTCAACTACAGCTTCTTCAGGGGCTTCTTCTTTCTCTACTTCTGCAAGCTTCTCTACAATGGGCTCAGCAGCGGCTTCTACAACCTCTGCTTCCACCTCTGCAGGTTTCTCTTCAGTTGGCTCTGCAGGGGCTTCCTCAGCCTCTTCAGGAGCAATGAGTTCAACTTCTACCACTTCAGCAGCTGCCTCCTCCACAGCTACTTCCTTGACCTTTTCAGGGATTTCAACTACCTCCTTGACTGGAGATACTGCGGTCACTTCTGGCTCTTCTAGTTGGGTTTCTTCAGCTACCTCAATTGATCCTTCAGTCACTTCAAGCTTCTCTTCAACTACTGCTTCTTCAGGGGCTTCTGCTACCTCCACTTCTGCTGATTTCTCTTCAACAGGCTCAGCAGCAGCTTCTTCAAGCACTGCAGGCTCTTCTTCAGCAGGCTCAGCAGCGGCTTCGTCAACCTTCTCTGGAGCTATGGGTTCAACTTCTACCACTTCAGCAGCTGCCTCCTCCACAGCTACTTCCTTGACCTTTTCAGGGATTTCAACTACCTCCTTGACTGGAGATACTGCGGTCACTTCTGGCTCTTCTAGTTGGGTTTCGTCAGCTACCTCAATTGATCCTTCAGTCACTTCAAGCTTCTCTTCAACTACTGCATCTTCAGGGGCTTCTGCTACCTCCACTTCTGCTGATTTCTCTTCAACAGGCTCAGCAGCAGCTTCTTCAAGCACTGCAGGCTCTTCTTCAGCAGGCTCAGCAGCGGCTTCGTCAACCTTCTCTGGAGCTATGGGTTCAACTTCTACCACTTCAGCAGCTGCCTCCTCCACAGCTACTTCTTTGACCTTTTCGGGGATTTCAATTACTTCCTTGATTGGAGATACTGCAGTCACTTCTGGCTCTTCTAATGGGGCTTCTTCAGCCCCTTCACTAGGAACTTCAGTCACTACAGGCTCTGCTTCAACTACAGCTTCTTTAGGGGCTTCTTCTTTCTCTACTTCTGCACGCTTCATTACAATGGGCTTAGCAGCGGCTTCTACAACCTCTGCTTCCACCTCTGAAGGTTTCTCTTCAGTTGGCACTGCAGGGGCTTCCTCAGCCTTTTCAGGAGCAATGGGTTCAACTTCTGCCTCCTCCACAGCTACTTCCTTGACCTTTTCTGGTATTTCAACAACCTCCTTGATTGGAGATACTGCAGTCACTTCTGGCTCTTCTAATGGGGCTTCTTCAGCCTCTTCACTAGGAACTTCAGTCACTACAGGCTCTGCTTCAACTACAGCTTCTTCAGGGGCTTTTTCTTTCTCTACTTCTGCACGCTTCATTACAATGGGCTCAGCAGCGGCTTCTTCAACCTCTGCTTCCACCTCTGCAGGTTTCTCTTCAGTTGGCTCTGCAGGGGCTTCCTCAGCCTCTTCAGGAGCAATGGGTTCAACTTCTGCCTCCTCCACAGCTACTTCCTTGACCTTTTCAGGTATTTCAACTACCTCCGCAATTGGAGATACTGCAGTCACTTCTGGCTCTTCTAATGGGGCTTCTTCAGCCTGTTCACTAGGAACTTCAGTCACTACAGGCTCTGCTTCAACTACAGCTTCTTCAGGGGCTTCTTCTTCCTCTACTTCTGCAGGCTTCTCTACAATGGGCTCAGCAGCGGCTTCTACAACCTCTGCTTCCACCTCTGCAGGTTTCTCTTCAGTTGGCTCTGCAGGGGCTTCCTCAGCCTCTTCAGGAGCAATGAGTTCAACTTCTACCACTTCAGCAGCTGCCTCCTCCACAGCTACTTCCTTGACCTTTTCAGGGATTTCAACTACCTCCTTGACTGGAGATACTGCGGTCACTTCTGGCTCTTCTAGTTGGGTTTCTTCAGCTACCTCAATGGGAACTTCAGTCACATCAAGCTTCTCTTTAACTACTGCTTCTTCAGGGGCTTCTGCTACCTCCACTTCTGCTGATTTCTCTTCAACAGGCTCAGCAGCAGCTTCTTCAAGCACTGCAGGCTCTTCTTCAGCAGGCCCAGCAGCGGCTTTTTCAACCTTCTCTGGAGCTATGGGTTCAACTTCTACCACTTCAGCAGGTGCCTCCTCCACAGCTACTTCTTTGACCTTTTCGGGGATTTCAATTACCTCCTTGATTGGAGATACTGCAGTCACTTCTGGCTCTTCTAATGGGGCTTCTTCAGCCTCTTCACTAGGAACTTCAGTCACTACAGGCTCTGCTTCAACTACAGCTTCTTCAGGGGCTTTTTCTTTCTCTACTTCTGCAAGCTTCTCTACAATGGGCTCAGCAGCGGCTTCTACAACCTCTGCTTCCACCTCTGCAGGTTTCTCTTCAGTTGGCTCTGCAGGGGCTTCCTCAGCCTCTTCAGGAGCAATGAGTTCAACTTCTACCACTTCAGCAGCTGCCTCCTCCACAGCTACTTCCTTGACCTTTTCAGGGATTTCAACTACCTCCTTGACTGGAGATACTGCGGTCACTTCTGGCTCTTCTAGTTGGGTTTCTTCAGCTACCTCAATGGGAACTTCAGTCACATCAAGCTTCTCTTCAACTACTGCTTCTTCAGGGGCTTCTGCTACCTCCACTTCTGCTGATTTCTCTTCAACAGGCTCAGCAGCAGCTTCTTCAAGCACTGCAGGCTCTTCTTCAGCAGGCTCAGCAGCGGCTTCTTCAACCTTCTCTGGAGCTATAGGTTCAACTTCTACCACTTCAGCAGCTGCCTCCTCCACAGCTACTTCTTTGACCTTTTCGGGGATTTCAATTACCTCCTTGATTGGAGATACTGCAGTCACTTCTGGCTCTTCTAATGGGGCTTCTTCAGCCTCTTCACTAGGAACTTCAGTCACTACAGGCTCTGCTTCAACTACAGCTTCTTCAGGGGCTTTTTCTTTCTCTACTTCTGCACGCTTCATTACAATAGGCTCAGCAGCGGCTTCTACAACCTCTGCTTCCACCTCTGCAGGGGCTTCCTCAGCCTTTTTAGGAGCAATGGGTTCAACTTCTGCCTCCTCCACAGCTACTTCCTTGACCTTTTCTGGTATTTCAACTACCTCCTTGATTTGAGATACTGCAGTCACCTCTGGCTCTTCTAATGGGGCTTCTTCAGCCTCTTCACTAGGAACTTCAGTCACTACAGGCTCTGCTTCAACTGCAGCTTCTTCAGGGGCTTCTTCTTTCTCTACTTCTGCAAGCTTCTCTACAATGGGCTCAGCAGCGACTTCTACAACCTCTGCTTCCACCCCTGCAGGTTTCTCTTCAGTTGGCTCTGCAGGGGCTTCCTCAGCCTCTTCAGGAGCAATGGGTTCAACTTCTGCCTCCTCCACAGCTACTTCCTTGACCTTTTCAGGTATTTCAACTACCTCCGCAATTGGAGATACTGCAGTCACTTCTGGCTCTTCTAATGGGGCTTCTTCAGCCTGTTCACTAGGAACTTCAGTCACTACAGGCTCTGCTTCAACTACAGCTTCTTCAGGGGCTTCTTCTTCCTCTACTTCTGCAGGCTTCTCTACAATGGGCTCAGCAGCGGCTTCTACAACCTCTGCTTCCACCTCTGTAAGTTTCTCTTTAGTTGGGTCTGCAGGGGCTTCCTCAGCCTCTTCAGGAGCAATGGGTTCAACTTCTGCCTCCTCCACAGCTACTTCCTTGACCTTTTCTGGTATTTCAACTACCTCATTGATTGGAGATACTGCAGTCACTTCTGGCTCTTCTAATGGGGCTTCTTCAGCCTCTTCACTAGGAACTTCAGTCACTACAGGCTCTGCTTCAACTACAGCTTCTTCAGGGGCTTCTTCTTTCTCTACTTCTGCAAGCTTCTCTACAATGGGCTCAGCAGCGACTTCTACAACCTCTGCTTCCACCTCTGCAGGTTTCTCTTCAGTTGGCTCTGCAGGGGCTTCCTCAGCCTCTTCAGGAGCAATGAGTTCAACTTCTACCACTTCAGCAGCTGCCTCCTCCACAGCTACTTCCTTGACCTTTTCAGGGATTTCAACTACCTCCTTGACTGGAGATACTGCGGTCACTTCTGGCTCTTCTAGTTGGGTTTCTTCAGCTACCTCAATGGGAACTTCAGTCACATCAAGCTTCTCTTTAACTACTGCTTCTTCAGGGGCTTCTGCTACCTCCACTTCTGCTGATTTCTCTTCAACAGGCTCAGCAGCAGCTTCTTCAAGCACTGCAGGCTCTTCTTCAGCAGGCCCAGCAGCGGCTTTTTCAACCTTCTCTGGAGCTATGGGTTCAACTTCTACCACTTCAGCAGGTGCCTCCTCCACAGCTACTTCTTTGACCTTTTCGGGGATTTCAATTACCTCCTTGATTGGAGATACTGCAGTCACTTCTGGCTCTTCTAATGGGGCTTCTTCAGCCTCTTCACTAGGAACTTCAGTCACTACAGGCTCTGCTTCAACTACAGCTTCTTCAGGGGCTTTTTCTTTCTCTACTTCTGCAAGCTTCTCTACAATGGGCTCAGCAGCGGCTTCTACAACCTCTGCTTCCACCTCTGCAGGTTTCTCTTCAGTTGGCTCTGCAGGGGCTTCCTCAGCCTCTTCAGGAGCAATGAGTTCAACTTCTACCACTTCAGCAGCTGCCTCCTCCACAGCTACTTCCTTGACCTTTTCAGGGATTTCAACTACCTCCTTGACTGGATATACTGCGGTCACTTCTGGCTCTTCTAGTTGGGTTTCTTCAGCTACCTCAATGGGAACTTCAGTCACATCAAGCTTCTCTTCAACTACTGCTTCTTCAGGGGCTTCTGCTACCTCCACTTCTGCTGATTTCTCTTCAACAGGCTCAGCAGCAGCTTCTTCAAGCACTGCAGGCTCTTCTTCAGCAGGCTCAGCAGCGGCTTCTTCAACCTTCTCTGGAGCTATAGGTTCAACTTCTACCACTTCAGCAGCTGCCTCCTCCACAGCTACTTCTTTGACCTTTTCGGGGATTTCAATTACCTCCTTGATTGGAGATACTGCAGTCACTTCTGGCTCTTCTAATGGGGCTTCTTCAGCCTCTTCACTAGGAACTTCAGTCACTACAGGCTCTGCTTCAACTACAGCTTCTTCAGGGGCTTTTTCTTTCTCTACTTCTGCACGCTTCATTACAATAGGCTCAGCAGCGGCTTCTACAACCTCTGCTTCCACCTCTGCAGGGGCTTCCTCAGCCTTTTTAGGAGCAATGGGTTCAACTTCTGCCTCCTCCACAGCTACTTCCTTGACCTTTTCTGGTATTTCAACTACCTCCTTGATTTGAGATACTGCAGTCACCTCTGGCTCTTCTAATGGGGCTTCTTCAGCCTCTTCACTAGGAACTTCAGTCACTACAGGCTCTGCTTCAACTGCAGCTTCTTCAGGGGCTTCTTCTTTCTCTACTTCTGCAAGCTTCTCTACAATGGGCTCAGCAGCGACTTCTACAACCTCTGCTTCCACCCCTGCAGGTTTCTCTTCAGTTGGCTCTGCAGGGGCTTCCTCAGCCTCTTCAGGAGCAATGAGTTCAACTTCTACCACTTCAGCAGCTGCCTCCTCCACAGCTACTTCCTTGACCTTTTCAGGGATTTCAACTCCCTCCGCAATTGGAGATACTGCGGTCACTTCTGGCTCTTCTAGTTGGGTTTCGTCAGCTACCTCAATTGGACCTTCAGTCACTTCAAGTTTCTCTTCAACTACTGCTTCTTCAGGGGCTTCTTCTACCTCCACTTCTGCTGATTTCTCTTTAACAGGCTCAGCAGCGGCTTCTTCAAGCACTGCAGGCTCTTCTTCAGCAGGCTCAGCAGCGGCTTCGTCAACCTTCTCTGGAGCTATGGGTTCAACTTCTACCACTTCAGCAGCTCCCTCCTCCACAGCTACTTCTTTGACCTTTTCGGGGATTTCAATTACCTCCTTGATTGGAGATACTGCGGTCACTTCTGGCTCTTCTAATGGGGCTTCTTCAGCCTTTTCACTAGGAATTTCAGTCACTTCAGGCTTCTCTTCAACTGCAGCTTCTTCAGGGGCTTCTTCCTCCACTTCAGTTGGCTTCTTTTCAATGGGCTCAACAGCGGCTTCTACAACCTCTGCTTCCACCTCTGCAGGTTTCTCTTCAGTTGGCTCTGCAGGGGCTTCCTCAGCCTTTTTAGGAGCATTGGGTTCAACTTCTACCTCCACCACAGCTACTTCCTTGACCTTTTCTGGTATTTCAACTACCTCCTTGATTGGAGATACTGCAGTCACTTCTGGCTCTTCTAATGGGGCTTCTTCAGCCTCTTCACTAGGAACTTCAGTCACTACAGGCTCTGCTTCAACTGCAGCTTCTTCAGGGGCTTCTTCTTTCTCTACTTCTGCAAGCTTCTCTACAATGGGCTCAGCAGCGACTTCTACAACCTCTGCTTCCACCTCTGCAGGTTTCTCTTTAGTTGGCTCTGCAGGGGCTTCCTCAGCCTCTTCAGGAGCAATGAGTTCAACTTCTACCACTTCAGCAGCTGCCTCCTCCACAGCTACTTCCTTGACCTTTTCGGGGATTTCAACTACCTCCGCAATTGGAGATACTGCAGTGACTTCTGGCTCTTCTAATGGGGCTTCTTCAGCCTTTTCACTAGGAATTTCAGTCACTTCAGGCTTCTCTTCAACTGCAGATTCTTCAGGGGCTTCTTCCTCCACTTCTGTTGGCTTCTTTTCAATGGGCTCAACAGCGGCTTCTACAACCTCTGCTTCCATCTCTGCAGGTTTCTCTTCAGCTGGCTCTGCAGGGGCTTCCTCAGCCTCTTTGGGAGCAATGGGTTCAAGTTTTACCACTTCAGCAGCTGCCTCCTCCACAGCTACTTCCTTGACCTTTTCAGGTATTTCAACTACCTCCGCAATTGGAGATACTGCAGTCACTTCTGGCTCTTTTAATGGGGCTTCTTCAGGCTTCTCAATTGGAATTTCAGTCTCTTCAGGCTGTACTTCTACTACAGCTTCTTCAGGGGCTTCTTCTTCCTCTACTTCTGCAGGCTTCTCTACAATGGGCTCAGCAGCGGCTTCTACAACCTCTGCTTCCACCTCTGTAGGTTTCTCTTTAGTTGGCTCTGCAGGGGCTTCCTCAGCCTCTTCAGGAGCAATGGGTTCAACTGCTACCACTTCAGCAGCTGCCTCCTCCACAGCTACTTCCTTGACCTTTTCAGGGATTTCAACTACCTCCGCAATTGGAGATACTGCGGTCACTTCTGGCTCTTCTAGTTGGGTTTCGTCAGCTACCTCAATTGGACCTTCAGTCACTTCAAGTTTCTCTTCAACTACTGCTTCTTCAGGGGCTTCTTCTACCTCCACTTCTGCTGATTTCTCTTCAACAGGCTCAGCAGCGGCTTCTTCAAGCACTGCAGGCTCTTCTTCAGCAGGCTCAGCAGCGGCTTCGTCAACCTTCTCTGGAGCTATGGGTTCAACTTCTACCACTTCAGCAGCTCCCTCCTCCACAGCTACTTCTTTGACCTTTTCGGGGATTTCAATTACCTCCTTGATTGGAGATACTGCGGTCACTTCTGGCTCTTCTAATGGGGCTTCTTCAGCCTTTTCACTAGGAATTTCAGTCACTTCAGGCTTCTCTTCAACTGCAGCTTCTTCAGGGGCTTCTTCCTCCACTTCAGTTGGCTTCTTTTCAATGGGCTCAACAGCGGCTTCTACAACCTCTGCTTCCACCTCTGCAGGTTTCTCTTCAGTTGGCTCTGCAGGGGCTTCCTCAGCCTTTTTAGGAGCATTGGGTTCAACTTCTACCTCCACCACAGCTACTTCCTTGACCTTTTCTGGTATTTCAACTACCTCCTTGATTGGAGATACTGCAGTCACTTCTGGCTCTTCTAATGGGGCTTCTTCAGCCTCTTCACTAGGAACTTCAGTCACTACAGGCTCTGCTTCAACTGCAGCTTCTTCAGGGGCTTCTTCTTTCTCTACTTCTGCAAGCTTCTCTACAATGGGCTCAGCAGCGACTTCTACAACCTCTGCTTCCACCTCTGCAGGTTTCTCTTTAGTTGGCTCTGCAGGGGCTTCCTCAGCCTCTTCAGGAGCAATGAGTTCAACTTCTACCACTTCAGCAGCTGCCTCCTCCACAGCTACTTCCTTGACCTTTTCGGGGATTTCAACTACCTCCGCAATTGGAGATACTGCAGTGACTTCTGGCTCTTCTAATGGGGCTTCTTCAGCCTTTTCACTAGGAATTTCAGTCACTTCAGGCTTCTCTTCAACTGCAGATTCTTCAGGGGCTTCTTCCTCCACTTCTGTTGGCTTCTTTTCAATGGGCTCAACAGCGGCTTCTACAACCTCTGCTTCCATCTCTGCAGGTTTCTCTTCAGCTGGCTCTGCAGGGGCTTCCTCAGCCTCTTTGGGAGCAATGGGTTCAAGTTTTACCACTTCAGCAGCTGCCTCCTCCACAGCTACTTCCTTGACCTTTTCAGGTATTTCAACTACCTCCGCAATTGGAGATACTGCAGTCACTTCTGGCTCTTTTAATGGGGCTTCTTCAGGCTTCTCAATTGGAATTTCAGTCTCTTCAGGCTGTACTTCTACTACAGCTTCTTCAGGGGCTTCTTCTTCCTCTACTTCTGCAGGCTTCTCTACAATGGGCTCAGCAGCGGCTTCTACAACCTCTGCTTCCACCTCTGTAGGTTTCTCTTTAGTTGGCTCTGCAGGGGCTTCCTCAGCCTCTTCAGGAGCAATGGGTTCAACTGCTACCACTTCAGCAGCTGCCTCCTCCACAGCTACTACCTTGACCTTTTCAGGGATTTCAACTACCTCCTTCATTGGAGATAATGCGGTCAATTCTGGCTCTTCTAATGGGGCTTTTTCACTAGGAATTTCAGTCACTTCAGGCTTCTCTTCAACTGCAGCTTCTTCAGGGGCTTCTTCCTCCACTTCTGTTGGCTTCTTTTCAATGGGCTCAACAGCGGCTTCTACAACCTCTGCTTCCACCTCTGCAGGTTTCTCTTCAGTTTGCTCTGCAGGGGCTTCCTCAGCCTCTTTAGGAGCAATGGGTTCAAGTTTTACCACTTCAGCAGCTGCCTCCTCCACAGCTACTTCCTTGACCTTTTCAGGGATTTCAACTACCTCCTTCATTTGAAATACTGCGGTCAATTCTGGCTCTTCTAATGGGGCTTTTTCACTAGGAATTTCAGTCACTTCAGGCTTCTCTTCAACTGCAGCTTCTTCAGGGGCTTCTTCCTCCACTTCTGTTGGCTTCTTTTCAATGGGCTCAACAGCGGCTTCTACAACCTCTGCTTCCACCTCTGCAGGTTTCTCTTCAGTTGGCTCTGCAGGGGCTTCCTCAGCCTTTTCAGGAGCAATGGGTTCAACTTCTGCCTCCTCCACAGCTACTTCCTTGACCTTTTCTGGTATTTCAACTACCTCCTTGATTGGAGATACTGCAGTCACTTCTGGCTCTTCTAATGGGGCTTCTTCAGCCTCTTCACTAGGAACTTCAGTCACTACAGGCTCTGCTTCAACTACAGCTTCTTCAGGGGCTTCTTCTTTCTCTACTTCTGCAAGCTTCTCTACAATGGGCTCAGCAGCGGCTTCTACAACCTCTGCTTCCGCCTCTGCAGGTTTCTCTTCAGTTGCCTCTGCAGGGGCTTCCTCAGCCTCTCCAGGAGCAATGAGTTCATCTTCTACCACTTCAGCAGCTGCCTCCTCCACAGCTACTTCCTTGACCTTTTCAGGGATTTCAACTACCTCCTTGACTGGAGATACTGCGGTCACTTCTGGCTCTTCTAGTTGGGTTTCTTCAGCTACCTCAATGGGAACTTCAGTCACTTCAAGCTTCTTTTCAACTACTGCTTCTTCAGGGGCTTCTTCTTCCTCTACTTCTGCAGGCTTCTCTACAATAGGCTCAGCAGCGGCTTCTACAACCTCTGCTTCCACCTCTGTAGGTTTCTCTTTAGTTGGCTCTGCAGGGGCTTCTTCAGCCTCTTCAGGAGCAATGGGTTTAACTTCTGCCTCCTCCAAAGCTACTTCCTTGACCTTGTCTGGTATTTCAACTACCTCCTTGATTGGAGATACTGCAGTCACTTCTGGCTCTTCTAATGGGGCTTCTTCAGCCTCTTCACTAGGAACTTCAGTCACTACAGGCTCTGCTTCAACTACAGCTTCTTCAGGGGCTTCTTCAGCCTCTACTTCTGCAAGCTTCTCTACAATGGGCTCAGCAGCAGCTTCTACAACCTCTGCTTCCACCTCTGCAGGTTTCTCTTCAGTTGGCTCTGCAGGGGCTTCCTCAGCCTCTTCAGGAGCAATGGGTTCAACTTCTGCCTCCTCCACAGCTACTTCCTTGACCTTTTCTGGTATTTCAACTACCTCCGCAATTGGAGATACTGCAGTCACTTCTGGCTCTTCTAATGGGGCTTCTTCAGCCTCTTCACTAGAAACTTCAGTCCCTACAGGCTCTGCTTCAACTACAGCTTCTTTAGGGGTTTCTTCTTTCTCTACTTCTGCACGCTTCATTACAATGGGCTTAGCAGCGGGTTCTACAACCTCTGCTTCCACCTCTGCAGGTTTCTCTTCAGTTGGCTCTGCAGGGGCGTCCTCAGCCTTTTCAGGAGCAATGGGTTCAACTTCTGCCTCCTCCACAGCTACTTCCTTGACCATTTCTGGTATTTCAACTACCTCCTTGATTGGAGATACTGCAGTCACTTCTGGCTCTTCTAATGGGGCTTCTTCAGCCTCTTCACTAGGAACTTCAGTCACTACAGGCTCTGCTTCAACTACAGCTTCTTCAGGGGCTTCTTCTTTCTCTACTTCTCCACGCTTCATTACAATGGGCTTAGCAGCGGCTTCTACAACCTCTGCTTCCACCTCTGAAGGCTTTTCAGTTGGCACTGCAGGGGCTTCCTCAGCCTTTTTAGGAGCAATGGGTTCAACTTCTGCCTCCTCCACAGCTACTTCCTTGACCTTTTCTGGTATTTCAACTACCTCCTTGATTGGAGATACTGCAGTCACTTCTGGCTCTTCTAATGGGGCTTCTTCAGCCTCTTCACTAGGAACTTCAGTCACTACAGGCTCTGCTTCAACTACAGCTTCTTCAGGGGCTTCTTCTTTCTCTACATCTGCAGGCTTCTCTACAATGGGCTCAGCAGCGGCTTCTACAACCTCTGCTTCCACCTCTGCAGGTTTCTCTTCAGTTGGCTCTGCAGGGGCTTCCTCAGCCTCTTCAGGAGCAATGAGTTCAACTTCTACCACTTCAGCAGCTGCCTCCTCCACAGCTACTTCCTTGACCTTTTCAGGGATTTCAACTACCTCCTTGACTGGAGATACTGCAGTCACTTCTGGCTCTTCTAATGGGGCTTCTTCAGCCTTTTCACTAGGAATTTCAGTCACTTCAGGCTTCTCTTCAACTGCAGCTTCTTCAGGGGCTTCTTCTCCCTCTACTTCTGCAGGCTTCTCTACAATGGGCTCAGCAGCGGCTTCTACAACCTCTGCTTCCACCTCTGCAGGTTTCTCTTCAGTTGGCTCTGCAGGGGCTTCCTCAGCCTCTTCAGGAGCAATGAGTTCAACTTCTACCACTTCAGCAGCTGTCTCCTCCACAGCTACTTCCTTGACCTTTTCAGGGATTTCAACTACCTCCTTGACTGGAGATACTGCGGTCACTTCTGGCTCTTCTAGTTGGGTTTCGTCAGCTACCTCAATTGGACCTTCAGTCACTTCAAGCTTCTCTTCAACTACTGCTTCTTCAGGGGCTTCTTCTACCTCCACTTCTGCTGATTTCTCTTTAACAGGCTCAGCAGCGGCTTCTTCAAGCACTGCAGGCTCTTCTTCAGCAGGCTCAGCAGCGGCTTCGTCAACCTTCTCTGGAGCTATGGGTTCAACTTCTACCACTTCAGCAACTGCCTCCTCAACAGCTACTTCTTTGACCTTTTCGGGGATTTCAATTACCTCCTTGATTGGAGATACTGCGGTCACTTCTGGCTCTTCTAATGGGGCTTCTTCAGCCTTTTCACTAGGAATTTCAGTCACTTCTGGCTTCTCTTCAACTGCAGCTTCTTCAGGGGCTTCTTCCTCCACTTCAGTTGGCTTCTTTTCAATGGGCTCAACAGCGGCTTCTACAACCTCTGCTTCCACCTCTGCAGGTTTCTCTTCAGTTGGCTCTGCAGGGGCTTCCTCAGCCTTTTTAGGAGCAATGGGTTCAACTTCTGCCTCCTCCACAGCTACTTCCTTGACCTTTTCCGGTATTTCAACTACCTCCTTGATTGGAGATACTGCAGTCACTTCTGGCTCTTCTAATGGGGCTTCTTCAGCCTCTTCACTAGGAACTTCAGTCACTACAGGCTCTGCTTCAACTACAGCTTCTTTAGGGGTTTCTTCTTTCTCTACTTCTGCACGCTTCATTACAATGGGCTTAGCAGCGGGTTCTACAACCTCTGCTTCCACCTCTGCAGGTTTCTCTTCAGTTGGCTCTGCAGGGGCGTCCTCAGCCTTTTCAGGAGCAATGGGTTCAACTTCTGCCTCCTCCACAGCTACTTCCTTGACCATTTCTGGTATTTCAACTACCTCCTTGATTGGAGATACTGCAGTCACTTCTGGCTCTTCTAATGGGGCTTCTTCAGCCTCTTCACTAGGAACTTCAGTCACTACAGGCTCTGCTTCAACTACAGCTTCTTCAGGGGCTTCTTCTTTCTCTACTTCTCCACGCTTCATTACAATGGGCTTAGCAGCGGCTTCTACAACCTCTGCTTCCACCTCTGAAGGCTTTTCAGTTGGCACTGCAGGGGCTTCCTCAGCCTTTTTCGGAGCAATGGGTTCAACTTCTGCCTCCTCCACAGCCACTTCCTTGACCTTTTCTGGTATTTCAACTACCTCCTTGATTGGAGATACTGCAGTCACTTCTGGCTCTTCTAATGGGGCTTCTTCAGCCTCTTCACTAGGAACTTCAGTCACTACAGGCTCTGCTTCAACTACAGCTTCTTCAGGGGCTTCTTCTTTCTCTACATCTGCAGGCTTCTCTACAATGGGCTCAGCAGCGGCTTCTACAACCTCTGCTTCCACCTCTGCAGGTTTCTCTTCAGTTGGCTCTGCAGGGGCTTCCTCAGCCTCTTCAGGAGCAATGAGTTCAACTTCTACCACTTCAGCAGCTGCCTCGTCCACAGCTACTTCCTTGACCTTTTCAGGGATTTCAACTACCTCCTTGACTGGAGATACTGCAGTCACTTCTGGCTCTTCTAATGGGGCTTCTTCAGCCTTTTCACTAGGAATTTCAGTCACTTCAGGCTTCTCTTCAACTGCAGCTTCTTCAGGGGCTTCTTCTCCCTCTACTTCTGCAGGCTTCTCTACAATGGCCTCAGCAGCGGCTTCTACAACCTCTGCTTCCACCTCTGTAGGTTTCTCTTTAGTTGGCTCTGCAGGGGCTTCCTCAGCCTCTTCAGGAGCAATGGGTTCAATTGCTACCACTTCAGCAGCTGCCTCCTCCACAGCTACTTCCTTGACCTTTTCAGGGATTTCAACTACCTCCTTCATTGGAGATACTGCGGTCAATTTTGGCTCTTTTAATGGGGCTTCTTCAGGCTTCTCAATTGGAATTTCAGTCACTTCAGGCTGTACTTCTACTACAGCTTCTTCAGGGGCTTCTTCTTCCTCTACTTCTGCAGGCTTCTCTACAATGGGCTCAGCAGCGGCTTCTACAACCTCTGCTTCCACCTCTGTAGGTTTCTCTTCAGTTGGCTCTGCAGGGGCTTCCTCAGCCTCTTCAGGGGCAATGAGTTCAACTTCTACCACTTCAGCAGCTGCCTCCTCCACAGCTACTTCCTTGACCTTTTCAGGGATTTCAACTACCTCCTTGACTGGAGATACTGCGGTCACTTCTGGCTCTTCTAGTTGGGTTTCTTCAGCTACCTCAATGGGAACTTCAGTCACTTCAAGCTTCTCTTCAACTACTGCTTCTTCAGGGGCTTCTTCTACCTCCACTTCTGCTGATTTCTCTTTAACAGGCTCAGCAGCGGCTTCTTCAAGCACTGCAGGCTCTTCTTCAGCAGGCTCAGCAGCGGCTTCTTCAACCTTCTCTGGAGCTATGGGTTCAACTTCTACCACTTCAGCAGCTGCCTCCTCCACAGCTACTTCTTTGACCTTTTCGGGGATTTCAATTACCTCCTTGATTGGAGATACTGCAGTCACTTCTGGCTCTTCTAATGGGGCTTCTTCAGCCTCTTCACTAGGAACTTCAGTCACTACAGGCTCTACTTCAACTACAGCTTCTTCAGGGGCTTCTTCTTTCTCTACTTCTGCAAGCTTCATTACAATGGGCATAGCAGCGGCTTCTACAACCTCTGCTTCCACCTCTGCAGGTTTCTCTTCAGTTGGCTCTGCAGGGGCTTCCTCAGCCTTTTCAGGAGCAATGGGTTCAACTTCTGCCTCCCCCACAGCTACTTCCTTGACCTTGTCTGGTATTTCAACTACCTCCTTGATTGGAGATACTGCAGTCACTTCTGGCTCTTCTAATGGGGCTTCTTCAGCCTCTTCACTAGGAACTTCAGTCACAACAGGCTCTGCTTCAACTACGGCTTCTTGAGGGGCTTCTTCTTTCTCTACTTCTGCAAGCTTCTCTACAATGGGCTCAGCAGCGGCTTCTACAACCTCTGCTTCCACCTCTGCAGGTTTCTCTTCAGTTGGCTCTGCAGGGGCTTCCTCAGCCTCTTCAGGAGCAATGAGTTGAACTTCTACCACTTCAGCAGCTGTCTCCTCCACAGCTACTTCCTTGACCTTTTCAGGGATTTCAACTACCTCCTTGACTGGAGATACTGCGGTCACTTCTGGCTCTTCTAGTTGGGTTTCGTCAGCTACCTCAATTGGACCTTCAGTCACTTCAAGCTTCTCTTCAACTACTGCTTCTTCAGGGGCTTCTTCTACCTCCACTTCTGCTGATTTCTCTTTAACAGGCTCAGCAGCGGCTTCTTCAAGCACTGCAGGCTCTTCTTCAGCAGGCTCAGCAGCGGCTTCGTCAACCTTCTCTGGAGCTATGGGTTCAACTTCTACCACTTCAGCAACTGCCTCCTCAACAGCTACTTCTTTGACCTTTTCGGGGATTTCAATTACCTCCTTGATTGGAGATACTGCGGTCACTTCTGGCTCTTCTAATGGGGCTTCTTCAGCCTTTTCACTAGGAATTTCAGTCACTTCAGGCTTCTCTTCAACTGCAGCTTCTTCAGGGGCTTCTTCCTCCACTTCAGTTGGCTTCTTTTCAATGGGCTCAACAGCGGCTTCTACAACCTCTGCTTCCACCTCTGCAGGTTTCTCTTCAGTTGGCTCTGCAGGGGCTTCCTCAGCCTTTTTAGGAGCAATGGGTTCAACTTCTGCCTCCTCCACAGCTACTTCCTTGACCTTTTCCGGTATTTCAACTACCTCCTTGATTGGAGATACTGCAGTCACTTCTGGCTCTTCTAATGGGGCTTCTTCAGCCTCTTCACTAGGAACTTCAGTCACTACAGGCTCTGCTTCAACTGCAGCTTCTTCAGGGGCTTCTTCTTTCTCTACTTCTGCAAGCTTCTCTACAATGGGCTCAGCAGCGACTTCTACAACCTCTGCTTCCACCTCTGCAGGTTTCTCTTTAGTTGGCTCTGCAGGGGCTTCCTCAGCCTCTTCAGGAGCAATGGGTTCAACTTCTGCCTCCTCCACAGCTACTTCCTTGACCTTTTCTGGTTTTTCAACTACCTCCTTGATTGGAGATACTGCAGTCACTTCTGGCTCTTCTAATGGGGCTTCTTCAGCCTCTTCACTAGGAACTTCAGTCACTACAGGCTCTGCTTCAACTACAGCTTCTTCAGGGGCTTCTTCTACCTCCACTTCTGCTGATTTCTCTTTAACAGGCTCAGCAGCAGCTTCTTCAAGCACTGCAGGCTCTTCTTCAGCAGGCTCAGCAGCGGCTTCTTCAACCTTCTCTGGAGCTATGGGTTCAACTTCTACCACTTCAGCAGCTGCCTCCTCCACAGCTACTTCTTTGACCTTTTCGGGGATTTCAATTACCTCCTTGATTGGAGATACTGCAGTCACTTCTGGCTCTTCTAATGGGGCTTCTTCAGCCTCTTCACTAGGAACTTCAGTCACTACAGGCTCTGCTTCAACTACAGCTTCTTCAGGGGCTTCTTCAGCCTCTACTTCTGCAAGCTTCTCTACAATGGGCTCAGCAGCAGCTTCTACAACCTCTGCTTCAACCTCTGCAGGTTTCTCTTCAGTTGGCTCTGCAGGGGCTTCCTCAGCCTCTTCAGGAGCAATGGGTTCAACTTCTGCCTCCTCCACAGCTACTTCCTTGACCTTTTCTGGTATTTCAACTACCTCCGCAATTGGAGATACTGCAGTCACTTCTGGCTCTTCTAATGGGGCTTCTTCAGCCTCTTCACTAGGAACTTCAGTCACAACAGGCTCTGCTTCAACTACGGCTTCTTGAGGGGCTTCTTCTTTCTCTACTTCTGCAAGCTTCTCTACAATGGGCTCAGCAGCGGCTTCTACAACCTCTGCTTCCACCTCTGCAGGTTTCTCTTCAGTTGGCTCTGCAGGGGCTTCCTCAGCCTCTTCAGGAGCAATGAGTTGAACTTCTACCACTTCAGCAGCTGTCTCCTCCACAGCTACTTCCTTGACCTTTTCAGGGATTTCAACTACCTCCTTGACTGGAGATACTGCGGTCACTTCTGGCTCTTCTAGTTGGGTTTCGTCAGCTACCTCAATTGGACCTTCAGTCACTTCAAGCTTCTCTTCAACTACTGCTTCTTCAGGGGCTTCTTCTACCTCCACTTCTGCTGATTTCTCTTTAACAGGCTCAGCAGCGGCTTCTTCAAGCACTGCAGGCTCTTCTTCAGCAGGCTCAGCAGCGGCTTCGTCAACCTTCTCTGGAGCTATGGGTTCAACTTCTACCACTTCAGCAACTGCCTCCTCAACAGCTACTTCTTTGACCTTTTCGGGGATTTCAATTACCTCCTTGATTGGAGATACTGCGGTCACTTCTGGCTCTTCTAATGGGGCTTCTTCAGCCTTTTCACTAGGAAATTCAGTCACTTCAGGCTTCTCTTCAACTGCAGCTTCTTCAGGGGCTTCTTCCTCCACTTCAGTTGGCTTCTTTTCAATGGGCTCAACAGCGGCTTCTACAACCTCTGCTTCCACCTCTGCAGGTTTCTCTTCAGTTGGCTCTGCAGGGGCTTCCTCAGCCTTTTTAGGAGCAATGGGTTCAACTTCTGCCTCCTCCACAGCTACTTCCTTGACCTTTTCCGGTATTTCAACTACCTCCTTGATTGGAGATACTGCAGTCACTTCTGGCTCTTCTAATGGGGCTTCTTCAGCCTCTTCACTAGGAACTTCAGTCACTACAGGCTCTGCTTCAACTGCAGCTTCTTCAGGGGCTTCTTCTTTCTCTACTTCTGCAAGCTTCTCTACAATGGGCTCAGCAGCGACTTCTACAACCTCTGCTTCCACCTCTGCAGGTTTCTCTTTAGTTGGCTCTGCAGGGGCTTCCTCAGCCTCTTCAGGAGCAATGGGTTCAACTTCTGCCTCCTCCACAGCTACTTCCTTGACCTTTTCTGGTTTTTCAACTACCTCCTTGATTGGAGATACTGCAGTCACTTCTGGCTCTTCTAATGGGGCTTCTTCAGCCTCTTCACTAGGAACTTCAGTCACTACAGGCTCTGCTTCAACTACAGCTTCTTCAGGGGCTTCTTCAGCCTCTACTTCTGCAAGCTTCTCTACAATGGGCTCAGCAGCAGCTTCTACAACCTCTGCTTCCACCTCTGCAGGTTTCTCTTCAGTTGGCTCTGCAGGGGCTTCCTCAGCCTCTTCAGGAGCAATGGGTTCAACTTCTGCCTCCTCCACATCTACTTCCTTGACCTTTTCTGGTATTTCAACTACCTCCGCAATTGGAGATACTGCAGTCACTTCTGGCTCTTCTAATGGGGCTTCTTCAGCCTCTTCACTAGAAACTTCAGTCCCTACAGGCTCTGCTTCAACTACAGCTTCTTTATGGGTTTCTTCTTTCTCTACTTCTGCACGCTTCATTACAATGGGCTTAGCAGCGGGTTCTACAACCTCTGCTTCCACCTCTGCAGGTTTCTCTTCAGTTGGCTCTGCAGGGGCGTCCTCAGCCTTTTCAGGAGCAATGGGTTCAACTTCTGCCTCCTCCACAGCTACTTCCTTGACCATTTCTGGTATTTCAACTACCTCCTTGATTGGAGATACTGCAGTCACTTCTGGCTCTTCTAATGGGGCTTCTTCAGCCTCTTCACTAGGAACTTCAGTCACTACAGGCTCTGCTTCAACTACAGCTTCTTCAGGGGCTTCTTCTTTCTCTACTTCTCCACGCTTCATTACAATGGGCTTAGCAGCGGCTTCTACAACCTCTGCTTCCACCTCTGAAGGCTTTTCAGTTGGCACTGCAGGGGCTTCCTCAGCCTTTTTCGGAGCAATGGGTTCAACTTCTGCCTCCTCCACAGCTACTTCCTTGACCTTTTCTGGTATTTCAACTACCTCCTTGATTGGAGATACTGCAGTCACTTCTGGCTCTTCTAATGGGGCTTCTTCAGCCTCTTCACTAGGAACTTCAGTCACTACAGGCTCTGCTTCAACTACAGCTTCTTCAGGGGCTTCTTCTTTCTCTACATCTGCAGGCTTCTCTACAATGGGCTCAGCAGCGGCTTCTACAACCTCTGCTTCCACCTCTGCAGGTTTCTCTTCAGTTGGCTCTGCAGGGGCTTCCTCAGCCTCTTCAGGAGCAATGAGTTCAACTTCTACCACTTCAGCAGCTGCCTCCTCCACAGCTACTTCTTTGACCTTTTCGGGGATTTCAATTACCTCCTTGATTGGAGATACTGCAGTCACTTCTGGCTCTTCTAATGGGGCTTCTTCAGCCTCTTCACAAGGAACTTCAGTCACTACAGGCTCTGCTTCAACTACAGCTTCTTCAGGGGCTTCTTCTTTCTCTACTTCTGCAAGCTTCATTACAATGGGCATAGCAGCGGCTTCTACAACCTCTGCTTCGACCTCTGCAGGTTTCTCTTCAGTTGGCTCTGCAGGGGCTTCCTCAGCCTTTTCAGGAGCAATGGGTTCAACTTCTGCCTCCTCCACAGCTACTTCCTTGACCTTGTCTGGTATTTCAACTACCTCCTTGATTGGAGATACTGCAGTCACTTCTGGCTCTTCTAATGGGGCTTCTTCAGCCTCTTCACTAGGAACTTCAGTCACAACAGGCTCTGCTTCAACTACGGCTTCTTGAGGGGCTTCTTCTTTCTCTACTTCTGCAAGCTTCTCTACAATGGGCTCAGCAGCGGCTTCTACAACCTCTGCTTCCACCTCTGTAGGTTTCTCTTCAGTTGGCTCTGCAGGGGCTTCCTCAGCCTCTTCAGGGGCAATGAGTTCAACTTCTACCACTTCAGCAGCTGCCTCCTCCACAGCTACTTCCTTGACCTTTTCAGGTATTTCAACTACCTCCTTGACTGGAGATACTGCGGTCACTTCTGGCTCTTCTAGTTGGGTTTCTTCAGCTACCTCAATGGGAACTTCAGTCACTTCAAGCTTCTCTTCAACTACTGCTTCTTCAGGGGCTTCTTCTACCTCCACTTCTGCTGATTTCTCTTTAACAGGCTCAGCAGCGGCTTCTTCAAGCACTGCAGGCTCTTCTTCAGCAGGCTCAGCAGCGGCTTCTTCAACCTTCTCTGGAGCTATGGGTTCAACTTCTACCACTTCAGCAGCTGCCTCCTCCACAGCTACTTCTTTGACCTTTTCGGGGATTTCAATTACCTCCTTGATTGGAGATACTGCAGTCACTTCTGGCTCTTCTAATGGGGCTTCTTCAGCCTCTTCACTAGGAACTTCAGTCACTACAGGCTCTGCTTCAACTACAGCTTCTTCAGGGGCTTCTTCTTCCTCTACTTCTGCAGGCTTCTCTACAATGGGCTCAGCAGCGGCTTCTACAACCTCTGCTTCCACCTCTGTAGGTTTCTCTTTAGTTGGCTCTGCAGGGGCTTCTTCAGCCTCTTCAGGAGCAATGGGTTTAACTTCTGCCTCCTCCAAAGCTACTTCCTTGACCTTTTCTGGTATTTCAACTACCTCCTTGATTGGAGATACTGCAGTCACTTCTGGCTCTTCTAATGGGGCTTCTTCAGCCTCTTCACTAGGAACTTCAGTCACTACAGGCTCTGCTTCAACTACAGCTTCTTCAGGGGCTTCTTCTTTCTCTACTTCTGCAAGCTTCTCTACAATGGGCTCAGCAGCGGCTTCTACAACCTCTGCTTCCACCTCTGCAGGTTTCTCTTCAGTTGGATCTGCAGGGGCTTCCTCGGCCTCTCCAGGAGCAATGAGTTCATCTTCTACCACTTCAGCAGCTGCCTCCTCCACAGCTACTTCCTTGACCTTTTCAGGGATTTCAACTACCTCCTTGACTGGAGATACTGCGGTCACTTCTGGCTCTTCTAGTTGGGTTTCTTCAGCTACCTCAATGGGAACTTCAGTCACTTCAAGCTTCTTTTCAACTACTGCTTCTTCAGGGGCTTCTTCTACCTCCACTTCTGCTGATTTCTCTTTAACAGGCTCAGCAGCAGCTTCTTCAAGCACTGCAGGCTCTTCTTCAGCAGGCTCAGCAGCGGCTTCTTCAACCTTCTCTGGAGCTATGGGTTCAACTTCTACCACTTCAGCAGCTGCCTCCTCCACAGCTACTTCTTTGACCTTTTCGGGGATTTCAATTACCTCCTTGATTGGAGATACTGCAGTCACTTCTGGCTCTTCTAATGGGGCTTCTTCAGCCTCTTCACTAGGAACTTCAGTCACTACAGGCTCTGCTTCAACTACAGCTTCTTTAGGGGTTTCTTCTTTCTCTACTTCTGCACGCTTCATTACAATGGGCTTAGCAGCGGCTTCTACAACCTCTGCTTCCACCTCTGCAGGTTTCTCTTCAGTTGGCTCTGCAGGGGCTTCCTCAGCCTCTTCAGGAGCAATGAGTTCAACTTCTACCACTTCAGCAGCTGCCTCCTCCACAGCTACTTCTTTGACCTTTTCGGGGATTTCAATTACCTCCTTGATTGGAGATACTGCAGTCACTTCTGGCTCTTCTAATGGGGCTTCTTCAGCCTCTTCACAAGGAACTTCAGTCACTACAGGCTCTGCTTCAACTACAGCTTCTTCAGGGGCTTCTTCTTTCTCTACTTCTGCAAGCTTCATTACAATGGGCATAGCAGCGGCTTCTACAACCTCTGCTTCGACCTCTGCAGGTTTCTCTTCAGTTGGCTCTGCAGGGGCTTCCTCAGCCTTTTCAGGAGCAATGGGTTCAACTTCTGCCTCCTCCACAGCTACTTCCTTGACCTTGTCTGGTATTTCAACTACCTCCTTGATTGGAGATACTGCAGTCACTTCTGGCTCTTCTAATGGGGCTTCTTCAGCCTCTTCACTAGGAACTTCAGTCACAACAGGCTCTGCTTCAACTACGGCTTCTTGAGGGGCTTCTTCTTTCTCTACTTCTGCAAGCTTCTCTACAATGGGCTCAGCAGCGGCTTCTACAACCTCTGCTTCCACCTCTGTAGGTTTCTCTTCAGTTGGCTCTGCAGGGGCTTCCTCAGCCTCTTCAGGGGCAATGAGTTCAACTTCTACCACTTCAGCAGCTGCCTCCTCCACAGCTACTTCCTTGACCTTTTCAGGTATTTCAACTACCTCCTTGACTGGAGATACTGCGGTCACTTCTGGCTCTTCTAGTTGGGTTTCTTCAGCTACCTCAATGGGAACTTCAGTCACTTCAAGCTTCTCTTCAACTACTGCTTCTTCAGGGGCTTCTTCTACCTCCACTTCTGCTGATTTCTCTTTAACAGGCTCAGCAGCGGCTTCTTCAAGCACTGCAGGCTCTTCTTCAGCAGGCTCAGCAGCGGCTTCTTCAACCTTCTCTGGAGCTATGGGTTCAACTTCTACCACTTCAGCAGCTGCCTCCTCCACAGCTACTTCTTTGACCTTTTCGGGGATTTCAATTACCTCCTTGATTGGAGATACTGCAGTCACTTCTGGCTCTTCTAATGGGGCTTCTTCAGCCTCTTCACTAGGAACTTCAGTCACTACAGGCTCTGCTTCAACTACAGCTTCTTCAGGGGCTTCTTCTTCCTCTACTTCTGCAGGCTTCTCTACAATGGGCTCAGCAGCGGCTTCTACAACCTCTGCTTCCACCTCTGTAGGTTTCTCTTTAGTTGGCTCTGCAGGGGCTTCTTCAGCCTCTTCAGGAGCAATGGGTTTAACTTCTGCCTCCTCCAAAGCTACTTCCTTGACCTTTTCTGGTATTTCAACTACCTCCTTGATTGGAGATACTGCAGTCACTTCTGGCTCTTCTAATGGGGCTTCTTCAGCCTCTTCACTAGGAACTTCAGTCACTACAGGCTCTGCTTCAACTACAGCTTCTTCAGGGGCTTCTTCTTTCTCTACTTCTGCAAGCTTCTCTACAATGGGCTCAGCAGCGGCTTCTACAACCTCTGCTTCCACCTCTGCAGGTTTCTCTTCAGTTGGATCTGCAGGGGCTTCCTCGGCCTCTCCAGGAGCAATGAGTTCATCTTCTACCACTTCAGCAGCTGCCTCCTCCACAGCTACTTCCTTGACCTTTTCAGGGATTTCAACTACCTCCTTGACTGGAGATACTGCGGTCACTTCTGGCTCTTCTAGTTGGGTTTCTTCAGCTACCTCAATGGGAACTTCAGTCACTTCAAGCTTCTTTTCAACTACTGCTTCTTCAGGGGCTTCTTCTACCTCCACTTCTGCTGATTTCTCTTTAACAGGCTCAGCAGCAGCTTCTTCAAGCACTGCAGGCTCTTCTTCAGCAGGCTCAGCAGCGGCTTCTTCAACCTTCTCTGGAGCTATGGGTTCAACTTCTACCACTTCAGCAGCTGCCTCCTCCACAGCTACTTCTTTGACCTTTTCGGGGATTTCAATTACCTCCTTGATTGGAGATACTGCAGTCACTTCTGGCTCTTCTAATGGGGCTTCTTCAGCCTCTTCACTAGGAACTTCAGTCACTACAGGCTCTGCTTCAACTACAGCTTCTTCAGGGGCTTCTTCTTCCTCTACTTCTGCAGGCTTCTCTACAATGGGCTCAGCAGCGGCTTCTACAACCTCTGCTTCCACCTCTGTAGGTTTCTCTTTAGTTGGCTCTGCAGGGGCTTCTTCAGCCTTTTCAGGAGCAATGGGTTCAACTTCTGCCTCCTCCACAGCTACTTCCTTGACCATTTCTGGTATTTCAACTACCTCCTTGATTGGAGATACTGCAGTCACTTCTGGCTCTTCTAATGGGGCTTCTTCAGCCTCTTCACTAGGAACTTCAGTCACTACAGGCTCTGCTTCAACTACAGCTTCTTCAGGGGCTTCTTCTTTCTCTACTTCTCCACGCTTCATTACAATGGGCTTAGCAGCGGCTTCTACAACCTCTGCTTCCACCTCTGAAGGCTTTTCAGTTGGCACTGCAGGGGCTTCCTCAGCCTTTTTCGGAGCAATGGGTTCAACTTCTGCCTCCTCCACAGCTACTTCCTTGACCTTTTCTGGTATTTCAACTACCTCCTTGATTGGAGATACTGCAGTCACTTCTGGCTCTTCTAATGGGGCTTCTTCAGCCTCTTCACTAGGAACTTCAGTCACTACAGGCTCTGCTTCAACTACAGCTTCTTCAGGGGCTTCTTCTTTCTCTACATCTGCAGGCTTCTCTACAATGGGCTCAGCAGCGGCTTCTACAACCTCTGCTTCCACCTCTGCAGGTTTCTCTTCAGTTGGCTCTGCAGGGGCTTCCTCAGCCTCTTCAGGAGCAATGAGTTCAACTTCTACCACTTCAGCAGCTGCCTCCTCCACAGCTACTTCTTTGACCTTTTCGGGGATTTCAATTACCTCCTTGATTGGAGATACTGCAGTCACTTCTGGCTCTTCTAATGGGGCTTCTTCAGCCTCTTCACAAGGAACTTCAGTCACTACAGGCTCTGCTTCAACTACAGCTTCTTCAGGGGCTTCTTCTTTCTCTACTTCTGCAAGCTTCATTACAATGGGCATAGCAGCGGCTTCTACAACCTCTGCTTCGACCTCTGCAGGTTTCTCTTCAGTTGGCTCTGCAGGGGCTTCCTCAGCCTTTTCAGGAGCAATGGGTTCAACTTCTGCCTCCTCCACAGCTACTTCCTTGACCTTGTCTGGTATTTCAACTACCTCCTTGATTGGAGATACTGCAGTCACTTCTGGCTCTTCTAATGGGGCTTCTTCAGCCTCTTCACTAGGAACTTCAGTCACAACAGGCTCTGCTTCAACTACGGCTTCTTGAGGGGCTTCTTCTTTCTCTACTTCTGCAAGCTTCTCTACAATGGGCTCAGCAGCGGCTTCTACAACCTCTGCTTCCACCTCTGTAGGTTTCTCTTCAGTTGGCTCTGCAGGGGCTTCCTCAGCCTCTTCAGGGGCAATGAGTTCAACTTCTACCACTTCAGCAGCTGCCTCCTCCACAGCTACTTCCTTGACCTTTTCAGGTATTTCAACTACCTCCTTGACTGGAGATACTGCGGTCACTTCTGGCTCTTCTAGTTGGGTTTCTTCAGCTACCTCAATGGGAACTTCAGTCACTTCAAGCTTCTCTTCAACTACTTCTTCTTCAGGGGCTTCTTCTACCTCCACTTCTGCTGATTTCTCTTTAACAGGCTCAGCAGCGGCTTCTTCAAGCACTGCAGGCTCTTCTTCAGCAGGCTCAGCAGCGGCTTCTTCAACCTTCTCTGGAGCTATGGGTTCAACTTCTACCACTTCAGCAGCTGCCTCCTCCACAGCTACTTCTTTGACCTTTTCGGGGATTTCAATTACCTCCTTGATTGGAGATACTGCAGTCACTTCTGGCTCTTCTAATGGGGCTTCTTCAGCCTCTTCACTAGGAACTTCAGTCACTACAGGCTCTGCTTCAACTACAGCTTCTTCAGGGGCTTCTTCTTCCTCTACTTCTGCAGGCTTCTCTACAATGGGCTCAGCAGCGGCTTCTACAACCTCTGCTTCCACCTCTGTAGGTTTCTCTTTAGTTGGCTCTGCAGGGGCTTCTTCAGCCTCTTCAGGAGCAATGGGTTTAACTTCTGCCTCCTCCAAAGCTACTTCCTTGACCTTTTCTGGTATTTCAACTACCTCCTTGATTGGAGATACTGCAGTCACTTCTGGCTCTTCTAATGGGGCTTCTTCAGCCTCTTCACTAGGAACTTCAGTCACTACAGGCTCTGCTTCAACTACAGCTTCTTCAGGGGCTTCTTCTTTCTCTACTTCTGCAAGCTTCTCTACAATGGGCTCAGCAGCGGCTTCTACAACCTCTGCTTCCACCTCTGCAGGTTTCTCTTCAGTTGGATCTGCAGGGGCTTCCTCGGCCTCTCCAGGAGCAATGAGTTCATCTTCTACCACTTCAGCAGCTGCCTCCTCCACAGCTACTTCCTTGACCTTTTCAGGGATTTCAACTACCTCCTTGACTGGAGATACTGCGGTCACTTCTGGCTCTTCTAGTTGGGTTTCTTCAGCTACCTCAATGGGAACTTCAGTCACTTCAAGCTTCTTTTCAACTACTGCTTCTTCAGGGGCTTCTTCTACCTCCACTTCTGCTGATTTCTCTTTAACAGGCTCAGCAGCAGCTTCTTCAAGCACTGCAGGCTCTTCTTCAGCAGGCTCAGCAGCGGCTTCTTCAACCTTCTCTGGAGCTATGGGTTCAACTTCTACCACTTCAGCAGCTGCCTCCTCCACAGCTACTTCTTTGACCTTTTCGGGGATTTCAATTACCTCCTTGATTGGAGATACTGCAGTCACTTCTGGCTCTTCTAATGGGGCTTCTTCAGCCTCTTCACTAGGAACTTCAGTCACTACAGGCTCTGCTTCAACTACAGCTTCTTTAGGGGTTTCTTCTTTCTCTACTTCTGCACGCTTCATTACAATGGGCTTAGCAGCGGCTTCTACAACCTCTGCTTCCACCTCTGCAGGTTTCTCTTCAGTTGGCTCTGCAGGGGCTTCCTCAGCCTCTTCAGGAGCAATGAGTTCAACTTCTACCACTTCAGCAGCTGCCTCCTCCACAGCTACTTCTTTGACCTTTTCGGGGATTTCAATTACCTCCTTGATTGGAGATACTGCAGTCACTTCTGGCTCTTCTAATGGGGCTTCTTCAGCCTCTTCACAAGGAACTTCAGTCACTACAGGCTCTGCTTCAACTACAGCTTCTTCAGGGGCTTCTTCTTTCTCTACTTCTGCAAGCTTCATTACAATGGGCATAGCAGCGGCTTCTACAACCTCTGCTTCGACCTCTGCAGGTTTCTCTTCAGTTGGCTCTGCAGGGGCTTCCTCAGCCTTTTCAGGAGCAATGGGTTCAACTTCTGCCTCCTCCACAGCTACTTCCTTGACCTTGTCTGGTATTTCAACTACCTCCTTGATTGGAGATACTGCAGTCACTTCTGGCTCTTCTAATGGGGCTTCTTCAGCCTCTTCACTAGGAACTTCAGTCACAACAGGCTCTGCTTCAACTACGGCTTCTTGAGGGGCTTCTTCTTTCTCTACTTCTGCAAGCTTCTCTACAATGGGCTCAGCAGCGGCTTCTACAACCTCTGCTTCCACCTCTGTAGGTTTCTCTTCAGTTGGCTCTGCAGGGGCTTCCTCAGCCTCTTCAGGGGCAATGAGTTCAACTTCTACCACTTCAGCAGCTGCCTCCTCCACAGCTACTTCCTTGACCTTTTCAGGTATTTCAACTACCTCCTTGACTGGAGATACTGCGGTCACTTCTGGCTCTTCTAGTTGGGTTTCTTCAGCTACCTCAATGGGAACTTCAGTCACTTCAAGCTTCTCTTCAACTACTGCTTCTTCAGGGGCTTCTTCTACCTCCACTTCTGCTGATTTCTCTTTAACAGGCTCAGCAGCGGCTTCTTCAAGCACTGCAGGCTCTTCTTCAGCAGGCTCAGCAGCGGCTTCTTCAACCTTCTCTGGAGCTATGGGTTCAACTTCTACCACTTCAGCAGCTGCCTCCTCCACAGCTACTTCTTTGACCTTTTCGGGGATTTCAATTACCTCCTTGATTGGAGATACTGCAGTCACTTCTGGCTCTTCTAATGGGGCTTCTTCAGCCTCTTCACTAGGAACTTCAGTCACTACAGGCTCTGCTTCAACTACAGCTTCTTCAGGGGCTTCTTCTTCCTCTACTTCTGCAGGCTTCTCTACAATGGGCTCAGCAGCGGCTTCTACAACCTCTGCTTCCACCTCTGTAGGTTTCTCTTTGGTTGGCTCTGCAGGGGCTTCTTCAGCCTCTTCAGGAGCAATGGGTTTAACTTCTGCCTCCTCCAAAGCTACTTCCTTGACCTTTTCTGGTATTTCAACTACCTCCTTGATTGGAGATACTGCAGTCACTTCTGGCTCTTCTAATGGGGCTTCTTCAGCCTCTTCACTAGGAACTTCAGTCACTACAGGCTCTGCTTCAACTACAGCTTCTTCAGGGGCTTCTTCTTTCTCTACTTCTGCAAGCTTCTCTACAATGGGCTCAGCAGCGGCTTCTACAACCTCTGCTTCCACCTCTGCAGGTTTCTCTTCAGTTGGATCTGCAGGGGCTTCCTCGGCCTCTCCAGGAGCAATGAGTTCATCTTCTAACACTTCAGCAGCTGCCTCCTCCACAGCTACTTCCTTGACCTTTTCAGGGATTTCAACTACCTCCTTGACTGGAGATACTGCGGTCACTTCTGGCTCTTCTAGTTGGGTTTCTTCAGCTACCTCAATGGGAACTTCAGTCACTTCAAGCTTCTTTTCAACTACTGCTTCTTCAGGGGCTTCTTCTACCTCCACTTCTGCTGATTTCTCTTTAACAGGCTCAGCAGCAGCTTCTTCAAGCACTGCAGGCTCTTCTTCAGCAGGCTCAGCAGCGGCTTCTTCAACCTTCTCTGGAGCTATGGGTTCAACTTCTACCACTTCAGCAGCTGCCTCCTCCACAGCTACTTCTTTGACCTTTTCGGGGATTTCAATTACCTCCTTGATTGGAGATACTGCAGTCACTTCTGGCTCTTCTAATGGGGCTTCTTCAGCCTCTTCACTAGGAACTTCAGTCACTACAGGCTCTGCTTCAACTACAGCTTCTTCAGGGGCTTCTTCTTCCTCTACTTCTGCAGGCTTCTCTACAATGGGCTCAGCAGCGGCTTCTACAACCTCTGCTTCCACCTCTGTAGGTTTCTCTTTAGTTGGCTCTGCAGGGGCTTCTTCAGCCTCTTCAGGAGCAATGGGTTTAACTTCTGCCTCCTCCAAAGCTACTTCCTTGACCTTTTCTGGTATTTCAACTACCTCCTTGATTGGAGATACTGCAGTCACTTCTGGCTCTTCTAATGGGGCTTCTTCAGCCTCTTCACTAGGAACTTCAGTCACTACAGGCTCTGCTTCAACTACAGCTTCTTCAGGGGCTTCTTCTTTCTCTACTTCTGCAAGCTTCTCTACAATGGGCTCAGCAGCGGCTTCTACAACCTCTGCTTCCACCTCTGCAGGTTTCTCTTCAGTTGGATCTGCAGGGGCTTCCTCGGCCTCTCCAGGAGCAATGAGTTCATCTTCTACCACTTCAGCAGCTGCCTCCTCCACAGCTACTTCCTTGACATTTTCAGGGATTTCAACTACCTCCTTGACTGGAGATACTGCGGTCACTTCTGGCTCTTCTAGTTGGGTTTCTTCAGCTACCTCAATGGGAACTTCAGTCACTTCAAGCTTCTTTTCAACTACTGCTTCTTCAGGGGCTTCTTCTACCTCCACTTCTGCTGATTTCTCTTTAACAGGCTCAGCAGCAGCTTCTTCAAGCACTGCAGGCTCTTCTTCAGCAGGCTCAGCAGCGGCTTCTTCAACCTTCTCTGGAGCTATGGGTTCAACTTCTACCACTTCAGCAGCTGCCTCCTCCACAGCTACTTCTTTGACCTTTTCGGGGATTTCAATTACCTCCTTGATTGGAGATACTGCAGTCACTTCTGGCTCTTCTAATGGGGCTTCTTCAGCCTCTTCACTAGGAACTTCAGTCACTACAGGCTCTGCTTCAACTACAGCTTCTTCAGGGGCTTCTTCAGCCTCTACTTCTGCAAGCTTCTCTACAATGGGCTCAGCAGCAGCTTCTACAACCTCTGCTTCCACCTCTGCAGGTTTCTCTTCAGTTGGCTCTGCAGGGGCTTCCTCAGCCTCTTCAGGAGCAATGGGTTCAACTTCTGCCTCCTCCACAGCTACTTCCTTGACCTTTTCTGGTATTTCAACTACCTCCGTAATTGGAGATACTGCAGTCACTTCTGGCTCTTCTAATGGGGCTTCTTCAGCCTCTTCACTAGAAACTTCAGTCCCTACAGGCTCTGCTTCAACTACAGCTTCTTTAGGGGTTTCTTCTTTCTCTACTTCTGCACGCTTCATTACAATGGGCTTAGCAGCGGGTTCTACAACCTCTGCAGGTTTCTCTTCAGTTGGCTCTGCAGGGGCGTCCTCAGCCTTTTCAGGAGCAATGGGTTCAACTTCTGCCTCCTCCACAGCTACTTCCTTGACCATTTCTGGTATTTCAACTACCTCCTTGATTGGAGATACTGCAGTCACTTCTGGCTCCTCTAATGGGGCTTCTTCAGCCTCTTCACTAGGAACTTCAGTCACTACAGGCTCTGCTTCAACTACAGCTTCTTCAGGGGCTTCTTCTTTCTCTACTTCTCCACGCTTCATTACAATGGGCTTAGCAGCGGCTTCTACAACCTCTGCTTCCACCTCTGAAGGCTTTTCAGTTGGCACTGCAGGGGCTTCCTCAGCCTTTTTAGGAGCAATGGGTTCAACTTCTGCCTCCTCCACAGCTACTTCTTTGACCTTTTCTGGTATTTCAACTACCTCCTTGATTGGAGATACTGCAGTCACTTCTGGCTCTTCTAATGGGGCTTCTTCAGCCTCTTCACTAGGAACTTCAGTCACTACAGGCTCTGCTTCAACTACAGCTTCTTCAGGGGCTTCTTCTTTCTCTACATCTGCAGGCTTCTCTACAATGGGCTCAGCAGCGGCTTCTACAACCTCTGCTTCCACCTCTGCAGGTTTCTCTTCAGTTGGCTCTGCAGGGGCTTCCTCAGCCTCTTCAGGAGCAATGAGTTCAACTTCTACCACTTCAGCAGCTGCCTCCTCCACAGCTACTTCCTTGACCTTTTCAGGGATTTCAACTACCTCCTTGACTGGAGATACTGCAGTCACTTCTGGCTCTTCTAATGGGGCTTCTTCAGCCTTTTCACTAGGAATTTCAGTCACTTCAGGCTTCTCTTCAACTGCAGCTTCTTCAGGGGCTTCTTCTCCCTCTACTTCTGCAGGCTTCTCTACAATGGGCTCAGCAGCGGCTTCTACAACCTCTGCTTCCACCTCTGTAGGTTTCTCTTTAGTTGGCTCTGCAGGGGCTTCCTCAGCCTCTTCAGGAGCAATGGGTTCAATTGCTACCACTTCAGCAGCTGCCTCCTCCACAGCTACTTCCTTGACCTTTTCAGGGATTTCAACTACCTCCTTCATTGGAGATACTGCGGTCAATTTTGGCTCTTTTAATGGGGCTTCTTCAGGCTTCTCAATTGGAATTTCAGTCACTTCAGGCTGTACTTCTACTACAGCTTCTTCAGGGGCTTCTTCTTCCTCTACTTCTGCAGGCTTCTCTACAAAGGGCTCAGCAGCGGCTTCTACAACCTCTGCTTCCACCTCTGTAGGTTTCTCTTCAGTTGGCTCTGCAGGGGCTTCCTCAGCCTCTTCAGGGGCAATGAGTTCAACTTCTACCACTTCAGCAGCTGCCTCCTCCACAGCTACTTCCTTGACCTTTTCAGGGATTTCAACTACCTCCTTGACTGGAGATACTGCGGTCACTTCTGGCTCTTCTAGTTGGGTTTCTTCAGCTACCTCAATTGGACCTTCAGTCACTTCAAGCTTCTCTTCAACTACTGCTTCTTCAGGGGCTTCTTCTACCTCCACTTCTGCTGATTTCTCTTTAACAGGCTCAGCAGCGGCTTCTTCAAGCACTGCAGGCTCTTCTTCAGCAGGCTCAGCAGCGGCTTCGTCAACCTTCTCTGGAGCTATGGGTTCAACTTCTACCACTTCAGCAACTGCCTCCTCAACAGCTACTTCTTTGACCTTTTCGGGGATTTCAATTACCTCCTTGATTGGAGATACGGCGGTCACTTCCGGCTCTTCTAATGGGGCTTCTTCAGCCTTTTCACTAGGAATTTCAGTCACTTCAGGCTTCTCTTCAACTGCAGCTTCTTCAGGGGCTTCTTCCTCCACTTCAGTTGGCTTCTTTTCAATGGGCTCAACAGCGGCTTCTACAACCTCTGCTTCCACCTCTGCAAGTTTCTCTTCAGTTGGCTCTGCAGGGGCTTCCTCAGCCTTTTTAGGAGCAATGGGTTCAACTTCTGCCTCCTCCACAGCTACTTCCTTGACCTTTTCCGGTATTTCAACTACCTCCTTGATTGGAGATACTGCAGTCACTTCTGGCTCTTCTAATGGGGCTTCTTCAGCCTCTTCACTAGGAACTTCAGTCACTACAGGCTCTGCTTCAACTGCAGCTTCTTCAGGGGCTTCTTCTTTCTCTACTTCTGCAAGCTTCTCTACAATGGGCTCAGCAGCGGCTTCTACAACCTCTGCTTCCACCTCTGCAGGTTTCTCTTCAGTTGGCTCTGCAGGGGCTTCCTCAGCCTTTTCAGGAGCAATGGGTTCAACTTCTGCCTCCTCCACAGCTACTTCCTTGACCATTTCTGGTATTTCAACTACCTCCTTGATTGGAGATACTGCAGTCACTTCTGGCACTTCTAATGGGGCTTCTTCAGCCTCTTCACTAGGAACTTCAGTCACTACAGGCTCTGCTTCAACTACAGCTTCTTCAGGGGCTTCTTCTTTCTCTACTTCTGCACGCTTCATTACAATGGGCTTAGCAGCGGCTTCTACAACCTCTGCTTCCACCTCTGAAGGCTTTTCAGTTGGCACTGCAGGGGCTTCCTCAGCCTTTTTAGGAGCAATGGGTTCAACTTCTGCCTCCTCCACAGCTATTTCCTTGACCTTTTCTGGTATTTCAACAACCTCCTTGATTGGAGATACTGCAGTCACTTCTGGCTCTTCTAATGGGGCTTCTTCAGCCTCTTCACTAGGAACTTCAGTCACTACAGGCTCTGCTTCAACTACAGCTTCTTCAGGGGCTTCTTCTTTCTCTACTTCTGCAAGCTTCCCTACAATGGGCTCAGCAGCGGCTTCTACAACCTCTGCTTCCACCTCTGCAGGTTTCTCTTCAGTTGGCTCTGCAGGGGCTTCCTCAGCCTTTTCAGGAGCAATGGGTTCAACTTCTGCCTCCTCCACAGCTACTTCCTTGACCTTGTCTGGTATTTCAACTACCTCCTTGATTGGAGATACTGCAGTCACTTCTGGCTCTTCTAATGGGGCTTCTTCAGCCTCTTCACTAGGAACTTCAGTCACAACAGGCTCTGCTTCAACTACGGCTTCTTGAGGGGCTTCTTCTTTCTCTACTTCTGCAAGCTTCTCTACAATGGGCTCAGCAGCGGCTTCTACAACCTCTGCTTCCACCTCTGCAGGTTTCTCTTCAGTTGGCTCTGCAGGGGCTTCCTCAGCCTCTTCAGGAGCAATGAGTTCAACTTCTACCACTTCAGCAGCTGTCTCCTCCACAGCTACTTCCTTGACCTTTTCAGGGATTTCAACTACCTCCTTGACTGGAGATACTGCGATCACTTCTGGCTCTTCTAGTTGGGTTTCTTCAGCTACCTCAATGGGAACTTCGGTCACTTCAAGCTTCTCTTCAACTACTGCTTCTTCAGGGGCTTCTTCTACCTCCACTTCTGCTGATTTCTCTTTAACAGGCTCAGCAGCGGCTTCTTCAAGCACTGCAGGCTCTTCTTCAGCAGGCTCAGCAACGGCTTCTTCAACCTTCTCTGGAGCTATGGGTTCAACTTCTACCACTTCAGCAGCTGCCTCCTCCACAGCTACTTCTTTGACCTTTTCGGGGATTTCAATTACCTCCTTGATTGGAGATACTGCAGTCACTTCTGGCTCTTCTAATGGGGCTTCTTCAGCCTCTTCACTAGGAACTTCAGTCACTACAGGCTCTGCTTCAACTACAGCTTCTTCAGGGGCTTCTTCTTTCTCTACTTCTGCACGCTTCATTACAATGGGCTCAGCAGCGGCTTCTACAACCTCTGCTTCCACCTCTGTAGGTTTCTCTTTAGTTGGCTCTGCAGGGGCTTCTTCAGCCTCTTCAGGAGCAATGGGTTTAACTTCTGCCTCCTCCAAAGCTACTTCCTTGACCTTTTCTGGTATTTCAACTACCTCCTTGATTGGAGATACTGCAGTCACTTCTGGCTCTTCTAATGGGGCTTCTTCAGCCTCTTCACTAGGAACTTCAGTCACTACAGGCTCTGCTTCAACTACAGCTTCTTCAGGGGCTTCTTCTTTCTCTACTTCTGCAAGCTTCTCTACAATGGGCTCAGCAGCGGCTTCTACAACCTCTGCTTCCACCTCTGCAGGTTTCTCTTCAGTTGGATCTGCAGGGGCTTCCTCGGCCTCTCCAGGAGCAATGAGTTCATCTTCTACCACTTCAGCAGCTGCCTCCTCCACAGCTACTTCCTTGACATTTTCAGGGATTTCAACTACCTCCTTGACTGGAGATACTGCGGTCACTTCTGGCTCTTCTAGTTGGGTTTCTTCAGCTACCTCAATGGGAACTTCAGTCACTTCAAGCTTCTTTTCAACTACTGCTTCTTCAGGGGCTTCTTCTACCTCCACTTCTGCTGATTTCTCTTTAACAGGCTCAGCAGCAGCTTCTTCAAGCACTGCAGGCTCTTCTTCAGCAGGCTCAGCAGCGGCTTCTTCAACCTTCTCTGGAGCTATGGGTTCAACTTCTACCACTTCAGCAGCTGCCTCCTCCACAGCTACTTCTTTGACCTTTTCGGGGATTTCAATTACCTCCTTGATTGGAGATACTGCAGTCACTTCTGGCTCTTCTAATGGGGCTTCTTCAGCCTCTTCACTAGGAACTTCAGTCACTACAGGCTCTGCTTCAACTACAGCTTCTTCAGGGGCTTCTTCAGCCTCTACTTCTGCAAGCTTCTCTACAATGGGCTCAGCAGCAGCTTCTACAACCTCTGCTTCCACCTCTGCAGGTTTCTCTTCAGTTGGCTCTGCAGGGGCTTCCTCAGCCTCTTCAGGAGCAATGGGTTCAACTTCTGCCTCCTCCACAGCTACTTCCTTGACCTTTTCTGGTATTTCAACTACCTCCGTAATTGGAGATACTGCAGTCACTTCTGGCTCTTCTAATGGGGCTTCTTCAGCCTCTTCACTAGAAACGTCAGTCCCTACAGGCTCTGCTTCAACTACAGCTTCTTTAGGGGTTTCTTCTTTCTCTACTTCTGCACGCTTCATTACAATGGGCTTAGCAGCGGGTTCTACAACCTCTGCAGGTTTCTCTTCAGTTGGCTCTGCAGGGGCGTCCTCAGCCTTTTCAGGAGCAATGGGTTCAACTTCTGCCTCCTCCACAGCTACTTCCTTGACCATTTCTGGTATTTCAACTACCTCCTTGATTGGAGATACTGCAGTCACTTCTGGCTCCTCTAATGGGGCTTCTTCAGCCTCTTCACTAGGAACTTCAGTCACTACAGGCTCTGCTTCAACTACAGCTTCTTCAGGGGCTTCTTCTTTCTCTACTTCTCCACGCTTCATTACAATGGGCTTAGCAGCGGCTTCTACAACCTCTGCTTCCACCTCTGAAGGCTTTTCAGTTGGCACTGCAGGGGCTTCCTCAGCCTTTTTAGGAGCAATGGGTTCAACTTCTGCCTCCTCCACAGCTACTTCTTTGACCTTTTCTGGTATTTCAACTACCTCCTTGATTGGAGATACTGCAGTCACTTCTGGCTCTTCTAATGGGGCTTCTTCAGCCTCTTCACTAGGAACTTCAGTCACTACAGGCTCTGCTTCAACTACAGCTTCTTCAGGGGCTTCTTCTTTCTCTACATCTGCAGGCTTCTCTACAATGGGCTCAGCAGCGGCTTCTACAACCTCTGCTTCCACCTCTGCAGGTTTCTCTTCAGTTGGCTCTGCAGGGGCTTCCTCAGCCTCTTCAGGAGCAATGAGTTCAACTTCTACCACTTCAGCAGCTGCCTCCTCCACAGCTACTTCCTTGACCTTTTCAGGGATTTCAACTACCTCCTTGACTGGAGATACTGCAGTCACTTCTGGCTCTTCTAATGGGGCTTCTTCAGCCTTTTCACTAGGAATTTCAGTCACTTCAGGCTTCTCTTCAACTGCAGCTTCTTCAGGGGCTTCTTCTCCCTCTACTTCTGCAGGCTTCTCTACAATGGGCTCAGCAGCGGCTTCTACAACCTCTGCTTCCACCTCTGTAGGTTTCTCTTTAGTTGGCTCTGCAGGGGCTTCCTCAGCCTCTTCAGGAGCAATGGGTTCAATTGCTACCACTTCAGCAGCTGCCTCCTCCACAGCTACTTCCTTGACCTTTTCAGGGATTTCAACTACCTCCTTCATTGGAGATACTGCGGTCAATTTTGGCTCTTTTAATGGGGCTTCTTCAGGCTTCTCAATTGGAATTTCAGTCACTTCAGGCTGTACTTCTACTACAGCTTCTTCAGGGGCTTCTTCTTCCTCTACTTCTGCAGGCTTCTCTACAAAGGGCTCAGCAGCGGCTTCTACAACCTCTGCTTCCACCTCTGTAGGTTTCTCTTCAGTTGGCTCTGCAGGGGCTTCCTCAGCCTCTTCAGGGGCAATGAGTTCAACTTCTACCACTTCAGCAGCTGCCTCCTCCACAGCTACTTCCTTGACCTTTTCAGGGATTTCAACTACCTCCTTGACTGGAGATACTGCGGTCACTTCTGGCTCTTCTAGTTGGGTTTCTTCAGCTACCTCAATTGGACCTTCAGTCACTTCAAGCTTCTCTTCAACTACTGCTTCTTCAGGGGCTTCTTCTACCTCCACTTCTGCTGATTTCTCTTTAACAGGCTCAGCAGCGGCTTCTTCAAGCACTGCAGGCTCTTCTTCAGCAGGCTCAGCAGCGGCTTCGTCAACCTTCTCTGGAGCTATGGGTTCAACTTCTACCACTTCAGCAACTGCCTCCTCAACAGCTACTTCTTTGACCTTTTCGGGGATTTCAATTACCTCCTTGATTGGAGATACGGCGGTCACTTCCGGCTCTTCTAATGGGGCTTCTTCAGCCTTTTCACTAGGAATTTCAGTCACTTCAGGCTTCTCTTCAACTGCAGCTTCTTCAGGGGCTTCTTCCTCCACTTCAGTTGGCTTCTTTTCAATGGGCTCAACAGCGGCTTCTACAACCTCTTCACTAGGAACTTCAGTCACAACAGGCTCTGCTTCAACTACGGCTTCTTGAGGGGCTTCTTCTTTCTCTACTTCTGCAAGCTTCTCTACAATGGGCTCAGCAGCGGCTTCTACAACCTCTGCTTCCACCTCTGCAGGTTTCTCTTCAGTTGGCTCTGCAGGGGCTTCCTCAGCCTCTTCAGGAGCAATGAGTTCAACTTCTGGCTCTTCTAGTTGGGTTTCTTCAGCTACCTCAATGGGAACTTCGGTCACTTCAAGCTTCTCTTCAACTACTGCTTCTTCAGGGGCTTCTTCTACCTCCACTTCTGCTGATTTCTCTTTAACAGGCTCAGCAGCGGCTTCTTCAAGCACTGCAGGCTCTTCTTCAGCAGGCTCAGCAACGGCTTCTTCAACCTTCTCTGGAGCTATGGGTTCAACTTCTACCACTTCAGCAGCTGCCTCCTCCACAGCTACTTCTTTGACCTTTTCGGGGATTTCAATTACCTCCTTGATTGGAGATACTGCAGTCACTTCTGGCTCTTCTAATGGGGCTTCTTCAGCCTCTTCACTAGGAACTTCAGTCACTACAGGCTCTGCTTCAACTACAGCTTCTTCAGGGGCTTCTTCTTTCTCTACTTCTGCAAGCTTCTCTACAATGGGCTCAGCAGCGGCTTCTACAACCTCTGCTTCCACCTCTGCAGGTTTCTCTTCAGTTGGCTCTGCAGGGGCTTCCTCAGCCTCTTCAGGAGCAATGAGTTCAACTTCTACCACTTCAGCAGCTGTCTCCTCCACAGCTACTTCCTTGACCTTTTCAGGGATTTCAACTACCTCCTTGACTGGAGATACTGCGATCACTTCTGGCTCTTCTAGTTGGGTTTCTTCAGCTACCTCAATGGGAACTTCGGTCACTTCAAGCTTCTCTTCAACTACTGCTTCTTCAGGGGCTTCTTCTACCTCCACTTCTGCTGATTTCTCTTTAACAGGCTCAGCAGCGGCTTCTTCAAGCACTGCAGGCTCTTCTTCAGCAGGCTCAGCAACGGCTTCTTCAACCTTCTCTGGAGCTATGGGTTCAACTTCTACCACTTCAGCAGCTGCCTCCTCCACAGCTACTTCTTTGACCTTTTCGGGGATTTCAATTACCTCCTTGATTGGAGATACTGCAGTCACTTCTGGCTCTTCTAATGGGGCTTCTTCAGCCTCTTCACTAGGAACTTCAGTCACTACAGGCTCTGCTTCAACTACAGCTTCTTCAGGGGCTTCTTCTTTCTCTACTTCTGCACGCTTCATTACAATGGGCATAGCAGCGGCTTCTACAACCTCTGCTTCCACCTCTGCAGGTTTCTCTTCAGTTGGCTCTGCAGGGGCTTCCTCAGCCTTTTCAGGAGCAATGGGTTCAATTGCTACCACTTCAGCAGCTGCCTCCTCCACAGCTACTTCCTTGACCTTTTCAGGGATTTCAACTACCTCCTTCATTGGAGATACTGCGGTCAATTTTGGCTCTTTTAATGGGGCTTCTTCAGGCTTCTCAATTGGAATTTCAGTCACTTCAGGCTGTACTTCTACTACAGCTTCTTCAGGGGCTTCTTCTTCCTCTACTTCTGCAGGCTTCTCTACAAAGGGCTCAGCAGCGGCTTCTACAACCTCTGCTTCCACCTCTGTAGGTTTCTCTTCAGTTGGCTCTGCAGGGGCTTCCTCAGCCTCTTCAGGGGCAATGAGTTCAACTTCTACCACTTCAGCAGCTGCCTCCTCCACAGCTACTTCCTTGACCTTTTCAGGGATTTCAACTACCTCCTTGACTGGAGATACTGCGGTCACTTCTGGCTCTTCTAGTTGGGTTTCTTCAGCTACCTCAATTGGACCTTCAGTCACTTCAAGCTTCTCTTCAACTACTGCTTCTTCAGGGGCTTCTTCTACCTCCACTTCTGCTGATTTCTCTTTAACAGGCTCAGCAGCGGCTTCTTCAAGCACTGCAGGCTCTTCTTCAGCAGGCTCAGCAGCGGCTTCGTCAACCTTCTCTGGAGCTATGGGTTCAACTTCTACCACTTCAGCAACTGCCTCCTCAACAGCTACTTCTTTGACCTTTTCGGGGATTTCAATTACCTCCTTGATTGGAGATACGGCGGTCACTTCCGGCTCTTCTAATGGGGCTTCTTCAGCCTTTTCACTAGGAATTTCAGTCACTTCAGGCTTCTCTTCAACTGCAGCTTCTTCAGGGGCTTCTTCCTCCACTTCAGTTGGCTTCTTTTCAATGGGCTCAACAGCGGCTTCTACAACCTCTTCACTAGGAACTTCAGTCACAACAGGCTCTGCTTCAACTACGGCTTCTTGAGGGGCTTCTTCTTTCTCTACTTCTGCAAGCTTCTCTACAATGGGCTCAGCAGCGGCTTCTACAACCTCTGCTTCCACCTCTGCAGGTTTCTCTTCAGTTGGCTCTGCAGGGGCTTCCTCAGCCTCTTCAGGAGCAATGAGTTCAACTTCTGGCTCTTCTAGTTGGGTTTCTTCAGCTACCTCAATGGGAACTTCGGTCACTTCAAGCTTCTCTTCAACTACTGCTTCTTCAGGGGCTTCTTCTACCTCCACTTCTGCTGATTTCTCTTTAACAGGCTCAGCAGCGGCTTCTTCAAGCACTGCAGGCTCTTCTTCAGCAGGCTCAGCAACGGCTTCTTCAACCTTCTCTGGAGCTATGGGTTCAACTTCTACCACTTCAGCAGCTGCCTCCTCCACAGCTACTTCTTTGACCTTTTCGGGGATTTCAATTACCTCCTTGATTGGAGATACTGCAGTCACTTCTGGCTCTTCTAATGGGGCTTCTTCAGCCTCTTCACTAGGAACTTCAGTCACTACAGGCTCTGCTTCAACTACAGCTTCTTCAGGGGCTTCTTCTTTCTCTACTTCTGCAAGCTTCTCTACAATGGGCTCAGCAGCGGCTTCTACAACCTCTGCTTCCACCTCTGCAGGTTTCTCTTCAGTTGGCTCTGCAGGGGCTTCCTCAGCCTCTTCAGGAGCAATGAGTTCAACTTCTACCACTTCAGCAGCTGTCTCCTCCACAGCTACTTCCTTGACCTTTTCAGGGATTTCAACTACCTCCTTGACTGGAGATACTGCGATCACTTCTGGCTCTTCTAGTTGGGTTTCTTCAGCTACCTCAATGGGAACTTCGGTCACTTCAAGCTTCTCTTCAACTACTGCTTCTTCAGGGGCTTCTTCTACCTCCACTTCTGCTGATTTCTCTTTAACAGGCTCAGCAGCGGCTTCTTCAAGCACTGCAGGCTCTTCTTCAGCAGGCTCAGCAACGGCTTCTTCAACCTTCTCTGGAGCTATGGGTTCAACTTCTACCACTTCAGCAGCTGCCTCCTCCACAGCTACTTCTTTGACCTTTTCGGGGATTTCAATTACCTCCTTGATTGGAGATACTGCAGTCACTTCTGGCTCTTCTAATGGGGCTTCTTCAGCCTCTTCACTAGGAACTTCAGTCACTACAGGCTCTGCTTCAACTACAGCTTCTTCAGGGGCTTCTTCTTTCTCTACTTCTGCACGCTTCATTACAATGGGCATAGCAGCGGCTTCTACAACCTCTGCTTCCACCTCTGCAGGTTTCTCTTCAGTTGGCTCTGCAGGGGCTTCCTCAGCCTTTTCAGGAGCAATGGGTTCAATTGCTACCACTTCAGCAGCTGCCTCCTCCACAGCTACTTCCTTGACCTTTTCAGGGATTTCAACTACCTCCTTCATTGGAGATACTGCGGTCAATTTTGGCTCTTTTAATGGGGCTTCTTCAGGCTTCTCAATTGGAATTTCAGTCACTTCAGGCTGTACTTCTACTACAGCTTCTTCAGGGGCTTCTTCTTCCTCTACTTCTGCAGGCTTCTCTACAAAGGGCTCAGCAGCGGCTTCTACAACCTCTGCTTCCACCTCTGTAGGTTTCTCTTCAGTTGGCTCTGCAGGGGCTTCCTCAGCCTCTTCAGGGGCAATGAGTTCAACTTCTACCACTTCAGCAGCTGCCTCCTCCACAGCTACTTCCTTGACCTTTTCAGGGATTTCAACTACCTCCTTGACTGGAGATACTGCGGTCACTTCTGGCTCTTCTAGTTGGGTTTCTTCAGCTACCTCAATTGGACCTTCAGTCACTTCAAGCTTCTCTTCAACTACTGCTTCTTCAGGGGCTTCTTCTACCTCCACTTCTGCTGATTTCTCTTTAACAGGCTCAGCAGCGGCTTCTTCAAGCACTGCAGGCTCTTCTTCAGCAGGCTCAGCAGCGGCTTCGTCAACCTTCTCTGGAGCTATGGGTTCAACTTCTACCACTTCAGCAACTGCCTCCTCAACAGCTACTTCTTTGACCTTTTCGGGGATTTCAATTACCTCCTTGATTGGAGATACGGCGGTCACTTCCGGCTCTTCTAATGGGGCTTCTTCAGCCTTTTCACTAGGAATTTCAGTCACTTCAGGCTTCTCTTCAACTGCAGCTTCTTCAGGGGCTTCTTCCTCCACTTCAGTTGGCTTCTTTTCAATGGGCTCAACAGCGGCTTCTACAACCTCTTCACTAGGAACTTCAGTCACAACAGGCTCTGCTTCAACTACGGCTTCTTGAGGGGCTTCTTCTTTCTCTACTTCTGCAAGCTTCTCTACAATGGGCTCAGCAGCGGCTTCTACAACCTCTGCTTCCACCTCTGCAGGTTTCTCTTCAGTTGGCTCTGCAGGGGCTTCCTCAGCCTCTTCAGGAGCAATGAGTTCAACTTCTGGCTCTTCTAGTTGGGTTTCTTCAGCTACCTCAATGGGAACTTCGGTCACTTCAAGCTTCTCTTCAACTACTGCTTCTTCAGGGGCTTCTTCTACCTCCACTTCTGCTGATTTCTCTTTAACAGGCTCAGCAGCGGCTTCTTCAAGCACTGCAGGCTCTTCTTCAGCAGGCTCAGCAACGGCTTCTTCAACCTTCTCTGGAGCTATGGGTTCAACTTCTACCACTTCAGCAGCTGCCTCCTCCACAGCTACTTCTTTGACCTTTTCGGGGATTTCAATTACCTCCTTGATTGGAGATACTGCAGTCACTTCTGGCTCTTCTAATGGGGCTTCTTCAGCCTCTTCACTAGGAACTTCAGTCACTACAGGCTCTGCTTCAACTACAGCTTCTTCAGGGGCTTCTTCTTTCTCTACTTCTGCAAGCTTCTCTACAATGGGCTCAGCAGCGGCTTCTACAACCTCTGCTTCCACCTCTGCAGGTTTCTCTTCAGTTGGCTCTGCAGGGGCTTCCTCAGCCTCTTCAGGAGCAATGAGTTCAACTTCTACCACTTCAGCAGCTGTCTCCTCCACAGCTACTTCCTTGACCTTTTCAGGGATTTCAACTACCTCCTTGACTGGAGATACTGCGATCACTTCTGGCTCTTCTAGTTGGGTTTCTTCAGCTACCTCAATGGGAACTTCGGTCACTTCAAGCTTCTCTTCAACTACTGCTTCTTCAGGGGCTTCTTCTACCTCCACTTCTGCTGATTTCTCTTTAACAGGCTCAGCAGCGGCTTCTTCAAGCACTGCAGGCTCTTCTTCAGCAGGCTCAGCAACGGCTTCTTCAACCTTCTCTGGAGCTATGGGTTCAACTTCTACCACTTCAGCAGCTGCCTCCTCCACAGCTACTTCTTTGACCTTTTCGGGGATTTCAATTACCTCCTTGATTGGAGATACTGCAGTCACTTCTGGCTCTTCTAATGGGGCTTCTTCAGCCTCTTCACTAGGAACTTCAGTCACTACAGGCTCTGCTTCAACTACAGCTTCTTCAGGGGCTTCTTCTTTCTCTACTTCTGCACGCTTCATTACAATGGGCATAGCAGCGGCTTCTACAACCTCTGCTTCCACCTCTGCAGGTTTCTCTTCAGTTGGCTCTGCAGGGGCTTCCTCAGCCTTTTCAGGAGCAATGGGTTCAACTTCTGCCTCCTCCACAGCTACTTCCTTGACCATTTCTGGTATTTCAACTACCTCCTTGATTGGAGATACTGCAGTCACTTCTGGCTCTTCTAATGGGGCTTCTTCAGCCTCTTCACTAGGAACTTCAGTCACTACAGGCTCTGCTTCAACTACAGCTTCTTCAGGGGCTTCTTCTTTCTCTACTTCTGCACGCTTCATTACAATGGGCTTAGCAGCGGCTTCTACAACCTCTGCTTCCACCTCTGAAGGCTTTTCAGTTGGCACTGCAGGGGCTTCCTCAGCCTTTTTAGGAGCAATGGGTTCAACTTCTGCCTCCTCCACAGCTATTTCCTTGACCTTTTCTGGTATTTCAACAACCTCCTTGATTGGAGATACTGCAGTCACTTCTGGCTCTTCTAATGGGGCTTCTTCAGCCTCTTCACTAGGAACTTCAGTCACTACAGGCTCTGCTTCAACTACATCTTCTTCAGGGGCTTCTTCTTTCTCTACTTCTACAAGCTTCTCTACAATGGGCTCAGCAGCGGCTTCTACAACCTCTGCTTCCACCTCTGCAGGTTTCTCTTCAGTTGGCTCTGCAGGGGCTTCCTCAGCCTTTTCAGGAGCAATGGGTTCAACTTCTGCCTCCTCCACAGCTACTTCCTTGACCTTGTCTGGTATTTCAACTACCTCCTTGATTGGAGATACTGCAGTCACTTCTGGCTCTTCTAATGGGGCTTCTTCAGCCTCTTCACTAGGAACTTCAGTCACAACAGGCTCTGCTTCAACTACGGCTTCTTGAGGGGCTTCTTCTTTCTCTACTTCTGCAAGCTTCTCTACAATGGGCTCAGCAGCGGCTTCTACAACCTCTGCTTCCACCTCTGCAGGTTTCTCTTCAGTTGGCTCTGCAGGGGCTTCCTCAGCCTCTTCAGGAGCAATGAGTTCAACATCTACCACTTCAGCAGCTGTCTCCTCCACAGCTACTTCCTTGACCTTTTCAGGGATTTCAACTACCTCCTTGACTGGAGATACTGCGATCACTTCTGGCTCTTCTAGTTGGGTCTCTTCAGCTACCTCAATGGGAACTTCAGTCACTTCAAGCTTCTCTTCAACTACTGCTTCTTCAGGGGCTTCTTCTACCTCCACTTCTGCTGATTTCTCTTTAACAGGCTCAGCAGCGGCTTCTTCAAGCACTGCAGGCTCTTCTTCAGCAGGCTCAGCAGCGGCTTCTTCAACCTTCTCTGGAGCTATGGGTTCAACTTCTACCACTTCAGCAGCTGCCTCCTCCACAGCTACTTCTTTGACCTTTTCGGGGATTTCAATTACCTCCTTGATTGGAGATACCGCAGTCACTTCTGGCTCTTCTAATGGGGCTTCTTCAGCCTCTTCACTAGGAACTTCAGTCACTACAGGCTCTGCTTCAACTACAGCTTCTTCAGGGGCTTCTTCTTTCTCTACTTCTGCACGCTTCATTACAATGGGCTCAGCAGCGGCTTCAACAACCTCTGCTTCCACCTCTGCAGGTTTCTCTTCAGTTGGCTCTGCAGGGGCTTCCTCAGCCTTTTCAGGAGCAATGGGTTCAACTTCTGCCTCCTCCACAGCTACTTCCTTGACCTTTTCTGGTATTTCAACTACCTCCTTGATTGGAGATACTGCAGTCACTTCTGGCTCTTCTAATGGGGCTTCTTCAGCCTCTTCACTAGGAACTTCAGTCACTACAGGCTCTGCTTCAACTACAGCTTCTTCAGGGGCTTCTTCTTTCTCTACATCTGCAGGCTTCTCTACAATGGGCTCAGCAGCGGCTTCTACAACCTCTGCTTCCACCTCTGCAGGTTTCTCTTCAGTTGGCTCTGCAGGGGCTTCCTCAGCCTCTTCAGGAGCAATGAGTTCAACTTCTACCACTTCAGCAGCTGCCTCATCCACAGCTACTTCCTTGACCTTTTCAGGGATTTCAACTACCTCCTTGACTGGAGATACTGCAGTCACTTCTGGCTCTTCTAATGGGACTTCTTCAGCCTTTTCACTAGGAATTTCAGTCACTTCAGGCTTCTCTTCAACTGCAGCTTCTTCAGGGGCTTCTTCTCCCTCTACTTCTGCAGGCTTCTCTACAATGGGCTCAGCAGCAGCTTCTACAACCTCTGCTTCCACCTCTGTAGGTTTCTCTTTAGTTGGCTCTGCAGGGGCTTCCTCAGCCTCTTCAGGAGCAATGGGTTCAATTGCTACCACTTCAGCAGCTGCCTCCTCCACAGCTACTTCCTTGACCTTTTCAGGGATTTCAACTACCTCCTTCATTGGAGATACTGCGGTCAATTTTGGCTCTTTTAATGGGGCTTCTTCAGGCTTCTCAATTGGAATTTCAGTCACTTCAGGCTGTACTTCTACTACAGCTTCTTCAGGGGCTTCTTCTTCCTCTACTTCTGCAGGCTTCTCTACAAAGGGCTCAGCAGCGGCTTCTACAACCTCTGCTTCCACCTCTGTAGGTTTCTCTTCAGTTGGCTCTGCAGGGGCTTCCTCAGCCTCTTCAGGGGCAATGAGTTCAACTTCTACCACTTCAGCAGCTGCCTCCTCCACAGCTACTTCCTTGACCTTTTCAGGGATTTCAACTACCTCCTTGACTGGAGATACTGCGGTCACTTCTGGCTCTTCTAGTTGGGTTTCTTCAGCTACCTCAATGGGAACTTCAGTCACTTCAAGCTTCTCTTCAACTACTGCTTCTTCAGGGGCTTCTTCTACCTCCACTTCTGCTGATTTCTCTTTAACAGGCTCAGCAGCGGCTTCTTCAAGCACTGCAGGCTCTTCTTCAGCAGGCTCAGCAGCGGCTTCTTCAACCTTCTCTGGAGCTATGGGTTCATCTTCTACCACTTCAGCAGCTGCCTCCTCCACAGCTACTTCTTTGACCTTTTCGGGGATTTCAATTACCTCCTTGATTGGAGATACCGCAGTCACTTCTGGCTCTTCTAATGGGGCTTCTTCAGCCTCTTCACTAGGAACTTCAGTCACTACAGGCTCTGCTTCAACTACAGCTTCTTCAGGGGCTTCTTCTTTCTCTACTTCTGCACGCTTCATTACAATGGGCTCAGCAGCGGCTTCAACAACCTCTGCTTCCACCTCTGCAGGTTTCTCTTCAGTTGGCTCTGCAGGGGCTTCCTCAGCCTTTTCAGGAGCAATGGGTTCAACTTCTGCCTCCTCCACAGCTACTTCCTTGACCTTTTCTGGTATTTCAACTACCTCCTTGATTGGAGATACTGCAGTCACTTCTGGCTCTTCTAATGGGGCTTCTTCAGCCTCTTCACTAGGAACTTCAGTCACTACAGGCTCTGCTTCAACTACAGCTTCTTCAGGGGCTTCTTCTTTCTCTACATCTGCAGGCTTCTCTACAATGGGCTCAGCAGCGGCTTCTACAACCTCTGCTTCCACCTCTGCAGGTTTCTCTTCAGTTGGCTCTGCAGGGGCTTCCTCAGCCTCTTCAGGAGCAATGAGTTCAACTTCTACCACTTCAGCAGCTGCCTCCTCCACAGCTACTTCCTTGACCTTTTCAGGGATTTCAACTACCTCCTTGACTGGAGATACTGCAGTCACTTCTGGCTCTTCTAATGGGACTTCTTCAGCCTTTTCACTAGGAATTTCAGTCACTTCAGGCTTCTCTTCAACTGCAGCTTCTTCAGGGGCTTCTTCTCCCTCTACTTCTGCAGGCTTCTCTACAATGGGCTCAGCAGCGGCTTCTACAACCTCTGCTTCCACCTCTGTAGGTTTCTCTTTAGTTGGCTCTGCAGGGGCTTCCTCAGCCTCTTCAGGAGCAATGGGTTCAATTGCTACCACTTCAGCAGCTGCCTCCTCCACAGCTACTTCCTTGACCTTTTCAGGGATTTCAACTACCTCCTTCATTGGAGATACTGCGGTCAATTTTGGCTCTTTTAATGGGGCTTCTTCAGGCTTCTCAATTGGAATTTCAGTCACTTCAGGCTGTACTTCTACTACAGCTTCTTCAGGGGCTTCTTCTTCCTCTACTTCTGCAGGCTTCTCTACAAAGGGCTCAGCAGCGGCTTCTACAACCTCTGCTTCCACCTCTGTAGGTTTCTCTTCAGTTGGCTCTGCAGGGGCTTCCTCAGCCTCTTCAGGGGCAATGAGTTCAACTTCTACCACTTCAGCAGCTGCCTCCTCCACAGCTACTTCCTTGACCTTTTCAGGGATTTCAACTACCTCCTTGACTGGAGATACTGCGGTCACTTCTGGCTCTTCTAGTTGGGTTTCTTCAGCTACCTCAATGGGAACTTCAGTCACTTCAAGCTTCTCTTCAACTACTGCTTCTTCAGGGGCTTCTTCTACCTCCACTTCTGCTGATTTCTCTTTAACAGGCTCAGCAGCGGCTTCTTCAAGCACTGCAGGCTCTTCTTCAGCAGGCTCAGCAGCGGCTTCTTCAACCTTCTCTGGAGCTATGGGTTCAACTTCTACCACTTCAGCAGCTGCCTCCTCCACAGCTACTTCTTTGACCTTTTCGGGGATTTCAATTACCTCCTTGATTGGAGATACCGCAGTCACTTCTGGCTCTTCTAATGGGGCTTCTTCAGCCTCTTCACTAGGAACTTCAGTCACTACAGGCTCTGCTTCAACTACAGCTTCTTCAGGGGCTTCTTCTTTCTCTACTTCTGCACGCTTCATTACAATGGGCTCAGCAGCGGCTTCAACAACCTCTGCTTCCACCTCTGCAGGTTTCTCTTCAGTTGGCTCTGCAGGGGCTTCCTCAGCCTTTTCAGGAGCAATGGGTTCAACTTCTGCCTCCTCCACAGCTACTTCCTTGACCTTTTCTGGTATTTCAACTACCTCCTTGATTGGAGATACTGCAGTCACTTCTGGCTCTTCTAATGGGGCTTCTTCAGCCTCTTCACTAGGAACTTCAGTCACTACAGGCTCTGCTTCAACTACAGCTTCTTCAGGGGCTTCTTCTTTCTCTACATCTGCAGGCTTCTCTACAATGGGCTCAGCAGCGGCTTCTACAACCTCTGCTTCCACCTCTGCAGGTTTCTCTTCAGTTGGCTCTGCAGGGGCTTCCTCAGCCTCTTCAGGAGCAATGAGTTCAACTTCTACCACTTCAGCAGCTGCCTCCTCCACAGCTACTTCCTTGACCTTTTCAGGGATTTCAACTACCTCCTTGACTGGAGATACTGCAGTCACTTCTGGCTCTTCTAATGGGACTTCTTCAGCCTTTTCACTAGGAATTTCAGTCACTTCAGGCTTCTCTTCAACTGCAGCTTCTTCAGGGGCTTCTTCTCCCTCTACTTCTGCAGGCTTCTCTACAATGGGCTCAGCAGCGGCTTCTACAACCTCTGCTTCCACCTCTGTAGGTTTCTCTTTAGTTGGCTCTGCAGGGGCTTCCTCAGCCTCTTCAGGAGCAATGGGTTCAATTGCTACCACTTCAGCAGCTGCCTCCTCCACAGCTACTTCCTTGACCTTTTCAGGGATTTCAACTACCTCCTTCATTGGAGATACTGCGGTCAATTTTGGCTCTTTTAATGGGGCTTCTTCAGGCTTCTCAATTGGAATTTCAGTCACTTCAGGCTGTACTTCTACTACAGCTTCTTCAGGGGCTTCTTCTTCCTCTACTTCTGCAGGCTTCTCTACAAAGGGCTCAGCAGCGGCTTCTACAACCTCTGCTTCCACCTCTGTAGGTTTCTCTTCAGTTGGCTCTGCAGGGGCTTCCTCAGCCTCTTCAGGGGCAATGAGTTCAACTTCTACCACTTCAGCAGCTGCCTCCTCCACAGCTACTTCCTTGACCTTTTCAGGGATTTCAACTACCTCCTTGACTGGAGATACTGCGGTCACTTCTGGCTCTTCTAGTTGGGTTTCTTCAGCTACCTCAATTGGACCTTCAGTCACTTCAAGCTTCTCTTCAACTACTGCTTCTTCAGGGGCTTCTTCTACCTCCACTTCTGCTGATTTCTCTTTAACAGGCTCAGCAGCGGCTTCTTCAAGCACTGCAGGCTCTTCTTCAGCAGGCTCAGCAGCGGCTTCTTCAACCTTCTCTGGAGCTATGGGTTCAACTTCTACCACTTCAGCAGCTGCCTCCTCCACAGCTACTTCTTTGACCTTTTCGGGGATTTCAATTACCTCCTTGATTGGAGATACTGCAGTCACTTCTGGCTCTTCTAATGGGGCTTCTTCAGCCTCTTCACTAGGAACTTCAGTCACTACAGGCTCTGCTTCAACTACAGCTTCTTCAGGGGCTTCTTCTTTCTCTACTTCTGCACGCTTCATTACAATGGGCATAGCAGCGGCTTCTACAACCTCTGCTTCCACCTCTGCAGGTTTCTCTTCAGTTGGCTCTGCAGGGGCTTCCTCAGCCTTTTCAGGAGCAATGGGTTCAACTTCTGCCTCCTCCACAGCTACTTCCTTGACCATTTCTGGTATTTCAACTACCTCCTTGATTGGAGATACTGCAGTCACTTCTGGCTCTTCTAATGGGGCTTCTTCAGCCTCTTCACTAGGAACTTCAGTCACTACAGGCTCTGCTTCAACTACAGCTTCTTCAGGGGCTTCTTCTTTCTCTACTTCTGCACGCTTCATTACAATGGGCTTAGCAGCGGCTTCTACAACCTCTGCTTCCACCTCTGAAGGCTTTTCAGTTGGCACTGCAGGGGCTTCCTCAGCCTTTTTAGGAGCAATGGGTTCAACTTCTGCCTCCTCCACAGCTATTTCCTTGACCTTTTCTGGTATTTCAACAACCTCCTTGATTGGAGATACTGCAGTCACTTCTGGCTCTTCTAATGGGGCTTCTTCAGCCTCTTCACTAGGAACTTCAGTCACTACAGGCTCTGCTTCAACTACAGCTTCTTCAGGGGCTTCTTCTTTCTCTACTTCTGCAAGCTTCCCTACAATGGGCTCAGCAGCGGCTTCTACAACCTCTGCTTCCACCTCTGCAGGTTTCTCTTCAGTTGGCTCTGCAGGGGCTTCCTCAGCCTTTTCAGGAGCAATGGGTTCAACTTCTGCCTCCTCCACAGCTACTTCCTTGACCTTGTCTGGTATTTCAACTACCTCCTTGATTGGAGATACTGCAGTCACTTCTGGCTCTTCTAATGGGGCTTCTTCAGCCTCTTCACTAGGAACTTCAGTCACTACAGGCTCTGCTTCAACTACAGCTTCTTCAGGGGCTTCTTCTTTCTCTACTTCTGCACGCTTCATTACAATGGGCTTAGCAGCGGCTTCTACAACCTCTGCTTCCACCTCTGAAGGCTTTTCAGTTGGCACTGCAGGGGCTTCCTCAGCCTTTTTAGGAGCAATGGGTTCAACTTCTGCCTCCTCCACAGCTATTTCCTTGACCTTTTCTGGTATTTCAACAACCTCCTTGATTGGAGATACTGCAGTCACTTCTGGCTCTTCTAATGGGGCTTCTTCAGCCTCTTCACTAGGAACTTCAGTCACTACAGGCTCTGCTTCAACTACAGCTTCTTCAGGGGCTTCTTCTTTCTCTACTTCTGCAAGCTTCTCTACAATGGGCTCAGCAGCGGCTTCTACAACATCTGCTTCCACCTCTGCAGGTTTCTCTTCAGTTGGCTCTGCAGGGGCTTCCTCAGCCTTTTCAGGAGCAATGGGTTCAACTTCTGCCTCCTCCACAGCTACTTCCTTGACCTTGTCTGGTATTTCAACTACCTCCTTGATTGGAGATACTGCAGTCACTTCTGGCTCTTCTAATGGGGCTTCTTCAGCCTCTTCACTAGGAACTTCAGTCACAACAGGCTCTGCTTCAACTACGGCTTCTTGAGGGGCTTCTTCTTTCTCTACTTCTGCAAGCTTCTCTACAATGGGCTCAGCAGCGGCTTCTACAACCTCTGCTTCCACCTCTGCAGGTTTCTCTTCAGTTGGCTCTGCAGGGGCTTCCTCAGCCTCTTCAGGAGCAATGAGTTCAACATCTACCACTTCAGCAGCTGTCTCCTCCACAGCTACTTCCTTGACCTTTTCAGGGATTTCAACTACCTCCTTGACTGGAGATACTGCGATCACTTCTGGCTCTTCTAGTTGGGTTTCTTCAGCTACCTCAATGGGAACTTCGGTCACTTCAAGCTTCTCTTCAACTACTGCTTCTTCAGGGGCTTCTTCTACCTCCACTTCTGCTGATTTCTCTTTAACAGGCTCAGCAGCGGCTTCTTCAAGCACTGCAGGCTCTTCTTCAGCAGGCTCAGCAACGGCTTCTTCAACCTTCTCTGGAGCTATGGGTTCAACTTCTACCACTTCAGCAGCTGCCTCCTCCACAGCTACTTCTTTGACCTTTTCGGGGATTTCAATTACCTCCTTGATTGGAGATACTGCAGTCACTTCTGGCTCTTCTAATGGGGCTTCTTCAGCCTCTTCACTAGGAACTTCAGTCACTACAGGCTCTGCTTCAACTACAGCTTCTTCAGGGGCTTCTTCTTTCTCTACTTCTGCACGCTTCATTACAATGGGCTCAGCAGCGGCTTCAACAACCTCTGCTTCCACCTCTGCAGGTTTCTCTTCAGTTGGCTCTGCAGGGGCTTCCTCAGCCTTTTCAGGAGCAATGTGTTCAACTTCTGCCTCCTCCACAGCTACTTCCTTGACCTTTTCTGGTATTTCAACAACCTCCTTGATTGGAGATACTGCAGTCACTTCTGGCTCTTCTAATGGGGCTTCTTCAGCCTCTTCACTAGGAACTTCAGTCCCTACAGGCTCTGCTTCAACTACAGCTTCTTTAGGGGTTTCTTCTTTCTCTACTTCTGCACGCTTCATTACAATGGGCTTAGCAGCGGCTTCTACAACCTCTGCTTCCACCTCTGCAGGTTTCTCTTCAGTTGGCTCTGCAGGGGCGTCCTCAGCCTTTTCAGGAGCAATGGGTTCAACTTCTGCCTCCTCCACAGCTACTTCCTTGACCATTTCTGGTATTTCAACTACCTCCTTGATTGGAGATACTGCAGTCACTTCTGGCTCTTCTAATGGGGCTTCTTCAGCCTCTTCACTAGGAACTTCAGTCACTACAGGCTCTGCTTCAACTACAGCTTCTTCAGGGGCTTCTTCTTTCTCTACTTCTGCATGCTTCGTTACAATGGGCTTAGCAGCGGCTTCTACAACCTCTGCTTCCACCTCTGAAGGCTTTTCAATTGGCACTGCAGGGGCTTCCTCAGCCTTTTTAGGAGCAATGGGTTCAACTTCTGCCTCCACAGCTATTTCCTTGACCTTTTCTGGTATTTCAACAACCTCCTTGATTGGAGATACAGCAGTCACTTCTGGCTCTTCTAATGGGGCTTCTTCAGCCTCTTCACTAGGAACTTCAGTCACTACAGGCTCTGCTTCAACTACAGCTTCTTCAGGGGCTTCTTCTTTCTCTACTTCTGCAAGCTTCTCTACAATGGGCTCAGCAGCGGCTTCTACAACCTCTGCTTCCACCTCTGCAGGTTTCTCTTCAGTTGGCTCTGCAGGGGCTTCCTCAGCCTTTTCAGGAGCAATGGGTTCAACTTCTGCCTCCTCCACAGCTACTTCCTTGACCTTTTCAGGTATTTCAACTACCTCCGCAATTGGAGATACTGCAGTCACTTCTGGCTCTTCTAATGGGGCTTCTTCAGCCTCTTCACTAGGAACTTCAGTCACAACAGGCTCTGCTTCAACTACGGCTTCTTGAGGGGCTTCTTCTTTCTCTACTTCTGCAAGCTTCTCTACAATGGGCTCAGCAGCGGCTTCTACAACCTCTGCTTCCACCTCTGCAGGTTTCTCTTCAGTTGGCTCTGCAGGGGCTTCCTCAGCCTCTTCAGGAGCAATGGGTTCAACTTCTACCACTTCAGCAGCTGCCTCCTCCACAGCTACTTCCTTGACCTTTTCAGGGATTTCAACTACCTCCTTGACTGGAGATACTGCGATCACTTCTGGCTCTTCTAGTTGGGTTTCTTCAGCTACCTCAATGGGAACTTCAGTCACTTCAAGCTTCTCTTTAACTACTGCTTCTTCAGGGGCTTCTTCTACCTCCACTTCTGCTGATTTCTCTTTAACAGGCTCAGCAGCGGCTTCTTCAAGCACTGCAGGCTCTTCTTCAGCAGGCTCAGCAGCGGCTTCTTCAACCTTCTCTGGAGCTATGGGTTCAACTTCTACCACTTCAGCAGCTGCCTCCTCCACAGCTACTTCTTTGACCTTTTCGGGGATTTCAATTACCTCCTTGATTGGAGATACCGCAGTCACTTCTGGCTCTTCTAATGGGGCTTCTTCAGCCTCTTCACTAGGAACTTCAGTCACTACAGGCTCTGCTTCAACTACAGCTTCTTCAGGGGCTTCTTCTTTCTCTACTTCTGCACGCTTCATTACAATGGGCTCAGCAGCGGCTTCAACAACCTCTGCTTCCACCTCTGCAGGTTTCTCTTCAGTTGGCTCTGCAGGGGCTTCCTCAGCCTTTTCAGGAGCAATGGGTTCAATTTCTGCCTCCTCCACAGCTACTTCCTTGACCTTTTCTGGTATTTCAACTACCTCCTTGATTGGAGATACTGCAGTCACTTCTGGCTCTTCTAATGGGGCTTCTTCAGCCTCTTCACTAGGAACTTCAGTCACTACAGGCTCTGCTTCAACTACAGCTTCTTCAGGGGCTTCTTCTTTCTCTACATCTGCAGGCTTCTCTACAATGGGCTCAGCAGCGGCTTCTACAACCTCTGCTTCCACCTCTGCAGGTTTCTCTTCAGTTGGCTCTGCAGGGGCTTCCTCAGCCTCTTCAGGAGCAATGAGTTCAACTTCTACCACTTCAGCAGCTGCCTCCTCCACAGCTACTTCCTTGACCTTTTCAGGGATTTCAACTACCTCCTTGACTGGAGATACTGCAGTCACTTCTGGCTCTTCTAATGGGGCTTCTTCAGCCTTTTCACTAGGAATTTCAGTCACTTCAGGCTTCTCTTCAACTGCAGCTTCTTCAGGGGCTTCTTCTCCCTCTACTTCTGCAGGCTTCTCTACAATGGGCTCAGCAGCGGCTTCTACAACCTCTGCTTCCACCTCTGTAGGTTTCTCTTTAGTTGGCTCTGCAGGGGCTTCCCCAGCCTCTTCAGGAGCAATGGGTTCAATTGCTACCACTTCAGCAGCTGCCTCCTCCACAGCTACTTCCTTGACCTTTTCAGGGATTTCAACTACCTCCTTCATTGGAGATACTGCGGTCAATTTCGGCTCTTTTAATGGGGCTTCTTCAGGTTTCTCAATTGGAATTTCAGTCACTTCAGGCTGTACTTCTACTACAGCTTCTTCAGGGGCTTCTTCTTCCTCTACTTCTGCAGGCTTCTCTACAAAGGGCTCAGCAGCGGCTTCTACAACCTCTGCTTCCACCTCTGTAGGTTTCTCTTCAGTTGGCTCTGCAGGGGCTTCCTCAGCCTCTTCAGGGGCAATGAGTTCAACTTCTACCACTTCAGCAGCTGCCTCCTCCACAGCTACTTCCTTGACCTTTTCAGGGATTTCAACTACCTCCTTGACTGGAGATACTGCGGTCACTTCTGGCTCTTCTAGTTGGGTTTCTTCAGCTACCTCAATGGGAACTTCAGTCACTTCAAGCTTCTCTTCAACTACTGCTTCTTCAGGGGCTTCTTCTACCTCCACTTCTGCTGATTTCTCTTTAACAGGCTCAGCAGCGGCTTCTTCAAGCACTGCAGGCTCTTCTTCAGCAGGCTCAGCAGCGGCTTCTTCAACCTTCTCTGGAGCTATGGGTTCAACTTCTACCACTTCAGCAGCTGCCTCCTCCACAGCTACTTCTTTGACCTTTTCGGGGATTTCAATTACCTCCTTGATTGGAGATACCGCAGTCACTTCTGGCTCTTCTAATGGGGCTTCTTCAGCCTCTTCACTAGGAACTTCAGTCACTACAGGCTCTGCTTCAACTACAGCTTCTTCAGGGGCTTCTTCTTTCTCTACTTCTGCACGCTTCATTACAATGGGCTCAGCAGCGGCTTCAACAACCTCTGCTTCCACCTCTGCAGGTTTCTCTTCAGTTGGCTCTGCAGGGGCTTCCTCAGCCTTTTCAGGAGCAATGGGTTCAACTTCTGCCTCCTCCACAGCTACTTCCTTGACCTTTTCTGGTATTTCAACTACCTCCTTGATTGGAGATACTGCAGTCACTTCTGGCTCTTCTAATGGGGCTTCTTCAGCCTCTTCACTAGGAACTTCAGTCACTACAGGCTCTGCTTCAACTACAGCTTCTTCAGGGGCTTCTTCTTTCTCTACATCTGCAGGCTTCTCTACAATGGGCTCAGCAGCGGCTTCTACAACCTCTGCTTCCACCTCTGCAGGTTTCTCTTCAGTTGGCTCTGCAGGGGCTTCCTCAGCCTCTTCAGGAGCAATGAGTTCAACTTCTACCACTGGAGATACTGCGGTCACTTCTGGCTCTTCTAATGGGGCTTCTTCAGCCTTTTCACTAGGAATTTCAGTCACTTCAGGCTTCTCTTCAACTGCAGCTTCTTCAGGGGCTTCTTCTCCCTCTACTTCTGCAGGCTTCTCTACAATGGGCTCAGCAGCGGCTTCTACAACCTCTGCTTCCACCTCTGTAGGTTTCTCTTTAGTTGGCTCTGCAGGGGCTTCCTCAGCCTCTTCAGGAGCAATGGGTTCAATCGCTACCACTTCAGCAGCTGCCTCCTCCACAGCTACTTCCTTGACCTTTTCAGGGATTTCAACTACCTCCTTCATTGGAGGTACTGCGGTCAATTTTGGCTCTTTTAATGTGGCTTCTTCAGGCTTCTCAATTGGAATTTCAGTCACTTCAGGCTGTACTTCTACTACAGCTTCTTCAGGGGCTTCTTCTTCCTCTACTTCTGCAGGCTTCTCTACAAAGGGCTCAGCAGCGGCTCCTACAACCTCTGCTTCCACCTCTGTAGGTTTCTCTTCAGTTGGCTCTGCAGGGGCTTCCTCAGCCTCTTCAGGGGCAATGAGTTCAACTTCTACCACTTCAGCAGCTGCCTCCTCCACAGCTACTTCCTTGACCTTTTCAGGGATTTCAACTACCTCCTTGACTGGAGATACTGCGGTCACTTCTGGCTCTTCTAGTTGGGTTTCTTCGGCTACCTCAATGGGAACTTCAGTCACTTCAAGCTTCTCTTCAACTACTGCTTCTTCAGGGGCTTCTTCTACCTCCACTTCTGCTGATTTCTCTTTAACAGGCTCAGCAGCGGCTTCTTCAAGCACTGCAGGCTCTTCTTCAGCAGGCTCAGCAGCGGCTTCTTCAACCTTCTCTGGAGCTATGGGTTCAACTTCAACCACTTCAGCAGCTGCCTCCTCCACAGCTACTTCTTTGACCTTTTCGGGGATTTCAATTACCTCCTTGATTGGAGATACTGCAGTCACTTCTGGCTCTTCTAATGGGGCTTCTTCAGCCTCTTCACTAGGAACTTCAGTCACTACAGGCTCTGCTTCAACTACAGCTTCTTCAGGGGCTTCTTCTTTCTCTACTTCTGCACGCTTCATTACAATGGGCATAGCAGCGGCTTCTACAACCTCTGCTTCCACCTCTGCAGGTTTCTCTTCAGTTGGCTCTGCAGGGGCTTCCTCAGCCTCTTCAGGAGCAATGGGTTCAATTTCTGCCTCCACCACAGCTACTTCCTTGACCATTTCTGGTATTTCAACTACCTCCTTGATTGGAGATACTGCAGTCACTTCTGGCTCTTCTAATGGGGCTTCTTCAGCCTCTTCACTAGGAACTTCAGTCACTACAGGCTCTGCTTCAACTACAGCTTCTTCAGGGGCTTCTTCTTTCTCTACTTCTGCACGCTTCATTACAATGGGCTTAGCAGCGGCTTCTACAACCTCTGCTTCCACCTCTGAAGGCTTTTCAGTTGGCACTGCAGGGGCTTCCTCAGCCTTTTTAGGAGCAATGGGTTCAACTTCTGCCTCCTTCACAGCTATTTCCTTGACCTTTTCTGGTATTTCAACAACCTCCTTGATTGGAGATACTGCAGTCACTTCTGGCTCTTCTAATGGGGCTTCTTCAGCCTCTTCACTAGGAACTTCAGTCAATACAGGCTCTGCTTCAACTACAGCTTCTTCAGGGGCTTCTTCTTTCTCTACTTCTGCAAGCTTCTCTACAATGGGCTCAGCAGCGGCTTCTACAACCTCTGCTTCCACCTCTGCAGGTTTCTCTTCAGTTGGCTCTGCAGGGGCTTCCTCAGCCTTTTCAGGAGCAATGGGTTCAACTTCTGCCTCCTCCACAGCTACTTCCTTGACCTTGTCTGGTATTTCAACTACCTCCTTGATTGGAGATACTGCAGTCACTTCTGGCTCTTCTAATGGGGCTTCTTCAGCCTCTTCACTAGGAACTTCAGTCACAACAGGCTCTGCTTCAACTACGGCTTCTTGAGGGGCTTCTTCTTTCCTTACTTCTGCAAGCTTCTCTACAATGGGCTCAGCAGCGGCTTCTACAACCTCTGCTTCCACCTCTGCAGGTTTCTCTTCAGTTGGCTCTGCAGGGGCTTCCTCAGCCTCTTCAGGAGCAATGAGTTCAACTTCTACCACTTCAGCAGCGGCTTCCTCCACAGCTACTTCCTTGACCTTTTCAGGGATTTCAACTACCTCCTTGACTGGAGATACTGCGATCACTTCTGGCTCTTCTAGTTGGGTTTCTTCAGCTACCTCAATGGGAACTTCAGTCACTTCAAGCTTCTCTTCAACTACTGCTTCTTCAGGGGCTTCTTCTACCTCCACTTCTGCTGATTTCTCTTTAACAGGCTCAGCAGCGGCTTCTTCAAGCACTGCAGGCTCTTCTTCAGCAGGCTCAGCAACGGCTTCTTCAACCTTCTCTGGAGCTATGGGTTCAACTTCTACCACTTCAGCAGCTGCCTCCTCCACAGCTACTTCTTTGACCTTTTCGGGGATTTCAGGCTGTACTTCTACTACAGCTTCTTCAGGGGCTTCTTCTTCTTCTACTTCTGCAGGCTTCTCTACAAAGGGCTCAGCAGCGGCTTCTACAACCTCTGCTTCCACCTCTGTAGGTTTCTCTTCAGTTGGCTCTGCAGGGGTTTCCTCAGCCTCTTCAGGAGCAATGGGTTCAACTGCTACCACTTCAGCAGCTGCCTCCTTCACAGCTACTTCCTTGACCTTTTCAGGGATTTCAACTACCTCCTTCATTGGAGATACTGTGGTCAATTCTGGCTCTTCTAATGGGGCTTCTATGGGTTCAACTTCTGCCTCCTCCACAGCTACTATTTCCTTGACCTTTTCAGGGATTTCAACTACCTCCTTGACTGGAGATACTGCCGTCACTTCTGGCTCTTCTAGTTGGGTTTCTTCAGCTACCTCAATGGGAACTTCAGTTACTTCAAGCTTCTCTTCAACTACTGCTTCTTCAGGGGCTTCTTCTACCTCTACTTCTGCTGATTTCTCTTCAACAGGCTCAGCAGCAGCTTCTTCAAGCACTGCAGGCTCTTCTTCAGTAGGCTCAGCAGCGGCTTCGTCAACCTTCTCTGGAGCTATGGGTTCAACTTCTACCACTTCAGCAGCTGCCTCCTCCACAGCTACTTCTTTGACCTTTTCAGGGATTTCAACTACCTCCTTGACTGGAGATACTGCGGTCACTTCTGGCTCTTCTAATGGGGCTTCTTCAGCCTCTTCACTAGGAACATCAGTCACTACATGCTCTGCTTCAACTACAGCTTCTTCAGCAGCGACTTCTACAACCTCTGCTTCCACCTCTGTAGGTTTCTCTTGAGTTGGCTCGGCAGGGGCTTCCTCAGCCTCTTCAGGAGCAATGGGTTCAACTTCTACCACTTCAGCAGCTGCCTCCTCAACAGCTACTTCCTTGACCTTTTCAGGTATTTCAATTACCTCCTTCATTGGAGATACTGCGGTCAATTCTGGCTCTTCTAATGGGGCTTCTTCAGCCTCTTCACTAGGAATTTCAGTCACTTCAGGCTTCTCTTCAACTGAAGCGTCTTTGGGGGTTTCTTCAACCTCCACTTCTGCATGTATCTCTTCAGCAAGCTCAGCAGCGGCTTCTTCAACCTTCTCTGGAGCTATAGGTTCAACTTCTACCACATCTGCAGCTGCCTCCTCCACAGCTACTTCCTTGACCTTTTCAGGGATATCAGCTACCTCCTTGATTGGAGATATTGCGGTCACTTCTGGCTCTACTAATGGGGCTTCTTCAGCCTCTTCACTAGGAATTTCAGTCACTTCAGGCTTCTCTTCGACTGCAGCTTCTTCAGGGGCTTCTTCTTCCTCTACTTCTGCAGGCTTCTCTTCAATGGGCTCAACAGCGGCTTCTACAACCTCTGCTTCCACCTCTGCAGGTTTCTCTTTAGTTGGCTCTGCAGGGGCTTCCTCAGCCTCTTCAGGAGCAATGGGTTCAACTTCTTCCACTTCAGCAGCTGCCTCCTCAACAGCTACTTCCTTGACCTTTTCAGGGATTTCAATTACCTCCTTGACTGGAGATACTGCGGTCACTTCTGGTTCTTCTAATGGGGCTTCTTCAGCCTCTTCACGAGAAATTTCAGTCATAGCCTTTTTAGTAGAAAGTTGTTCATCAGTTTGCAATGCATATGTAGTAATGTCAAGTTCATGTTTCTCCTTTGGTGCACTAGATATATCAGATGTGATTATTGTGGATGGTTCGGTTTCTATAATTTGAATTCCAGATGGAATGTATTTTTCACCTTCAGGTACAGTTTCTTTATATGACGATATCACATCTGCTTTGAAGGGTGTCACATGAGTATCTTCAAAGGCTTCATCAGTCTTCTTATATGATATCACAGTGTCTTTTTGTTCATCATGTATTATTGCTTCTTTCCAGACTTCATCAGCTTCCTTCAATAACGATTCTTGATGTTGCTTAATAGTGGGTGGCATTTCACCCTCTAAAATCTGCTGTGCTAAAGGAACTTCTTTCTCTGTTTGAACAGTTTCTAAAATTCCTTTTTCCACATATTCAATAGTTTTGTCTGGCTCTTGTTCTTTGGTTTCATCAATTTGCATAGATAAATCAGGCACACGTTTTTCCGCTATGATTGGTTCTACAGACTCCAAACTGGAGTCAACCAGATGCACACAAGGTTCCTCAGTCACTTCTGTTTTTGTTTGATCAACAAATACTGGAGTTGATCTTTCAGTCACTTCCACATAAACACTCCTCTCCTTCTGCATGTCTTCAGTGTGTGTGTCATCTGTTGTTTGAATGTGAGATTCAGTTGTTACAGGACTTAATTCTGATAAATCAGATTGGGTTTTGCCAGGTTTACTAACTAATTCTTCACTTTGATATTCCAGTTCTGAAATTACAGTTTGAATGACATCAATTTCTTCATCCTCACTTAATTGCTCTTGTGTAGGTGAAAACTGGAAGGTTTCTTGTGGCGATATCTTAAGGTTATCCTCTCCAGTTAATACTTCGCCTTTTTCAAATAATTCCACAAATTTAATAGTTCGTTTTGCTTTACGTATCCTGGCAGGAGATTTAGGGGGTGTGGATGGTTCATCTACTTTCTTCTGTTCAAATATAGAAATTAATGAGGAGACACTTTTTGGAGGTTCCTTTTTCTCAAGTTTACCTTCAAATCCATCCAATGTAAGGAAGCATGAAAGAAAGGAGATAGAGAACAGGGTTAAGAAGTCAGCTGAATACTGAGGAAATAACTTTTTAAAAAGGAGAGAAAAAAGCTTAAAAAGCAAAAGTAGAGCAGTCAGGCTGCAAAGAGGCAAGAGATTTTTGACTGTTGTTGTAGTTATAGAGATGTCAAAAAGTGCTTGGATTGAATAGATGTTGCAAGTAAAATGTTGTGTGTTGTCATCCATGTTGAGCCACAAGAAGAAAATGGCTGTGGCAATGCAAAGAATAGCATGTGCATGTTCATGCATGACAAGACAGAAGGAGAGAGAATGTGGAAATGGTGTTGATATATATTAATCTCGCTTTCAGTCCTACCAATTGAGATGTAAATGATAACTGTGTAGTAGCGTCACTCAGTTTGTTTTGGCATAGGTTTTTTTTTTCCTTTTGACAGTACCTGAGTAGTCTGTGGCCTGTAGCAAGTGGTAGTCCATGCACCAACAGATACAAAAATGTACTGAAACATGCTCAATCGTTGTACAAGTATATACCTTCAGTTTCATGTATCTCCTCCTTTTCCTCTGCAGAAGTGACTGAGTCTTTTGGTGCTTCTGTAAATATAACAACCCTGTTATGGCCTCTGTCGAGCAAATGTCCACAGCGGACTTCATGTACCTAGGCAGGATCTTCGAACACTACTATAGATTCCACTCCAGACGACAACAGTAGACCAAGGCATCAGCAGCAGAAAGCCACACAATACGTTTCTGGAACACTACTCAACCTGGGTCTAGGGACACGGGAGACAATAATAAAGGTGCAGTGCTCACACTAACAGAGGGTATAATATAGGCTACCTAAATGAAAGCAGCTAAGCCAATGATGTCAAGTCAAGAGATAATGACACTCACAACCAATGGAGAAACGACCACACAACACAACATGATAAAGCAGTGCTCAGTGCCTGTGAGAAGAGCATCACAAGAGCAGCACAGGGCTACCTTGATTTTGAGCTTGGTCTAATCCAAAATATCTGACATAATCATCATCATCACAAGGCATGCTATGGTCCTCAGTAATGGTAATGATTGGAGTGCCCGGCAGTTCTTCCTGATAGCCAACTGAAATTTATAAACAGATGTTCAAGTCACATGCTAACTTGGGCAGAAGTAAGAGTAGTAGTGGTAGTAGTAATCAAAGAAGTAGGCAGTTTGCCAACCAAATCTAGCTGTTCCGGTGAAACACAGGCAAAGATGAAAGAGGGGGGAGCGGCTGCAATGGCAATGGCGCAGATGGGATGGAAATATTCAGCAAAATTCAGACAATCAGCCAGTGTTTGTCACAGGGTCGTTGTTTGGAGAGCTCCTAGTGAGTAGAAGGCTAAGCTGGGAAAGCATATTGAATGAAAGATCCTACAGTAATAACCTACTCCTCTAGTTACCCTTAACAACCTTCATCATCCACTGGTTACTTTCACCACATATAACTCATATGCTACTATCATAATCTTCATCTTCATCATCTCTATCCTCATCATCATCAGCTGATGTACAAGTCAACCACTTTACAAAACTCCTTAAACAAGTATTTCATCAGATAGCCATTATAGTAATACCACTATGAGGAAATTCCTTAAGCAATCAGCATTAGTTAGTTTATGAAATATATGATTATCGATGAATGAACATATTAGTATAGAACAGTGAAATTATAATACCATGTCTATAATCTTGCTAGAAAGGCAAAATACATAACCACAAATAGAATTGAAATCATATCTGAAAGAGAAGCAACTAAAACAACAGTTGAAATGGTGATAAACACATCAGCTACAGTGATAAATAATCATGATCACAAAAGTACATGCTAATAATCATAAGCACCTAAATGAAAATATGAGACACTGAAAATAAGAACCGATGACATGCAATAAATGATATCAAAAGACAATACTGAAAAGAAATTCAAAGCTGCAAAACAACAAAAACTCAACATGCCAATACTATCTCAATGCATTTCTAAGGCAGCATTGATGTCGGTTGTTGGGTTGGCCACCAGAGGGAGTAACCAACAGATCGGCGGTACAGGTGTACTTGATGTGAGATGATTGGGTCAGGTGAGCTTCAGTGAGAAAATGTGATGAGTTTGGTTGAGATGAACAACAAAAGCTTAAATATGTACATAAATATATAGATATATATGTAGAGTAATACAAAGCTAGATTGTGAGCCACTCGTCACTACTAGATATTTGTCACACCACAAGGTACAAGCAAATGGTAACTACCTTCATCGTGAGCCGCTCGCGTCGCCGTCACCACCTCTTCTGAGACTGCTTCTGGTGATGAGTCCTGGAAGTCTGCGTAAAGGAGAGACAGAGAGAATGCTACAGTGTACTACTACAGGGAAGAATGCTGTGCAATGGCATCCAAAGGTTAGAGGTCAAACAGGTAGAGAGAGAGAGAGGGATAAGGAGGAGGATGGGGAGAACACAGACAGAGATGCACACTAGATAAGCGTTAGACATATGACAGGTTGTGTAGACCAGGATGAAGGAGATAACAACAGAAACAAAAAAGAGAAACACCATCCTGTACTACAAACCTGTCCGTTAATGGAAACATTTATGATCATTTGAAATATAGTCAGTGCCGACAATGAGTTTGTGAGCAGGTGGAAAACTGAGGTCTAGATAAAAAGTGAAGATTGCAGTAGATAAATCAAGTGGAGGTATGAACAATATCAATAAATATATCATAACATAATGTGAATTGCAATGAATAATATAATATGTAGGCAATGTTGCTCAGTCTAATCTCAACATAAAATAAGGAAGAGTACCGTATAAATGCCAACTTGAGTGAATGATTAAGTCCTACTAATCTGTACAAGGTATGAGAAGGTATTACGTTTTCAATGTTTCCCTATTGTTCATACTGAGGCAGCTAGTAGGCAAGGCAACCTTTGATTATGAAAGACAGGCGCAGCGTTTTAACATCGGATAAATAGACACACCCCTTTTCAAAGGTCCTTCAAGAAAAGAACATATGTATTTATATATAGATTCCTATCTCCTGGGCTTCCCTTCAGTTTTCAAAAACAGCCTGTCCTTCATAACCAGATGTTTTTGTTTGGATAGTTCTCACCACAGGTAGGTATATCTTTAAGCGGACATGTTTGGCAGGTGGGGTACAAAGCAGAAATTAGTAGCCCAGGGTCTCCTAAAGCTAAATTGGTAAGAGAACACAGAATTTAAGCACACAGCAGCGGGGCAGACTGTAAGTCACCACACAGTCACATCTTATGCTGATGCTTTGCACTGGCAAACACTGAGGGGCTGAGAGGCTGCTCATGCTTAGATGAAGATGATGTACTACCTTGCTGGTCAGGAAAATGGGGAGCGCTCTCTGCTGGTCGAGCAGCTTGAGTTGCCGAGAGTTCTTCCTCGAACGGGGTCCATTCCTGTGTGCCTTGACGCTGCTGCACCATCATATCGTCTACGGGAAGTGCAGGAACCTCTCCTCCACCCTCTAACACCTCCCTCTCGGTCACTATCTGCTGCTCTCGCGTCGTCACAATCTTTCTCTTGACCACCGTGCCGTCCTCGAGAGTTTCCTCAAACTCCTGAACATCAGTGTCAGTCTCGGGGGCAGCAGCGACTGTATCTGCGTATTGTCTCATTTCTTCCTCAGGAGGAAGCTCGCCTTCAGGACCCTCCATAACTACACGCTTGATTACAGTTTGTCGTTGTTTAGTTTTGATCACTTTTCGCTTAACTATTGTGCCATCAGGCAGTGTCTCTTCAAACTCCTGTGTTTCAGTTTCTGTTTGTGGATCTCCTTCAATGGTATCTGTATATACACGGATACGCGAAGCGTCGTCATCATCTAGTGATTCTGGCGAGAGAAGGTCAACATCTGATGGTGTGAGACCACCCACGATGTTGTCCTGGTAACCTTGTCCTTCTGGAACCTCAACCTCCTCTTCGATCAACTCTCCATCTGGTCCCTCTCGTACGATCCTCTTCACCATTCTCCTCTCACGTGTCTTCTCAACTCTCCTTGTGACCACTGTACCATCAGGAAGGGTTTCTTGGATCTCTGTTGTCTCTGGGGGACCGGCAATGACTGTAGAACCTGGCATTTCTTTAAAGCCCACGGGTCGTTCACCTTGACCAAAACCAGGAATGTCTTCGCCTTCAGGAACTTCCTCCTCGTAGAGCTGGCCATCAGGGCCTTGTCTCACAACTCTGCGCACAACTTTCTTCACACGAGTTTTGATGATCTTTCTCCGGACCACTGTGCCGTCGGGCAGGACCTCCTCAACCTCCTCTTCAATAGTATCAGGAGAAGTTTGATGGATTGCCTTTTGGCCTCCGGCGAAGATATCAGCGACCTCCCCATCATATGGCATTGACTGTTGCAGGGAGCCAGCATCTTCTGGTACTATTTGATCTGGAAATTCTTCCCTGACAACATCCTCTAGGATTTCACCGTTGGGCATTTCAGTGATGATTCTCTTAACAAGTATGTTTCCCTCTCTGGTAATCACAACCCTTCGTTTCACTACAGTGCCATCAGGGAGTGTCTCCTCATAATTCTGTACTTGTTGCTCACCAGGGGCAAGCAGGGCACCTGGCATCAGAGAAATCTGGCCTTGTTGGAATCCATCAAAATCACCGCTGGCTGTGGATGCATATTTCGTTGTAATAACCTGTCTCTTGACAAGCGTGCCATCATCAAGATTTTCTTGTGATTTCTGTTCAGAAGTCGAAACGGGCCTAGAAAGATTTTCTTTCACCCCCGGTGGGAATTCAGATATGTCTTCCTTTATATCAAGTTCTGGCGAAGTGTACTCGATAATTTCCCTAACACCTTCAGTTGTGATACATTCTGTGATCTTGTTGACTATGCGCACTGTAGTGATCTTTTTCTTAAGGAGAGTACCATCCCGTAACCTTTCGCTTAGTTCCTGGACATCGGTTGACTGGCTAATTGGTTCTATGCTAATAATCTCTTTGGTGACCTCAGGTACCCTAGAAATCTGATCTCCAGGGGTCCCTATTCTGGTTGTGACAGTGGTGGTTTTGACAGTGCTGCCATCAGGTAGTGTCTCAGCCTTTTCAACTTCCTTGGTGGATAATGGCTGAGCCATTGACTCCTGGGTGCCTGGGGGGATCTCGGTAACATCTTCTAAAATGCTGATATCGGAGGGGGCAGCGCTCTCAACAGTTTGCTCTACACCATTGATGGTGACAAGTTCTATCTTTTTGTTCAGAGTTTTCTGTGTGGTGGTCTTTTTCCTCAGAACAGTACCATCAGGTAGGGTCTCTGTGCTCTCCTGTACATCAGTGGTCTGTTTCACAGGTGCAATTCCAACCAACTGTCTGGGTAGGTCAGCGGCGGCAGGGGACTGGACCACAGTGTGAACGGTTCGGGTGGAGACAAAGGAGCCGTTGGGAAGTGTCTCTTCCTTACTGACTTCTTTGGTCGAAATGGGTACTGCATTGGTCTCGTCGATACCAGGTGGGATTTCAGTAACTTCCTCAGTTACATTCACGTCAGAGGGGGCAGGGGACTCCACTATCTCCTGCACACCATCCGTGGTTACACTTTCTACAGATTTCTTAGTAATAGTTACAGTGGTGACCTTCTTCTTAAGGACTGTTCCATCATCTAAAGTCTCTGTAAATTCTTTTGTATCAGTGGATTCACCGGTGGGCTCAACTGCTAGCACTTGTTTCTGCACATCAGGTTGGTGGTGGGTCAAGGTCGTTGTGAAGGTCGTTGTTCGAACTACAGAGCCATCTGGGAGTGTCTGTTCCTTAACTTCTTCCCTTTTAGAAGCAGGTGCAGATTTAGCTTCATCCACTCCTGGTGGTATAACAGTGACGTCATCTGTGATGCTGACTTGAGAGGGCCCTTGTTTCTCCTCAACCACAGGTTGACCATCTGTTACTACTCTTTCTAGGATTTTCTGTGAAACTGTGACTGTTGTGGACTTCCTACGGACTTGGGTGCCATCATCTAATGTTTCCGTAGTTTCTTTGGTATCTACCTCCTCACCAATCGGCTCCACTGCAAGTATTTCTCTTGTGATAGCTGGGGCTCGAGATTGAACTTTGGTTGTCACTGTTGTCGTTTTGACGTAGGAACCATCTGTACGGGTTTCTTCTCGGACCTGCTCATTGGTTGATACAGGCACTGCTCTGCTTTCATCTGTTCCCGCTGGTATCTCTGTGACCTCTTCAAGAACTATCATGTCAGAAGGACCTGGAGTTTCAACAATCTCCTCCACACCATCAGTGATGACCTTTTCTACAACCTTTTTAGCTGTAGTGACTGTGGTGGTCTTTTTCTTCAGTAGCGTGCCATCATCTAGTGTGTCTACAGTTTCCTTGACATCAGAAGTCTCTCCTGCAGGCTCAATTCCCACGATTTCTCTGGTGACCTCTGGCTCTCTGGTCTTGACCTTTGTTGTGATGGTGGTAGTTTTGATGACTGAGCCATCAGGACGGGTTTCTTGTTTCATTTGCTCACGAGTGGAGACAGGTGTGGTTCTGCTTTTATCAGTTCCTGGAGGGATCTCAGTGATATCCTCAGTTATGTCTAAATTAGAGGGACCTGGAACTTCTACAACTTCTGGAACACCGTCAGTGATGACTTTTTCTTTAACTACTGTGCTCGTTGTTACAGTGGTGATCTTTTTTCTTAATATGGTGCCATCAGGAAGAGTTTCTGTGGCCTCTTGAACATCGGTGCTTTCGCCAGCTGGCTCTGTGCTAAGGACCTCTTTGAAAACAGATGGTTCACGAGTCTGGACTTTGGTGGTGAGTGTTGTGGTTTTCACGCGAGAGCCATCAGGTAGAGTTTGTTCCCTAACTTGTTCATTGATAGATACAGGTTCTATTCTTTCTGGATTGACTCCTGGTGGGATTTCAGTGACATCTTCAGTAATATCAATGTCTGAGGGACCTGGTAGCTCAACAGTTTCTGGTACTCCATCAGTGATGACCTTTTGAAGGACTTTTGTTGTGGAAGTGACAGTTGTTGTCTTTTTCTTCAAAATGGTGCCATCAGGAAGTGTTTCGGAAGTCTCTTGGACATCAGTACTTGAACCTGAGGGTTCAGTTCCAAGTACTTCTTTGACAACCTCAGGTTCACGAGTTTTGACTTTGGTGGTGAGTGTTGTGGTTTTCACGCGAGAGCCATCAGGTAGAGTTTGTTCCCTAACTTGTTCATTAATAGATACAGGTTCTATTCTTTCTGGATTGACTCCTGGTGGGATTTCAGTGACATCTTCAGTAATATCAATGTCTGAGGGACCTGGTAGTTCAACAGTTTCTGGTACTCCATCAGTGATGACCTTTTGAAGGACTTTTGTTGTGGAGGTGACAGTTGTTGTCTTTTTCTTCAAAATGGTGCCATCAGGAAGTGTTTCGGAAGTCTCTTGGACATCAGTACTTGAACCTGTTGGTTCAGTTCCAAGTACTTCTTTGACAACCTCAGGTTCACGAGTTTTGACTTTGGTGGTGAGTGTTGTGGTTTTCACGCGAGAGCCATCAGGTAGAGATTGTTCCCTAACTTGTTCATTAATAGATATGGGTTCTATTCTTTCTGGATTGACTCCTGGTGGGATTTCAGTGACATCTTCAGTAATATCAATGTCTGAGGGACCTGGTAGTTCAACAGTTTCTGGTACTCCATCAGTGATGACCTTTTGAAGGACTTTTGTTGTGGAAGTGACAGTTGTAGTTTTTTTCTTCAATATGGTGCCATCAGGAAGGGTTTCGGAGGTTTCTTGAACATCAGTACTTGAACCTGTTGGTTCAGTACCAAGGAACTCTTTAGTAACCTCGGGGGCACGGGTCCTAACTTTGGTTGTAATTGTTGTTGTCTTCACATGGGAACCATCGCGACGACGCTCTTCTTTTACTTGTTCCTTAACAGAGACAGGTTCAGTTTTGTTCTCATCAACTCCAGGTGGAATTTCTGTCACAGCCTCAATGATATTTAAATCTGAAGGACCAGGTGATTCTACTATTTCTTCAACGCCATCAGTAACCACCTTTTCTAATACTTTTTTCGTCATTGTCACAGTTGTGGTTATCTTCTTCAAAATAGTACCATCCGGCAATGTTTCAGATGATTCTTGTACATCGGTGCTTTCCCCTGTTGGTTCTGTTCCAAGGACTTCCTTTGTTACCTCAGGTGCACGTGTCTGAACTTTGGTTGTAATGGTGGTTGTTTTTACATGGGAGCCATCTGGGAGATTTTGTTCTCGTACTTTTTCACTAACAGACACAGGTTCAGTTTTATTCTCATCAGTTCCAAGTGGGATTTCAGTCACCTCTTCAGTAACATTCAGATCAGAAGGTCCAGGGCGCTCAACCACTTCTTCAACACCATCAGTGATGACTTTCTCCAGTATCTTTTTAGCTGTAGTTACTGTTGTGGTCTTCTTTTTCAAAACTGTTCCATCTGGAAGAGTTTCAGAAGTTTCCTGAACATCAGTGCTTTCCCCTACTGGTTCAACACCAATAACCTCTTTTGTAACTTCTGGTTCTCGTGTCTGGACTTTTGTGGTGATTGTGGTTCTCTTGATGTGAGAACCATCGGGTAGAGTTTCTTCTTTGACCTGTTCACTTTTCCCTACAGGAGTGGTTTTGGTTTCATCGGTGCCAGGAGGGATTTCTGTAACATCCTCTGTAATGTCTAGATCTGGGGGTCCGGATCTTTCCACCACTTCTGGTATACCATCAGTGATAACCTTTTCAGTGATCTTCTTGGCAATCGTGACAGTTGTGACCTTCTTCTTCAAAACCGTGCCATCAGGAAGAGTCTCTGATGTTTCCTGTACATCAGTGCTTTCCCCTGCAGGCTCAACGCCAAGAACCTCGGTGACCACTTCTGGTTCTCTGGTCTGGACTTTTGTGGTGATTGTGGTTCTCTTGACATGGGAACCATCTGGCAGTGTTTCTTCTTTGACCTGTTCACTCTTGCCAACAGGTTCAGTTCTGGTTTCATCGGTACCTGGAGGGATTTCAGTAACCTCCTCTGTAATATCGAAATCAGAGGGAGCTGGCTTTTCTACTATTTCTGGCACTCCATCAGTGATAACCTTTTCTATAGTCTTCTTAGCTTTGGTAACAGTGGTAGTTCTTTTCCTGAGAATGGTGCCATCAGGAAGGGCCTCTGATGTCTCCTGGACGTCTGTACTCTCACCTGCGGGCTCTGTTCCCATCACCTCAGTTGTCACCTCTGGTTCGCGAGTCTCCACTTTAGTAGTGATGGTGGTTTTCTTAACATGTGCGCCATCAGGGAGGGTTTCTTCCTTTACATGTTCACTGGTACTGACTGGTTTTGTTCTAGTTTCATCAGTGCCTGGAGGGACCTCTGTAACCTCTTCGGTGATATCTAAATCTGGTGCGCCAACACGTTCCACAACTTCAGGGACCCCATCAGTGATGACTTTTTCAGTGACCTTTTTGGCCTTTGTAACAGTTGTGGTCTTTTTTCTCAGAATTGTTCCGTCTGGTAGAGTCTCTGATGATTCTTGGACATCTGCAGTTTCTCCCATGGGTTCCACAGAGAGGACCTCTGTAGTGACCTCTGGCTCTCCAGTCTGAACCTTGGTGGTGATGATGGTTTTCTTGACATGAGAGCCATCAGGAAGAGTCTCTTCCCTGATCTGTTCACTCTTTCCCACAGGTACAGCCTTGCTCTCATCAGTACCAGGAGGGATCTCTGTCACTTCCTCGGTGACTCTCAGATCCGATGGGGCAGGGCTCTCCACAATTTCAGGTACACCATCAGTGACAACCTTCTCGACTGTCTTCTTTGCTACTGTTACAGTTGTGATCTTTTTTCTGAGGAGGGTTCCATCAGGGAGGTTTTCTGTTGTCTCCTGAACATCAGTGCTCTCTCCAACGGGCTCCACACCTAGGACCTCTCTGGTGATTTCAGGTTCTCGGGTCTCTACCTTGGTGGTGATGGTGGTTTTCTTTACATGAGACCCATCGGGCAGGGTTTCCTCTTTCACCTGCTCACTAGTACCAACTGGTTTGGTTCTGCTCTCATCAGTACCTGGTGGAATTTCTGTGACCTCCTCAGTGATGTCTAAATCTGGCACACCTGGTCTTTCAACTATCTCAGGTACTCCATCAGTGACAACTTTCTCAGTGACTTTTTTGCCTATGGTTTTGGTGGTTGTTTTCTTTCTGAGGATTGTACCGTCAGGCAGAGTTTCCGACGATTCCTGCACATCTGTGCTCACTTCAGCCGGCTCTTCTCCAAGGATCTCTGTGGTCACTTCTGGTTCATAGGTCTTCACTTTGGTTGTGATGACAGTCTTTTTTACATGAGAGCCATCGGGAAGGGTCTCCTCTTTGACCTGTTCAGTGGGAGTACCAACTGGGACCATGCGACCCTCATCTGTACCTGCTGGGATCTCAGTAACTTCTTCAGTGATGTTAAGGTCTGACGGGGCCGGTGACTCAACAATCTGCTGGACACCATCGGTGACAACACTCTCGAGGACTTTCTTGGCCGTGGTGACAGTTGTTGTCCTCTTTCTGAGTAGAGTGCCGTCAGGGAGCTCTTCTGTGGTCTCCTGGACTTGGGTGGTTTCACCAGCAGGTTCAATACCAAGAACCTCTCGTGTGACCTCTGGCTCCTTGGCCTGCACCTGTGTGGTTATGGTTGTTCTTCTCACATGGGACCCATCTGGCAAGGTCTCTTCCTGCACCTCTTGACTGGACGCAAGAGGAACAGCTCGGCTCTCATCGGTCCCTGGGGGGATTTCTGTGACCTCCTCTGTGATGTCAAAATCAGATGGGGCAGGTGATTCTACAATCTGAGGGACACCATCAGTCATAACCCTCTCAATGACCTTCTTAGTAGTGGTGGTGGTTGTGATTCTTTTTCTGAGGAGAGTGCCATCATTGAGCTGTTCAGCAGTCTCTTGGATGTCTGTTGTTTGGCCGGTAGGTTCGACCCCGAGGACCTCACGGTCCACAACGGCCTCACGTGGACTCTCAACCAAAGTAGTGATGATGTGTCTCTTGATGACCTGACCATCATCCAGAGACTCCTCGAAATGTTCTTCTTTGGTTGACACAGGTTCAGCTCTACCAAGGTCAGTTCCTGGTGGTATCTCAGTAACCTCCTCAGTAATATTAGACTCTGGGGGCTGTATTGTTTCAACAATCTCCTCAACACCATCAGTGGTCACTCGTTCAATAATCTTTCTAATGATGCGGACCGTTGTGATCTTCTTGCGAAGCGTGGTACCATCAACCAAGGTCTCAGTCAGTTCCTCAGTTGAGGTTTTTTCATCAATGGGCTCCACAGCTATAATTTCCCTGGTGACCTCTGGTACTCTCTCTATCTGATCAGGCCTAGCTTTTTGGTCCACCCAATCTTCAAATGGAGTCCTGCCAGAGATGGGTTCCTGCCCCTTCCCTCTCGGAGTTTTGTCTGCCCACTGGTCTAGCGTGGTGGGCCTGCCATCAAGGATTTCTGAAATTTACAGTGCACACCACTAACTTGATGGGCTTCGTATACTACACAGGCTTATATCATCACACTGAGCGACCAACTCCACACAAAACCACCCAACCATGCAATCGTACCGGGACAGGGAATCGGACATTCTCTTTTTGAGGCTAATAAAATCAAGCCATGCATCAGAGGTATCATCCATACTGAACACATCAGCTCACCAGGGTGAGCTCGTCAGAATCTCAACCAGGAGCAGAAATCTCCATTCAGAAAGGATTTGAATGCAAAATGTTTCTCAATGGATGATTTCTCTGAGCCCTGAGGAGTGAGTGCACATGGTTTTGAGGTGAAGGCGATCTAGCTGAGATATTAGTATATGATAAAGAAGGTGATTAAAATTATCAAGAATCAACTTGAAATAAGCGGCGAATGTGGTAAGCTAAAAGCGTCAGTAAGTATTAAAGCTGGCTCGTTAAATAATAAGCATGAAACAAGTTGTTCAAAACATGCTACTTACTTGGAGACCGTGGCTAGTCTGCAAGTTAGCCTCATGCATCAGGGTGCACAAGGTGCTGGTAATTGTTATAATGATAGCAGAAGTAGTAGTAGTACTATTAGTAGCTAATATGAGAAGCCAGTTAAATACATGCACACACCTCTACTACATCATATCTTGCCATACCCTAGGCGTTATCATAAGACAAGAAGTCCCCAGTCTCACTCCACACAGTGCTAGTAGTAGGAGTACATGTACTATCCTAACAGCTGGTGGAGAATCAGATCGAGCCAGCATAAGGAATGTCTCTAGAAGATTCTGTAGCCAATTTGGTTATATGGTAAGCCTTGCCATAGTGTGTTATAGAGTAGGTTGCTGTTAGTTTTGATGCCCTTGCTGCCGCTGCTGCTGCTGCCATCAGTGTTAGACACCTTTGCCACTAGTAGGAGGAATAGTACCGCACATGTGTGTATACACATACCGCAGTAGGGTGTTAGTCAGTCAGTATACCTCTCACGAGAAACCACAGAGTTCCTTATCTAATGCAGTACTTGTCTACATCTCACAGCTACTAAGTATGAGCTTGCTCGCCTCTGAGAGTTGTTACTGGTTAATGTAGTGCATCAGTGTCTGTCAGCCATAAACATAGTAGTACTAATAATGATAACAATAATAATACTTAAAATAACAACCAAATATGTGGTGACGAAAATGATAAAATAATCCATGTGCATGCAAGCTCAGAGCTGATCAAAATCAAAATTCTTGATAAACAGAAGCGTGGAAGCTTATGATAAGCGATATGTGGTCCAGAAAATGCACACGAGAATCCCGTTACCAATCAGGAACTTAGGAGACCAACTAAAGAGGCAAGAGAAACCTTAAGAACTAAATGAAGAGAAGCCAAAGCTGCCTAGGAAGACCATGAGGAGAGACACCAGTAATGAATGAATGGATGATATGCCTATGAAGGCAATATGCACTTCAGCTAATGAATGAGGAGGTTGCCAACACCAGCGCTGGCGTTGCACCAGAAGCCATGAAGTCATGTGGCATGACAGCATTATTTCATTTGTCATTTGCTGTTAATGTGTGGAATAAAGAGAGTAGCAATGATGAGGATGAAGATGGTAATAGCATGATGATATATAAACCTCAGTATGTCCATAATATGAACCGTGAATGGGGATCGGGAGGGCGGTGGGGGCCACAGTCAACTACTCCTATCACTACATGTACTAGTACAGGTACTCAATGGGACTAATAATAATAACCCATGCATCTATAGTAGCGTATTCATCAACAGAACAGGTTCACACAGGAAGGGTCTCATAACTTCAAGGAATGGTTATGAAGTTAGTACAAAATATATGATAAAGAAACACACACTCCAGGCCTCGAAATTAACCTGTCAGTCTCAAATAGGTCAACTACCCAGAAGCCAACACCAGTTGGTCCTTCTGGTCACACCATACTGCAGTTACTAGATACCTTTACTGGCCGACAAGAGTCCGGAAACCACAGTACAGCATGACCCTGGTACCTGACCAATCCAAGCTCCTCGTAGTACAGGTGAACTTGGATATGACGGACTCAATGGGACCAGGAAAATTGGTCCGTCATATGCAAAATCTATCGTATACATATGACGAATACTTGATTTGCATCGGACTGGGACCAAGCATATCGTCCGTCATATGCAAAAATCCGTCGTACAGTGGTCCGTCATATCCAAGTTCACCTGTAGTGAATCAGGGAGCTCCACGCAGGAACAAGGGTAATTTTGAGCTCTGCACAAAAGTCCCCTCATGGTTTTTGGTTGAGACTTGATAGCAGAGACATTGAGGAAAGAAGAGGACATGTTGGGTGCTATTGTTGTTAGGTAATCAGTGGTGTTGGCTCGATCAGTAACAGTGATATAGTTTAACATGTAGAGTGCAGAAGGTCAACATCTGAGAAATTCAAAGAATGAAGGTTGAAAAAAGGGGTTAAAATGAATGAAGAGAGAAGCCAGAAAACACTCATGTATACTATCGCATGCATTCATCTTTTAAATATAAACCTTTAAAATAAGATAAACTATTTCTGCCCGTGTGGGTCATTTTAACATGGAACACTTGAACTTATCTAGAAACAAAGAAAAGATGAAACTTGAATAGGTATAATTGTTGGACTACAAAAAGGTAAATTATTGTTAAAGAAGTTCAAAACTGTGCAATATGGTGATTTCTTGTACTGCATAATATACTGGCCTTGAATCCTTTCATCCCCAGCAGGCCAAGAAATTCTGCTAATTGCTTTGTAAGGGGAGGGGTTCCTTTTTCAGAGTATGGGAAGGTGTTTGTTTTTTTCAAAAAAAGGGGAGTACTTTTCAGTTCAAAAACATCCCTCAAGGAAATGCTAAACTGATGCCTATTACTTGGTTAAGCATTTCATATTAAGGAGTTTTACTACAGGTTTGCTACATTAAAACCAGAACTAGCCTTCATCTCAATCTAGCGATTTCTTCATTAATGCCTGCTTAAGAACTAAAAACACCTCTGCCCACGTGTTCTATAAGAGTGATAGATTATTGACTGCTTTGACTTTCCCAGTGGCTTGGATTTCCTCCATGAGCTTAGCACCAGTGCCTCCTCACATACAAGTATGATTTTGTACACTTCTAGAGTGAAAATCATTTCCTATTTACGCCTGTGTCCATATCTTGAATTACCCAAGGTGAGATGGAGCTGCATATCTACACATTCATACATGTAGCACCCTAGAAAAGCCCTAATATCTATGTATTACAAATAACAGCATATTTTGCAAAAATATTTGAAACGTTAATCATAACCAAAACTAATGAGTTGAATTTTTTTATAGGTATATAACTGTTAAATGTCATAAACCCAAGCCCTGTATCCATAGCTAGTATCTTCTTTATATGTCAATGAGTTGGCAGGTAAGAGAATGGTGAGCTTGAATTTCCTTTACAAATATCTTCAGTAGCCTTGTGGCACGTCAGTGGTGGAAGGCTTAAAATACCTCAGCTAAAAGGTCTCACCTACAAAATCCTATGTATCCATAACAAGATTTCATATATAAATATATATATATATATATATATATATATATATATATATATATATATATATATATATATATATATATATATATATATATATATATATATATATATATAATTATATATATATTTATATATATGTACATTTATATATACAGTAGGCGTTTGAGAGAATGAAGGGCTGATATTTCCAATACAATATCTCCAGAAGCCTTCTAGAAGGTATGTGCAGTTACAGCTTAGCTTACCTATACAGCATTTTAGTGACATATCGGTCAGCGGCTAGTGAACTTATGGTACTACTATTGTGGTTGCAACTGCTATAGGGTGGATCCAAGGCCAGTACAAAGCAATGTCTAGCTGTACAGTGAAGACTTTGACAAAGATAAGGAGGAGGATGAGATTGACCTACCTTGGCCTGGAGGGGCGGATGCTAGGAGCTCCTCTTGTGATACCCACGTCTCGGACTCAGCCAGCTTGGCAGCAAGGGTGTCGGCACTCGGGCTAGTGGGCGCTTCTGTGTTACAATAAAATAGAGGCAAAGTGAGTCAGTTATTATTGAGTGTGGTAATGTCTTAATCACGCACCCTTGTTAGACATACATACAGCACCTGCCCACTTCCTCATTCTGTTTATATCAATTAGTAGAGGTGTATTGTTCAGACAGGGAGGTTGTGATGTTATCATACCTAATTGCAGGTTAAAGTTTCAATTTAGCCGTATCTAGTTAAAGGGAAATTAAAAGTCAATTAGGTACAAGGGAGTATTTGAGTGTTACTGCCATGCAACTTAAGATAGGACTGTAATAATTAAATATTATATGATATTGAAATTATTGAAATAATTCTCAGGGATGAAATTTTTATTGGTACAAAAAATTACATGAGAAAATAATGTCATTGAAGAAGTATGCAAAATATCCAAATTAAAGTATAAATATTGCACCAGTTTTACCATAAGGAAAGAGCTAAACAGTGACAGACAAAAATTCATAAAAGCACCTACACAAAAACATCTTCAAAATATTACACTGAAAGTCACACTTGTGTTAAAACAAAATAACAAAACATTGCCTTAACCCTTCCAATGCTGAGGCTACATTCGTCCTAAGCAGAAGGATGCAAAAACATTTGAAAACTATCTAAACCCTGTCATGTTGGTATTCATTGGAAAGTTCTCACTGAGTACTCTCGGATGAGTACCCATTTGCCAGGGTTCCAATTATTTTTCAGGTTTTTGCATTTTTTTTGTATTGGGAAAATTAGCCACCAGCAGCATAAGGGTTAAGTATGATAAAATATTGAAAATACTATAGAAATAATATAGTGGAAAAACTTATTAAATAAAAACAGTAAGAAAACGGTAAAAAAAGTAGTACTAGTTAATCATCTCTTGCCAAGAAGTTTGTTTAGATTTTGAAAAACAAATTTAGACCCATCCTTGCCAGTTAGGACATTTTTTTTAAATTTTTTTAAACTAGCAACAATTTTATTGCAACTTGATTTATCTCTTAAGAACTGGTGAACAATGGAGGTTCAAACTCATAAAATTCCATGTTGGTCCTTAAATAGTCGAAAAAAAAAATTAAAACAGTATACCATTTAACCATTCTCCTTTTCAAAAAAAAAAACCTCCACCAGTGGGCTTCATAAGGATAAACAGTTAACAGTTGATTTGAAAGTTGTGCTTTCCCAATGGTCCAGTAGAGAAGATAACTGTAATCAAACAAAGGAGGCAGTTGGATAGGAGACCCCCTTTGGTAAAAAAAATATATAAGGAATAATCCTCAATGCTGGGCAATGCCAACATGATTTCTTAAAAGTCGCTGCATACATGAAAACAAGTTGTTTGAAAATTGATTGTGATCACTTATTGTTATAAAAATACAAAAGCCTTATTTTCAGTGCTGACTGTGGAGTCTTAAAAAACCAAAGGGCTGGGGGAAGCATATGATTTCAGCCTTACAAGTCAAGTGGGGGTTGGGGTTAATATTGGCAGCAATTGGCATAGTAGTAGGGGCAAAGTCATTCCTTGTTGTAGAGGCAGTGGGCAATCGCTTGCTGTTTGATTCCTTCATATGCATCGGATGCTGATATTCTGAGAGGAGTGAGTGGACATAGTGTTGTTGGCTGGCAATAGGGGGCACTGCTGCTGCTGCTGGGCAGGAAGGCCAGGCAGGTGGGGGGGAAGGGGGGGCTCATTCTGTTTGACTCCATAAGCAGTACCAACGGGGCAGTAGGGAATGATGAATTTATGAGATGATAAGGAGCAGGGAGAAGAGATGGAGACTGAAGAGGAAGGTTCTTTCACAATAAGAACAAAAAAATGATGCATACAGGCATGCATGCACAGGCTTACATACACTGTTCACTCTCCTTGCCAACTAGGGGTTAGACTTATCATCATTGTGCACAGTGAGGCATGTTAGTGTTAATTGTTCGGTCTATAGCTCACTTTGCTAAAATAGCATGGTCACCTTGCTGCCAAATCTCAGCTCCTTATCATTTACATATATATATATATATATATATATATATATATATATATATATATATATATATATATATATATATATATATATATATATATATATATATATATTGTCTATTATTTCTCAAAACACAATATGTTTTGTTTTTTGAAATTATTATGTTAATTTGATTTTGATCATTAAACCATTCAATCCCGAAAACCTCCCCTAAAAGAAGCCTCTGAAAATGGTCAGAACATTTTTGAGGGTTACAAACTTGATAAGGTTAATAAAACTGGCTTCCAATGCTTTGGCTATGCTGTGACAGTTAAGGAGATGAGGATGACTTGGCAGTAGAAGAATGAGACCACTTCCCCCGATCCTGACAAATACTCGAGGCAAGAACAACAGGTGGGAGTGACACGAGTGAGAACAAGAGAACCACAGAGAGAGAGAGAGACAAAATAACACCTATATATATATATATATATATATATATATATATATATATATATATATATATATATATATATATATATATATATATATATATATATATATATATATATATATATATATACATATATATATATATATATATATATATATATATATATATATATATATATATATATATATATATATATATATATATATATATATATATATATATATATATGTCTGAGAGTAGGAGGAATACTGTGCAGCAGAGTAAGGAGGAGGAGGAGTAGTACTACACCGAACATGCTGAAGCAGACCTCTACCTTGGCCCGATCTAGTGGTTTCATAGACAGTGGTCTGTTTTCTGACGGTTATCCACTTAGCGCCGTCCCACACTTCCTCCACCTCCGTCTGCTCGTCATACTCAGTCACAGGGGTCGAACTGACCGCTGATCGTGCGAGCGCAGCAGCACGCATTGGGGAGAAATTGGAATTCACACATCAGTGGACGTTAACAGGTCGTATACTACCACCACAACTATGTACACTACGCACACCTGCGTCGCCGCACAACAACTGACACTTAACCTACGTACACCATAGATGCTTAAAACTCCATTATTGTTCAGAGAAAAAATGAACGAAATTTAGAAAATAATAGTCCCATTGATCATGATATACATAGTCTGCATACAAAAATTCACCTATGACAGCCATTCACAGGTCTTTGTGTTTTTTGTAAAGATTACATGTTATTGGTCAATATGTTTTAAATGGCTGGTGTCAAATCATTCCTGAAAACTTCACTCCTATTTTTATGTGTTCAATAACTTCTCAATAAGAAAATAAGAAAAAAAATGATTAGGGTTCTTTCTTGAGTGATAATGGAATTTTTTTTTGGCACTCACTTCACCTGCATACATCTTTACATTGAGAATGCAGAGGGAATTTACTTCCAAGGAGAAGGCTTTGAAGGGTAAATTACAACAGGGATCATGGCTAAAAGGGCAGCAGGGTTTATATATGAACCTTTACTGCAGGATTCACAAGTATAAAACGGTGTGCTTCAGGCTCAGAGATAAGGACTATCTAGCCTGACTGACCAATGTTCAAATCCGGCTATATACACCACTTTGCTAAATACTGCAAACACACCTCTTACAACCTGACATACTATGGCCAAAATATGCGCGGTCCATCTGGGGTAGATATGCACATGCTAAAATTCTTAAAATAAATCCGAAAAAAATCAACAAAAAAATTCAATCACTGTATTTTAAGTAAATGAAATGGTAGCACAACTGTGATCGATTTCATTTATTTAATTTGTATGTGTTTTAAAAATGTGTCATTTGCATTACGCATTCTGATTTTGATGAAATTTAGATTTGAATCACATTTTTGATTACCAGTTTTCTTTTTGCATGAAAGAGTACATGCTCCTAAAATATACCGTAAGTAACTTTATAATTATACTCTCATTGTGATGTTGCTATCAAGCTTTAACCCTTCCAATGCTGAGACTGCTTTCATCCAAATCACAAAAACGCAAAAATTTGTGAAAACCATCAAAACCCTGTCATGTTGGTATTCATTCAATAGCTCTCGTCGAGTGCTTTCAGATGAGTACCCATTTGCCATGGTTTCAGTATTTTTTCAGGTTTTTTGCATCATTTTGTATTGGCCAAATTAGCCAGCAGCAGCATAAAGGGTTAAGATGAGCATGGCTGAGATACTAGGGAAAGCACCAGGCAGGGACTACCATGTAGAGTTTGTTGTGTGAAATTGGTTCATGGCAATTTGTTAGTGTGTCAGTAAGATGCAGCGCCATGGTTCAGTTAGTAATTATACCAGCAAAATTCTATTCCATTCATCACACCTCTACTCAAATCTATATAAAAAACTAAATACTAAGACATCTCATTGACGTGATAATTCAAACAAGAAAATCATCATAAAGCACCCGTTAAAAAAATCCCAAAAGAGGCCACATCTGCTACTGGTTAACCCTAAACTATTCTCCACAGCGGGGTCCAATTCACTTCTAGAAAAGACATACGCGAATTTAAGAAAACACACACACACTAACTTAGGGGTATTCAAAGGAAAAATAGTGGGGGCAGAGTCATATTCCTTACTATAGAATGTTCAACTCGAATATGAAATTTACAACAGGTGGGTTCAGTTGTTTGAAGAGAAAAGGAAATATTTAAGGCTTAAAATCCTGGACAAGTATTGATCTCAAGGTAAGATGGATTATCGATAAGTTCAAAATTCTGAAAAAGGCTTCTCTAATACATCCCTTGATAAGAGAAAGGAAGCTAACAGGACTCCTAAAACAACATGTTAACCCTTCCAATGCTGAGGCTACTTTCTTCCAAACACAAGGATTCAAAGATTTTTTTAAAAACCATCTAAACCCTGTTGTGTTGGTATTCATTGGATAGGTCTCGCTGAGTACTCTCAGATGAGTACCCATATGCTAGGGTTTCAGTCATTTTTCAGGTTTTTTGCATCATTTTGTATCTGCCAAATTAGCCACCAGCAGAATAAGGGTTAAAAATGCTCACTGCTATTTTGAAATAGCAATTAAAAATTGGATGATATTAGTGAACTGATGTCTATTGTCTAAGCGTAACATCACGATTCAAAGCATGCGTTGTTGTTGTTTGTTGCTGCTGGATACCACACCTGTTTCTACTCTTATGGTCACGGCGGGGGGCGGAGCAGGGGGGGACACGCCCCGGGCCAGGGTGCCCTCCGGCGTGCGCAACTCATCCGCAAACTTAAACACCTCTCCCACTAGGCTGTTTCTGAACACACTCTCTTGGAAAGTGGGAAAGAAATAAGACAAGAAACTACGGGTGAGACCTCTTCGACTTCTACAAGACATGGACTAGGTATTGATAGGCTAGCTATAATATGCTCAGTGTATGTGTGTGGTGGCCCTTGCAACAAGATTTCATACAAAAAAATGCATCCCTCATCAAATCGGAAACAAGGACATTCTACGGAACAATACCAGCAAGCAGACAGAGGTTGACAGTCACAGCCATTGTTCACTCATATATGAGCCAAAAATAGTCTACTTAGGACAAGAAAAGGGTTTTTTAGAAGTACCTCTGCAGATAACCGTATGCCATCTTTTGCTGGTGTCTGTCCAAATAGTTCTTTGACAAAAACTTTTCAAATGACTCCTTTTTACAAAGGAGAACATTCCCTCCACACAAGATTCTAACCAGGTTTTCAATAGAAAGTATGCTTTTTCGAAGACTGGCATTGGAAACTGACAGAGGTTAAATGCATTATTAACAATATGTATTGCTACATAACCAAAAGAAGACTTTTTGAACTTACATCTAAATATTATATAATGTCTGTGACCTCAACCAGTACATGAACAGTTCACATATACAATTAAACAGCAATATGGTGCAATGAAAATGGTATGGGATATTCTGGGCCAGAACTACACAGTATTCATGTAGTGACCAATACCTGTAAAAAGAAATAAAAGGTGTTATTTTAACAATAACGAAAATCTTGGTAATGATAATAACAATGAGACAGACACGTTGAACAAATAACTGAGACAAATACCTTTGTTTGTGTGTGCGTCCTCGTCCTCGTCGGAAGGACTAGGCGGTGGCGTTTTGGTCTTTGGAGCTGAGCGCAGACTGGGCTCTGGAAGGGGATAACACACGGGCATGCCGGTCAGTTGTTGGTCAGTACAGGGTCAATAGCAGGCGCAACAACACGTCAGAACACCTAGCTAGCTAGCTAATCTGGCTATCAACACATAATAACTCTATATATATACTGCACACTGTACAGGATGGGTTGGAGGCTGGGCACAAGTCCACAACTGACACTGGGGGTGGGGGTGGGGGTGGGCGCAATCAGGGCGGTTGAGGTATCAAAAAGGGTTATGTATACTAGAACTGTTTATTATTACATGTGAAGTACCTATTTTCTTAGACCTAGAAAAATAGGACTTTAAAGAAATGTCAAATAATGAGAAAGATGATGAATACGGGATAGCCTCAGCAGTTTGGATAAAGGTTAATAATTTCTAAGATTTTTAAAGAATCTATATGATACTTATACCACATAAATTTAGTAATAAAAGTTTGATTATTATAAGGATGTATCTATCATATCTTGCAAACCTCTTTCAAATCAAAAACATTTCATATTCGATAGAGATTTATACACGTTTAAAGATAGATTTCACAAGGGTCCAGAAGAGTTGATACTTTATTGTTTTAAAAATCAATTACTTAAGGTGAAAATGGATACACACATGCAATGTACTAAAAATGATTGATGTTTAAAAATCTAGCATCTGCTACAAGACCTGGTAAAAGTCGTATCATTTTCGTACACTCCATCTCAAATTACTTGTCTTCTTTTTGTAATCAGCCATTTCTGATGTAATTTTTTCAATACTGATTTTTCTTAGAAAATAAGAAAGGCGTTTCATAGAAATTTAGAATAAATCTGCAATTACAATTTCTAACCTTAAACCAGGCCATGAAACAGCAACAAAATACAAAATCAAAATTCATTCAGGTTAGGGGGCCTGAAAACATTCTTACTATGACTGTGTCCTATATATCCCTAGGCTAGTAAAAACAAGGATATTGTGAAAACAAACTCAAACAGCATATGTTACTATAAAATGTGCAGAAAGTTAACTGGATTAATTAAGTAAACAAAAATGAAAATTGTACTCTAAAATCAAAATTATAAAAATTGAAAACTTATAAGTGCCTACCGTACTGAGCAGGTGCACACAAAACGTAAAATGTCAATTCCCAAAAAAAGCATGTTATGGATTTCTAGATATTAATAATAGCAAGTGTAACACAAAAGCTTTTTGTGAACCCAAAAACGTAATTTGAACTTATGTATAAGAAAAGCTGCACCCCAGTGCCTTTGTGAGCTAAGCATACTGCTTCTTGAAGTAAATTTAGTAGGTTATGTTTTCTTAATAAGGAGGTTTTTAGTAATAAGCAATGTTATCTCTTCCCAGTCCCTGTAAAGCAAATGAAAGCATATATTTGGTGTCTTCAAAATAGCATTGTCAAACTATGAAATATATAGTCATTGACATAATCAAATGAATGAATCAATTAAGAATCATTTAAGAGAATCATATTCAGCTGATTCTAATTTCCTATAGGCCACAATCAATGATGAGAGAATATTTTAAGAAGTGACTGAACTTCTTCATTCGAAAGCTAGAAAAGAGTTCTATTATCATCACAAAGAAGTGCTCTTATTCTTTAACCCAAACCATCATCCACTAAAGTACAAGTTGCACTAGATTTTGTCTAGAAAAAAATGTAAACAGTGGTCACTAATGTCTGCTCTCTATGCTGCATTTACACCAAGGATAAAATATCTAATATCTAGCATAATTTGCTTATTTCAAACAAAACAATCTCTGTTTTTGTGAACTTTTTTCCATCTTTGGCCAAATTGAACCAATCTGGCTTACTAAAATGAATAAATCATTTGCCAATGTCCAGATTGAACCAATCTAGCTTATTTTAACTGTAAAGAATAGGGCAAAAAAGGATTTGACAGGTTTGATGTAGCTTAGGTATTTTACCTCAGTGCCAAGCATACCTAATATTATATCACAAACACACATAGACAGGGGTTACTGCACAATGAGATTTGTCATAGCTTTTAGCATAGTCCAGCCACTCCCAACTATCTGAATAGCCTTGACTGATCATGATTTGATTGATACAGATGCATTGTGGGATACAAATGTATCCAGGTGCATCATGGGATACAATTCATCAAGGTACATTTACATCTTTTGATACAATCTATTTTAATTCATCATATGCATATGCATAGCCGAATACCTAGTGAGCAACAGGGATGCTATTTTAACCAGATTTATCTGTGGCTAAAAAAACTCTTACTTTTTATCCAACATGTGGTTTCCTTTGGAATATATCCTGATGCATCAAGGGATACTTATTATCCAGGTCCATCAAAAGATGCAATTTATTCAAATGCATCATAGGAAACCATTTTTTTCCTTATTTTGATGTAAATGTGGCTGATTTCCGAGCATTTTGTCAGGGACTGACAACTTATCAAGAATATTCTTGTACCATCAAATAATTAACCCTTATGCTACTGGTAACTAATTTCACCAATAGAAAATGATGCAAAAAACCTGAAAAATGACCGAAACCCTGGCAAATGGGTACTCATTTGAGAGTACTCAACGAGAGCTTTCCAATGAATACCAACATGACAGGGTTCAGATGATTTTCAAAAATATTTGCGTCGTTAAGCTTAGGACGAAAGTAGCCTCGGCAGTGGAAGGGTTAAGAATACTTTTGTCCCAATGTATCAATCAAACTAAGCCACTATCAAGGTTGCATGAGAAGCCGCCTGGCTGCTGTACTGTGCGGCGCATATATGCCATTACAAGCTAGGAGAAACCTGTTAGGGGATAACGGGGAGGGGAGGGCATGCAACCTAGAAATCAACAAATTCAAAAAGGTATGAATTATATCATGTCCAATCACAAAAAAGACAACTTGACCTAGACAGAAGAAAAAAATGCAAGAAGGCAATTAATATAAAGAAGTAACTCTCTAGTGATTAATAGATGGAAGTGAAAGATTGGCTAGCAATTAGAGATGGCAATTTTGCCCAATTGAATTGATTTCCATATTTTGTGTGTGATTCTGCTCATGCCAATACCAATAGAGTACTCATGCTCAGAAGAGGAGGGCTATGCTGGTACCTTCGTCTTCGTCAGAAAGTGCAGCGCGAGGCTCTGTGACCTCAGCGCTGGGACGATCCTGATCCATAGGTTCAGATATCTGAGGCTCCTCTGCAGCCGCCGCAAATCTGTCAACAGCTGGAGAAATTGCATCATCGAATCCTCTTGGTTCAGGCTCAACTGGCGATAGGTCATCTCTCAGTTTTTCTGGTTCAACCAAATCGCCAAACCTGTCATCATCCTCCACTGGTTGAAGCTCACCAACACCGAAACGGTCGTACTCTGACGGTTGAGGCTCAACGGCACCAAACCTGTCTTGCTCTTCTGTTGGTTGAGGCTCAACTCTGCCGAAACGGCCATCCTCAACTGGTGAGGATGGTTGGTATTCCTCAAACTTTTGAGGCTCACAGACTGCCACAAACTCTTCCGAAGGTCGGGGTTCTGTAGGTGATTTGGCATCCTCTGCTGGTCGCTGCTCCCATGGTGAGGTAGGTTGGATATCTTCTACCTTAGGAGGCTCACATACCGCAATAAGGTCTTCACCATCCATGATCTGTGGCTGGGTTTCTGGGACACCAACGCTCTGATTAGGCTCATATGGTTCGGTGACTTTTCCAGAGAAGGCTTTTTCAGGTTCCTGCTCTCCCTCAGACTCAGAAGATACATCTACTGTCACCATACTCTCCACTTTGTAATCTTTCAGTTTACTCACAACTGACTCTGGGAATTCTTCATCAAGGTCCTCCTCAGGTGGGTACTCTTGTGGTTCGGGAACCCCCTCTGGAGCCTCCTGTGGTGTGAGGGGCTCCTCTGGGGAGACATGCTGCTCAGGACCTGCATATTCATCAATTTTTTCAAAATCCTCTTTGGTCATTGTCTCAATCTCATGGATCTGAACTGTAGGCACTAAATCTGAGGGGTATGTGTATTTTTCATCCTGTGGTGCAGGTTGTGCACTCACAGGGGCAGCATCGACTGTATCAGTTGTGGTGGGGATTATTTGGTCCTCGAGAGTCTGTTGTAGTGTTTCATCAACAGGTACCCGCTGTGATACAGGGGGCGCACTTTCCACCTGCATACCATCTAATTTTTGTATAATATCTTCAGTGGGAGTTTGTTGTTTTTCTGATTTCCCTATGACTTCTTCCTCAACTGTAGGTCCCTCTGGAAATGTTAAGAGTTAAGTCAAAAACAAAACACCAATCAACAAAAGAACAAAATTGGTCGTTATTTTAAAGCATGCCATTCACAATTAACCCTCCTGCTACTCAATCAAGTAGAACAGCCATGCTTGCAATTTGTGTTCAAATCATCACCAATTCACAGATCACCATTTGCCTGCTTCTTTACTCAGGAACTTTGTTTTCATTCAGATAGATAGGGACTATGCTTCTTACATAAATTGCTGGTCAGAAGTCACCGAGGACATGTATAGCATCAACTAGACCAGACTGAGCTCTGAATTCAGGGTAGACACATTTCAAACTCTCTTTCAAACTTAATAAGATCAGTACCACTCATTAGAAATCTATACCTTGTTAAATCCAGGAGACCGAGTAGGCTGCAATTCCAGTGTTTTTCTTCCATCTTAATTCAAAAGTGATTATGTGGACTGCATTCTTTTACCCTACAATATTTTGCACCTTGTCTGGTCTAGTTCTAATCATCTTCATACTTACATGCTTTAAAACATATCATATAGTCATTTACAAATTTCCTTGATTATTTGTTTGTTACTGTGTTTTGTTATTTTCTATTTGTCATTTTGTCAAGCATCTGTGTTCTTTACTTCTGTTAAATAATTGTTTGTTATTTGTTACTAATGTAAATGAAATATGGTTTAATCAACGGTTGCATGTGCAAAATTTTGCAAACTTTTTTAGTGTGCATTCAAATTCAAATACTACAAGCCAAGTGTTAAACAAATACACACTTTGAACCACCTTGAATATTCTGTTCTCATATTGTCTTCCAAAACTTGTAGAGTTCTTGCTTTTCTGTCGATCCTCAAGCCTTCCAATCCAAGATAAATAACTATTGTTTTTGTTTTTGTATTTCTATTTGAGGTACCAGCAATTTTTTTGAGTGGATATAGGTTCAAGAACTAAAGCTTTGTTTTTTCAGCGCCTTATCTTCAAGGATGGTCCAAGAGAGCGTGCGGGACAAACAAGCACACAACAAACATGCACCAATGAAAACTGTGGAAATACGGGAGAATTCAAAATTCAAGACAACTAGTGACAACAATGGGTAAAACAAATAAAAACAACTACTAAAGAAAACATTTGAGAAAGCTTTATTGATACAGAACAAAATAAACACCACGTTAAAGATAACATATATTCTGAGACATGCAGTGAATTAACTGTATTCGTTGGAGGGAGAAAACATTAGTACAAGTAGCACACGGTGCACTAAATCTCCAGATATGAATCCTGTTCAGGCACATGTTCAATATTATAAATCTGCTATAGTGGGAAATTAAAACCATAATAAAATACATCGGTTAAGGCTGGAGAAATTACCATAATAATAACATGAATCTGTTACAATAAGAAATGCAATAAGCATACTAAAAGTCGATCTAACCGGTATGATAATATTGATTGTGAACATCCTGCTGCACCTCTATTAAGCCCTTATTTACTTCCATTGCTTAGCAATTCCAATATAAACAGCCTCCTTTTTAGAACATCTATTAAGTTGGCTTCAAATTAGCATCTAGATTACCCAAATGCCATAATCCAGAGTCCTGTTGGAATGTTTACCATTTGATCTGTGTATACAAACATTTCACAGATATTTTAACACTAATTTTTCATGTGAATAGCATATCCTTATAGACTTTATCCTCCCAGGAATAAATCAAAACAAAAACAAACGTTCTTTTAGGGTGAATTTACATTTGCATCCAAATTTATAGGATTTTAAAATATATATCTAACAAACGAAACTCACTTAATTTAACAGAAAAATTAAGCTAATCTGAACCAGAGTAGTTATTTTCTGTGGTCAAGATATACATTCCAATTGTTACAGCACTTCACTTGTTTCTTAACCAGGCCCCTTCAGTACAGCCTTAAAACTTAAATTTTTTAAAGTATCATCTGTTTTTCATAAATCAACCATAACTATTGAATAGAACAAATTTCAAATAATTCAATAATTATAATCCAGATAATTAATGCATAGTTCATTGCAATACAAGCGAAATACATCTCATTTCTTCTATTCGGAACAACTATACCATTGGACTCAAGTTATATTTTACTGGTCAAATCTTGAACTTTCGAAACTTAAAACAACTCAAGAGATACCAGCTTGAAATAAAGACAGTGCAAAATAATGACTATCTATCCGAAATTGAGTCCCTGCTTAGTGCAATGCCCATGAGGGCTTGACACTAAGACCTGCTCTTCTCTTCTCATTAGTTCACTTTTCCCTCACCAGGGCTTACCATTTAAGCCTGTCAGCATACACATTTTATTAGGATCACTATAGCTTAGTATTAAAGCTCAACAATCAACCCTCATCTCTACATTTTTTTCTGACCACAACTTGGACTACCCAGGTACCCTTGGTGCTATTCATTTTGCTGACCATGGATGGACATAAAGGTCTGTTCGGTTATCCTCAGTAATGTACTCATTTTGCTAAATATAGCTTGACACCAAGGCTTGCTATCTACTCTTGCAATTCCTCCCTCGTCAGGTTAGTGTGTGTACATGTGATGCATTCTCCGCTGGCTACACTTAGAGTGCAAGTGCTTTCTCTCTGTATTTTGTTCCACCATTAACCCATACCAACTCCACTATCGGCTCACTATGGTGCACTCACTACACTGCAGATGTATGCCAATGGTTGTATGTTTACCATGAAGTTCATTTAGGGACATATCGCGCACATCTATGCTTCTAGCTGAACCTTCACCTTTCTTAACAATAACTGTGTGCAATGCTTATTCATCAACTACCATATAGTGTTGGTGATTCATCAAAAAATAAGTTTTTAAGAGCAAATTACATTTCTGAGTTGAGAGAAATATATGAGGAACTCTAGCAATTGGTGAATGTTAATCAGGAGAGTATAAAGGTGCAGAGAGATTTTAGATGACCTATCCATATAAAGAGCCCTGAACATGATTCACACACATGGATCTTGGTTCGGTGTATGGGAAGACTCGATGCAAATAGGTGAAGGAAAATATATGAGAGAAGTGAGTAGACAATGCAATGATAATAAAAAACAACCATTATCTGTAAGGAAAAAAGACCATAACTACTTGGCAACTACTACGTCTGTAAAAAGAATGACGATGACGACAAAAGAGACAGCTAGTGGTACAACATGGAGCAAAAACCATTAAGACTAGGTATAAAGACAGCTAGAGCATCCATGGATTCCTGCATCATGATGCTGGTAGCGTGTTATTCCTAGGGGGAGAAGACCAGTGCTGCCTCCTATAGCACACTCAATGAGTGGTGGCAATACCTTCAGTTTCGGGCGAGAGACGTTCAATTGCAACATCCACATCCTCGTCGCCACCTAAAGCATTAATAAGCTTCGAGTAGGCATCTTTTTTTTGTTGTGAGCGTTGTTCTTCCTCGTCCTTGGTGAGATCGCCAGCGACAGGCCGACGATCGTCGGTGGTAGGGGTAATTTGTTCCTCGGTTATGGAGGACGGTCTGTCTTTGTCTTGAGGAGAATAACAAAATGTAGCTCGGTTAATAGATGATCAAAGCACATGGAAAACAATAGAGAACAGTGGACAACAATGTATGGACAGCTACAAGTACATAATCAGCAGCTGCAACAAAAAAGATTACAACATGGCTTCTAACCGGACTCATGCGCTATACGGAACCTATTTCATAGATACGATTTCTTTATACCATAATATTAGCATATAGCATCCAGTTACTCGATCATCAATAGTTTCAGGTTTACTTATGACACACCAACACTAGCAGTTGCTGTATCATTAGTAAGTACTGTTTTCTTAGTGACATTATATTTGTGTTATGTCTAAGCATTGTTAGATTTCTGTGTCGGCTATGATAATACAGTGTATATCAACATTTCTATTGCTATCGTCATAACTATGATTGTTACTAATGTGGAAGGCTGTATAATGTGCATGACGAGATATAAAATGCTGTGTGGGTGAATGTGAGATGTTTGCGAAACATTCAGGTAGACGTGGAAACATTTACTGCAAAAGCAGTAATAATATCAAGGGGTAGGTACAGGGAACAAAGCTGTACATTCAGGAAATAAGGGGAACTGAGGGGAAAATATAGCACTTTCATTTCACATACATGAACACATTCAGGACAGCCACCCTCATTTAAGTCACACAGCCAAATACACACATACTACTTCACTAAAACTATGAAATAGAAAACACAGAAAAGAAACCAGAAATACATTGAGCTTTATCAGAAATTAAATCTTTAACCAAAGAAAACTAGGACCACTTTAAAAATTAATTAGCAAAATGATACAACATAATAGAATCTGAACTTAAATGGCACGATAAACCATAAAGCAAATTGCAAAAATAAAGCAAAAGACGATCTAAAGTTGCATAGACATTTTCCTCCACCCTCCCTATTAATCCTTTCAATGCTGAGACTACTTTTGTCTAAAGCACAAGAACTCAAAGATTTTTGAAAATCATCTAAACCCTATCATCTTGGTATTCATTGGAAAGCTCTCATCGTGTACTTTCAGATGAGTACCCATTTGCCAGGGTTTCAGTCATTTTCAGCTTTTTTCACATAATTTTGTATTTATCAAATTAGCCACCAGCAGCATAAGGGTTAAAAGATGGATATATTTTTTTTCTTTAATCTTATGTTGTGTTCTTTTTCTTCTTTGTTTCCTTAACCATGTTTAAAATCAGAAAATGAATCCTGAAATTTTACTGCCATGTTAAAATACTAACATCTTACCTAACCTCCTTCCAAAATAAGAAATCTAGGCCCATGCAACTGAAGATTCATCTTCTTTTTAGTGTGTGAAAATAATATCGTTTGAAAGCTTTTATAGATAAATAAATCCACTAAAATATTCTAAAAACATACAACACATTTAAGAGTTGTTGTGATGAAAATGTAAGTGCCAAATAAAACGTGTCGCTGTCGCTGAGACCACCTCGGATGTTGATTACTTACCCACTCTCTTTCCATCTTTTTCAACCAATGAGCCGCCAGATTCACTCTCGCTCGCGTCAACAGATTCTGACTCCTAGAAGAAGGCAATAAGTTAGTGAAGTAACAATATGGAGTATACCAGATAAATACAAGACACACATTCAAAAATGACACCGAGAGATATAGGTAAATCTAATAATTTATATCACGTAATCACTGGTATATCTTATTTCTCATTAGGTGCAGTCGGTAAGGAGAAAAGTTTGATGAAAAAGCCTAGACTATGTTAAAGAACAGGTTAGAATTGGGAAGTCTGCTTTGCAATATAAATAAGCTTACTAGTAATACTGCTAGGAAAAAGGAGCTATGGGGTTGCAATTTAGGCTAGGGTGGTTGGTGGGTGGTGGGTTGGGGGTGGTGCAAACTCGGGCATGGGTTGGGAGGAAGCTTGTGGCCCCATAGCTGAGAGAAAGAGAGTAAAAGGAGGCGAGATAATGGTAAGAATCATACAGACCATACTAATAATGTGAGCTTTAGGTAGTAACTGTTAGTAGTAGTAGAAGTAGTAGTAGAAGTAGTACATATCATGAATAAGGGTGCTGAAGACAGGAACAACATAAGTGTATCTATTCCTAAATTGGGTCATTTAAGGAGGTGGGTGGGAGGGATGGGTGGTAAGGGATCTATGGCTAACACACCTCACTCTTCTTCTCTAGTTCTTCCCAGGACCATTATCAACACTTACAGATTACCAAAAATACACATTTTCAACTCAAACTTCTTAGAGAATTATTTCAAGCTTGAGTTTTGTTAAAGGAATGAAAATTGCAGGGTCATTTGGCAACTATCGGCTAGTGATAGAGAGAAATCCTGTATACATGGATGGCGCCTTCCAGATTTCCCAAATGAATGAGACTGAATGGTAGAAGAAGCCTGTCTACAGTGATCGCCCAAACAACCAGGGAGATCCCTGCCTGCGCTAAGAAATTGGGAGGTCCTTTTCTGCACAGCTACATGTGGGACTCGTATAGAGGCTGCAACCAAGTATAGGTTGTCAGGATTTCTGCTATCAGGACTCCTGAAGGACATATCAAGGTCATTAAGTTAAGGTCATGTGAAGGTCGTTCACTGCGAGAAAGCAGACTAGGAAAGGGAGAGAAAAGGACAGGCATTTAGTAAAGAGGCAGGCCAGAGCTTTGTACAACAGTCAGCGAAGATGCAAGCAAGAAGAGGAGTAGCAAGCAGCCCTCACATGACCCACCCAGAATTAACCTTTATGCTGCTGTAGGCTAAATTGACCAATATAAAATATGATGCAAAGATCCTGAAAAATCACTGGAACCCTGGCAAATGGGTACTCATTTGAGAGTACTCATCAAGAGCTTTCCAATGAATACCAACATGACAGGGTTCTGATGATTTTGAAAATAATTTGCATTCTTATACTTTGGACGAAAGTACCCTCAGCATTGGAAGGGTTAAACAGTACATCTATAGTGATCTCACAGGCCCAACAGATGAAAACTTCCCAACACAATGCTCAAGATGACAAGAGAAGATTCTTCTGAATATACAATCTCCACCTTTGAAAGTTTGGAAAAGGATGAACACTACCAAAAATTCCAAAGGATGGTCCAATTTAAAAATACTGAAGATTAAGATAGTCAGAGAATGAGAGAGGGATTTCCTTAATCCTTACTTAAACCCATTCATGCTCAGAGGCGCTAGTTAACCTTATCACTTAAGGAATACATTAAAGAGGAAGAGTAAGTTGCAAAAACTATTTGAGAGAAGTTTGTTACTCAGATGAGAACAGACCTGACAACTTTCGTTCAAGTTCTTCTTTAACCCATTTCCATCTGCACTGTATACACATGGTTTGACAACTTCAAACACATCTCATCTATGGAGTAGTATTCGAAAAACATCAAACCAGTAACACCTTTAAGTCAAATTTTTCTCATAATATTACATGTTCAACAATATATTTTTGTATATGCTCAAGGGTGAACTTTCCATGTTTTTTTTCGAAATATATATTGTTAGAAATGTTTTCTTTTTTTTTTAAATTTTTTCCCCACAGAAATGGGGAAAACATTGTATTCTTGGATTTTTTTTGTTTTGATAAAAGGCATATATGAGATTGTGCAAATGATAGATAATCGTTATATGGTTATTAATTTTCTAATCCGAGGGCCCGAGAGTTCTGAGCATGAACAGGTTCAGCCTTAACCATCCTACTCATGCCACACATACTGAGAGAGATGACCAGTAGTGGACGGTCCAGACACGGCCAGACATGCAATCTGTATATATACCCATCCATTCAGTAACACATTCACCAGAAACCCACAGGGACATCCATCACAATCCTTCTGGCTTACACATCCATGCCCAAAGTGCCCAAAGTTATATACATAAATGAATTTCATGTTTTGAAAAGCATTTTGCAAAAAAAAAAAAAAAATCAAATACAATTTTCATGTTTAAGGTATGCATTTAGTTGTCTGACCACTAGGGCACTCGATTTTTAGCATGAATGCAATAAGATGCAGGTATATTTCTCATCATCCACTTGGTTAAGGCAGAGATGCAGTTTTGGGAGATTAAGTCCAGCCTTGTAGCATATAGATGTGTATCAAAATCCGGAGATCTCCCAACGACTACCTCTTCTGACCCAAACCAAGGTTTCTATAAACAAAGTCGAGTTGACAAGTGACCAAGCAATTGATTGATGATATTTCTCTTTCTCCTGTTAACCCTGATGATGTTGGTGGCGAATTTGGCCAATACAAAATGATGCAAAAATCCTGAAAAATGACCGAAACCCTGGGAAATGGGTACTCATCTGAGAGAACTCGATGAGAGCTTTCCAATGAACACCCAGATGATAGGGTTTAGATGATTTTCCAAGATTTTTGAGTTCTTGTGCCTTAGACAAAAGAAGTCTCAGCACTGAAGGGGTTAAGGTCTTTGATTGGATAACGGGTGGACTAGAGAGAAGATGATGACAAGGGTGGGGGTAGGGAGAAGAAGAGGAGGAGGAGGAGGAGGAGGTGGAGAATGGCAATTCACACACGGTCATGCACGCATCTCACCTTGACCTCTTGCAAGTTCTACAGCATGCAAGAAACAAGGAATAAAGCCTAGTTACTACATGCAAGCATCAGCGTGGTTTATCACACGGTACGGTAGTTAGCAGCAAAAGAGTGCTCATAGTACAAAGTCCTCCGAAAACCAATCCCAATTAATCAATCTCCATTAAAAACAAGTGCTCTGCTTACTCAAAGCATAACTTATATTACTGAAAGTAGTTTCATTATAACAACTCCTCGCTAAATGCATTAGTAATTGTTGCTTAAATGAAATAAAAGTTAATTTACAGAAAACAGACGAATGTCAAGTCTGATGGCTTTCTGCTATCAAAGGTATTTCTTTCCATAAGTCCACGCCAATATCTGCCATAACATTTTTTCAGAATTTCAAGATAAATCCAAGAAATCAAAATCAAAACACAGACATGAAAAGGAATGCATTTGATGAAAACAGAACGCGCACCTATACAGATCTGACAGAAATAATTAATATTAACAAGACAAGCTTGAGATGACTGCACCAGAAACAAACTGATAGAGCAGTCAAAATTGACATAGTTAAAGAAAAGTTGAAGCAACTCTTTTTAGGGACTTCTATCTAGGTCAAGGACTAGTAGGACTAGGTCTGCATTGGTAGTGGATTGGATTTGATAGTCTATCTCTAGGGGGTTCTTATATTTGCCCAAGACAATGGTGGCAGTTGAGGCGGTGTGTTGTGAGCATAAGAGAAAGCTAAAGTACATGTTGTATGTAAACTGTGGCGAGTGAACTACTGTGGTCTTGGCGACCAGAACACAGTGTGTGACTTCCTAGAGTAGAGATCTGATTGGGTGAAAATAGCAGCAGCTTCAGTGGCTGGCCGTTTGAGCATTGTTTCTCGACCAGGATATAATGAGTATGGTGACATAACACTCAGTGCAATAGATCTGTCTCAATAACGGTGGCAAGGGCTACTAGAGAAGTACAGAAGGTGCCTGATCATTCGAGCCTATTCTAAAGCAGTACGACTTGGGTAGAGGTTGCTGCAGCAGTGAGAAAGGTCCGATATGGTATTACCTGGACAGTAGGTAAGGTTCGCTTGATAAGGAGATCGAACTTGGGTTACAATATTTAATTCCCCGTGGTGCTTTCTCTATTGGGCAACTCTCAAATATGATCGCTTACTACTGATATAGAGTCTGGTAAGAATGAGTTGCCCAGTCTAGAACATGTTGTTTCTTCATGCAACTTCCACAATAGCAACCAATTGCTGTCAATAGTGAACAGAGACTTATTTTCTTTTTTCAGATTTTTCAGTTTTTTTTAATGGTTTTTTTTCATTGGAAGGTCACACCTCCTTATGGTGTAAACGCTAGCTAAATGCCATGATGACATATCGTGATGTACATTGTACAGATAAGTTGATTGCTACCTAGTAAAACAAAAGACATTTCACATTCAACTAAGAAATTTAATGATTTTGATAGGTGCATCATTAGGAATCTTTCCAATATTGTAGACAGTTCCATAATTATGGATTCTTTAAATGAATCCCAGAAGCTTCGCAAATGCCGGAAAATATAAAGGATATTTGGAATGGTTATCATTAAGATAACAGGTGTTGCTTTTCCAAATAATTGAATTAAATTTGTTTAAGAATAACACACATTGTGTGCAAGTTAGTGGCATCCCTGAATCAAGTACCATAAATAGACTGAACACGGACACAGCTACATAATATAGACATGTGGTGTTACTACTACCGTACACTTTAAACAATGTAGCTAGCTGAGCAAAATATTAGTGTTGCTCAAATAATAATAACTAGAGGTAAAGAACTTCAGAAGTTAGGATTTCCGAAGTTTCATAAGTAAAAAGTTGGTTCATCTCGCTAACTTTGCCTGATGTAGATACCGAGTACAATGGCTGTGTACTGGGTGTCCCTCCCCGCTTATTCTGCTTTAGTGGGAGTATTAGTTAGAGGTAGTTATAGTTTGAGGTAGGGCTGGGGGGCGTTCCTCCCTGGCAAGAGAATGCCAGGAGAGGGAGGACGGGATACGAGATTCCCTGAAAAGCTGCTGCACATAGAGAGAGAGGCAAAAAGCAAAAACATTTTCCAAACTGCCATCTCTTAGAGCTCGTACCAATCCATTCAACACATAAGGTGATTACATTTCAATTGAATATTTCTGGGCTCTTGTTGAGTGCTTATGTTTAAAAGAATTAGTGAATACGGCTTTTATTTTCGTCACGAGGAATGAACTGAGGAACGTACCTAATCTAAAATATTTTGATTATTACTTAAATTAAGTATATTCAAATTCAATTATAATGTAACAGGTAGATCATTTTGGCGGGTATCCTCTCAAATTAGAACACAATTCTTGTAATATTCACCACACTTCATATTTGTGTGGAGAAATTTGCATGTGTCTTGAAATCAGGGCACTCACAGGGTTAGAACTGGGTTAAATGGAGAGATTGGTAATAAAGGAGAAAATAAGCAAAATAAGCAGATTTGCTCAAAGATAGTCAGAACCAGCAATCAAAATAGTACTCTCGAAAGGTTTCGAAGACAGCTTTAGGTCAGAGAGTTCTCCCAAGATAAGAGAATCATCATGTCTTAAGACTATCAAGATCAAGAAAGTCGATAGCTTTATAATAAATAATGGTAACAAATAGCAGTATTACTTTATCCCTTGCGTGAAGCAAATCTGCAAACTGAAGATACAATCAAATCTTAAATGAATGCATAACATTTCTGAATTATATCAATGGTGCAAAAAGATATAGATTTGGTAATGTTTGTAAACTAAAAAGTTAAATAAGATATCTCCATACTGAATATACATGTATGAATAATCTGGTTGAAGATCAATAGTGGCATTATGAAAGAAATAGACATTCTGCAAATTGAAATGTCAGTTTCAGAGAAACTGTCAATATTTATTTGCAAATCCTATTCTTTTGCGCAAGCTTTCACTTTCCTGCTGATCACAAAATTAAACCAAAACTGTGCACTAATTGATTGATTTGACTGACAGGTGTCCATCAGTTGGAGAGTTGGCACTCATTCTCTTTTAGGGTTACTTTAAGGGTTCCGGTGAACTTATAACTATCAAAGTACCTACTCCTGAAATATTTTGACGACGATTCTTGATAAGAACTTGTTGTATACTACACATTACACCTATAGACCAATACAGAGTTGATTTGGTATGAATATTACAGAGTTGATTTGGTATGAATAAGTACATTTTTTTTGACATGCGAAAGGTGAAAATAGACTGACTCCCCAACTGATAGACTGAGCACTGGGCTAGAGAGAGGTGTCGGGTCTAAACTTTTCCGTGCTCCAGCATGGAGCAAACGACGACCAGCTCCCAGTAACTGCCTACCTTCATCAGATCCTGCTCGTCGTAGTGGACGTCTAGTGACACACCGCGACGCATGGACGAGTCTCGTGACGGACCCAACTCAGCCTTAAACTCATCAAATTCTGAAAACAGACACACAAAAAACATGATAACAGGGAAAAATCATAGGTTTATCAAATAATATGCAATATCCGTAACTTATATATACTATGGGTAGGTATGGTATGTATGGCAGTACATAGCACTTTCAGGAGTTATTGGTGTACATGTTGAGTGTTCAAGAGAGTGGGAATGGAGCAATCATAGGATCAAGATTGTTCTCACATTCATATGGTAGTGATCAGTATAGGATTAACACAGAGCAAGAGAGAAAATAGCAGTGCTATTATGATGATAGAAAAGACATTACAAGAAATTGTTAATAGGCAATAGTTTCCACTCTTTTTAAAGTACATGGATAGAAGTATTTGATCGAGATAAGCATTGAGGATATCAGTTATCAGTATAGCATCATGAAAACCCATTGCAAGAGTAAGGAACTACTAGGAGAGTTAGTAATTATGATAACTAGATAAATGTTATAGGAATTAAAAGATGGATAAAGGGAAACAAAAGAAATGGTCTGCCTACTTTCTGAATTTTGATTCATTCTAATACACAAACAGATACTGTATTCATTTACACATATTCCAGACATTTTTCAAATCATTTGGCAGATAGGAGCACTTCAGGATAACTATATTGATGTCCAGAACACCAGGATTACTAGAATTAATTTGACATTTAGTCTTAGGTAAAAGAAGATTATCCAAGTTATAGTAAATATGTTTAACATTTAACATTCAAAATATCAAAAAAGTCTGCAGCCATGTTTGTCATAATCGGGTTAGTTTTGTACAATGTATACTATCTGTATGTTAACCAATAAATACACACATTAAATAGGTAAAATGAAACAAAGAAAAACTAATATGAATAGATTAAAAAGAAAATAATGCTGTTAGTAAAATTCAATTGTTAAAAAGCATGGTTGTTAGAAAGGGTTATTGCAATACTTTTGGTTGACTCTAATGATTTAAGAGGCCAATCATTCCCAAACTGTCCACAAGTTCTTTTTGCCCTTTATCAAGTACTGCTTACGGGGAAATTTAAAAAATACAGATGCAAAAATGCTTTCTCTTCAATTCAGAAAAACAAATCTTCAAATATTTTCCACAATTCCAGAGTCAATTTTTTAACTGCCAGACCTGTTGGACATTTTAGGTAGAGAGTCAATAGCTGAAAATCAGATTAAGGGACCTTGTCTCAAGATCCTCTACATATAATTACTATGATAACAGTGGGTCACGAACCCATACAATGTAGTGCATATGTATAGTGGAATCTGCATACATTCATCCCAAAAGAACTATAAAACTCAAGAAGGAAACGACAAGAGGTCAATAAGTAAAAGACATTCTAAACTTGCTTATCTGGTTCTCAACCAACCCAAAATAAGGCAGAATTTTGTCTGTTCATATGAATTTGATCTAAAATGAAAACAATTCATTGACAGTTTAAGGCCATGCTTTTTTGTAATTTGGAGCTGAACCTAAAACACTTAATTTATATTTTGTTTTTGTTTTTTGGCATGGCACATTTTGGCAAATTCCACTATACTATCTGTATCTCTAACGGGAAGGAAAAAGCAACATGGAATCGAGTACTGCAGCCGATGAACTGATGTGTAATGCTGTAACAGGTAACGTCAGGGCAGCACCTAGCCGCTACGAGTAGTAGTAGTAGATAACATTCAGGCAGGCAGAGTAGAGCCAGGATCACGGTACCTCTTAGACTCTCAAAGGGACATAACGTACCAGCTTGGTCTATCTGTGTTTTTGCTACGGCTTTTTCCACCTCGTCTGTTACGGTTTCGATGTTGTACATGCACTTCCTCACGATGTCGTCACGGCCGATCTGGCGTAACGCTCGCTCAAGCTCGTTACCTGCAAAGTCGAAAACAAATATGATGATTTCTATAAAGTTCCACTTACGATTATCAAGAACTTTTATTGATATGCATTTAAGTCTGTTCTTTATCCGAAGGTGCAAATAATTTCGAGAAGAGATGAAAACTCACAATTTCATCTCTTGAGATATGAATCAAAACTTGACCCAATAGCATTATAAAACCCAATAGAGGAAAATGATTTTTATCCAAGATAAGACTGTATATATTGTATGCATGGTCACTCTTATTTCCACATGTGTCACACTTTGCTGAGCAAAGTGTGAGGAACGAGAGCAAAGAGTATAACACAGTGGTAGAACCAGGAAAACATGGAAAGTATACACAGAGAAAAATAAAAATGATGTTTATATTCATTTTAGACGAACAGCTTGGAGGAATGGGTCTACCAAAGTAATTTGAAAAAATATTCCTTCCTTCTTATGCAATCCAGGAAATTGAGGCAATACTAATGATTTTCAATTCTGTACTTACAAGGCCTCTGTAAGGTCATGTGACCAATGGCCTCATTCTGACTGGCCAAAAGGATGATACAATAGACACAATGATGAGGGGAAGGGGTGGGATTATAGGATGACCAAAAGAGTGTGACTGACATGGACAATGACACATGGTACAATGGTGGGATGGGGTTAGTAGTTACAGGCATTTACATGAAATATACTTATTCAAAACAAACAACTAGATGATGGGTGTTGCTGACTAAATGATGCTATAACAGCGGTGCAAGTCGGAAGCAATATATCACATGCAGCACCTCCATTTCTGAATATCAAACATATCAACAATAGTTCTCCCCTTCCAAAATGCAACAGGAATAAATAATAGCTCATATGTAGTACTATTAACATTTTCAGAAAATGTAAATGTTTTTTCAATGAAAAAATTCCGCTTTTGTAAATTTTCAATAAATTTAGAAACCAGTTGATTAAGAAATGATTTGTGGTGGTGTAAATTGCTTATCATTCAGTCCTATAGAGATGCAGTGAAATGTTTTGGCAATACTGTCTTCCCATAAAAATTTTTTTGAAAAATAAGAAACATTTCAGTGAAAACTGATTTCAAATCCAACATTTTTTTTTCAAAACTTTTGACAGAAAATATCTAGTTGACCACACAGGTGAGAGCATGTATTGAAAAAGTCATCCTTGAACTCTGCATCATCTGTATAGTAAACAGACCTTGCCGTTCTGTCTTTTGACAGCTGGTTTAGGATATGGTTAGGACTAAAAGAAACCCTGCAAAGTGTTAAAATACATGTATGCTTGGTATGACAATATGGATGTGAGATTATTCAAATAATGGCATGCAAGAAAAGTCCATGTGAAAAATATCAAAAACTGCATATTTTTTACTTTCTTTGTTTTAACCCTTATGCTGGTGGTGGCTAATTTGACCAATACAAAATGATGCAAAAAAACAGAAATATGACTGAAATCCTGGCACGTGGGTACTCATCTGAAAGTGCTCAGAGAGAGAGCTTTCTAATGAAAACCAACATGACAGGGTTTAGATGTTTTTCAGAAATCTTTGGGTCCCTGTGTTCTGAACAAAAGTAGCCGTAGCATTGGAAGGGTTAATATAATTCTACAATAAAACATGACTTCCTTGCTCCTATGAGCCATACAATGTTACTTTACATAATCATGTATCTCAATGTCAAATATTTGGTATTTGTTTATCTTGGTAAGAAATGTTTTCTATGTATTTTGGAGTCTTATTCCAACATATCTGGCAAATATATATGACCTTCAATTTGCAGAGACTGAGAATAAATTTTCAGTGTAAATAAATTGATATGGATGTTATGCACTTTTTTTCACATGGACTTTTTATTCAATCCTCTCATACCTTCAACCAATACCCTTGTGGTCTGACAGCTTAAACGTTAACTCATACATCATAGTTGCAATAACAAGAAAATTACTTCAAAATGAGTTGATAATGACAACTGCAATCAAAAGCGTACTTCATGTTTTTTCAAAAATACAAAATCTTTTGAAAATAATTGGAAAAATTACAAAAATATTGCATTCTTTATTCAAAAATAGTTTCTTGATACTTACTCTTAATTGTTGACTTCTCATGCACTTTTTTATTATAAAATTATCAAAAATATAAATAAATTTGAAAAGTTTTCCTTAATCTTGTCTGAGACCATGACAGGTTTGGTGTAGGCAAAACTAGGTTTGGGAAAAAACAGCACAGCACTACACTAGCATTCGCCCATGCTTAACTTACTTCAATAGACATGCATACATGTAGAAGGATCACTGCCAAGTAATATGTGAGAAAAACCAGCGGGCCGCCTGACAGGCCCGGGAGCTCGGCCCGGGACGCTGCTCTGGGATGCTGGCCCGGGACGCAACCAGCTACTGGACTAGGTAACGTTACAACAAACTCAATATCAAAACAATACTAATCATAAATAAGAAATCAGTGGAAAACTCTCTGAACAATTGCTACCATCAATTTAAACACTCAGATTCTGGTATGAAGGGCAAGGGAACAGAAAACATCTACAGGAACTCAAATACTCAACACAAACTAAGAACCAAATGAGAAACTAATTATAAATTAAGTCTAAAGAACAGAAGCTGATTCAAATGAAATTTTTCAGTTGGTGATCGGTTGATTATATGAATAAGTGAGACTCTAATAAACAAGTTAGTGTGGGTTACATGAATAAATGGTGAGGAGTTGGTCACAGGCTTATTCAGCAACTCCTTGAGGGTGAGACATGAACGTGAGCTTTGCTTATACTAGTGTTCTCTGGCTTGTAATGAATGGAAATTGGTCCCTCCTCTTCACTGCATCCCACTCCTCTGCTTATTAGATACCCCCATCCCCAACACAATTCTTTTTATAGCTCTTAGGTATGTATTTCCCACATATCAATCCATCCATTTTAAGAGGGTGGGGTCATTGGAATATTGAAGGCAATACCTATTTTGGGTTAAGACAAATATCAAGTTAAATAGTAATGATCAGAGGGGTTAACTTAACCCCTTTGTTTCTGCACTTGATATTATAATCACCTTCCAAAACAAATAAGGAAAGGAAAACTTAAAAGTAATAAAAAAAAGCCAACATTTGATGAGTTTGCTAAGATAAGACAAAAAGAACCGATCCAGGTCCAGATACTTGCTTACATGGCCCATACCTCTTTACTTGGCTCCCTTCCCTTACAAGATTCCTATTTTTGTCCACACTTTGTTTAAGGGGTAACACCGCCCTCTCCCGACCCCCCTCCCCCCCCCCCCCCCCCACCCTTCCCCGCCTCCTTATTATCTGACCAAATGTTGTTCTCCACAGCTTTTTCTGCTGCTCCTATTTTTGTCCACACTTTGTTTCAGGGGTAACACCGCCCTCTCCCGACCCCCCCCCCCCCCACCCAATCTTCCCCGCCTCATTATCTGACCAAATGTTGTTCTCCACAGCTTTTTCTGCTGCTGCTGCCGCTGGCGTTGAGGAGTAGGTTGGTGTCCAGTGCAAGTCATATATTATGCGGCAGTGACCGTGAAGAAGTGTTTGACTCACCTAGACCTATAGGTTGGTAGGGCTCATCCCCCTTACCTGTAGCCTTCTCCTTGTCCTTCTGTACCCACAGATGGAGCATGGCAAGGGCACGGTCGTTGTCGCTCATGTATTTATTTTGGATCTCTGTGATTTCTAGATCGGTGATATCTAAAGTGCGGGCTAGCCTAACCCAGTCTCCCTCTAGTTCATCTGCTATATCGCTTAGACGTAGTTCTGCTTTCGATATGGTGTCTTGTGCTGAAAAAAGTCAAACCAAAAAGAAAACGGTAAAGGAAGGGTACTTTGGAGGTAATCATTTTGCTTAATAGACATACTAAAAAGTAAACATTTTGCACTTTGTACCTGAATTTCAGTATCATTGACTATAATAATTGACAGCCAAGATATAATTGCGATAAAATAATGAAAAATCAAATTTTACTATACATATGTACAATTAAATATTAAGTGATTACACTATTTTCTTACAATACTTCTAAACAATTTTCTTACATACTTCTTTTTTTAAAACAGCAATAACAAGTTTTTGTCAGAAGAAATGAGACAGGTATCCAGTTGAATATAAAATACTCACAAATGGTGCCTGACTTTACTAAATAATAAAGGATATGGATCTGGTATCCCATAACTACCGTAGAGGGAAAATCTCACAAAAAGAACTTAGATTATCAGGGCTCAAAATTAGGGGGTGCCAGGAGCCGAGGGCTCCCTTGAATTCTCCAGCGGCTCCCTCAAATTTCAGCAGGGAGCCCAAAAATGTACTGGTTTCTATACACAACATCTGTAAGTGGCTTTTGAAGATGCAATTGGGCTCCCTGGAGAAAATCTTAATTTCGAGACCTGATTATTACTGATGGTGCCCTCTGGTATTGATGAGTGGTACTTACTGACTGCCTGGCCTCTATAAAACTCATATTTTTCTCTAAGCTCTGCTGCTGCCTCAGAATCAAGCTCGCCTTCGCCCTGCAAAGAAAAGTGTTTATCCTGATCACATTCTTAACCGATTAATGCTTAAGAGTTCCTCCAGAAATTGTCGTCTGAACCTATGATACTTTTGACAATATGTTTGAAATTGAGAATGTTTTTTGAGAATATTTGAAGGAAAGTTATTAGCAGTGTTCTCATGAACATTTCTCCTTCAAATATATTCTCGACTTTGCTTTTCCCTCCAAAATTTCATCAAAATTGTCAGGCTGTATTTGGCTGCTGTGAGAATTAATGGGTTAATGGTTGTCATATTCTCTTGATTCTAGAGGTGGTCCTACATTGACCAATTCATTTTGGAAAAGCATGTGATATAAGTGTTACAATTAAGGGACAGATGTTATGTTATTAAGAAGTTATCATTTCAAAAACAAATCTCTGTTAATTTATTTCAGGTAAAATATTAACTTGAATCTGGGAAAATGATCTGGGAGCTATAGCCATGAATGAGTTTTCTTATGTGTTCATCAGATAAAGGCAAGAATAACACAGACTGGTGTGCACAAATAAAACAGATGTTTGTAAAACTTCTTTTCATAGAATTTCAGCATTTTATTTTGTATTTCATATTCAGATCAAGAAGTCAACTCTTTTACAACTATTTTGATGACAGAAACAGTTCAAAATCAATACCATTCAATGCCCAAACCCCTGAAATTTGGGCCTAACTGAAGTATCCCGGACCCATCCTTATTAGGAAGGAATTGAAGGAATATATAAACGAAAACTTTTTTTTTTTTTTTTTTTTTTTTGGCTAGATTATAGGGGGAATGAGTATATATATGGGGTCTTTCTTCCGTTATAGGGTGGGTCCGGGATACTTCAGTTAGGCCGAAATTTGGGTCGATAGCTAGTATAACTGGAGAGCTACTTACTCTAACATAATCTGGAAGTTTGATATTTAGGTTACAGATGGGTGTTTGTGCCGCTTCTCCGCGTGCCACCTTGGGTTCTTTCATGAACGCTATGCGGCCAACGGGTTCTTGGTTCGTGTCGCGGACCCGCACCACGAAGGGAAGTCGGTTCTCTCTGAAGGCGTGGAAATTGATGAAAAGTTGTTCACCAGATTTTGTAACTGGCACTAGGTTACCGGCCATTTCTACGTACTGGGGTTTACCCTCTAAAACCTAGAAAAAGATAATAACACGAGCCAACTGAATTAGCGGACTGTCGATCAGTAAACCCCACCATTTTTGCTCATTACGCCTTAAATAGTGTGGGTGCAAAAATGAGAGACGTGAAATGACCCCGGTGCAGCAACCATAGGTAGAACTAACCAAATTCTACACTTGAAAATAAGCTGAAAAAAAAGCCAGAACTGCAAACAAGACAAACAAAGAACAATACGAGACAAGAAACCATAAATACATATCATCATCCATCCATCATCAAAGATTCCAGGCTACACTCATAAATAGAACACTATGTGCTATGTTTTCCATAAAAAATAAAACGGCGCATAAAATCACACCATGATTTCCTCAAGAGCTTCTAAGGTGCTTTTAAACAATTTGAAGGAGGAATAGTGCTATAGAAATGAAACATCTATTATCAATATCAAATTTCATTGTTTTCACATTGGGGAAAGTGAGCTCAATAATCGGTAGATATTGCAAACGTCTTCATTGAGTTTAATCACAAAACAACATACCAAAACTTTGAAACTATGATTTCAAAATAGTTATTCATAAATAGTCCAGAAAAGCTTATTTCCTGACGTTTGTTCTCTGACTGTGAATGGATAACATAAATCAAAACATACAAACGAAAAAAAGTGATTCCACATAGGAATAAAACTAAAGAAACACTGGTATCTATAAAGCCAGCATGGTAAAGCAGACAGATAGATAAAGAGCAAATAATTGTACATGGAAATTGCAGAAATATTCAATTAATTCAACATTTGGAATAACTGATAGAATATGTAATCAACACACCCAGGAAATCTCAGCGTATTAACCCTTATGCTGCTGGTGGCTAAGTTGGCCAATACAAAATAATGCAAAAATCATGAAAAAACACCAAAACCCTGGCATATGGGTACTCATGTGAAAGTACTCAGTGAGAGCTTTCAAATGAGTACCAACATGACAGGGTTTGGTTGGTTTTCAGAAATATTGGCGTCATTGTACTTAGGACGAAAGTAGCCTCAGCATTGGAAGGGTTAAAAGAACATTGAGAAATGAATGTGTTGAATGACAAATCAGTATTAATTGTTCAGTGCTGGCCATGACAAGCCAGTTATTCAGACAACTTTGATTTCATCTTACTAATCAATTAGTGGCCAGGTTCAGGTATTTTTTTGTGAGGAGGGGGTATGAAGTTGGACTGCTTGCATGGAAGCCTTAACCCTTCCAATGCTAAGGCTACTTTCATCCAAAGCGCAAGAATGCAAAGATTTTTGAAAAAAAACATCTAAACCCTGTCGTGTGGGTATTCATTGGATAGCTCTCACTGAGTACTTTCAAATGAGTACCAATTTGCCAGGGTTTCGATCATTTTGCAGCTTTTTTGCATCATTTCGTATTGGCAAAATTAGCCACCACCAGCATAAGGGTTAAATGTGTTTTCAATGGCCATATTTAAGGAGCAGGTATTTAGGGGTTTGATCCAACTCAAATAAAACATCAATTAGATTCATGATTTTTTCCTGACTACTTTTTCAATTTAGGCTGAAAAGGAACCAACACTCCTTATTGAAGAACCCTTTACTTTCAGCTTTTTCTGATACCAGGAATTTCAAATAATTGGCAAGATAAAATAAGGATACTCTGTGAGAGAACTCGATCAATGAAAAAATACTCCACTCTTTCCTGGTATCGTAAATCTTAATTGATTGGCAAGGTGAAATCTGTAAGTCTGAAAACATAAGTGATATCATAGAGTAAACAGTAATTGTTTCTTTGTTTAGTATACCAGGAAGCTATATTGTTATGGTTTATGGCTCATAAGAAGATGGCCAGATTTGCCTGCTAATGTGGAAAAAAGGAGGAAAAAATTGAAACTGCTTACTCCATAGCAAAGTATGAGTATTCTGCGCCCCTTGTCGGCGACGTCAGTTAGCATAAACAATAAACAAAAACATTAGAGAAAAGATTGGCGTGATTCACGACTGGGCGAGGACTTGGTAGTGAACAACGGGCAAGTGAAAGACCAGTAAAACTCCACAGACTTGCTGCCAACATTCAGTAAAAGAAGTAGTAGTAGTAGTAGTGGTAGTAGTTGTAGTAGTAGTTGTAGTAGTAGTTGTAGTGGTAGTAGTAGAAGTAGAGGTATTGGTAATGGTATTCGCAAACGGCAGCAGGGTTGACATTCCTAACCCCTCCTCATTGGCCTACCTCGACGTCCCGACTTCTCGCCGTCTCGTTAAAATGTTCCTGGTTTTCTAAAGTTTTGTCCATCTTGTCGTCCGTCATACAGAAGACGCGCAGGCGAGACTCGAGAGGCTCGTGTCTCTTGGCGAAAACTACAAATTTTGACATAAATGGCACGGCGATGGCATCCCTGTAGAGCTCAGTGGCCAGCTTGGCAGCCTCGTTGATGTTTTGACAATCCATCAGCCAGAATCTATAAGACACACACAATATAATAGTGCTATATTAACCCAATAATGCTCACAGCGGCCAAAACAGGCCTGACTATTTTGGATATATTTTTCTAACAAGGCATTTTTGGGGAAAATATTTGAAGGAAAAATGTTAACCAGAGGTCAAACGACAACTCTCCTTCAAATATTTTGATAACTTTTGCTTTATTCCCGAGTTATTTACAAAAGTACGAAAGTAGCAGACTATACTTTCTAGAGAAACTCTGAGTGTAAATGGGTTAAGCTCTGACAGGTTGCTGCTATTAGCAAGAGTCTTGATAATATGCAAAATATCACAGTGCCATCTGAACTTAGCATCTATGAGTCAAAATCCATAAAATACTTACAGCTAAATCAGAGGTTATCATTTTTGTTGTTTCTCTGTTTGTTTAGTCTGGCTAAATTTCCCAAAAATTAATCAACCAAAATATGCAAATTACAGTAAAGAAACTCTACATCCAAACACAATCTAAAGGATTCAGTATCTTTGACTTTGAATATTAAATTGGTCAATTTTCAACATAAATCCAAATCAGTTGAAAAGAATGTGAATGTGGAGAGGAAATAATGGACATTCACAACACGCATGTGTTATGTTCACAGATAAGACAAAGTAAGATTCTTCAACAGTTTAACCCATTTGCACTCAGAGCAGCCAAAACAGGCCTGGCAACTTTGAAAATATTTTGCTAACATAATTATTTTCTGGAAGATATTTGAAGGAGAAATGTTGATCAGATGTCATACAACAACTCTCCTTCGAATATTTTGTGAATTTTAGCTTCATTCTCAAGTTATTTTCAAAAGTATGAGAGTAGCAGACGATACTCTCTAGAGGAACTCTGAGTGTGAATGGGTTAAAAGGTGACAAGACTTGACAATGGACTCTATACCAGAATTGGTAAAGGGCAGGTGATCTCTTGGGGTATAAAAAAAAAAAATGTAATCGTTATTTTAAGTCGGTATATAAATTACAAGAAACACGAGCTACTAAGGCTCTTGGCAGACTAAAGGAAATAAATGTTCTGTTGTGATTGCCATACCTTGCTGAGACTGTTGTTGTGAAGGACACGCAGTCCTTGACGAAGGTCAGAGGGGTCGTTCCTGTGATGTCCTCCCACTGTGCGGGGCTAGTGCCACCTGAAGAAGCAATAGCCAATCAATGAACAGCTCTAGCTTTAACCCATTTCCCTCCACCTCACCACTAACTTCCTCACCTCCTTCTCTTGCCATTACAGTGGAAAAGGATTATTAACATAGGCAAGGGCAGAGACAAAAAAGAAATGCAAATACTCACAATAAGTCAGAGAAAATCAGAAAAAGCAGAAATCCCCTTTAACCCTTAATTCCCTTATATGGCAATAATGACACATCATTTGCTTTCATGTTACAAGGTCAAAGGTCAACTGAGAGGTCAGCTGATGTGGCAGAGTGTCACATGATAAGAGAGGTTCTGCATGCATTTTGTGGAGAAGTCACTTAAAGTTAGGTAATGTAAATTGGTGACAAATTTGCTGTTGGTGAAAGCAAATTGCCCTAGTACTACTGATAAAAAGCAGAAGCCTTAACAAAAGCCACCCTAGTTCCCCAACTCAATTCTAACATGCTACACCGACAGAGAGACACGGTAATACCTAAATTGTAACTGTTACCTATAACAGGCGCATGGAAGCCAGGGAATGGTCAACAAAGATATATTGTATTAGAGACAGCAAATCATGAGTGTAAAACAATACAGTTGTAGAGCCAAGTCAAAATTACAACTCAAAGCTACATCTGGCAAACTTAACATCACAGTATCTGTCATTATCTTTTTGTTATAAGTTCATGTTAGATCTGGGTGACGTTAGGGCCATATGATTCTAGTTGTCAGAGTCAAAACTTTGATAAATGATATCAATGATAGTGAGTTAAAGGTGAGTTCAACAAAACAAAACATTAGGAAGACAATTAATGAAACTGCCTACCACCTTAGTGCGGCATGTAGCAGCAGAATCCCATGTTCTGTTAACTTACAATAGGTCTGCAATGAACTAGCAATGAAATATATGGCATGTAGAGTCAAACAGGGGATGGGAGGGGGGCATCACCAGTAGCTACTACGCGCAATAACATCTTAGCCACACCAAGACATCATTCCTCAATCACTTCAAGGCTACCTAGGTTCTTATCATGAGCAGTAAGTAGCAATTCAGCGGTACAAAGCGGTTATTAAGCGGTGAGTGACACGATCCAGCCTGCACAGTGATGTCAAGAGCCAGACAAGCCAGTGCAATGCATTATCCCACCTCTCCATTTCCCCACCCCCCCCCCCCTCCCCATTTAGAGTACCACAACCTATTCGCCCTCCAAAATATGTATGATAGCCCATTACTTTCATTCTTTACCAACTGCAGAGTAATTAGGCAACTATTATTGGCAACTTTACCTTAAAATGTTAGTTGGTTGGCAAATACATACACCATTAGTAATACTAATAGTAAAATCCTATGTTTAATGACCATCATCAAATCAAGTATGATATTGCATGAGAGAAAGAGGCAGTATTATTAGGTATTTTATCCATATCAATAAACTTTTACTGCTGGCCAAGAAAGACTGAGCTGCAAGTTTCATTAATATGTAAGCTAAGCAAAATTATCCGTTAAGTTGGGTATCAAACAAAAACCCTTTATATATTACAGGACAAGAGGAAAGAATGATTGATTTAAAAAAAAAAGGATTGTTTTCTAAAATATTTACTAGAGTCTGGCCAATAAAACCCTTATACAAAGCTTTGAATATTCAGTCTAATTAGTCATATATATGTATATATATATATATGTATATATATATATATATATATATATATATATATATATATATATATATATATATATATATATATATATATATATATATATATATATATATATATATATATATATATATTATATATATATATACATATATATATGTGTATATATATATATATATATATATATATATATATATATATATATATATATATATATATATATATATATATATATATATATATATATGTATATATATAGTAAGTGCAGTATTTGTTTTGAAGAGCAGCATTCTGAGGAGGCGGGCGGGCGGCAGCAGGCAGCATGAGTGGTTTGCAGCATTGTGCAGGCTGGTGGGTGGGTCACCTGTAGAAACAGCTAATAAGGAAGAGCCCTCTCAGTGCCAGCCAATCAATGCTGCAGGTGAGGAAGTACCCTGCATCTTGATATGAGGTTACTAGAGATTACAGGCTAGGTTACATTATGGGTTAAGGAGGTCAGTGATCTCAACAACTAGACTTAATGGATCACACCAACCATTACAAAGAGTAGCTGAGACGCTCAAGGAAATATGCACTATTTTGAAAATAATCCTTGGAAATACCATGTTACTCTCAACCACCGTTAGCAAATGGTGTTAGGGATAGGAAGGATATATATTGTTGCCAAGCCATTAGGGTTTTTTATATATATAATATATATATATATATATATATATATATATATATATATATATATATATATATATATATATATATATATATATATATATATATATATATATATATATATATATATATATATATATATATATATATATATATATATATATATATATATATATATATATATATATGTAAGATAACAATCCATGGCCACATAGAATAGGAGAGCAGTGGAGTACCTGCCCAGTCTCATTTCCACATGCAACACCTTATGCTAATTGTTACTCTAAACGCTAGGGGTTGTTACCCAGGGTGTTAGTTTTGCAGGTAGGTTATGGGGGGGGGGGGGGGAGCCAGCAGTCAGAGGACTGTTCGTTGTTAGCCTGTTAAAGCGGAATGGGGTAGCAAGCAAAAATGACAACTTACGCTTACCCGTGATACTGCAAAGCAGTCGTAAAGTTGGCGCGTCACCGCCATATTGGTTGATCATGCCCTTCTGCGAGGCCTGGGGGACTGGGATGGTGAGAGTGATGGGCTTGTGGAATTTGCGACGGCGGGGTTCCACCGTGACGATGGGGCTGACCGCCACTCTGTTGCCCAGTAGCTTGGACACCACTTCAGGCGGGATGGGCTGGGCCTAAAGACACAGTCAAGTAGTGTTAGAAGCAGTTAACACAAACTTCATAAGAGTTCACAGTTTTGTTTATGAGCAAATGCATTCACATGGTGCTTTAGACAGATTTATTCTAAGAAGAATTAATGCTGTTTCATCTAAAAACAATTAGCAATTTCACATAAAGCAAGTTTTGTGTTAAAACAAAACAATGATACTGAAAACAAAACTGGATAATATTTATCAGTTAATTGCAATAAAAAAGAATAGGTAGTTTTACATTTGATATTGATGTTGAAATGAATATTACAAACTTAAATATGTATATACATAATAAACAGCTTTATCTTACAATTCAATCTATTCTCAAATGTTAATAAAAATAAAACCAACAATCATACTTAAATTATCAATGGTAAACAGACCTATAGCAATCTGAACCATTTACCCATTCATGCCCACAGTTATCCACAAAGACCACTTTAGAGAAAATTCTGAGAAAAGCATAATTTAAAAAGAATAACTGAATGAAAATAGTCCACAATAGAACCAACCGACAACTCTCTTTCAATCTTCAGATGTAAATCCATGCATGCTTTATTCTCAAGTTACTTTCCTAAGTATCACAGATTAAGACAATACTACTCTCTTGTGGGATCTCTAAAAATTTCTCCTTCTATATATTTCCAAAATAAGCTTTAGTCAGCAAGATAGCACCGAAACTGTGGTGCTGATTCAGGGATTCATATGGGCACAAAAGGATCGAAGGAAGAACCATATCTGTACACACAGATATGTTTTGTCTATTTATTTGTCTTGTTTATATAAAAACTTTGTAATTGATATAATTTTGTACATCAAGAGTACAGTCAATAAACATACAATACAATACAATTATCATGTGCACTGACCTGCAATCCGACTTTGATTTTTTTGGTGAGGGATCCCTCTGGGAATACGGCCTGCACCTGCGGGACCACTGTGGAGCTGAGCATGCCTCCCTCAGTACCGATGGTGTGCGTCTCCTGGCGGATGCGCGTCACAATAGCGAAGTACTGGGGGAAGTCAGTGCACAGGATCCTGGTGATGCGCTTGTGGTAGAGTTCCTCGGCGTTCTCCAGGTCTGCGTGGCCAACAATAACAATGGCAGTCAGTACAAGATATCAACAACTTGCTTGGACACTTTTGGCTCTTGAGGCTCCTCTAGGCTACACACCTGGACATTCTTGGAACATAGTATTAGGAATGGTCATAACCCTTAGGCTGCTGGTGGCTAATTTGGCCAATAGAAAATGATGCAAAAATCTGGAAAACAACTGAAACCCTGGCAAATGGGTACTCATCTGCGAGTACTCATCAAGAGCTTTCCAATGAGTACCAACATGATATGGTTAAGATAGTTTTCAAAAATATTTGCATCCCTTTTCTTGGGACGAAAGTAGCCTCAGCATTGAAAGGGTTAATCGCCACTATTTCTGCCATATTAGGGCTACATTGTGACTAACCATAAAAAACAATAGAATTTTGAGGGAAAACCATCAACAAAGCCAGACTCCCATTCCGAATATTACTTACACATTTAGTTGAAATGTCGCTTTGTACAACTCTTTCAATCCCCATAAGTGTTCCATATCTTCAAGTCCAGATGCGCTTAGATTTACCAATCCAAACCTGACCAAGCAATTACCTGAGAAGTTCCTATCCACCTTAGCGCCCCCACCTGTTTAGCTAAGTTACTAATCATGTGTTAAACTAGCCAGTTAAGCCTAGTCCTATCCTGCTCCCCAAGACCTTTTCCAGTGCCCAGCACCAGGGTCCTCTAAGCTAATAGACTTGTGGTGTGGATCCGGCCTGAAGACCATTGGTCAGATAGGTTTTGTTATACAGCAGAACAGTTAACAGTTAGAGTTGGTCCTAATCCACTACAGGTTATTATGTCCATCATAAGATAGGCTGAGACTTCACATTAGTAAATAGTAGAGATAGGGGCACTCATTTCACTGCACTCCAGTACATACTACATATAGTGTGCTACAAGTATATAGTATAGGACACAGGTAGTTTTCACAAGTATTGTTATATTGGGCATGGAAATCTCAAAACATCCTTCATTAATTACAATTAACCAGGTAATTAAGTTACTTTTCAAACAGGTGGGAGGGGATCAAGCAAGACTTTAAAATGAGTCGATAAAAACTAAGCAAACATGCAATGACTTAAAATGATGATATGACCTTAAAAGTAAGGGTTTCTGATCATTCCTCAAAACCGCAAAACATTGCATATCTATATATCCCTTAAAACGGTTATATACACAAATAACCTCAAGATATTTTTTTGAAAAACCATAGCCAAGATGTATTCTTAAAGCATGATCTAAAAAAAAGCTTCTAAGCATATTCATTTAAATAATTTTGATTTGCTTGCAAAAATGTTCATAAAAAGAAAGCTAACAGTAATTTTGACAGTAAAATGCCCAAAATAATGCTGTTAAGACAGCACTCAAAATGATGTAATGTTCATGGTATATTTCAGTGATGGACCCAATATGTATTAGAATGGATATTGAGTAAGCATTTTTTTAAAACCAATCAACCACAGTTCTATTTTCTCATCATTCCTAATATTTTGAGAATTCAGATCCCTTTCCCTCTATTTACAAAAGGGTAAATATAAACCATTTTTGTAGAGTTAACCATTGCGGAATGTAAAGACTGGATCCATCAGTGAAGTATCGTTAATCATGCAGGCAGCTAATTCTTTGTTCTCACTAACAACAGCAAAGTGATGCCAAGGAAGGGCACTGTTGCCATGGTGATGAAGGCTGTGTACAAAATTTCCACACAAGCACTGATGATGATGATGATGGCTGAATTGTTCAACACAATCATGGGAGAGGCTTTTAAAGTTAATGATGATGCTACCAAGATGGGCAGAAAAGACAATGGTATGCTGTTCATTATGTTCTGGTGTTCATCTGTTACAATGAGGAGGAGAAGGAGGAGAAGGAGTGGGAGTGGGAGACTGAAGAAGAGGAGGAAGAAAAGGAGGAAGACGGAAAGGAGGGTATAGAAGATAAATAGTGGAACAACGAGGAGAAGAAGGAGGAGGGGAAGAAGAGGAGGAGGAGGAAGAGGAAAATTGAAAATATAAGAGAGTGGTCTTAGAATCAACGAGCAATAAGAATTTATTTGTGTTTTGAAATGCTGTTGAGAATCATAGGTAAGAGAGACAAGAATGCCATTGGAAATCCACTGGTCCAGTTAAGGTAGGGAAAGGTGATTTAGAAAGAGGGCCATTAGCACATACTCAGAGTCCAGCCGAACACAAGAATATATGACTTTAAAACATACCATGACTAAAGCAAAGTTTAATAGTAATGACAAGTTAAGAGAAAGTTTTAAATAATTCACCTCGGTTCTCCAAATAGGCTGTTACCAGAAGAAGCACAAATAGTAGAGAGTCACTATGCAGTTAACAATATGCAACAATCTTAATGGAACACATACATACTGGATATTGAACCAGTTGATGAAAAACTCAAAATGAGAAAGTTGATATAGATACTATCAAAAGGGGTATGGTAAAGTCTACAAAGAATACGCTTATGAAATACACAATACAAAAACACATTCCTGTTAGAAAATAAAACACATATTATACAGCAGAGGAAAACAGAAAATACAGCAACTGGTAAAACCTAATCAGGATATGTATTTCCAGGTGTGCTGTATTACTTGTTTCCCACCTGCCCTGTTAATAATTGCATGAGTTTCAACTTCATACTGGTAGCCAGGAGAAAATTGGCACCGCAAACAGGAGCCATTTACCAGATAAAGTTGCACCCATGTGTCTAAACATTTCACTGCTAGAAGAAAGAATTAAAAGTGCTGGTACTTAAATTATTATCAAAATGTGTTCAAAAAGGCAATGTGTTCTAAAAAGCCAGTTTAATCCATTTAATCCATAAATTTCAAAAATGTAGGTTTTTAGATAAAAATACTCTGATTGAAAGTATTGAAAGTAAAAAATCTTAAAATATGAAACATTTAATAAAAAGAAATACAAAATAATGATGGCTATTTTCAAGAGTGATATGATGTTAAGTGTTCAAATGAAAAAAATGGAGGGTGTTTTGATAGTAAGTCAGTGAAAGGTTTTGAATGCTGCAGTAGATGATGGCAGCCATGCGTTCACACAATCACAGTCACAGTCATTCACAGTGCATGCTAGGTGCCAGGGCCAGAATAAACTGAGGGAGAAAGGTTCAGGAAAGATCCACAAACCATCTAAAGAATTCAATCATTTTCTTATCTCAAGGCTGTCTGTCAGTCAATCCCATATTAAATCAAATATTTAACAATAAGTTTTAAAGAACTGAATAAGTATTCACAAAATAGTGCACAGCCACTGAGATTTAATGATAATGTTCAAATAAACTTGATGTTGTTTGCAATTTGTGATAATGCAAACACATGCTAATGTTTAAATCATAAATTAAAGTGATAATATTTGGTCGGAACTCTTGGAAATATAATAGAATCTTACAATTGATCGACTTATAAATAAATAAAAAAAAAAAAAGATGGCACCACCTGCATGCACTCCCACGTGTGCATGCTAATTAGCTAATCACCTTCACCTTCAAAACTGCCGTTGAGAGCCTCATTAATGGCATCTTCAGTGGCCTCAGCGGTGTGTTCACGCCACTCCTTGCCGTTGTCACTGCGCAGAATGACAATCTCACGCTCCTTGCCACGCAAGGACGCAAAGTGGGGAACCTCGATGATCACTGGTCTACAAAACAAAAGGCACGACAGAATAAGTTAGAATCGTGTAGAAATTCTGACTGGATAAACCAAACCAGAATAAACAGTGCACTTGCATTGTTCAGGCACACAACTGATACAATGCATTATTTTCCATTGACATCTGATATTTTTTAGCAGTCTTTGAATGTTAACATTTCTCTTTCCTATCTAAAGGTGAAACCTAACAACTTCAATATTACCACGCCTCAGGGGAATGCATGTGCAAATCTGGTAATCGATACTTTTTACCATTATATTCCTCAAACAAGCTTGTATTTCTACATGAATCTACTTGACTGTATTACATAGAGAAACATGTGTGCCTCAAAATGCAATAATATATTACCTAGGCTATGCATACTGTGTGCTTTTCAAGATATTAGGGATCTTTATAATTGGAAACTGATAACAATAGATTGCCAAGTACAGTACCTAGCCCAGGGCAAAAGGCTATTGACAAAGAGCTCTCAGAGACATGTGTTCGTGGAGAACAGAATTTTTTTTTAAATTTTAAATAGTTTTTTATTTCGTTCTCCAGCATGTCAACAACAGGTACATAGTAGGCATGGTTTAAAAGATGGTATGCAATGTATAATACAGTCATTTTACATCAAAGACATTTGTTAGAAGTTGGAATTGTTTGTCAAATAGTTTCTTCTGACCTTTTACGTACAATCTGTATTTTTCTTGGAAATTGGACAACAGAACTTACCCGAGGAACTGAGCTCCCTTTGGTCCCATCTCTAGGATGCAACTGGCAAGGGCCTCTCCCTCCATGAGAGGAGGTGGGTGCATCAGCTTCCATATATGACAAAGAGCTCTCAGAGACATGTGTTCGTGGAGAACGGAACTTACCCGAGGAACTGAGCTCCCTTTGGTCCCATCTCTAGGATGCGACTGGCCAGGGCCTCTCCCTCCATGAGAGGAGGTGGGTGCATCAGCTTCTCCTTCTTGATCAGCTTGCATGTGACACGGGTGGGCATGGAGGCCTTGCGTGGCGGGATGATGATGCGCACGCCCGAGTGGCGGCATCCACGCATCGCGCCTCCACGCGCGTCCACCATGAAACTCACCAGAAAGCTGCAGAAAAACAAAGAGTGGCAAAATAAGTATGGTAACAAGGTAGATGACACGCTCTAATGACAAAATTTATATGTAACGGAATGTTTGTATGTACATATGTATGTTAAATGTACACATATACACATATATATATAAATACATATATATAATTTATGTATATATATATATATATATATATATATATATATATATATATATATATATATATATATATATATATATATATATATATATATAAATTATATACATAAACAAATCCATTATCAAATATACTGTTCAATCACATTGCACAAACAAAACATGTGCATGCTGGACATATAGAAGGAACATCTAGAAAAATGAAAACATAGAATTAAATAAAATAAAAAATACAAATTAATGTACCCACACTTTTAACTAGGAACATGCTATGTATTCTTCACTTAAGGGAAAATAATAGGTATGCCAAACCTAAATGTTCAAAGCATAATCTAGTATAAATGGAAACGATTGGCACTCCTTTATATGAATATATATATATTGCAAAGAAGGGGAAAGTGAGCAGTTAATTTCTGGCATAAAACATAAGCCAGCAAATGATCCAATGAAACAAAAGGGATGCCATGAACAATAGAAACGAGAGCCAATACTCAAAGATGACAACAAATGTACAACCATTGAAACATCTCAAACATTGTCAATTTATTCAATGTATTTCAACTTTAAACATAAACGAGTTAATTTCATCAGACGAATACTAAGTTAAAAGTTAAGATTTTGTTTTCATCTTTAATACCAATCCCTACAATTACCCTCTGTGCTTCATTATGGTAAAGCTTTATTTTGATTGGATAACGTGAAAAGGAACCTGCAGGTATAGAGGAAATCATCGTGCAGCACCACCTATAGGGGAAAATGTGCATTACAGATCACAACACCTTATTCTTTATTGTACAGGTACCACCTGACTTCACCTTTATTGCTGCATGCTCCTCACCACAATCAATCAGACAAAAATACAAAACCACCATCACACAGAACATCTCCTAAACAAATGAACCTTTTAAGCCTTATGCTGCTGGTGGCTAATTTGGTCAATACAAAATGATGCAAAAAAGCTGAAAAAATACTTAAACCATGGCATATGGGTACTCATATGAGAGTACTCAGTGAAAGCTTTCCAATGAATACCAATATGATGGGGTTTAGATGTTTTTCAAAAATCATTGCGTCCTTGTGCTTTGGACGAAAGTAGCCTCAGCATTAGAAGGGTTAACCCATCCACATCTGAGTCCTACACATCATAGGACACATATGGCATTTAGCCAGTAATTGACTGTTACGCATTGTTTTGAATTTACACAATCCCTCTTGAAATATATATTTTTTCTAAATTTTGCCAAATAAGTTGTAAGATCATGCGTGTACTCCTGCTGCAAATAGGTTGATAAAATCAATTGAAGGACGAATATATTCAAATAGAATGAAAACATATTGAAACTTTTTAAGGGGGAAAAATAGAAGTATACTTATGGTAGAGTAAACTTGTACAATATCATCCAACATATCGGAAAATTTACACTTGAATTCATGACATTATAGGAATGAAAGAGAGAACATAACTTAAGTTAAATATTACCTTAACTGAACGTTTCTTATCCATGTTTTGTTAATTCTGAGAAACATTTCATCAAATATCTAAAATACCAAAACTTGTATCTATTTCATGTTTGAAGAATAACAAATGTGATATAAGGTCTGAACATTGCAGGAATTCATTACAACTCTGTGCACACATCAATATCTGTTAGGAAAGTTCATTTGTTGAGAAGTAATCTGTGTCACCCACCATTGCACTCCCTAAAATAAAACATTGAGACCAGAAAATCATACATTTCACAGACACCGAACACATGCAACGGACAGTACTGCAATGTGCAGTGCAAACCAATTGCAAAGAAGCCGACAAGATGAAGTTGCCAAGATAGGCCGCTATTCTAGAGAGTGGAGCTGAAAAAAGACTGAATAAGAGGCGGTTTATACTATACCTCTTCCATTTTAGTTTTCTAGATAAGCAATAGAGGGCATGAAAGAAAAAAGACCGCTAAAGTTAGTTCTAGTCATGGTGGGCGTGTTCTTCGAATGTGGAGACAATGTATCCACAGGGCCGGGTTATCACAAGCCAGAACAGTGGGTGAAAATACAACGAAGCAAAAATCAAAGTTGGAAAAAAAAATTAAAATAAGAAGATGAAGTTTCAGAATTTTCTTTTGATGAAGTTAGTGGTGCCTTAAGATTTATTGAAGAAAATACTGAAATGATATGTGAAGTAAAGGGGTGCAATATGGACTGCACTTATCTTGGCAAAAGTAACACTATGGTCTATATGGCTCACTGCTGGTACTATATTATCCCACCAGGGGGCCGAGTTAACTGATCACTTCCATTTGAACCATTATTATCACATCCATATTAGGTACTGTTACCATATAAGGAATGAAAGGATCCAGATGTGGAAATGACATACTAGTTAGGGCGACAATTGTTTAGGATTAACAGCAATGTGTTCTTAATACTCTACAAGGGAGTAGAGAGTATTTACAAACTGGGATGTGTATCAGAATGAAAGTTGATTCTTTCTTTATTTGACAAAGTCAGGCTTCAATTGAACTCAAATCTTCCCACATCTTAACCGTTATGCTGCTGGTGGCTAATTTGAACAATACAAAATAATGTGAAAAAAGCTAAAAATTACCAAAACCCTGGCAAATGGGTACTCATCTGAGAGTACTCGATGAGAGCTTTCCAATGAATACCAAGATGATAGGGTTTAGATAATTTTCAAAGATTTTTGAGTTCTTGTGCTTTAGACAAAAGTAGTCTCAGCACTGAAAGGGTTAATTGCCCCATAGTGGGTGAGGGTAGCAGTGAGCCATGTTTACCTGCTCCCATAAGAAAGAGAGAGCCTACTACAAACAGTACGCTGCTGCTTCTGCTACTGCTACTACTGCTGCTGCCACTGCTGCTGCTACTGCTGCTGAGGCTGCTGCTGCAGATAAGTCTATAATATAGTGGTCTTCAGGCACTTCTACTCCTACTGCCTACCAATCATGCTGTGGTCTGCAACCACTGTTCTGGCTTACGACACAAAGATAAGAAAGTGCATCAAGACATCAGCAAACTTCACAGGGTTCAACAATAGTGGTAGCTCTACTAGCCCAGACTAAAATAGGGCATGTCCAGCCAGTAGAATGTTATCCCAGTTAGCCCTACCACACTTATTGAAAAGGAGAAAACATACATGATAGTTGCAAAAACATGACCCGGATAAATTTCACAAATAATAAGAGCATATTTATATTCATTAACTGTCATGTACTTCACTATTTCACAATTTGTAATAGAAAGCAGGGCTAGTAGAGATAAGAGCAGGGCTAGTAAATTCTGAGTATCACCAACCCTACAGGTCACTATATGTTTTTGGTAAGTTGGTAATTGTCAGACCCTGATGCATGTCCATCATGGAGGGGGGGGGGGGGGGGCGCATATCATAAACACATGGCGCTGTGGTTCAGGTACCACCCTCATCCAATGAATAATTTCAGCGAGAAATTTGTTTACCTGATCAGAGCGCTGAATTGCATGAGATTCAGGCTCCCAACCTCGTGCACACAGAAAAGTGATACTTGATATCTTTTGAACCGGAAAGAATTCCAGGGTTAACCAAATAGCAAAACATGAAACCACAGCAGAACTTAACCCTCACGCTGCTGCTGGCTAATTTGGCCAATACAAAATGATGCAAAAAACCTGAAAAATGACTGAAACCCTGGCAAATGGGTACTCATATGAGAGTGCTCAGCGAGAGCTATCCAATGAATACCTTCATGACAGGGTTTAGATGGTTTTCAAGAATCTTTGCGTCCCTATGCTTTGGACTTAAGAAGCCTTAGCATTGGAAGGGTTAAGTTCTCTGACTACCAGGTAGAAACTTTTGGGATTGTCAGTAGAGAGGTGTGCATTGGATGAGTTATTTTGGGATTGTCAGTAGAGTGTTGAGTACTGAGTAAATTTACCTGAAACACACCTGTCTTTCAGGCCAAACTACAGGTAGGTGACTACAGGTAGCTACAGGTGGTAACTACAGCATACACAGTGAGAGATTTTGGAGCCAGGCTTCAGAAAAAGTTCATGCTATCATAGGTAGACGGGGGGGGGGGGCAATGGAGGGAAAAAATGTAAAAAAAAGTATAAACAATTCATTCACACAAGCCAAGACATCCGAAAACACTTTCTCAAACTGTCTGATAATTGGAGAATCATTCCCTAATGACTTGTCTATGTGAATCAATTGTATGCACTATAGCATGCTGAAGAAAAATCAGATAGGCTTAAGCTTTCAGGGGAGAATATGCTTTTTAGGATATTTTGAAAAGGGAGGACCAAAGAGAGATATTTCTGGTTGTTGAGGGTATCTATTGTTAGCACACAATGAATGAAAGGGAAATAGCAATATTTTATCAATAATTCATTTCATCAGTTTGTTCCTACCCAATGATAGTAGTTTTCTTATAATGGATGTTTGTAGAGAGGAAGGCCCATTGGAATCGTGTATACATTACATCTTTTCATCCTTTTATCTAGGTTTATTACAGGATGGGCCTCATATGTCAGAAAATTAAATATGTGAAACATCAGAAGGTCAATCTATAAGGGTTACCCACTATGAATACCTTTAAAGATTTACCAAGAATTGCTACACAAGGGATGGTGAGTTTAACGAGGCCACACATGCACTGGTTGTGTAAGTTTACACGGTACCCATGAGTTAGGAAGGTCATCCAGTTCAACCAAAGGTTAATTAGTTCACACAGGTATGGGAATGGATTAAAGGAGAGGGCACCAAGAGACACGAATTTTATGTCCTTTGAGTCTAAATGAAATACTGCATACACTTGTGAATTGTCCTAGAATGGCATGAGGAGTTAACCCCACACTCTGCATGTGCATCTGTATAGGCTGAGTCAAGCATGCTGTTGTGAAAGCTGACCCAATATCTCTCTATGAATAAATCATGTTCTAATGATTCAACATACATCTATAAGTCATCAAGTTAAAATTGATTAATAAAAAAGTTTTCAAAAAAAATCTTTTTTAATTTAAAAAAAAAAAGTTAAAATTGATTTTAAATTGATTTAAAATAGATACTCTCTCACAAATGAAACAAAAATCTTATTGAATTTTAGGTAGGGGGAGTAGATTAATTCATGGAGCTGTGTAAAATAGTAAGTTCTACCATAAGGGTCTCAGCAGAGTGAAATGGAGCATATTGACAAGCAAAAGTTAAAGTAGCCTAAAGTTGGGGTCAGATATAAAAGGTAAGTGAAGATGTTTTCCACTAAAAGGTTGCGATTGTTATTTCATAGTCATGATAACAGGCCAGTGGGGCCTGGAGAGCTGACAGTACATCATTCAGCATGTAGGCTAGCAGACTTAAGGAGACTCAAATACTTTGTAGAGAATAGTTTCAGAGAGGTTGGAGTTTCATCAGCGCAAGGAACATTCCCTGCTTACCCTTCAATAATAGACAGCTGTGGGCGATAAGCTCGCAGGTCCCTAAATTGTCAAAATAAAATTCTGGAATTTCCTAAAAGATTTAGGTTTTTATTACCACCATTTATGATATTATTATCATTATTTTATTTTAGTAACAGTACACACCATCATTGTGATAGCTTGGTTAATATTCCATGCATGAGCAAATGTGAATTAGATTAGCAAACCTAAGAAAATCATGACAAAGTTATTTTGTGTTTTTTGCATATCTTATTATTATGCATCATATAAGGTTATTTCTGATGTTATATTTGAGTCATCATCTTAGTTTATAATCCCAGTTAGAAATTACTCAACATTGCCATACCTGCTCCTTTTGTAACAAAAGAAAAACATTTATTAACACTATGTACAAAATGATCTTATCTTCATAACATTGAAATCCTTTTTAAGTGACATATAATTCATGTATTGATAAGCAATTCTGGAAAAAAATATTTTTGAACTGATTTGCTACACTAAATATAAAGTTAAGGTTTTATTTATCATCGATTTTTTGGTCGTATTTAGGCTAATTCATAATAAGCCTGTTATTAATGGTGGTGAAAAACTGGAGCCCCCATAGAATGCCACAAACTAACCCCAAATCACTTGATATGATTCATGTACATGTTCCGTGATTTAAAACTGCCAGGCAAGTTTTCATAGTATTCCTGGTAACAGAACTTGACATGCTGTAATGATATTGGAGGTCAGTATGAGACATCATAACTATTTAACCCTTACACTGCTGGAGGCTAATTCTAACAATACAAGATAATGCAAAAAACCTGAAAAATCACCGAAACCCTGGCAAATGGGTACTCATCTGAAAGTACTCAGTGAGAGCTTTCCAATGAGTACCAACATGACAGGGTTTGGATGATTTTCAAAAGTTTTTGCATTTTTCTCCCATGGACAAAAGTACCCTCAGCATGGAAAGGGTTAAAACATCAAGTTCCATGATCCAAAACTGCCAGGCAAGTTTTCATAGTATTCCTGGTAACGGAACCTGACTTGCTGTAATGATATTGGAGGTCAGTATGAGACATCATGACTATTTAAAACTTCTACGCTCGCGTGTCCAGGATTGAGAATCTTCTCCTCCTGGGATAGGATGAACTTACCCAGAGTAAAGCGGAGAGCGGTCGAGTGCCACATTATCAGGATCAAAAGCGCTTGAGAAGGAGGTGCCAGCATAGGAGCCCTGGCTCAGCCTGGAGGGTTGCTCTTGGTATTCCCGTGTGCCACTAGGGGGAGCACCCGCATAGGATTCCTTCACCGCCTGCACCTGGATGCTTGGTTCTTCCGCTGGCTGAAAACACCAATCAACAGCGACGACGTGATTCCAGTACAAACAACCAGGCAAACAATCAAACAACATCATGACTGACTGCAGTGATGATAAAGCTCCTGCATTTCAGCGATGAAATATGATTCAGAATAATTCTTATAAAGCAGAAATGTCTTCTAGAGACTCTAAAGATAACTACTACACTACAATCATTATGGGATGGTTTATGAGAACAACAAAAGTATGTGGAGAGAGACTATGTTTTTGATATTCTAGTGCTGAAATATGATTAAGAATAGTCCTCAGCAAGCAGAAATGTATATTCTATTGATAACTAGTGCGGTTATTATGAGAAGGTCTATGACAGAACAAAGGTTTGTGAAGAGAGAGCATGTCATTTGGCTGGCTCTGATGAATGAGAATTCTTGTTGATAATGAGTATGTGACATATTTCTGTGATATACCATCCTCGTCTCCACAGGCCACCCGATCGCCTGCGAAGCAGCGCAATAAACAACATGCACACCAATGGTGCCCTGTCTCCCTTACCTGTTTCCACAGATACTGGTCCATAGAGTTCTCCTAAACCAACCAAGCAACCGCACATGAAATGAGACAAGGAGCCAGTGAGGTGGGAGGGAAGGAAAAGGTTGTGGAAGTTGTGGAGTGCAATATTTTTAGAAGAAATATCTTTGATTCCTTTTTATTTGAGAATGATACTGGGACAGAAAGGGTAATTGACTCATTCCTCCAAGGAAGGACGTTGTGAAATGAAGTTTTCTTACCATTACCTCATTGTTCTACAATAAAGCAGTCGGAGCATAAGTGAATGCAAGTGTGTTTTAAAGGTATTGACAGTTTAGTATAACAGGGAAGAGATTCTGTGGTTGTAAACAAGGGGTGTGTAATAATAGGCAAAATGGGAGATTCTTCATTGACTTAAGACATCTTGTGAATTTGGGACACTAAGCTATTAGCGTTCGGAGTGCACACATGGTCTGGTAAGTCTAAAGACAGCTCAGCAATTACAGTAATATTTGAAATTTGAAAGAAAACAAAACAATTAATAGGAATTGTTAAATTTTACCAGAACAAAAACGAAAAACCTTCTAACAAAAAATTCTGAGAATAAAGATTTTTTCCATGAGCTTCAGACTGTTTGCATTCTCCAGCTATGGATGGGTGGGCTAATAGCAAAGAGGTATTATCATAGATTAAGTTTAACAATAGCGCATGATTTATGATGCATATTTTTCCAAACAAGAATGTCACCTTCAATATTATTACCTGTATCAATAGCAACACAGTACCTTGTGGTCCATTGTTTACAGTCCATTGCTACTCAGGTGATTAGTACAAAGCAAGAGGGGCCAGTCCCAGTAGATTTATTTGGTTTAGGATACATCCAATGCCAAATAAAATCACTTACATGATATATCTAAACATACGCATGAAATACCTACAAGTCATGGAACATTGCCCATGGTTCACTGAATGAATAGCTGATATAAAAACCATGATCGCATTTTACAAACAAATGAAATATTAAAGATATTCTTAAAGGAAGCTGCAGAAAAAATTACAAAGATAGTTTTCATTGAAGTCCTAAAGCTTATTCAGGAATGATAACTTAAAGGTTAAATTACTATCATACAGTAGCTGTTCCTTAGTTCAGAAATTTGATACAATTTTTTTTTCATATAAATTCTCCATGTGCACTGGGTATGCCTGAGTGCATTAGCATGACCCAGTTAGGCGATGTAGAAAAAGCTTGCTGCTGGCACTGGCCCCAGCTGACAGCACGGCCCAGACTGTATAACAGCAGCAACTTATCCATGCCCACTGAACACAGGCACTCTCCTCACACATAACAAATAATACCAGAGGACACCGCCACAAATACAAATACAGTACAATGTTCATCAGAATGTAAAAGAAAATGCTTGTTCAAAGAGTTTTCAAAATAACCTTTTTGAATATATTTCCAAGTATCTAGTTTCAAGCATGTTCTTTGGAAATGAAAATAATAAGTGTGACACTTTTTATCTTTTGTTACCTCATCTCTCTCTCCTAAGTGTTTTGTATTGTTATATGCATACCTACTAGCATATACTTTCTCAACATCTTGTAAGTGAGACCATCCATGCAAGATTTTAGTGGTAGTTAAATGCTGCTACCTAAAATGGCTAAGCCACACTTACAAGGTAGTTTGTGTAACCATCATAAATATGTACACCCATACTTCAGATTTATGGACGTGGCATAGTCCTGGCTAAGATGGCTGTTGCATCTTAACTCTCTCTCACCCAGAGAAAAAAATGTTGTTTGGATATGTTTTACTTTTGAAAATAACTTTGGTTTTAAGCATAACATTAATATTTTGTAATTATTTGAAAGAAAGGTGTCAGTTATGACTTGATAACAATTTCTCAATCAAATATTTCAAAAAATATTTTCATTCCAAGTTATCTTGTAACAAAGTTGAGACTTTATTCCTGCAACAGGCATGAATGGGTTACAATTTAGATAATCTTCACATATCCATAGTGTGTCTACCATTGTGGTTATGTATTATCCCTATTTCAGGATCAAAGGCAAGGCATGCTCCTACCCCCAGCTATAATGTAAGAAGCTCTGTCCTAGGAGTTAGAACTACAAATCTAGCTATGGGTCAATAGAACTACATAATGATAGAACTACATAACGGGTCTCATTAATGAATGCATGGAGATAAGTGCCCTCTCAACTAGTATTATTCTCACAGTGGTGGTTAGATATTATTACATAACAGACTTAGGGAATATCCCCTGAGATTGTAAAAATCCAAAGATTTCATTTTCAATTGAAAGAAAATGGTCTGTTAATGATACATGTAATGTTACCATGTAAGAAAAAATCTGGAGAAATTCACCACACAGTGATTATGAGGTTAGATTTCCATTCACTGACATTTTAGTAGGATAAACAGTAGGGTAATCATATAGGGAATGAAACATCTCGTTTCTTCTTCATTCTGCCATAGGTTTAGCATACTCAGAGGAGTTGACTCTGCATGTAGGTAGGTAGTGTTATTGGGGCATCCTGTGTAGGAGTCGGGGAAGCAGGTGAGAAGAATGGTGAGTGGGTTGGTTGGTTGGGTGGGTGGGGTGTTGGTGGCTGTAGCATCCAGAGTGTAGTAAGAGTGCTGTCGACATGCGGTGAGGGCTCACGAGACGGCCGAGCAGTCAGGCTCGCAGGACCTTTGACCATGATGGTTGCGGTCGTAACCATCATGGTCAAAGGTCTGCGAGCTGATGCTCGGCGTGTGAGCCTCCCGCATGTGAAGTTCATCATGGTGCTACAGCCACAAACAACACCACAAAAACACAAAAAATAAACAAAAAACCATAAGAAGGAAAACAAAATAAAGACTCCATAGAGTGACGCAGGACCACATGCCACAGAAGCCTTACAGAGACGTATTGACTGCACTGCACACGGGGAAATCACCAACAAATACTCATAATTAAAATCAACAACCATTTTCAACTCAATCAAATTAGTCTATACTAAAGTAAGTATTCATATATTAAAGCTATATTTCAAGAAATATTTGCCGCCTGAAACATTATCCTCACTGTTTTTTTTTAAAAATATCAAAGTTTTTTTGGTCAGGTATGCACCACAGATGAAAGTTGGTTGAATGGTGTAAAAAAAATGGTTCCATATCAACTTACTTCCTACCCATTATACATTTCTTAAAATTTCTAATCAAAAAATGCATTTTTGTAGCGCCATTACTTGCAAATTTAAAATTCAAAAGGAAAGCTGAAAATCTGCTTAAACTTGTGGTCCCCCTTCTGCAGTGCATTCAATGCATGGAAATGTATATACATAGCAAAAATCCAGTGGTTCACAACAGCCATAACACAAGCTGAAAATACAGCACCAAAATTAGCAAAAAAAAAACAATGTGTAAAATATATACAATAATCGTGTCCTTGAAATGAATTATCTGTCTGGATGAATCTCAAAGTGACTGCTGCTGTTGCTGCAGCGGTTACTATGACAACAGACACTGGGAGACTCATCCATATGCAGATGAACTAAAATCCATAAAACACTTCATTCAAATGAACACAAAATTACCGCCATATGGCTATAGTTTTAAATCAAATATAGCAGCCACCATGCTGTATAGGCGAGTGATTTCTTGAGCGAGAATAGGAGATGGCAAAGGAAACAACATGGTTGGTTTACAAGACACTGAATACTACACTTACAGCCAATACTGACTTAACTAGGGGGTAAGGGGATGGGTGTGGGAGGTAAGAAGTAGCTTGCGGCACATGTAGGGGGCTATTTAACCCTTATGCTGCTGGTGACTAATTTTGCCAATACAAAATTATGAGAAAAACCTAAAAAATGACCGAAACCCTGCCAAATGGGTACTCATCTGAGAGTACTCAGTGAGAGCTTTCAAATGAATACCAATGTAACAGGGTTAAGACGATTTTCAGAAATATTTGCGTTTTTGTACTTGGTACGAAAGTAGCCTCAGCATTGGAAGGGTTAAGGAGGGGGTAATAAAGGGGGAGGTGAAGTTGGTGTATGGCTCAGTAATTGGGAGCAGTACCCTTATCAAATATAGCTGAGACGTCCTAGAAATTTCTTGCACAAGGACGCAAAGATTTCTGAAAAACATCTAAACCCTGTCATGTTGGTATTCATTGGAAAGCTCTCGCAGAGTGCTTCCAGATGAGTACCCATATGCCAGAGTTTCGGTCATTTTTCAGCTTTTTGTGTCGTTTTTTAATGGCAAAATTAGTTTCCAGTAGCATAAGGGTTAAGTCATTCTCGGCTATACCTGATAAAGATATGCACTGTAAATGTGTGATGTAACCTTATCCAAGGCAGTGGAGAATTCCTAGGAATTCTTGCATTTTCCTAGTATTATCTTCCTAATGACATGTAGAAGGTAATCCCAGCTACATGTGCTAATAGGGTCATGTTTTTTTAAATGGATGCAGTATACTGCCACCAGTAAGTGCATTGTGACCAGTGTTGCATGAAATGTGTGTGACGGGTAAGATATCTCTACCTGTAGCCTTTGAAATGAAATTGCATGCCTTTTCAGTGAGATCACATCCATGTATAGCATAATCAATGCCCTTGAGAAGCCCTAACCTGATGCTTGGCTATGAAATTGTCTCCCCTGATGCGTACTATTTGGATGTTGATGTTGTTTTGCTATTCTCCTTGTTGAGGGCCTTGCTTATTGTAGCTGTAGGTCTTATAGCATTATTACTTGCCAATATTAGTAACTAAAATAGTAGTATTGTTTACATGTACTGCCTTGAGAAACCCCTACCCTCGCTCTCTAGTATAAGTGGCATAGATGTGTTTAGTATAACTGTTATTATTGCTATAGATGATTCGATGATGTTGTTGTTGTTGATGTAATTTTCCATGTTCTTGATGATGTTGTCTCATATCATAACCATTTGTCAATATTAATCAAAACAAAATTTTGCCTTAAGAAAACTTAATCATATGCTTCTATAAAATCATTTGTATTGATGTGTGATGTTTAGTTGTTGTGCTGCTGCTGTTGTTGCTGTTGTTGTTGTTGTTGATGTTGATGTTGTTGTTGTTGTTGTCTTCATGCAGTTGTGGTTAACCTAATGTTATCATTTATCTATACCAGTGATCAAAATAGTGATACGGTACAGTTAAGTCAATGTGATTCAAAAGTTCAGCAACATATTGCAAACTAAGTACCGATCAACATTGCTATCAATTTCTAAAATCAGCATCTAATTAGCTTTTTTTGTTCTCTCCCCTAATCCACACTGCTGTCCTAGCTGAATAGAAGAAACAATTCATTCTTCTACCACACAACATCCACTCACCTCCATAGCCTTCCTCTTCGAGCCTCTCCCACAGCACAGCATTGTGGCAGAGGACGGTACCACACAACCAGGTACAGCTAGCCACAAGACCAGGTACAGCTAGCCCAACCGGCCGGCTATTAAAACCACGGATTACACCCCTCTTCTCCCCCTACTGAGCTCTATCCCCTTACTCTCTCCTCCACTGCGCTGAGCCCCGCCGTCGCCGTCTAATCCTCTTCTGAGTAGAGCAAGGGGAGCAAGCAAGAGTACATGTACTACTAGCGAGGCATGTCTATTGTTAAACTAATGCCACTGTATAAATACTTGTATGCCGCTGTGTAGTAGAGTGGAAGTTCATGTTGGATTACCCGGCTGTAGGTTTCAGACCTCAGATGCTTGCTCAACATGCTGCTATAGGGTTATTGATTATGCTGGAATCCCCCATAGGCAACTAATGTCACTTGACCTCTCTGAACTATACTGACATGTGTGTGTGTGTGTGTGTGTGTGTGTGTGTGTGTGTGTGTGTGTGTGTGTGTGTGTGTAAAGAATTGTTATTTTATATTAAAAATGTATGTATGTATGTATGTATGTATGTAGGTAATATATATATATATATATATATATATATATATATATATATATATATATATATATATATATATATATATATATATATATATACATATATGTATATATATATATATATATATATATATATATATATATATATATATATATATATACTATATATATATATACATATATGTATATATATATATATATATATATATTATATATATATATATATATATATATATATATATATATATATATATATATATATATATATATATATATATATATGTATATGTATATATATGCATACACACAGGTAAACAGGTAATAAATTGCAATGGTCAAAAGTACCAGTAGCTTGTGAGAATGTAATTTGTATGAAAGGTGATTTTCCCTAGACATATAATGCATTAGCCCGAAACCAATTACTATGTTTCTACTACATGAGTTGATTATACATAAATTATCCCTAAACATTAATATATAATCCTACATGGGACAATTGTAATGTGTAAATAATTAACATGTTTGCCTTCACCGACTAAGTCTGATTCGATTACCTATATAATATCTTTGTCATAACATAGGCTGACCAGTCGTACAGAACGGGATTGTATTATGTGTTGTCAGGCAACATGATTTTCTATTTGTTACATAGTTATACAATAAGTGTCATCAAAGCTATTCTAGTTTCCTTACATGTCGGCACATCTATTCTTGTCACAAAGGATTGTTTTCTTTGGTATTGTTAAGTTGTAAGGCAACTGTTTGTATGTGTGTGAGCAGGGTATGGCCAAAGGGGTTCTTATACAGGAAGTCTCATTGGAAAAGGGTGGGGGAATATTGGGAATCAATCATCAATTCAGTGGACAAAAATAACAAAAGAAGAACGCTCTTTCAACCTCTCAAACTTACAACCTATCAAAATCCAGGTCAAGTCAACTATAACACTTGAAAAGGATTTCAATTGCATTTAACTAGAAACACAGGTTCTCCACAAATGGTCTCAATGTGAGGACATCTCATATCTGGCCAGATGCACATTTTCTTTCCTACTTGTCCATCCAGGTACACCAGTCCACCTGTTGACCTGTGTACCTGGGGAGGAGAGGGCTTAACGAAGACTTACCTTGCCAGGAGAGATGGAATCATCAGCCAGGTAACGCATCTCAGCTTCGTTAGTCAGGTAGGCGTAGGATTGGTCGCCCATCAAGGTGTCATCCCCTGGAAGGAGAGATGAAAGGGAGACTAATGAAAGGTGTTGTGCTGGTCAGGTGTGGTTTAGGTGTGAGGAGCTCTGCTGCTGCACTGTAGCCTTACCTGCGGTCTCCCTCCATGCAGCCCTCATTCAGCCCTCACCCTCAAACATCAAAGGGCACTACCAGCACAATGTTCCTCTTCTTGGGTCAGTTAAGTGTGCATCTATACATATTTTCTCTTCTCCCTTAAATGATTGGTATAAAATTACCATATACCTAGAAAATGTCTTCCATATAAACATCTCTAGGGAATGAGATATTGTTATTGTTTGAATATAACACACTGAAGTGCTGCATGGATTTTGTCATTTTTAATATATATATGTGTGCGTGTGCGTGTGTGTGTTTGAGATTTCTGTACCTTTCAAATATGTGTAAAAAACTTTTCAAGTTTAACTTTATAATCATTTCTGTTCTGCTCTAAGAATATTTTGGCAATTCAATGACAAGAGCAATCAAATATCACTATCTTTTTTTTCTCGTCACAACAAGCTTTTCTTGAATTACATTCACATTTCCTTGATCTCTCTGGTGTGACTAACAGAACAATCCAAATGGAAGTAAAAGTTTGATTACCGCAATAAAGGAAGTATGTCAGACCTTTTGAACCCTAACATAGCAAAGCATTGTAACTAGGACTCTCTCCTCGCTTCTTAACCATGTCAACTGAAAGCTTTTTCACCATCTTAATGGTTGAATAAATGATTGGGTATAGAATCTTCATGGCGCTGTTGTTGTATTCAATGCTATACAAATGTTTTTGTTATTTCTTGGCACTTTATCCACACATAGAAGATAAATGTTGTGTATGTTATTGGCTGAGTGCTTGTTGTTCTGTACTTCACAATGGTGTTGAAATAATAAAATTAATTTTAATCAGACAAGGATTAATTAGCATTCAGCTAAAATCAGAAAGAGTGAATATTTTCATCTTATATTGGAAAGTAGGTTGCCATAGCAACTAGATAGGAAATACATCAATGTTAGAAATCTGGTTTCAGTTTTAATAATGCTGATAGTGTCCGTTCACACTTCAATCTGTATGTGTTGTCATATTTCACATAGTAAGTTTTATAACGAGGAACAAGTGCAATTACCAAAAGGTAGTAGTTGTTAAATAACATTAATTTTCTTTAATTAGGTTGAAGTTCTTTGGTGCATTAGTTCTCTGTGTCAGTTAAGCATTGTGATAAGTGCATCATGTAATGATTTTCTGTTCAAAACCCAATCCTTTACCACTTTTATGTGATGTAGTAGTTCTAGAGCCATATTCTACATTTTTACCATGTGACAATTAAGAAATTGAAAATTAAGAAAATTTAAACCAGGAAAGATAGAGCGAGAGAAGAGCTGAATTGTTACATACAATATGTACATACTATATATGTATATATTCAAATATATATATATATATATATATATATATATATATATATATATATATATATATATATATATATATATATATATATATATATATATATATATATATACATATATATATATATTTCTACACCTACTACCATATGCAGCACGCAGTAGCAAGACCACGCCCAACATGTGCAGCAGTGTGCAGACCTAGGTGGAAGATGCAAAGCACCAGTGCAGTGGGTGCAGGGCACCTGAAAGTCTACAGTGCAGAGCAAAGCCTACCATTGCATACAGTTAAACCTGCTCAAGAGACCACCTGTTATTAAAGACCAGTTGCAAAGTAATACAGGTGAGAAAATATGATCAGTTACAATATCTTCAAAGACCACTTTTAAGTCGTACTGTCAGTGGTCTACCTCAGCAGGTTTAACTGTATATACCCGACCAGAAACAAAAGGAAATGTGCTGGTTATGTTAAATCATATACTGGTAGTGTCTGGTAGGATAAAACAATAACACCTACTAACCAACTAAGTGTACTCATAATACAGGATATGGATATACAGGTACCACAGCGAGGACAGAAAGTAGTTAAGTATATGAAAAATATATAACAATATCTGACTCAAGTCACATGGAATTGCAGATATATGAGAAATATTATTGAATTAACTGTTTCATACCGGTTGATGGGCTAGTATGCATAAAAGAAGCTGTAAATCAAACAAGATGTCTATCAACAGCTAGATTTGGCTGGCTGCGTTGAAGCGTTATGTGGATAAGGTAGGAAAAAGGGTGAGGGGTAGAGTAGGTAGTAAATGGATGGAAATATAGAGGGCGTTGTTGACACAACCTACATGAAGAATCTAGTACTGGATTACCAATTCAAATGCAAACTTCAGGAAATCATCAAAATGATTGACTAAAAATGAAGCATTTACATTGCAAATAATAGAAATTGACTACTGGATCAATATGATTAGATTTAGAAATGAAAGTGATGATCCTTTAAAAATACAATGAAATAAATCCACAAAAGTTTAGAACAATTTTATTTTCTCATATTTAAACCATTTTAAGTGGTATTCCAGTTATTCTTGTCTCAGAAAAGAGTACTTGACAATAAAGAGGAGATTGCAGCTATACAGGTGGAGCTGGGATGACGTAGAATGGGCCATATGTGAATTGGAATAGGTCGAGGATCAGAAAGTATGATAAAACTAATATGTAGTAGAAAGAGCAAAGAAGTGGGTTTGGGTATGTGACTGGGGAAACCATGTTGAAGGAGCGTAATTTTATAGTAGGAATGAAACCTGTTTATTGTGGACAGGGAAGGTATGAATAGGGTTGTGTGTGGGAGGGTGGTGGGCACGGTAGTCTGGTAAGACAAAAGTATAGGCATGGCAGAATCGGGGCAAGTTTAAGTGAGTTGGGCATGGTAGTGGTGAGAGTCGGGTATGGGCATTTCCTAAGGCCTTGGTGCAAGGGTATGAGTGGACACATGTGGAGGTGGGAAGAGGAGGGTATGGGCATGACTGTGGGTTGGCATGAGGGTATGAGTGGACACATGTGGAGGTTGGAAGAGGAGGGTATGGGCATGTCTGTGGGTTGGCATAAGGGTATGAGTGGACACATGTGGAGGTGGGAAGAGGAGGGTATGGGCATGACTGTGGGTTGGCATGAGGGTATGAGTGGACACATGTGGAGGTGGGAAGAGGAGGGTATGGGCATGACTGTGGGTTGGCATAAGGGTATGAGTGGACACATGTGGAGGTTGGAAGAGGAGGGTATGGGCATGTCTGTGGGTTGGCATAAGGGTATGCGTGGACACATGTGGAGGTTGGAAGAGGAGGGTATGGGCATGTCTGTGGGTTGGCATAAGGGTATGAGTGGACACGTGTGGAGGTGGGAAGAGGAGGGTATGGGCATGTCTGTGGGTTGGCATAAGGGTATGAGTGGACACATGTGGAGGTGGGAAGAGGAGGATATGGGCATGTCTGTGGGTTGGCATAAGGGTATGAGTGGACACATGTGGAGGTGGGAAGAGGAGGGTATGGGCATGTCTGTGGGTTGGCATAAGGGTATGAGTGTGTGTGTTTATGGACAGCCAGGGTTTGGCGTACCATCACTGTGTAAAATGAGTGGGCCTGGCATGGTGGACGGGGTATATGACATAAGTGGGCAAGATGGGTATTTCTCAAGATAGTTGAGGGTCTTCCTCTCAGTTGAATAAGACAGGTAAGGGTTTGGTTGTGGGTAGTTGACAGAAGGTATGGGCCATACTGTGATTAACATGTGCCAGCCTAGTGAGGCACAGATCTCACTGTAACTGTAACTGTTCTCAGCTCAGACCAGGCCGAGCACCTCGGTCTCGGTCCCAAGACAGGTTGGACTTACGATTGCGCAGCTTTTGTCCCTCATAATATGGCAGGTAGATATGCTGATCGGAGATAGGTCTGCCAAAGATTGGCGGTTGCCCCAAGATTTCATCACCTGATGAGCGGTAAGAATCCACAGGGTGAGACGCTTAGATAAAAACTCAAGTCAAAATATCTCATTTCTAGCTAAGAAAATTATCTGCTTGATCATCAAAATTTTAGCATCAAGTACAGAAAATTACAAGCTCTTGTTAAAGTTTTCTTAAGTGATTTCAAAATTCTATTCTAAAGCAAGTATTGAGAGAATTAGTTGTGTATTGCAATTTATTCATTCTCAAACATCTAGTGCATATTGGAAAGGATATTTCATATTAATAAGCTTATTTAGTTGTGTATTCACTAATTACTTCTACAGAAGACAGTAGAAGCTTTAATGGAAACAATTCAGTGTGTTTAAACATTCCATATTGTTAGTTTTTGCCACTACAATAACATGATGAACATAGCATTTGGGGTCCTCCACTCCATGCTTCATTCTATACCATGCCTAGGGGATTGAGGAAAACTTAGGGATCCATTCTAGAGATATCACACCAAGTCTCAAAGCTAAATTGAAACAAACAAATTCACCACGGGTAAAGCATTTCAACACCAGTTTAAATCGTTTATTAATTACTTTGAACTGAGAACAAATTGAAGCAAAAAAGCTTTGATTTAAATTCTTAAATACCTCCATATTGTTTGTTCAAAGAAAGAAAATCTTGGTATTTTTTTAAAAATCCCTGAACAAGAGCTGGAGGATTCCAATAAAAACATAATTTAGACAAGTTTGATTTGATTTAATTTTTTGTTGTACCTTAAAGGATTATGAACAATTATAAGTAATTGTTGTAAATATTAATGTAAAATTTAAAAAAAAATACTATATGAATTGTCATGATAACGAAATATCAAACCTGGGCAGAATATCTAACATATGCACCAAGACTTGGGGTGAAAACTCAAAGAATTCTTTGCTGAACTTTGTGTTAATATTTCGACCATAAGTTAGGGAGAGGGAGATGATATAATGGGGTTCAATCTTGGGACAGCACACTCTTAACATTCACCCAATATAGGGAGCAGCTATTTTTCTGGATATATCATGCTCAAAGGATAATGCTGCATTCTTCCTCATCATAGGTAATACAAGACAATGCATAAATGCAAAATCGGGTGCATGTGCCATAATGCCCATATTTGGTCAACAGATGCATCAAGGTGGTTAATTTGCATACAACACATCCATTGTCTTATTCTTTCAATGGAGGTAAATTTTATTAGTATGCCATTAGGATAATTGGAGTACCATCCACACGTGACGAGACTGTCCCCTGCGGTACATTCAGGTGTGTGGTGTGTGTTAGTACAGATGGGAAAACAATGGGAACAATGGGGAAATATGAACAATGGGAAAACTATGGGAAAACAATGGGAAAACAATGAGAACAATGGGGAGATATGAACAATGGGAGAGGATGGAGATCCAAGCTGAGGAGAGGCTGGATGACAAGGTGATAAGACAATAACTAACTTATAGAGAGGATCGTAAGTATTCACATCAGTCGTATAAGTCAATTTGTTTTTACTTTTTTGTGTTTGTGTTGGTTTCTTTTCCTTTTGTATATGCTCTTATCATACAGTTATGTATATGCTTGTATCATATAGTTTCAGTTTTATGTACTTGTATTATTTTGTTATCATACATTCAAATCACATGGGGTGCACTGGCACCATTCCAAGCAATCATTTTAATCATTGTGATATTGTCTAGGAAATGCAATTCTACACTCCAAACAATTGTCAACTCATTCGCAATTTCATTCATTTTTCAGTATAATTTGAAATTTCCTGGAAAAAAAAACAATTCTGCCCTCAAGGATATAAACAATCACACATAAATTTTAGGAATGTGAAGAATTTCATGAATTGTTTTCTTGCAAAACAAAAAAATCCTGAAAAAAATGCAGTTCTGTACACCGAAAGAGTTCAAATATCCTGAAAGAAAGGCTGTTTTCCCTCAAAATGACTGATGTTATATTCAGGATAGGTTAGTGAGCAGGTACATGTTTAGTTCATGAAGCACAACAGAAATTCATCTAGAGAGTTAATAAGTCAAAGTAGCTCTATCAAAACACCACAGGCACAGACTGGGCATAGACTTTCCAGAAAGGGTAGATGGGATTCAAATTTCCAAACAAATACTCGAGCTGATAATTGATGAAAAGATTTCTCTCTGGGATGTTGATTTTCAAAGAGAAGGGTTGATTATTTAGCAGCCAAATTTAAAGAAAAGAGGCATTGTACTTTTAAAAATATCAGTGAATGTAAAACAAAGATGTAGAACCTCCTAGTCATTCCCAAATAAAATATTGAAAATCTTTACATGAGGAATAGAGAAAAGTCAAAAGACAATGTACAACTTGACGTAAGATAATAGTTGTGCATATTCAATATGATGTGAAATATTTTTGGCGATACATACTAAATTGTTTGGCACTACCTAGATTTTGAGAGGCTTGCTTTTTCAGAAACTCGTCTTCTCATGTTGGGTAATTAAAGGGTTACTTCAATCTTCGATTTAGGTTTGAAAATAATTCTAATAAACTGTTCAACCCTTTTGCGTAGAAAGCTTGCCTGTGTGTAGGATAAGATGGGTGTGTGGATAGAAATGGAGTCAGTTCTGTAGACGGAGTGGAGGGCTAAAGTAGCAGTGTTAGTAGTATTCCCTTCCACCACCACAGTCAACATACAATGTAGACATGGAAATATTCCCTACAACATTTCCTTCCCATACCACCCATATGGTCTGATCAAAGAAAAATGATTTATGATTCAATACTGAAATGTGTAGCTTTTCTCAGAGGAAAACATAACTTAATTTAAATTCCTAACTTTTTTGTTTGTTTTTTAGTTAAACAATATCATAGATATGTTTTATGAAATATTTCAATGGATATTGTGTCAGAAAAAAATCTGTGGAAAGCCTTCTTTGTTAAGCAGTAGGTTATCATATTCATTTTGACCAGACCACACCGGCACAACATGCAAGAGTAAACTTATATCATTAGCAGTGACCTTTGCATCGTTTTGGCCCCTTGATTAAACCCTTTCAATGCTGAGACTACTTTTGTCTAAGGCACAAGAACTCAAAAATCTTTGAAAATCATCTAAACCGTATCATCTTGGTAATCATAGGAAAGCTCTCATCGAGTACTCTCCGATGAGTACCCATTTGCCAGGGTTTCGGTCATTTTTCAGCTTATTTTAATGTAAGCTAATTCCCAGAGTCAATCTCTGAGTAAGAGGTTTCTTTGCGATTTTCAAATTTTACTAGGCTATGAATTTGTCATCGACTGGCACCCACGAAAAAAAGGTCAAGTGCCCAAATCTGATTCATCACCAAAGCATCAAGTAAAATTCAAGACAAATCTAATATTGAAATCAACAGATAATGCCAAAAGAATTTAAAAAAGATATCTGGATATAATAAGAATGTTGTCTCTGAAAAATTGTAACTTGATTCCGTATAACCTGTCAACTCCACTTGAGTTACTTTGAAGATGGATCAGTCACAACTCTCACAAAAGTTCTCTGCACACTGGTATTAATTTAGAGAAAGTACCAACTGCACTGTTAATGTTAGCTAGTAAGAAATATCACACAAAATAAATGGTTATATACTGTCAATATTTTGCTCATAGTTAATCTATCACATTGACTCCTAGAATTATTATGCATCATTAATGTGATTTTACCATAACAAAGATAAGAAGAGTGAAATTAATGTTACAAGGAGAAGAAATCATCCACACACTAGAGACCAGTTGTGTCAGTTGTGACCAGTAGTTAGATCAAATACTATTCCAACAATGAAATAATATCTTAGTTTGCAGTCTTCCTATGCCACAAACATCCTGTTAGTAAAAACCCTCAAATTGTTAGTTTTCAGCCATCACAATCTTAAGACAATTACAAGGCAAAAACCACATAACAATCAGTGGCATGATCTATTATGATCAGTGGCATCATCTGTTATGATCAGTGGCGCCACCTGTGCAGAATGACATACATACCTCCCTCATCTTCAGAGTCGGATACGAAATTCTCCTGCATGGTTTCTGGTGCCTCAATCTTGTACTTCTCGTCACCGGGCTGCGTGGCTGCGGCCGTGGCGTCCACCTCTGTGATGTCCTTGAGAGTCTCAACGACAGAGATGTAGCCCAGGCGCTTCGCAATAGACAATGGAGTTTGTCCAGTCTGCAAAAATGGAAATATCATCCATCAATCTGAGAGCAGGAGGGATTTTTTCTTACCATGGAGACAGCATTTGGAAATGCCTTCATTCAATGAAGTTTAAAGCCTAGAGCAGCAGTGTTTGAATTGGGGAATTGAACAAAACTTATTTCATATACTAAAGTGCAGTAAAAACACAAGGTCTCTTAAGGTCTCTTATACATAAAAAACAATAATCTTTATTTAAAGAGGGTAATTCAGTCCAATGGTAAGGATCTTCCCTGAGGCCCTCTGGCATGTTTGAAATTAACTGCATTAACATAACTGCATTGTGAGAAAAAGTGAGGGTATGAAAGAGTTTACTTTCAGTAGTGACACCTTTTTATGGAGGTCTCAGACAGTTCTTGACATGAGACTGTGTTGTGTTTAGATGAGGGTGCTTTACTCACGGTGGTGACGGCGTTTGGAGAGGCCTTGTACTTGAGAAGCAGGTTGATGACGAGCACGTGGCCCTGCTGGGCGGCCTGGTGGAGCGGGGTGTAGCCCAGCTTGGTGGTTGCGTGGGGCGACGCCCCCTGCTCCAGGAGGAAGCGGATCATGTTGATCTGCCCGAAATGGCAGGCCGTGTGCAGAGGGGTGTAGCCCGCCTTGGTCTGCGGGTCGATCTGGGCCTCGTACTTGACGAGGATCTCAGCCACTGGCACCTTGTCCTCCTGGGCAGCAAGATGCATTGGTGTCAAACCGTTCTGAAAACAAGAAAAAATCATTCAGTGATTTTTATTACATAAGTATTTACATAAGTACTACACATTTTTTTTTCAAGTTACTACATTGGTGCTACACTCTTTTTGTATGACAGAGTACAAAACCATTTTTATTACATAAGTTTTTACACAAGTGCTACACATCCTTTTTAGAAGGAAAATAAATATTCAGCATTTTTTTCTCAAGTTACTACATTGATTGGTGCTACTCTTTTTGTATGACAGAGTACAAAACCATTTTTATTACATAAGTTTTTACATAAGTGCTACACATCCTTTTTAGTAGGAAAATAAATATTCAGCATTTTTTTCTCAAGTTACTATATTGGTGCTACACTCTTTCTGTATGACAGAGTACAAAACCATTTTTATTCATAGGTTTTTACATAAGTGCTACACATCCTTTTTAGTACAAAAATAAATATTCAGCATTTTTTTTTTCAAGTTACTACATTGGTGCTACACCCTTTTTGTATGACACAGTACAAAACCATTCAGTTTTAGTTATTTTTAGTTACTGCACTGGAATTAAACCATTCCAAATCAACCTAACTAGTATATATCCATCAACTTAAAGTCAAAACATTTTCAAAATTTTCCAGATGTGATTGGATAGATCTTTTATTTCAAAGTGCTGGTGGTTACCTTGGCCTTGCAGTTGACATCAGCATTGTGCTCCAGCAGCAGGGACACCATGTCTGTGTGTCCCTCCTGTGAGGCCAGGTGCAGTGGGGTGAAGCCGCTCTTGGACTCGGCGTCCGGCTTGGCGCTGTACTCCAGCAGAGTGGTGGCAATATCCATCTGGTTCTTCTTGGCAGCGATGTGGAGAGGAGTGTAGCCATTCTGCACAGAGAGGACGGTTCAAGGTCAGACATTGACAAAGAGGGATTTTAAAACAAGCGGATATTACAAGGTCGAAATTGAAATTCATTTAGAGAGTGGGTTTCAATAAATGAAGGACATTTCAAGATAAAATATTGGAATTCAGCTAGCACAGGATTTGAACAGGTTTCAAAGCTAATCTACATTACAAGATTAAACATTAAAGTTAATCTAGCATAGAAATTGGAGAGGATTCAATGAAATAGCTGATATTTCAAGGTCAAAGGTTGATATATACCTTTTTTGAGGTCATCTCAATAAATAAAGGACATTCAAAGGTCACAGAGGTCATTCCAAAGTCTAATATTGTAATTCCCAAACTAGTGATATTAAGGTGGTCTTATACATTGACGGAATCCCTTCAGACATAAATTTCACAAAGTTGCATTATAAAAGTTTGGAGAGATATGTTGCATGAAATAGCCCTCCTCATCCCCTCGTTAACCCTTCCAATGCTGAGGCTACTTTCGTTCAAAACACAAAGATGCAAATATTTTTGAAAACCATCTAAACCCTGTCATGCTGGTATTCATTGGATAGCTCTCGCTGAGCACTCTCAAATGAGTACCCATATGCCAGGGTTTCAGTCATTTTTCAGGTTTTTTTCATCATTTGGTATTGGTCAAATTAGCCAGCAGCAGCATAAGGGTTAATTGTTGAAGTGTGCCTGAGCTCTAGTACTGACCTTGGCTGTACCATGTGGGGAGGCTCCATGCTCCAGAAGGAGGAGTGCCACGTTGACGTTGTTGTAGTGGGTGGCCACGTGGAGAGGGGTCAGACCGTTCTTGCCCTGGACGTCAGGGTTGGCTTCCTTCTCCAGCAGCAGCTTGGCTGTCTTGATGTTGCCATACTTCGCAGCAATGTGAAGGGGTGTGAAGCCCTTCTGTGAACACAAACATAATCAGACCCCATTAAAATCTTCACCCATTTAACTGTACTCTAATGTTATTTTGCAATATAAATATTAGATTAAATATGTGTGATTTAATCACATATGAGAAACAAATGTACATCTATCTATTCAAATCTTTGATATTCGAAAGTCAATACAATTTTTGTATGCAGGCAAGATGAAAAATCAAAATCTTAGGCATGCTTCTTCTAAGAAACAAAATCAAAAAGTGTAATTTTCTAGAAGAAATTGTGTAATACTTCAGAAAAAGCTCTTAAAGAGCAAGCATCATATCTTTAAAAAGCAAAAGTACTTCACAAATCATTCCACAGACATTTCATTCAGTTCTTCTAAAGGAAACTAATGCCCGTATTCAGCATGTGATACTGCTCCCCAGAGAGATAAAGATCTAAACCATGTACCCCTTGCTCAAGTAATCCCCTAGTATTGTTGGTTGTTTAGTGATAATCTTTATCCATTGCACCTCATATGAATCCACAAAAGACCCCAAAATTCAATAAGGTCCTGATGTATTCCACCAGATAAGGTGCTGGAGGACTATAAATTGCCGAAGGGAGGGGCCCACTAATACGCATGAATTACATTTAGCATGGAGATAAAAAGGGCAATATATCTTTATTGGAAGCCTGTAACTATACAACCATGCAGTTATGACCTTGCCTTCTCCAAGGTTGGCCATATGGGACCCATGCTAGAAATACTGAGTGCCCTGAATACAAATGATAATCATTTTATCTTTTGCATAATAAATTGTCTTAATGATGAATGCAGTGGTGTACTATAGACTAAAATGGCCGCTCCCAGTGCCTCCATTTCTTGTGTGTTAGGATGTGTTTAAACATCACTAGACCATGGTGGATCCCCTAGAGGACAGGGGTGGGTTTTCTTTGGTTTGGTTTAGCCTCGTGTTCGACTGGGCGTTGTTCAGGACCATCAACGTTGATCAACGTGGTGGGAAAACGGAATCTGAACGGTATCAACGCTTACTTGCAATGACGATCTGAACGGGATACGTTGGATCAACGTTGATCAACGTTTATGGTTTTGAACAAGGCCCACGTCGAACCCGAGGCTAAACCAAACCAAAGAAAACCCGCCCCTGATGGAATGGCGCGCGTGTGTTAACTGACCTTGGTGGTGAGGTTGTGTGAAGCCCCGTGCTCCATGAGGACGGCGGCCACCTCGTCCTGGCCCTCTTTGGCAGCAATATGAAGAGGGGTGTACAGGTCCTTGGTGGTGGCGTCCGGGGAGGCCCCGTGCTGCAGCAACAGCACACAGTTATCCACGTTGCCCAGCCGAGCCGCGATGTGCAGAGGCGTCTGCTGCTCCTGTACAGGAAAGACACACAACATCATTAAAACACCACTCAACAGGCAAAACCAGATACAAGCCTCTTTGGAAGTCAATAGAATTCAGATAAAATGATAACACTGTTCAATAATCGGGGTAGGAAACAAATAGTTTTCGCAAGGCAACTAAATTCACAGAAAATAACAGCATCGCTTTATAATCAGAGGTGGAAAAAATATTCATGCTAATCTACCCCTTATACTAAAATCTTCAATTTAGTTAGTAATTGGCGAAGGAGCTATTCCCACGCAACAAAAGTGACATAACCAGCTTAAATTCATAGATCTTTGTCCAGTGTTATCGAAAATTATTATTGCACTTTACATTGCTTTATTCAACTCGCATTGGTAAATTCTGATCCTGAAGTACCCCAGTATATTCGGAACACTTTTCATTGCATTATACCATATGCAATAATGCTACGCTAAAACATTTTTTGTACAGGGCACCAGTAATCCCAGTGATTAGTTAACCCTTATGCTGCTGGTGGCTAATGACCAATGCAAAATGACGCGAAAAACCTTAAGAACTACTGAAACCTTGGCAAATGGTTACTCATTTGAGAGCACTCAGCGAGAGCTATCCAATGAGTACCAACACGACAGGGTTTGAATGGTTTTCAAAGATTTTTACGTTTTTGTACTTTGGACGAAAGTAGCCTCAGCATGGGGAGGGTTAACTACCCAATGACATTTCCCACCCCTAGCATGCTAGAGACAATATCCAGTGTGGGAGTAAGGACCACGTACCCTGGCTCTGGCATCCACGTGTGCCCCGTTGCGCAGGAGGATGCGTATGATGTCTGTCTGGTTGGCGCGGGCGGCCAGATGGAGCGCGGTCTCGCCGCGGACAGTGGGGAAGTCTGGGTTGGCGTTGTGTTGGATCAGGAAGATGACAATGTTCATGTGCCCCATGAACGATGCCACGTGAAGTGGAGTCAAGCCAGACTGGAATGGAAAGACAGCGGAAACTCACTCATTTCAGTTCTAATCACAATTCTAATTACAACTGGCTAGTCACAAATTAGCCATAATTGGCATAAATGTGACGAAAAACAAAATTCCAAATCCAAATTCAAAATTCAGTTCTAATCATTCTTGGTCCTCTCAGAACTAAGGCCAACAAAAGAGGAAAGATTAATTTAGTCCAAAGTTATCTGCCACAGCAGAAATATCAAGATAGTTATTTTAAAGACAACACATCAATTAACTCACCAATTAATTCTTTTAACAATTCTTTTAGGTGTTAAGAAGCTCATTTGAGTGGGGTGGTTATCACTGTTAACATGTTTACTTAGAAAAGGACTTTTAAATATGTATATCTGTATATAACTTTATACAGAAAATACCACATTTTTCAGAAACTCCTAAAACCCCTCTCCTTTAAATCCATTACAACACACAATATCTAGAATAAGTTAGAATGCATTTATATCAATACAGAGATGATTTCAATCAATCTTCATAGTAAGGATTGTATTTGTGAAAAAACTCTTGACCTTTGACGTTAGATCTATACTCTTATTATTTCTTACCTCTGTAGTTGCTTCAATGGAGGCTCCGTATTTGAGAAGCAATTCTACCACCTTGATGCGGTTCTTCTTGCAAGCAATGTGCAGGGGAGTGAAACCATTCTAGAAAGGGAAAAAGGTCAATGAAAATAATAATACGTTTATACAGTCACTAAAATGTTATATGCATACATTGTTGAAATGTTACATGCATGCATTGTATCAATTCCATAAACATACATTGACCATTTTATAGCAAAATCATGGCAAAAAAATGGACACATAAGCTATTGAATTCTTTGCTGAAGTACATTCTTTATACCCTTTTGTGGGATTATAGGCATGACATGTCTAATACGAGACCAGACTCAGCATTAGTGCAAAGGAACAAAAAAAATGTGACTTTGAGCAGCAGCAGCAAAGATTGAACGAGTGATGTAAATCAATTCCTCTATCTAATCACTGCTGTCTGCCAATAGACATGACCATTACTATGAATCATTTTAGTGGAATGACTCATGCTTCCTGGTACCAGCGGCTTTCACTGGGCTTTTTGCTGGCCCCGTCAATATAGGTATTGATTGGTTTAAAATGGAGGTGAAATGGACAGAGAGAAATGTCTGTTACATCATTGCAGGAATAGAAATGTATCAACAGTAATAATACTGCCCCATGGCGCGATGTCTGGGGCATCCGAGGTATTGGGCAAAATCTTTGCATTAAGTTAACACATTCTCATCTGTAACACACACATGGTCTGACAAATTGGAATAAATCTTGACGATAAAACCAATATTTTAGAAAAATCAATTGTCTAAAAGTTTATGAACTTACAATGTAAATCAATAATTCTTCAAATATTGAAGCACTACAGTCCTCAGACCATGAGTGCACTCCTAAGGCAAATGGGTTCCACTTGCATTGGTCAGATGTAATAGTATAAGCCTATCATTACAGGCATAAATGGGCATAGAAAGTTTGTAATACACGTGAACTTGGATATGACGGACCACTGCACGACGGATTTTTGCATATGACGGACGATATGCTTGGTCCCAGTCCGATGCATATCAATTATTCGTCATATGTATACGACAGATTTTGCATATGACGGACCAATTTTCCTGGTCCCACTGAGTCTGTCATATCCAAGTTCACCTGTAATTGCAAAACATGATGTTTCTCTATTTAGTATACATTCATGTGCATGTAAACGAATCGAAGCCTTGAACAACTTGAGAGTTTTGGTGGCAAAAGAGCGTAGTGTAGAAGAGTGTGCTGGGAAAGTGTGGGTGTCCTTACCAGTGCCCTTGAATTGGGTTCACACTTCCTGTCCAGAAGGAGCTTGGCAGTCTTGACGTGGCCATAATGAGCCGCAACGTGAAGAGGAGTCAGATAATCCTGAAAAACAACAACAACAACAAAAACATAAATCAACAGCAAACTCAAAAGAGTTCTTTGTGTTCGGATTAAAACTGATGTCCATGTAGAATGACTCCAAGGACATCATATTTTGTTTAGAAAAATGAAAGAAATTTTGCTGCAAGGTGAGATTTCTATATATCTGATATAATAGGTGGCTATTTACTGTTATCTGCTGCACTCATCCTCCTACCCTACATTTCTGAGAAACAACTGAATTAAATTGAAACCTACTCTGACTATTCTGAATGTTACCCCTCCTTTATCTGTAAGCATGTGAGAGGAATTCAGTGGTGAAAATAGACAGTAGCCCACTGGTCCGTTTCTACCAAAAACTTGAATGGGCTAGTAAAAGTATACGTTTAGTTGCCCAGAAAGTCTACTAAATAATCTGACCACATTAATTTAGTAGGCATCACATCCAGTTTCATATTTCTTCTACATTAGATTATAACTGTCACAATTCATAAATTTAGCACAATTAACCATGAATATTCAGTTATGAAATGGCTATTGGCTACCACATTGATTATCAAAGTGATATGGACCGCTAATTTTTCTGGTGGACCACTAAACTATTCATTTTAATG